>CM029596.1:110963728-111599953 GCA_017311375.1 Mytilus coruscus | reverse complement strand
AAAGCAAACTCTTGGGATTATATTGATGTCTCGGATTGATACGGATGTGAAATTGAAAAAAAACATATAACGTGAGGGTACCCAAATTGCACCTATTTTGACAGTTTTTTCACCTACGTTTTTTTATGATCAAGACAAAAATTTCTATTCTGTGTTTATTTTGTAGCCGTATCCTTCTTTATTATATAGGTACACCAATTTGATTTTTAATCCATATTGAGTCATAGAAAAATGGGTTTGAATCGACCTCCAAACTATCCATGCTTCCGTAATGAGGAGTACCCAAACTGCATCCATGCTTAAATTCACATCATTAAAAATCGAATAACTGATGTTTTGTTTTATTTTTTCAAATATTTAAAGCAATTTGACATTAGTACATGCTCACTATTAATTTTTTAAGAAATGGATGCTTGTAACATAGTTTTTTTGTTCATTTTTAAAAGATGACTTTTGGAGAACGTCGCATGGCGGCGTTTTCGTACATTTTTCTTTTCCAGTGAAAGCTTCATCTGTTGATTTATACTGTGAACGTTTAGTGTATATTTGAATATATTTACCTATTTTGTAAGAAGTGTATAATGGCAAATAATCAAAATACAAATTTTTTAGTCTCAAACTTTTAAGACTTTCTCAGCTGTTTATGTTGAATAGGTGCAATTTGGGTACTCGGTGCAATTTGGGTACCGTGACGTTAGTATTTTCTATTTACACACATTTTTGACGCCGACATTAATTTTGATTTCATATCAACAGGTTACGTAATTTGAGCTTACTTTCATAATATGTGAGCATTCTTTTATACGATATTGTTTGGCTTCTGCTTGTCCTTCTGGTTTGTTGTTAACTATAAGACATTATATTGCCTTTTCTGCACTAATTTTCATTACACGTTCTTTTTATAGAACTTTAATTATTCCACTGATCATGTTTAATGCGGTAGGATTGAAAACTCAAACAAACATTTCATGTTCACATATAAAAAATAAGGACATGGGGTATGATTGACGACGAGACAACTATCCAACGGAACCAAGGGAAGGGGATGTTAACAACTATAGCCCACTATATGACCTACAACAATGAGCAAACCTCATACCGTATATATATATATATATATATATATATATATATTAAAATTAAAATTCGCAGACTACATTTCACATCAAATAATAACAGTTCGTTAAAATATTGTCACTAGCGCTTTCATGCCTTCTGGCAATCTTCAGGCGACGATTTAACAATGTCATTGACGACACTAACGTTGGTAACGTTCATTACGTTACAATAATGGTTAGGGGAGGTAAATCAAACGTGTTTACGTAGATCCGGTTAATTTTGGCTGAAAGACCTTTATAAAGTGTGCTTCCTTTGCCAGTCTTTTATATTTATTAGATTCGTTCATTTTATAGAACGGAAATACGGTAAATTTTCCACTACTGCACGTTTCTAAATGTTCGCTGACATCTTACATTCGTGTGGTTGGATCTCGTATATGTTGTCTGTGAATACGGACTCTTTGACATATTCAATTACCAGTCTGTCCACAAAGACCACATCTAGGGTCATTACATTTTGAAACGTTGTATTTTATTCCAGTTGGGTCATAAAATTTAGCCCTTGTTAAAATCTTTTAAAATTCCTGAAAAGTAAAGACAGCCTCGAAATCTTAAAAGATTTTAACAAGGGCTAAATTTTATGACCCAACTGGAATAAAATACAAAGTTTCAATATGTAATGACCCTAGATCACTGGTGTCAACGTGATGATCGTAACTGCAATTACGATCATCCCAATATGGCGGACACAAATTCAGGTAAATTTTATAAGGCCGATTTCTCCACTTTAACAGCTTATTTTCAGATTTGTATTATGTCAAGAAACATCTTTATAAGCATTGCCATTGAATGTTTTTTCCTAAATGATGGAAAAGCAACCAGAAGAATGAAAATCGAGATACAAAAAACACGATGATGATCGTAACTTTTATTTATTTTTATCAACGATGATCGTAACTTTTACTTAAGATGATCGTAGCTGTCTGTTCCAACGAAGCATTTTCTGATAAATATAGCTGTCTGGTATGCGAAAAGGGTACGTAATCAGCTAACATTGTGATAATGATGAGCGACGATCACTGTAGGGAGGGTATCGTCCTATTGATTGGTATACGAGTAAGTGCACAAATATGGGTTATGATTACAAGTCCTTGCGCTTTATAACCCTGAAGAAATTTACACCCTTTGCTTTGAAAAGCTTATTCACTGTCACCCAAGAATCAATCGAAATATCATTGTACCGAATAGCACTTATGCTATCTTTCGAACAGAAACTTCCTACATCTAAAATTAAATGCAATGCAATGTTGTCAGTTATGAACCCGTCGCTAATACACTGTAGTAACAATAGGAAATCATTATAACGTCCCATATCTTTTAGAACGTTAACAACTCCGGGCAGTAATTTATAAATCTCAGAATCATAAGTTTGTTCAGTGGCATCAACTGTTGAATATTCAATTCTGTTCGTTTCCGGTATGTCAGATTGAGCTCTCCTTTTGTATGATATTTTTCTGGTTTGGCAGTTAATATGGATTAAATACCCATAGTCAAGGTGAAATTTCAGTTTACTAATTATAATTGAAAAGTGGATAGATTTGTAAGCGAAACTGTCAATATTTTCGTCAAACACACGCTGTCTGATACTGAATGTTCCCGACTGTGCATGTGTATTAATGGTGTGGACAAGAATTCTATCAGGACAAGTTGAAATGAAGAAACAATTATAACACATAAAGTTTTCATCTGAAAATTAATAATGTAAAGTATAATTAATCGACAGATGTTTAAGATTTTAATACCTAAGCAATTATTGTTTGAAAAAAAACCATGGAATTTATTTAATCTAATATGAACGCGTATACCATTTATTTCAGCTTGTCCTTCATTACATAAAGAGCCTACTGGTGGTAAATATAGGCAACAGTAGTCTACAATGTTTAATAGTCATAGTTCGATTAAGAAAATACAAAACCAGGCAACAAGCTAAAACCGAGGGAAACACATCAAAATAATGTAATTTCATGCCTACCATTACTTATTTCTAAAATATTTTATTAATATTCAGTGAAAGTTTTGCCCTGCAATCTTAAACTGTATCATGAGGATGATATTTATATTTACTTCATATAAACGTATTCCATTTTGAATGTTAACTAAATTACTCATTAGAAAAATATTGATAACATTTGCAAATAAGCCGGCTAATTCCCCCTTATGTCATTTCTTTTTGACAAATTGCGGTGTTCATTAACGCTCATTTTGTTCAGTTTTAAAATCTTACTATTTTCAGTGATACCAATATATCGTGACTGCTAAATAGGATGTTCATTTAAAGAAAAACACATCATAAATTTTGAGTTGCGATCATCTTTATATAAAAACAAGTCCAAGTTACGATCATCCATAGACGAAGTTACGATCATCATCGTGTTTTTTTTTTTGTATCTCGATTTTCGTTCTTCTGGTTGCTAAAGATGTTTCTTGACATAATACAAATCTGAAAATAAGCTGTTAAAGTGGAGAAATCGGCCTTATAAAATTTACCTGAATTTGTGTCCGCCATATTGGGATGATCGTAATTGCAGTTACGATCATCACGTTGACAACAGTGCTAGATGTGGTCTTTGTGAATATATGGAAACCGAGCCGCAAATAACATTACTAAACGGCAAAACCATTGTTCCAAATACAGACATTAATTGCAAAACGGTAAACCTAATTTACTGTATTGTATGCAGCACTTGCAAGGAATGGTACATCGGACAGACTGGTAATTCAATATGTCAAAGAGTCCGTATTCACAGACAACATATACGAGATCCAACCACACGAATGCAAGATGTGAGCGAACATTTAGAAACGTGCAGTAGTGGAAAATTTACCGTATTTCCGTTCTATAAAATGAACGAATCTAATAAATATAAAAGACTGGCAAAGGAAGCACACTTTATAAAGGTCTTTCAGCCAAAATTAAACGGATCTACGTAAACACGTTTGATTTATCTCCCCTAACCATTATTGTAACGTAATGAACGTTACCAACGGTAGTGTCGTCAATGACATTGTTAAATCGTCGCCTGAAGATTGCCAGAAGGCATGTTATTATTTGATGTGAAATGTAGTCTGTGATATTTAACTTTAATATATACATTCTGTACACCGTATTTATTTACTTTTGCTATATATATATACCTTTGTTTGCGGTATATCATCTTCGCCGCAAGTTTATTGTTTTCTGTTTGTATTAAATTTATAGTTAAGATCCATTTACTACACCTCACGTTGATCCGTTTATTTGGCAATCGCCAATTGCAGTCAGCAGGATTTAAGAACATTTGTTGTTCGACCTGTTAGTCAAATGCGTTTTGTTAAAATATACTTTTCACTTTTGGTCTTTTGGAAAATGTTGTTTGTGCTGTATTTAGACCCTCTAACAAGAAATTTGTTTTGCATGCACACGTATAAAATTGCGGTTTTATCCAACGCAATCATAGGTTTGAAGGTTGTTTTCAATTTAGACTTGTTTTTATTTTTCGTTTGGGCTTGTATTATATTTGCCTTCGGGATTATATGATCCGTTCATCCTATTTTGACTCCTCAAAATTCACGATTCTATCCTAAATTGAGGTAAATTATGTGGCCTTCCAATAACCGTTTCGATTCTAACATCACTGAAGAGAAATTAATTGTCGAAATCCGGATATGGTGTACAAAAATCTTTGCACCTTTGTTTGCGGTATACCATCTTCGCCGCAAGTTTATTGTTTCTGTTTGTATTAAATCTATAGTTAAGATCCATTTATTACACCTTGTGATCCGTTTATTTGGCAATCGCCAATGGCAGTCAGCAGGATTTAAGAACATTTGTTGTTCGACCTGTTAGTCAAATGCGTTTTGTTAAAATATACTTTTTCACTTTTTGGTCTTTTGGAAAATGTTGTTTGTGCTGTATTTAGACCCTCTAACAAGAAATTTGTTCTGCATGCACACGTATGAAAATTGCGGTTTTATCCAACGCAATCATAGGTTTGAACGTTGTTTTCAATTTCAATTTTCAATGGCCTCCAATATGTTGGTGAGTCAAAGCAGCCTTTCCACAAACGCCTCAATGGCCATAGGAGTGATATCTCTAGAAGCCACTTCTCCCAGATTCTCAGCATTTCAAACAATCAGGTCACAAACTTGATGACTTTAATCGCATGAAAATCCTAGTGATTGAACAGAACATTCACTGGAGTGATGCCCAGCGACAGGTTCGGGAAAGCTTTTGGATAAAGGAACTAAATGTACATCATCCAAACGGCATCAATAAGAAATACTAAGTTTTGTTTTCGCTCATTTTGGAATGTAAATATACACAGTCACGTATATTAGAGTATCGAGTTTTGTTTATATTATGATGTTCACGATTATGGATTAAAATCAATAGACCAAAACTTACCTGTATTACTGATCTATTTTATTATTGATACCGACGAAGGTTATTTGTTAAGCCGAAATATTTGTCAACACGATTTAATAACAACATCTTCGTATAATACCATCTTATATTAGTATCGTTGTGCAAATTTTTAGACTTATATACAAGTCTAAATTGAAAACAACGTTCAAACCTATGATTGCGTTGGATAAAACCGCAATTTTTATATGTGCATGCAGAACAAATTTCTTGTTAGAGGGTCTAAATACAGCACAAACAAACATTTTCCAAAAGACCAAAAAAGTGAAAAAGTATATTTTAACAAAACGCATTTGACTAACAGGTCGAACAACAAATGTTCTTAAATCCTGCTGACTGCCATTAGCGATTGCCAAATAAACGGATCACAAGGTGTAATAAATGGATCTTAACTATAAATTTAATACAAACAGAAAACAATAAACTTGCGGCGAAGATGGTATACCGCAAACAAAGGTGCAAAGATTTTTTGTACACCATATCCGGATTTCAACAATTAATGTCTCTTAAGTGATGTTAGGAATCAAAACGGTTATTGGAAGGCCACATAATTTACCTCAGTTTAGGATAGACTCGTGAATTTTGAGGAGTCAAAATAGGATGAACGGATCATATAAACCCGAAGGCAAATATAATACAAGCCTAAACGAAAAATATAAACAAGTCTAAATTGAAAACAACGTTCAAACCTATGATTGCGTTGGATAAAATCGCAATTTTATACGTGTGCATGCAAAACAAATTTCTTGTTAGAGGGTCTAAATACAGCACAAACAACATTTTCCAAAAGACCAAAAAGTGAAAAGTATATTTTAACAAAACGCATTTGACTAACAGGTCGAACAACAAATGTTCTTAAACCCTGCTGACTGCCATTGGCGATTGCCAAATAAACGGATCACCGATGTAATAAATGGATCTTAATTTGTAACTTATGCAGAGTATAAGTGTTTTTTATTCAGACGGGATGGTTTCTTCCATGAGATGGGGCAGTTGATTCCATTATAAGGTCAAAGGTCATGCCTAATTTGGTCTGTCTGATATCAGGGATTAGGTTCTCAGATTACAATTGCAGGCTGCCAGCTTCTCACTTTTGATTTTTCTGTTGAATACAAAGGACGTTTACTCTATAGGAATAAGTTTTCAATTTCATTTTACAGTTTTACTAATTACACTGATTTTCTGCTGTTAAACTTGAGACTTTATTGTGGAGATTGTCTGGATTGGAAATCGGATTTATATAACTTTATTTTCATTCTCCTGCCTTGGAGACACAAGGTATTTTATACACGACTTTATTTCCTAAGTGTGATTACGATTATTCAGAAGAACTGTAGACAATTCTTTAAAACCTCATCGTAAATTAGTGATCTCGGACATAATATTCATTGCAGTTTAAATTCGTCTTTCCAATCACTTCTTGATTTTCAATATTGGACTATTATTCCCGAAATTTGAGAACTTGAATCAGTTTTATTAAACAGTTTCGTGATTTTACGGCTATAAAAACTTTAGTAAATAACATGGCTTCTTCAACGAGACGTAACCGTCGTTCAAGATACAGACAACATCCATATAACAACGAAGAAAATGCAACACAAAGCTCGCAATGCGATATGGAAAATCCAGAAAATTGGACAGGTGCAAGATTTCGGGACGAATTACGGAAGTTAGGAATTTAACATTCCAAAAATCTGGTCTAAAACAGTACTTAAACAACTGTATCTAGACAACAAGGAGCGCCTATGCACTGACGAAATTCGAGAAGGTACAACCGTCGCAGCGGATGACCATATTAGGCAACCGAGAGAAGTACTTCAAGACCCGCCCACAGATGAAAGAAGTTCTGCCCCATCAACGCGCATGGATAGTGTAACCGGAAACGACGTAATTGCGGACTCCAATGTAAACAATATGGCCGCTTTGTTTACATCAACAATGGTTAATACGTTTACACAGTGTACGGCAAGCATTCATCCATCCGTTTCCCACATTAGACCAACACCGGATTCCTCCACTAAGACCTACGATCTAGCTAATTGGTACGAACAACGAAACGCTTCTGATGTCCCGCTTATCCCAGTTTCTGGTACAACCCAAAGAACCGCCGCACATCTCAACTTCAGCTATAGTCCGTCGACAAGTGCCTTACCATTTTCTCACCATACCAGTGCCGAAATGGATTCAACAAGAAATGGAGTGCGATCGGATTCTTTCACCAATGTTGATATTGTGTCGCCCAATATTCAAAGAAATATTATTGAAGGTAAGGACATTAATCTCACTACATTGCTAATATCCAATTACGAAAACCCTCAAGCACACAGTATCACTGCTGATGAAATAAAAGTTAATCTATCAAGCAAGCCTGACCCCCGTCTTAACAGGAACCTGAATATACAAGATTTTATTCAGGCCTTTGGCAAATATAAGCGAATCATGTGTGTCATATCCCGAAAGACGTGAAGAGCTTGATGCATATGAAGCAGATTTGATTCAGATCTATAAATTTTATGGAGATAAATTGTATACCTACCATAAGCTGTTCTCTGCAAAGGCAGCTACACTTCTAAGAGAGAAACACATCAAGGTTGATTGGAGTAAAAGGGACCGTGACATTCTTTCACTAGTTAGTGGGGGTATTAGAGTAAATGCATGCAACTTATGTCATCAAGTTGATCATGCCACATAATTTTGTGCATTGTAGTGTTCTGATCATCAGGATATACATGTAGATAGCAACTTAGGTTACAACAGGTCAGTTAGACCAAACATGCCAAACAAGCTTGATAAACAAGGTCGTAGTAGAGTATTTTACGACGGTAAAGAAGTATGTAACAATTATAATAATGTCAGGGGTTGTTTCAGAACAACATGCAACCTTCTTCACGCTTGCTCAACTTGTAGATCTACAGGTCACCCCGCACCTACATGTACAGGTAATAGACAAAGCCATCACAATGTTCATGTACCTCAAAAATATTCACAAACCTACAAAAATAACACTAGTAGCAAAGATGTTACTCAGACTAAACCTGATAACAAATCATGACTACATGTACATTTGGAAGATTATTCGATGAATGCATCAACTCCTATCAACATAGAAAAACTTGAGCATGAGCTGCAGAATCATCCAGATATAAATTTCAGATCATATTTGATAAATGGATTAAGAAATGGTTTCGATTCTATGGTAAAATACGATACATGGGATACCAAAGTATGCAAAAATAATTACTCAGCTAGGTCGCAATCTGCAGTTGTTTCAGATTTGATTAAGAAAGAATGTGAAAAAGGTTTTGTGTATGGGCCATTTCAACATAGTCCTTTTCCTCGTTTTAGAGTAAGCCCTCTAGGGGTAGCAACGGGGAAATATTCAGATAAGAAAAGATTAATTTTAGATTTGTCATCACCACACAATGATGAATGTATGAGTGTTAATGATATGATAGACAAAAGTGATTGTTCTATGTCTTATGTGAAAATAGATGATGCTATCCGCATCATTTCAAAATGTGGGAGAAAAGCAAGTCTATCCAAGTACGACATATCCGATGCGTTTAAAATTTGTCCTTACAAACCTACGCAGTGGCCACTGTTTTGTTTTAAGTGGAAATCTATGTATTATTTTTATGTTAGGCTCACCTTTGGATGTCGTTCCAGTCCTAAAATTTTTGACACTGTCTCCCAAGCAGTGTGTTATATTGCTGAGAAAAACTATAAGGTACAGCATATCCTGCATTTATTAGATGATTTCCTAACAATTGACCATCCCAACAAAGATGGAGAGAGGACAATGGCAATTATGATGACAATATTTAAAAGGCTTAACATTCCCATTGCTAGTCATAAAACAGTTGGGCCTACTACTTGTTTAGAATATTTGGGTATCATACTAGACTCACAAAAAATGGAAACCAGATAACCTGATAATAAGGTGCAAAGAATATGCAATTTTATTCGCAAAATATTACACAAATCATCTTGTACAAAAAGAGAACTTTTACAGTTATTGGGACATTTAAATTTTGCTTCCAGGGTTATTTTACCTGGAAGGTCTTTTGTTTCTTATTTGATTAATTTGTCAACTACAGTTAAAGATTTGTCTGATTTCGTGCATTTAAGCACAGAATGTAGAACAGACTTGGATTTTTGGTTACGTTTTTTGTCAAACTGGAATGGCATTACTATGTTTCATGAAAATGAATTTACAAGTAGCTTTGATATGGAATTATTTACAGACGCTGCGTCAACAATAGGATTTGGGGGCTATTTTCAGGGGAAATTCTTTTATTCAACCTGACCTTTGGATTAACCATCATTGACAAACAACCTTTCAATAGCTCTTTTAGAATTATATCCTATTGTTGTAGCAGCACTGCTTTGGGGGCTAGAGTGGTCTTGTAAAAGAATATTATTCTGGTGTGATAATGAGGCCACTGTAGCTATTGTGAAAAAGGGGAGATCAAAAACTCTAGAAATTATGAAATTGATGAGACAGCTGACTTGGTGTGCAGCTAAATATAATTTTTACTTTAGTGCAAAACATGTTCCAGGTTATAAAAACCAAATTTCGGATGCTTTGTCTCGTTTACAGATCACCGTTTTCACAAGCTGGCCCCAAAAGCAGAACAGAGTCCATGCATAGTTCCAAGTGCATCAGAAGTAATGTGGCACTGAGTAAAACAGTTAGTAAATTATGGAATTATTCTATTTCTGAAGGGACAAAAGTGTCATACGAGACCGGTTATAATCATTTTCTAAAATTTTTGCTATTAAATGGTATATGTGTCACTGACAGCAAGCCTCATTCAGTGTCAGAAGATCTATTGATATATTTTGCTACACATTGCTTTCAACATCTCAAACTACAATACTCTACAATTAAACTATACATATGTGGAATTAGACATAGATGCTTGAAGGACAATATATGTTCTCCTTCCAATAATTCAAGTAACAATTTAGAGAGACTGTCCTTGTTTTTTAATTCTATTAAAAGATTACAGAAACCGATCATTAAAGATCGCTTACCCATAACTTTTAATATCCTTCAACATTTATGTGTTAAGCTTAAAGAAGGAATTTTTCACCTTTATTGACCAAATGTTATATACTGCTTTTACAGTAGCTTTTGTGGTTTCTTGCGCTGTGGTGAGTTTACAATTCGCAGGTCAAAATCATTTGATTGTAACAACAATTTATGTATATCTGATGTTTTGTTTTATTCTGACTATGTTATTTTACATTTAAAGCAGTCTAAGACTGACCCTTTCAGGATGGGTGTTGATATTCAACTTCACAAGCTAAATCATGATTGTTGTCCATTTAAAGCTTTACATGATTATTTGATTGTAAGGAAAACCATGTTTAAATTTCAAAATAATAGTGCTTTATTTATTGACGAGTCGGGTAAAGCTCTAGAAAGAGAATTTTTCATCAGCAAGTTAAAGCATCTTTTGGGTATCTGTGGATATAATCCTCAATCCTTTAACGGACATTCATTTCGAATTGGAGCTGCTACAACAGCTGGAAAATCTAATATTGAGGATCACTTAATTAAAACATTAGGTAGATGGAATTCTAATAGTTATTGTCGCTATATAAGAACTAGTAAAAATGTAATTAAAAAGGCACAACAAAAGTTATCATCATGATTCTTGTATCTATCCATTACGTCATAACTTGTGTAAAATAATTTTTGCTTTTATTCATTTTATACCATATAGTGTACATTTGCACATGTACAATACATACCTGTAGATTTAAACATTTGAGTATTTTAAATATCATGTATTTGTTTGTTTTATTTTAAAACTGATTCATATGATTAAATACATATTTTATTATTTCTATCTTTCATTATCAGTGAAGTATTGAAGGTGTCCAAGGTGTTAAACTTCAAGTCCATCCCCTTACAACCACTTTCCCATTCAATTCCTTGGGGGTCACTCAGCTGTTTCACATCTGATCTTTGGACCATTACGAAATTCACCACTGGTTAATTTCTCTTCTTATCCCAAGTAATTAACTACTTTTCATCTCTCCACCGTCAATTCAACCCTTTTCGTAGCACCTGCTACGAGATGAAGCATCCTTCATCCCTTTTGGAACCCTCTGCGTTCCAGTTGATTGGCGGAGTGTCCATGTCCACGGGGCTTGGCTACCCACTATACCAAGTGTCGTCGACAGGGCCTGGAGCAAAATTTTCCCAGCTGAGATACTGAGTCCCAAAGGGCAAACTATATTATATAATAAAAGTGAAACTTTATCAAGCCTTTGTTATCAACAGTCTTATCAATTTGTCGAAGTACTTGCGTCAGGTTTAGTCATTTGTCTGGTTCTGGTTTTTATATGGTCAGTAATTGTGGTTCTTCATCTTAAAGACAAGTTGAGAGACTGTAGCATTTGGTCCCATGTTGTATATACATGTACATGTTTATGTTGAGTATAATTTGGCACCAGCTGTTCCAGGGTTAAAGAGCAACACTTGAAGAAACTATCATATAAGAGGATCTCCAAATTTAAGTTAGAGGTCTTGAGGTAATCATAAAGCACAGTAGTATCCAGGATCACATACAATGTGTTAGGGGCGTCACTTGGCATTCGTCGTCTCCTATGTGCTTACATGTCATGTAGGTCTCAAGTCATCACTTGGCATCCGTCTATCAATATTACTTAAGCTGTCATTTTTCCTCCAGGACGAAAGTATAAATATAAGTTTAATACTAAACAGAAAACAATAAACTTGCGGAAAAGATGGTGTACCGCAAACAAAAGGTGCAAAGGTTTTTGTACACCATATCCGGATTTCGACAATTAATGTCTCTTCAGTGATGTTAGGAATCGAAACGGTATTTGGAAAGCCATACAATTTACCTCAATTTAGGATAGACTCTTGAATTTTGAGGAGTCAAAATAGGACGAACGGATCATATAAACCCGAAGGCAAATATAAAACAAGCCTAAATGAAAAAATATAAACAAGTCTAAATTGAAAACAACCTTCAAACCTATGATTGCGTTGGATAAAAACCGCAATTTTATACGTGTGCATGCAAAACAAATTTCTTGTTAGAGGGGTTTAAATACAGCACAAACAACATTTTCCAAAAGACCAAAAAAGTGAAAAAGTATATTTTAACAAAATATATATATATATATATATATATAGAATAAATGTGACACAATTCAAAAGATAAAACCAACGATCTGTTCCCAGTTAGAAAACTCGTCAGTGACTGTCTTTCATATTATGTTTTGATTTTTCCTTTAAAGAATTTGATTGCATGGCAGATCTGTGATAGACTATGTTCTAGACCTGGTGATTTAGAACTTGACATGTTGTCGAAACACTTGCCTATAATTGCTGAAAACCCGCATGTTGACCAGCAAATGTCAGGGGCGTAGCTGCCGTTAGGCACTTTAGGCACATGCCTACACATAATTTTGACAAATATTTTTTTTCTATTAAAAAAAAATAAACAGTGTTATCTATAGATGCATGTGAAGTCGTCAAAACTCTTTAAGCATCGAATGTCATTTGTACACAAGTCTATCATCCTTAGTGAATCAGTGGAGTATTGGAACTGTATGTCATTATATTCCACCTTATATAGAAACTATAAACTAGAACTTAGGTTCAGATCATTTCACTTCTTTTAACAAGTACTAGAATGAACCTCAACTTAGATAAATTTTATTAGTTGTTGTTGGCCCAAGTTCAATCCGATGCCTAGTGTAGAGAGAATGCTACGCTCTCTGCACGCAGGGACAGTCTATACTATACTAGTATAGACTGTCCCTGCTGCACGTTAAGAAACTTGCAACAACTCTTTGAGGGGTTTGTATGTCGTCTACTGAAAGGCAAATGTCTGTTCCTATCCAATAAACCCTCATTTTCCAATACATGGCATTTCCAAATTTCCAGACCTTCATCCTGAACGACCCCTAATTGTTTTAGTCCTGAACATGCATGAACTATTTGCCACTGGACGTTTAGAAATCATTCAATCAATCAACTATCTTTCAGTAACTTTGAGTACTCTCAGGTCTACGTGTAATGACCATAATTATTCAAATTCCTAAGCAGGTAGAATTTTACAGTGCAGGATATAAGGAAATATGAATTTCTTGAATTTTGTTAGATAGTATGAACAGAACAGAACTTCTGCATGACGTATCGACTGTGTGTGTGTATGTGTTTGTGTGGCCGGGGGAGGGTGAAGGTTTAACAATCAAAAGATGAATAGTCGATGCGTAGTCCAAAAGTTAGTATTCGATTATGTAGAAGTCTCAGTGTTTACGTGCCTATTTTTTTAATGTAGGATCGTTAATATGTACTATCAATTGACGTATATATCAATTATACTTAATCAGAAACAGGTTGTGCTGCTTAATAAAGGGCTATGCTGATCCACGCTGGGACATGCATATTGGAAATATTGATATTTATTATATTTCCGATTGTACTGCCGGTTAATTCATCAGTCAGATGTAATTGTAGAATTATGTTAATTTTTTCGACTTTTTTTTCATGTATATTATCATGATAAAATGACCAGTAAATTTTATGTTTTTTTGTACGCAAAATTTTGCAATTAAAATGCTGAAAACCATTTTCCATCGGGGGGCTTCGCCCCCTGAACTCCCTACCAGGGCTCTGCCCTGGACCTGCTGGGGGTCTTAAGCCCCCCAGACCCTCTGCCGCAATTTGTGTCTACAGTTTATTGGCTACCGAGCTACGCCCCTGAATGTCTTTGATATTTCGTTTCGTTTGGGTTGCTTTATCATTGATGTTTACCCATATCATTTGGTCATATTCCCAGTTGTATGACTTATTTGACCTTTAAGGTTCCACCAGATAACATTATCCGAATAAACTAGAAATAAAGACACTCCATATTTTATTTGTTTTTTTAACACGTTCCAAAAACTTTCCCATAATGACTAAAAAACATTTTTTTAACTTTTTACAATTCATACCGTTCGCAGTCTTTGAAACCTATATAGAAATCAAGAGTTAACGAATTAGTAACCATTCAAAATCTCAAGAACGCTATATAATATTTATATTCTTTTAGTTGCTTTTGTTTTGTGCGGTTTTTTTTATGGCACCAACTGAAATTGCTGCATATGGATATTTTAGAAATAATAAACTTAAATTTTAAGCATTAAAGTTAAACATCATCATCTGCATTTTTCACTTTTTATCCTTCATACCGTTTGCAGTCTTTGAAACCTAGAAATTTAGAGTTAACGAATTAATAATTCCTTCAAAATCTAACAATACGCTATATTTCTTTTTTTTTTTGTTGCTTTTGTTGTGTGTGTGGTTTTTTTTTTTTTTTTAGCACCAACTGAAATTGATGCATATGGATATATAGAAGTTATTAGCTTTAATGTTAAACATGATCATCTGATTTCATTACAGCAGCCATGGATAAATAAACCTCGACAGATCTGTGATAATATTTCTTTCATATACATATACATGCACCCAGAGCAACATTTTATATAGATCCTTGAAGACTGAGGTCGCTATAAAACTATTTTTAAGAGGCAACTCCGAGGTGTTTGGCTAGATTTCTAGAGTGAAGACAAACATTCATTGACTAGGACATTCGTTTTATACTTTTTGATATCACAATACCTCTTAATATTCATTGCCGTTGGTGCAGTTTTTACTCATCTTTGAGTGTGTATGTGCATTTTTAAAAATCTATTATATTTTTCATTGGCTGGTATTTACACATTTTATAAGCTTAGCCTATCATTTGTTTTATTCAGCTTACCTTCAAAATGAAACGTTATAAATTTGAACAATTAGAAATAAACTGTGCGTATCACATTTACATGAACAGGTCGTTTGTATTCAAATGATGTATTATACCATAAAACAGATTATTATGAATGTGTCTTTTAAGATAATTACATGATGGATATAGGTTTATGGAACACATTGTTTTAAATGTAGAGAAAGATAATTAGGAAATGTGAATTAGAAAAACTATGGAAGTTTTGACAATGAAAAAATATTTTTTTGCTATGAAATCACATAAACCGCACTATACATTTTTTCAATATCTTTTGTATTTCAATTGATAATCCTCGGATATTAAGAACATACATTTTCTAATATGAAAAAATGTTACTTACAATGGTAGTTTATGTGTAAGTATTACATATATACATGTATTTATATTCTCAAATTTCCAAATTTAATCCCTCCCACAAAAAGCCCAATATATTTTAACTAGTATATATGGAATGCCACAGCCGTCTTATGTGGTACTCTGAAATTACGTTATGTGGTTTTATTATTACTTGAGGATATTTTGTCTTTACATAATATGGTTTTGAAATTACTTTATGATGTTTTGATATTACTCAATATGGTATAGTCATTACTTAATGATATTTCGATATAACATGATATGGTTTCGTATAGACTTGATATGGTTTTGTCATTACTAAATATGGTTTTGTCAATACTTAATATCTTTTCAACATTATTTAATGTGGTTGTGTCATTAGCCAATATGGTTCTTGCATTACTTTAATTTTAGTGTATGGGTTAACGTAATTTAGTTGTTTCATTACATGATGAGGTTTTGTTATTTCGTAACGACGATTTGGCTATTCTTTGTATGGCTTTAACATTACATTATGATGTTTTGCAATTTGATGATGATGTGTTCACTCCAGTATTTGATGTGGTCCTATGACTCTTTGATGTGGTTATCACATTACTTGATGAGGTAAAACCATGTGACCATTTAGGAAAAACTAGTTCTATTTTTGAACCGATGTCCATGTCGTTTATTTAATGTGCTTCATATGAGTGTGGCTATCGAATTTTAAATTGAACCGGGTTACTGTTCGAGTTAGTCTTCGAGTTCGAGTTAGAAATCAAGACATAATTAGAATTAAAGTTCGAGATAGAATTGAGTTTCGAGTTTAACTTCGAGTTTGGGTTACAGTTTAAGGTACAGTTCGAGTTACATTTCAATTTCAACTTTGAATTTGAATCTCATTTAGATTAAGATTTATTTGATATGAGTTCGTACTTAAATTTTCGATCTCGGATCGAAGGCTTTCACTCGAGCTTTCGAAAGGGGGACTGAGGGGCATGCCTACATTATGGGGGACCGGCAGTCAAAATTGAAAAATAAGTACACAAAAACACAAATTTTCAAATGTAAAATGAGGTCATCCGCCCAAAGATTCCATCTGCTATTTTTTCAAAATTATTTGCATACAAATAGTTAAGATAAATTTATTCCAGTGGTACAAAAGAGATCTGAAAGATACCAAAGTGATATTCAAACTCATTAGTCGAAAAAGAACTGATGATGCCATGGCAAAAAAACGAAAAACGATCAGAAAGACAAATTAAAAACAAATTTTTCAGAGAACAATTGAAGGTCTTTCCACCCGAAAAGATCTATTTTGATACAAAAATATTAAAATTTGGTTTGAAATGTCATTTCCAGCGTCAAATGATAGCTTATTGTATGCTGATTTCAAAAATATATGGTTTCATAACAGTTTCTTTTAATAAGGGAGATAATTTGTTACTTCCGGTTTAAAAAATGTCACTTCCGGTATTATTTGATAGTTTACTTGACACTGATTCCAAAAATATATGGTTCTATATACTTGTATATTACACAAGAACAAAAATAGCTACTTCCGGTTTACACAAGGTCACTTCCGGTTGACTTTTACAAGGTCATATGGCTTGCATCCAAATGCAAAAAGTTCTATTGCTTTATCGTGTATACATATGAAGTAAAAGCTAAGGTCAAAATCTAGAACGTCAAATTTACCTATAACCTAGAGCTCAATTTGAAGGTCATAAACCAAGGATCTCAAATCAAAAGACACTAGGTCTTTATTATATATCGCGAATGAGTTATATCACCATACGCGTAATTTTAGATATAAGAGGGCAGAAAACTCCAATTTAATGTTAGCGTACCTTTTCAACGAAAATATATGTGTTACGACATGTCGCAACTAACAATTTGGTAAAAATATGTTGTTGATATCTTAATACGGTTTTTGAAAAGAAGTGAAAATAAGCCAAAATCTAAATTTAGAATATGACCTTGACCTCTGACCTTGACCTAATTTTCTTTTTTTTTTGGACCAAGGACCTCAAATCAAAAGACACTAGGTCTCTATCACTTTTGGTTTACCAGTTAGAAATGTATATCACTTATATATATGCCTAAGGGGGAATAACTCTCATATGGAGTCTCCGAATAGCTTCGGTCAAAATAAAATGTAACATCCTGAGGATGTAATGAGCATTTTGGAAAAATAATTTTTTCGCTTTCTTTTACGGTTGCGAGGGAGATCTCATAACAAGAAAAACAGTGTTCGGGGAGATAACTGTTACACAGAAAAGTGTTCGGTTAAACAGGGTCAGTTTCAAAAGCGTATAGACTGTATGATATTATATACAAAAAAACTAAGCGACATCTTTTGAAACAAAAAATACAGCGCAAGAAAAAAATTTGGCGGAAGAAAAAAAAAAATTAAAAACCAATTGTTCAGAGAACAATTGAAGGTCTTTCCACCCGAAACGATATATTTTGATGTGAAAAATATCAAAACCCGGTTAGAAATGTAATTTTCAGCGCCAAATGATAGCTTATTATACGCTGAATTCAAAAATATATGGTTTCTATACATTTTTGTTTGAAATAAGGGAGATAATTTGTTACTTCCGGTTTGAAAAAGGTCACTTCCGGTATCATTTGATAGTTTACTTGACACTGATTCCAAAAATATATGGTTCTATGTACTTTTACATTAAATATTGACAAGAAATAGCTACTTCCGGTTTACAAAGGTCATTCCGGTTGATTTTTCAAGGTCATATGGCTTGCAACTTAATGCACAAAGTACCATAGCTTTATCAGGCATACATTAAAAGTTAAAGCAAAGGTCAAAATCTAGAACGTCAAATCAAACTTTGACCTTGACCCCAATTTCAAGGTCATGAAACAAGGGTCTCAAATCAAAACACTCTAGGTCTCTACTATATATTGTTAATGAGTTATATTACCATACAGCTAATATTAGATATAAAAGGGGCGAAAACTCCCATTAAATGTCTACGTACCCTTTCAACTAAAATTTACGTGTTACGACATGTCGCAACTAACAATTCTGTAAAAATATTTTGTCGATATCTTATACATTCTCTGAAAATAAGTGATAACAAGCCAAAATCAAAATTTAGAATATGACTTTGACCTTTGATCTTGACCTTATTTTCTTTTTTTGGACCGAGGACCTCAAATCAAAGACCTCAGGTCTCTATAAGTTATGGTTTTCAGTTACAAATACACATCACTTATATCAAATGCATAAGGGGAAATGACTCTCATATGGAGTCTCTGGATAGCTTCGGTCAAAATTAATCAAATCATCCTGAGGATATAACGAGCAATTTGGTAAAATAAATTAGTCGGTTTCTTATGCGGTTGCGACGTATAAGTAATAACAAGAAGAACAGTGTTCGGGGAGGTAACTCTTACATCGAAAAGTTTTTGGTTACGCGGTGTCAGTTTCAAAAGCGTATTAACTGTTCGATATCATATACCATATGTCTAAGCGACATCTTGCGAAACAAAAACAAAAAAAACAGCGAAGGAAAAAAAATTAGGCGGAAGAAAAAAATAATAAATATAGGGTGACGGAAACACTTCTACTTAAATGGGTTGAAGTTTCGCCATATTGTAAACCTTTATATGGTAAACAAATCATATCATTAACTTTTACTGTTTCTTTTGAATAAAGATAACAAACAAAATTCAAAATTTGAAGCATGACCTTGACCTTTGACCTTGATCTCAATTTCAAGGTCAGAGGTCAGTGATCTCAAATCGAAAGACCGGAGGTCAATCACTTGTATGGTTGTGGAGTAATAATGATTTCAAATACATAAGGGGAAAAACTGCTATAAGGGTTGACCAAAACACTTCGACTTAAATGGGTTAAAGTTGCGCCCTATATATGGTAAACAGTAATTTGGCAAACACATCATATCATTAACTGTTACAGTTTCTTTTGAATATAGATTACAAGCAAAATTCAAAATTTAGAATATGACCTTGACCTTCGACCTTGACCTCAATTTCAAGGTCATAGGTCAGTGAACTCAAATCGGAAGACCTGATGTGAATAACTTGTATGGTTGTGGAGAAATACTGATTTCAAATACATAAGGGGAGAAAACTCCTATAAGGGTTAACCAAAACACTTCGATTTAAATAGGTTGAAGTTGCGCCTTATTGTAAACAGTTATTTGGCAAACACATCATATCATTAACTGTAACAGTTTCTTTTGAATAACGATAACAAGCAAAATTCAAAATTTATAACATGAGCTTGACCTTTGACCTTGACCTCAATTTCCTTCAAATGGACCGAGGACTTCATATCAAAAGACTGTAGGCCTCTACGACTTATAATGTATGAATTTATCCAACATATCGCCTATCTTAAATTTTCAAAGGGAAATAACTCCCATAAGATGTCTTCCGATCACTCCAGTCAAAATTAACCAAATCATTCTTAAAAGTAGACGAACAATTTGGTGAAAACAGTTTGTTAAAATCTTTGACGGTTTTAGAGATATAGCGATAACAAGAAAAAGGGGACGCGGGGAGATAACTCCTATACGAATAAGTGTTCGGTCACACAGGGTGAGTTTTGAAACCCCCATCACTGTACAACATCATTGGCCAAAAATCTATACGATATGTTGTAAAACAAAAAAGCATCTCAGACGGCAGAAGAAAAAAAAAAATAATCAGAAGAAAAACAAAAGGTCTTTCCACGAAAAGTGGAAAGACTGATAATCAGAACAAAACCAATACGTCTTTCCACGGAAAAGTGGAAAGACCTAATAATGTTACAGTATACAAAACACAACATAGAAATCTAAATAAGAATTAGGAGATGTGGTATGATTCCCAATGAGACAATAATCCACCAGAGTTCAGATGAAGTGAATGTAAGCAATTATAGGCAACTGTACGGCTATACCGTATAGTCGTCTACAAAAGAGTCGAACACAAAAAATGTAAAACAATCTAAGCCTAATTTATAACAAAACAATTTACGAAACACAAATTTGACAGACATGAACCAACGACAACCACTGAACTACAGGCTTCTGGCTTGGGAAAGGCACATAAAGAATGTGGCGGGGTTAAGCATGTGTGTGAGTGCTCAACCCTCCTCTAACCTAGTCAGTGGTGTAACAGCACAACATAAGTACAAACTGTAAAATCGGTTGCAATTTGCTAAACTCAAAAGATCGGTACGACTGAGCAATACAAACCCGACCAAAAACCGGGGATGATTTCGGGTGCTTCGGAAGGGTAAGCAGATTCTACTTCACGTTTGACACGCATCGTGTTGTTCATGTAAGTACAAATTCGGTATGTCACATTCGAGGAAAAGAGGAAGGGATTGTGGTTACGACAATTGGAACATATCCGTTTTTATCTGTGAAACAGGTATTCCAAATAGTTGTATTTTTAAGATAGTGTGAGGTATATCAAAGAACGCAATTTATCAAAATAAAAAAATGATATTCATACATGTTCAAATGATCATACACGCTAAAAAAAATCGGAGAATTCTTATTTTATAGAATTGATGATTTGTCCCTTAGTCCTTTACCCCCTCCCCCGTTTCCCTCTAGCTTTAGCTTGAGTTGATTAAAAGTATGGAACGCCACAGCTGTCTTATGTGGTACTCTGATATTACATTATGTTGTTTTATTATTATTTGATGATATTTTGTCTTTCCATAATATGGTTTTGACATTACGTAATGATGTTTTGATATAACTCAATATGGAATAGTCATTACTTAATGCTATTTCGATATTACATGATATGATTTCGTATTGACTTGATATAGTTTTGTCATTACTTGATTTGGTTTTGTTATTACTCGATGTGGTTTCACCATTATTTAATGTGGTTGTGTCATTAGGCAATGTGGTTTTAACATTACTTAATGTGTATGTGGCTTAACGTAATGTACTTGTTTCATTACATGATGAGGTTTTTTTATTTCGACATGATGATTTGCCAAATCTTTATATGGCTTTAGCATTACATAATGATGTTTCAAAATTTGACCATTTTACACTACATGATGTGTTCGTTCCAGTATTTGATGTGGTCCTGTCATTCTTTGATGTGGTTATCACATTACTTGATGAGGCAAAACCACGTGTTCATTTTGGAAAACAAAAATAGTTCTATTTTTAAACCGACTTCCATATGTCGCTTGTTTAATGTGCTTCGGACGAGTGTCGCTATCCATTGAGTTAAAGTACAAATTTTAATTTGAGTTGTTATTCAGAGTTATTTTGTATGAAAAAGGGGAACGGCAGACAAAATAATAAGAAAAAAAGTATCTAAAAAATAACAATATTTCGGACATAGGGGAATATCCCCAAACCACTTGGTCCGGCCGTTTTGTTTTTTTTTTTCCTTAGTTTTCAATTGGAAGCAGTATTATAATAAATTCGTGAAGGATTCCACGGAACCATATGTCTCGCCTGAGATTGCTGCTGTCAGTGTTAAAGTGTAATGTTGACTATAAAAAGTCCATTTATCGGTAAAAAACAAAATTTAAAAAAAATGTTTTTCTGTAGATGCTTTATCTTGATCTTGAAGATTAACTCCTATACAATCTTATAACAATTCATGGTGGTTTATAAATTTATCATGACAAAACAGTTCAGTAATATGTAATGCAAAAAAAAAAACTTATTTAAAAATAAGATGTGGTATGATTACCAATGAGACAAATCGCCACCACATACCAAAGTTAACAACTGTATGTCACTGTATTGTCTTCAACAATGAGCAAAATTCAAACCGCATAGGAATTAAGCTGTAAAAGGTTCCAAAATGACAAATGTAAAAAAATTCAAACGAGAAACCTAACGATCTAAATGATGAAGACGACAACGCCACTACCTACGACGGAATATAGGTTTGCTGTGTCTCATTTTCGCGACGGGTTAATATCGCAGGCCCGACACAAATCAAATGACTTGTACTTTATTGTCAACAAATGAGACACTTTTAATCAACTCGCACTAAAGTCAATTGAAAAAAAAAACTTTTTTGAATATCTGTTTCACAGATGACGATGGATATGTTCGAATTGTCGTAACCACAATCCCGTCCTCTTTTCCTCGAATGTGACCTACCGAATAAGTCCAAATCACTGGGTTTGTACTTTCACGAATAATACGACGGGTGCCAGACGTTAAGCAGGATCTACTTATCCTTCCAGAGCATAAGAGATCACCTCCGGATATTGATGGATTTATATTGCCCAGTCATACCGATCTATTAAGTTACGCCAATTGCAACTGATTTTTACAGTTTTTTTTTTTATTTTGTGCTGTTACACTACTGTCCCAGGTTAGGGTTAGGGTTGAGCGCTCACAGAAATGTTTCGCTCTGCCATATTCTTTATGTGCCTGTCCCAAGTCAGGAGCTTGTAGTTGTCGTTGGTTCATGTGTGTCATATTTTTTTTTCGTAAACTATTTTGTTATAAATTAGGCCGTTTATTTCCCATTTTAACGTAGTGGCCATTTATAGCCGACTATACGGTGTGTTGAAGGCCGTACGGTTGCCTATAATTGCTTACATCTACTGCATTAAAACTCTGGTGGATAGTTGTCTCATTGGTAATCACCCCACGCCTCCTAACTTTATTTATATTTCTATGTAGTGTTTTGTATACTGTAACATTGTTTATCTTTTGTACGCATACCCCTAAGCCCTCTTTTCGCATGCCCGAGCAAAAGCCCTTGATCCGCGATGGAAAATTTAAATACGAACTAATCTTAGAACTCAATTTCAACTCGAAATCTTAATCTAAATGAGTCTCAAATTCGAAGTTGAAGTCGAATTATAACTCGAACCCCACCTTCAAATGTGACTCAAACTCGAAGTTCGACTCGAAACTCAATGCTAACTCGAACTTTAATTCTAGTTATGGCTTGAATTCTAACTCGAAATCGAAGACTAACTGGAAGTTTAACTCGAACAGTAACCCGAACTTTAATTTGAACTCTAACTCGATGGATGGCCACACTCATCCAAGGCACATAAAACATGGAAATCGGTTTTAAAAATAAAACTATTTTTTCCCAAATGGTCACGTGGTTTTACCTCATTAAGTAATGTGATAACCACATCAAAGAATGACAGAACCACATCAATTACTGGAATGAACACATCATGTAGTGTAAAATCGTCAAATTTTGAAACATCGTTATGTAATGTTAAAGCTATATAAATAATTGGCATACCATCATTACGAAATATCAAAACCACATCATGTAATGAAACGACTACATCACGTTAAGCCACATACACATCAAGTAATGTTAAAACCACATTGCCTAATGACACAACCACATTAAATAATGGTGAAACCACATCGAGTAATGACAAAACCATATCAAGTAATGACAAAACTATATCAAGTTAATACGAAACCATATCATGTAAAACCGAAATAGCATTAAGTAATGACTATTCAATATTAAGTTATATCAAAACATCATTACGTAATATCAAAACCATATATGTAAAGACAAAATATCATAAGTAAAAATAAAACAACATAACGTAATATCAGATTACCATATAAGATTGTGGCGTTCCATATAAAAGTGTCTCGTTTGTTGAAAAGTCATAACGATCCTATATTCTGTCGTCATTTTATGAAATTTGGACAGAAGCTTTTTATGTGCGAACTACATGTATCTAGAGCAAACTTAAAAAAAAAATATCTATCTTATTTTCCGTATTTACCTGATAAAAAGGACTTCTCTAATTCTTTGGCAATTTATCCCTTTCCGGACCCATTGTATAAAAAAAATGATTGGATGAGTTTAAGGGTCATAACCTTTGTCACCTCAGTGGATGAATCAAAATGTGCTAACAGGTGTTAAAGAAATTGACAAATTTGTGGAATGTGGAAGGCACTCGAAAGGGATTTTTTTTTTTAAATGAAAATTTATTTTTTTAATTATTAGAGAAACAGATTCTTACATAGTTACTCGTGGAATGTGGATTTGTCCAATCGCGATAGTTAAATTATAAATTTTGTTGTCCTCGTCGAGGCTCTGACTTTCAAATTCGATAATTTACCCATCTCGATTGGATAAATCCGATAATCTAGTGGTACCAATGTAAGAATCTATATTTATTTGTTTCAGTCAATGATTTGTCAAACCTTTATGAAACTTTTGCAGAGGCTTTTTTATGATAAAGATATAATGTCTAAAGCAAAATTTTGAAATATTTTTTTTTTTTTTTTTTTCATTTTTTAGTAATTAACTGATAGATGGACTTAGGCCCAAGTCAGGAGCCTGTATTTCAGTTGTTTATTGCTGTATATTATATTTGTTTTTCGTTAATTGTTTTGTACATAATTCAGGCAGTTAGTTTTCTTGTTTGAATTGTTTTGCATTTGTCATTTCGGGGTCTTTTATAGCTTTCTACCTGTATGCAGTGTGGGTTATGCTCATTGTTGAAGGCCGTACAGTGACCTATAGTTTTTAACTTATACGTCATTTGGTATCTAAGTGGAGAGTTATTTATCTAATTGGCAATCATACCACAACAGTAAACATTTACCAAATTAAATTTATTTTACATGATAAATTTTAAAACTTCATGGATTGTTATATAGCTTGGACATGTTGGACAGAAGTTAATCTTCAAGATAAATAAAAAGAAATTAATTGGATTTTTTTAATGATAAATGGACCGTCGCTTTTTACAGTCAACATTACACTTTTACACTGACAGCAGGCGAGACACAGGATTCCGCGGAACCCTTTAAAAATTTTTTACTATAAATTTCCTTCCATTTGAGAGCTACGGAAAAAATAACGGACCCGTGACGTGGTGAAAGGTTATCCCCCTTATGTCCGAAATATTGTTATTCTTACATTTAGTATTTTTTTCTCATTTTTGTCTGCCTGTCTCCCATAATGTACGCATGTCCCTCAGTCCATTTTTTTCATATCAAATAACTCTGAACAGTAACTAGAACTTTAATTTAAACTTTAACTCGATGGATAGCTACACTCATCCGAGGTACATTAAACAAATGACATGGAAATCGGTTTAAAAATATATCTAGTTTTCCCCAAATGGTCACGTGGTTTTAACTCATCAAGTAATGTGATAACCACATCAAAGAATGACAGAACCACATCAAATATTGGAACGATTGTAAAATCATCAAATTTTGAAACATCATTAAGTAATGTTAAAGCAATATAAAGAATAGCCAAATCATCATTACGAAATAACCTCATTTAATAAAACAACTACATTACTTTAACCTACATACACATCAAGTAATGTTAAAATCGCATTGCCTAATAACACAACAACATTAAATAATGTTGAAATCATACAAAGTTATGACAAACCATATTAAGTAAAGACGAACCGTATTAAGTAATAACAAACCATGTTAAGTAATGCCAAAACCATGTCATGTAATATCAAAATATCATTAAGTAATGACTAAACCATATTGAGTTATATCAAAACATCTTTGAGTACTTTGAACACATCCTCAAGTAATGTCAAAACCGTATTATGTAAAGACAAAATATCCTCAAGTAAAATTGAGAATGGAAATGGGGAATGTGTCAAAGAGACAACAACCCGACCAAAGAGTAGAAAACAGATCAGCGAGAAAATCCCGCATCCGGAGGCGGGCTTCAGCTGTCCCCTAAACAAAAATGTGTACTAGTTCAGTAAAAGTTGACGTCACACTAAACTCCGAAATATATAAATGAACTAAAATAAAAAAAAAACATACAAGACTAACAAAAGCCAGAGGCTCCTGACTATGGACAGGCGCAAAAATGAGGCGGGGTTAAACATGTTTTGTGAGATCTCAACCCTCCCCCTCATGATACCTCTAGCCAATGTAGATGGTCTAGATAGATATAAGGGAAATGTGTGTGTACGTACAATTGGTTGTTCGTTATTGTTTGTATTTTTTTCCACTGATTAGTGGGTTGTTGGTGGTTGGTGTAGTCTATAATTGTATTACCAATGTTTTGGGGCAAATTTCTGTTATCCTCTATATGTGGTATTCTGATATATGAATAAAATGCATGTGAAGTTTTATACCAATAAAACAATAAAATCATATGAGTACACGATTTTGTCCTATAGGGACATGCCAAGATGACATTTGATACTGAAGTAAGTCCCTACACATTTTAAAAAGCGCTAGAATAATATATTTGACTCATCTTTATTCTGTGTTTACTTCTAGAGACTGCGAGAAAGAATTGGGGTGATTCATTATCTGTCCATTTTTGGGAGAGTGCAATAATTTAGTACAAGAAGCCATGGAGAAACCCCTTTTTAGTAAGTAGTTTGATTATTTGATAGGACAATTTTTCAACCCCTACGCCTTCTTTTGTTAAGAGGGAGTCTATCTAGATGTCCATCCCTACATAATGGGTTATGCAGAACTCAATAAATTTATTTACTGTTTAATTTGTTCTCATCTTGAAAATGAATGGAATTTTTGCCATTTGACTTTAAGCAAACAACAGTCGGCCAATGGTGAGGTAGAGAGATTTCAGTAGCTTCTGTTTTCTTCTGAACAGACTGAGCTTCAGATACAAATGTATATATGCTACGTAACCACATTAACAATAAATTATCATGAACAATGCCATGACCTTTAATTAACAATTGAGACGATAATGACAGTATGAATTGTTTTCCTAGTTTTATTATTTTGCGTTTTTTTATTGTTTGCTGCCACTGCATGACTGAGATAAAAAGGGATTGAGTGTTCATAAAGTAGTAATACACCACATGTTCATCCCGGCCTCAATTCAGTTGTCTTTATTTATACATGTTTCTTACTATTATGTTGCTTATACAGGTCATTGACAGTCTCTGTAAACCACTGTTTGTGTAGACATGGACTATTTAAAACCTGATATATTTTATAGACAGTTGTTTGTTATTGAAAACCGCATGTCTTTTGTTTTGGTTTTTTCGTGTGTGTTGTTTTAATGACGCATACTTCACATCTCCTTTTATTCATTTGTATAAAAGAAAATAACAGACGCAGAGAAAACTTAAGAAAAATAGTTCTAACAAAGTTATTCTGTAATAATATCCTGTTGTAAGGTAAAACGTGTGCCACTATCCAACTTAATCTCATTTTCCATTAGAAGTCATTGTAGAACCTACTTATTTTAAATGTTAATTCATTCTCGTAAGGAATATTTTTGAAATATATGCCACTGGACGTTAAGCAAGTAAAAATCGATTATTTAAAGATTATTTCATTATTTTCCTTTCATTTTATTTAACAGGGAAATTATGGCGATACACTGATCACTTCCGTGGTCGTCGTCTGCGTCACACTTGCATAAATTCTTTTTCAGGACACGAAATTCTGCGTCTGCCATTTATATTTTTGAAAGGAGTTTCTTAGGGGGTTTCCCATACCAAATATGGACTTTGCTATTTCTGTTTATATTTGGAAGACTCGCACTTTTTTCAATATTACACTGCGAACTTATCATTTAGTCTTGTCTGAACCTGATTATCAAAAACTAGTATAATTGGTATTACTTCTATTAAATGATTTATGCAATTTCAAATTTTGACAGTGCATGAAGTGCTGTCCTACACGTAATTCGTCATACTTATACCTTGTAGATCATTTTGTGATTTAAGGTGTCTATTTATCTATAATAATTTTATCATGTATGGCAAAACGCAAAAAAAATGGTAAAATCGTCATTAATAAGGAGACGTTGGACGATTTCCTAAATATTGTCTTTATTGTTGATCTTGTCTTGCTGATCATTTTTGCTTATTTAAGTTTCTATACATCTATTATAATTTTTAAGATATAAGGCAAAACGCAAAAAGTTGGTAAAAATCATCATCAAAGGGCAATAACTCTAATAAGAAGTCGGCTGACGATTTCGATTATGTTTAGACTTATTTGTTACACTTGTCTTGCTGATCATTTTTGCCATTTAAAGTTTCTCTCTATCTATTATAGTTTTCAAGATAATAGTCAAAAATGAAGAATAAAAAATATTACAATTTGTCATTTGAGGGCAATAACTCCTATAAGAAGTAGTCTGACAGTTTTGACGTATACGGACAATTGGTAGAGCTCAACATTCTGAACATTTTTGGTCATGTCAGATTTTCTCTATTTATAACGGTTTACAAAATAATAGACAAAACTTGCATTTTACCCCTATGTTCTATTTTTAGCCATGTCGGCCATCTTGGTTGGCAAGCGGGGTCATCGG
This sequence comes from Mytilus coruscus, assembly GCA_017311375.1. NCBI lineage: Eukaryota > Metazoa > Mollusca > Bivalvia > Mytilida > Mytilidae > Mytilus > Mytilus coruscus. The sequence continues at coordinate 111,571,028 of CM029596.1, read as the reverse complement.
ACACATTTGTTAAACAAGATTACTCAATGATGATTGTGGTCAAGTTTAGTTAAATTTGGCCCAGTAGTTTCAGAGGAGAAGATTTTTGCAAAAATTGACAGACGACGACGACGACGACGACAACGACGGACGACGACGACGGACGATGAACGTCAAGTAATGAGAAAAGCTCAACTGGCCCAGAGGCCTTTAAGAGGGAATTAATACAAAACACTGTTTTCAACGAAAAAATATATGTGATATAAGAAGGCGACAGTAGTTTACCGATGTTCAATTCTCGCAAACCGATTAAGAAAAGACAAAAAAGGCAATAAGCAAAAACTCAATGAATCGCATGAAATCCAAAAGGAGAGACACAGGGTGCGTCGACAGGGTAAGCGTCTCCTAATATGTATGCGCCAACCGCCATGCGAAATCACTCTCAGTCAAAATTTTATAATCGAGAATAATACACAATCCGTTAAATTGATCAGAATACTTAACTGGTAACTAAAGATCTCAGACAGCGAAATCATGTCGCTATTGAGTTGAGACAACGACACATCGTATCAGTCAACCTACTCGTGACGGTAACCGTGAAACTTATGTAGAGTCAATTTCAGTCGTTATTTTTCATACCAGTTTTGGAGCAGTTTTTGTGTAATGAGCACACCCCTGTAAAGAAAGTTCTATAGTTTGAACATGCACAGGCGTAACATATTAAGTGAGATATTTAAACGCCATACGATGGAGTACAGGGTATGTTACTATTCTGAGAAATGGAAAGTCGTCACGTTTGATGTACATTCTAGTTTATTTAGTATTTTTAATCATAAGTTCACTAGGATATATGAGACTCATTGAAATGTGGGTTGTTGAAATGACCGAACATCATCAGTATATCTGAAAGTGAAATTAAAGAACTTTGCAAGATGTCTTTTCTCTTTGTCTTTGAGAAGGTTTTGTATGAATTTTTCTTCATATGAGTACAAAAACAAGTCAGCCAGTAGTGATGCACAACTATTACCCATTGCAAGACCAACTATTTGCTGAAATATCAATCCACCAAACTCAACAAATATTTGTCGATGAAAAACAAGTCAAGCATTTTGATGTCAATATATCAGAGTTTTTTTTTTAAATCCGTGTAGTTTATGACCTTCCTTTGTAGAACTACATATTGACTCCTACTATTAATCAAAGAATAAGGACATTACCAACGTAGATGGGAAAACAGTTTAACTGTACTCTACTGCTTCTTTGAGGTTAAACTTCACACAACTTATAATATAAATGATGCAATTTTTTAGTTACTGGGATTTCCTTCACAAAAAAATGTTCTGTTTGAACTATATTTCAATTAAACGTGTTTTTGGTTCATTGATTGATTCAGTTGATAATAGTGTTGCACTTTCAACAGAGGTAAAAATATGAATTAAGCAATACGTGGTTCTTCTTAAATTAACCATGAGGCAAAATCTTTGAAATATGAGGAATACATATTTGTTTTTATTAGTTTTAATATTCTACCTGATTGCACGGATCAAATAGTGTTGATAACATTTGATATTGCCGAAGATCAAGTAGTGAATAATACAACATATCGAGGACGAGGAAAGTTTCAGATATTTTTAACAAAAAAATATGAAATTTGACCTTACTTGAAAATGGTTAGTTGGTACAAATTTGTTCCCACAAACAGCTATCGATGGATCCTTCACACATTTCAATTTTTCGTAAATGGTCCGAGGTTTTTCAAAGAAAATGTGAATCTTGGGCTTAAAAACTAACTTTTTCCAGTTTGTAACTGTAATTTAGCGAAGGGCAATATTATATATTCATAAAAAGGAACGTAACATATTACTATCTTGATCAAATTTAACCCTTTTCAATTTAATGATAATTTTCTGTTTTGAAATCATTTTACCATAACCTTGCAGTATTAAAATATATTAGAAATTCCTGGATTCTTTGTAAAACTGTCCTTAGAACCGAGATCAGGGCACTCATAATCTTTACAATATCATTTCATGCTACAATATTTTTTACAGTAAATGATAGCTTATGACTTATATATATTACAATGGCGAAACCTGGATAAAAATAGGGTTAAGAAAACAAAGGGACAGAAGTTATAAGTTCAGTAAAATGCAATATACCGCAAATATTCTTCTAAGAGAGGCCTAAGTTTTATTGCTGTGTGACCAAGTATAACATACTCTTGATCATAGTCCTCATCACAGTGGTAGCATTTGAAAATTGTTCTTGTTTTTCATCCATAGAACGAAAAACAAATTATCATCAAGACAAGTAGTAAATGAAACATCTAGGATGTATTTTCTGTTAAAAAATACACATACCTGCTTAACGCAAACAATTTACGTACGTTTCAATCCAACATTGTACTGCTTGATACTTCAGTCTGGGAAAACATGATTTATTTATTAGTTGTTACTGGCTTTGAACTAGCTTTGTATCTATTGTTTTTATGCTAGTTGGTTTGTCTGTGTTTCGTACCGATCTATTGAGTATATAAAGCTATTTGTAACTGATTTTTACAGTGTGTTCTTATTTTGTGATATAACAGCACTGTTCAAAGTTAGGGGAGACTCCGAGGATTGAGGTCTTACAAACATGTTTAACCCCGCCACAATCTTTATAAGCCTGTAATTCAGTGGTTGTTGTTGGTTCATCATCCGTCATATTTGTTTTTTTTCCGTCCTTTGTATTGTATAACTTAGGTCGTTATTTTCTCGTTTTAATTGTTTCATTTTTTTCATGTTGGGGTCTGTAAGAGCTGACTATAAGGTAAAGGGTTTTCTCATTGTTGAAGGCCATACGGTGTCATATCTACTTTTATCTTCGTCATTTGAATTCTTATGGATAGTTGTCTCATAGGCATTCATACCACATTCCTTTTCTTTATATATATATATATATATATATATATATATATATATATATATATATATATAAAGAAAATGTGGTCTCTCTCTATATATATATATATATATATATATATATATATATATATATATATATATATATATATATATATGTCTATACTCATATTAATATTGTTTACAACACGAATATTTACTCTATGATATCCATATTTGGTTGAATCGACATCGATATACGTATGTTTGGATCGATTCAACATGTGTACCTGGGCGTTGACTTGTTGGATAGTTCCACCATACTAGTATTTACATGGGCGTGGACATGTTTGATCTATCCAAATATACCAATGCCGGTGTCCATGCAATTTATAAGATGTGGCAAACAATAATATATACAAATATACTATGCTTTTTACGAATGTACGTGTTACGTACTACAGTATTATCAAACTGGTTAAATGCATTGGTTTCGTGGTGCTTTGAAAAGTACATTATTTGAACCTTTTCATTGTGTTTCAAACGTAATCGCACTGACATATAACATTTTAAGCCATTTAAAATTTTGTTTAGTCACTCAATCAAAACCTAGACCGCACTCAAAAACCGGGCTGCTCTCGAAAAAGCACGGACATATACAATGAATTTATTCTAAAATGTCATTCTCAGTGTAATAACAAGAATTTTTATAAAGTGTCTGTATATCTAAGGATATATAGATTCCAAATATACATTTCATTTGACATTTGCATTGGTACTTGTACAAAAACTGCTTTATTCTATATTTTGGAATAAAAGCATTGTAAGGCTAAATTAAACTTTTAGAACACAAAATAATTTTGGGTGATGATTTCTTTTTATAACCAATACTAACTTACCGTGTATGATCTTGCATATTAAATTTAAGCATCTGTTTCATGTCTTACAAAAAAGTCTATTTGTTTACACTTCTGGTCATCTTCACCACTCGAAAAAAAAAGATCAATCACTCGAAAATGGAAATTAAAAAAACAAAACAAAACAAACTAGTTACAGAAGATATTTCGTTAGAGTAATGTATAAAACTAAAAATCAGAGGCAGAATATACCAAAGGAAAGATGAAAAAATAAGGAAGTATCCCATGATAAACAAATAAAAAGTGACGAAAAGACAAACAACAATCTACAGTACACCACATAGAAAACTAAAGACTGAGCAACACGAAATATACCAAAAATTACCGGTAAGTAAAGTGCCAACATGTGTTATTACTGGTTAAGAGTTCGACAATACTGTAACAAGGTTTGTTATCTTCAATGTAAATATTATTGTTCATTTGATTTATACTTTTTATCCTGAAAACAGGGAATATTTTCCACTGGACGTTGAGAAAACAACAATCAATCAATCTATTTTCCCGCTATTCCTGACGATAAAACGATATTCGGCTAACAAGCTTAGAATAAAGTTAGTATTCCAGTGTAAGCAGGTTTAACACATTGCTCACTCTTCGCAAAATGCGAATAGAAAAGGATGATTAACTCCTGTTACAGACCATACATCGCTAATTCAGTCTGCATGAAACATTAATGAATCAATATGTTTTTATTTATTTTCGTAAGTACTGCGAGTTACTGTACACATCAAGCAGTCACTATTTATTCCTGATCCAAACGGCTTTATTTAGCATAAAGTATAGGAGATTAATCATATAATTTTGACTAAGTTAAGAGTAAGTTAAGACTGGTGGTCAATTGCAAATTGAAATGGGATAGATAGTCATTGCGTTCAGAAATGATGTCACTCCTCTTATTCAGCCCTAGACAAACAGAAATCAAATGATAATGCATAGAAGCGTACATAATGACCAAATTACGACTATATTAATATCGTTTTATGTTATATGGGGTCAGGGTTGACAGCTTTATTATCAAATGTTGCATTATTATTACTATTCATTGGTATTCTTTTATTGATACACCTTCCCTATAGCATTTGTGTTTGCCGCTTTAATCAAAGAAGTATATATCATTTTATAAACACTGCACTCTTAAAATACAAAACCATTTGGTATTTCTTACATTTCATCTTCATGAATCGTAAAACTTTTGCAAATTGGATACACTTTTTGTATGATATACATGTTACATGACGTAAAACATTGACAGTAAATTCATTATTTTAAATCACAAATATTTTTAATATGTGAAAACAATCTGAAACGTAGACACGCAGTCAGTTAAAGATAAAATAAAACAAATAATTTACATAAAAAACTGATTTTTTTTAATGCAACCAATATCATTGCGTTGAATACCAGCTAACTGGACAACCTAGCACTAGTATTTCGTATTTTCGTGTAAACCTCAGGTCATGGCCAATAGTAAACAATAAAACATATATTAATTATCGTTTGCTGATATGTTAAACTTCTGTCGTTGTAATATAGACATTTTGTAACCCGACTGATATGAGAAATAAGAAGAGGTGGCATGATAACCAATGCGACAAATATCCATAAAAGATGTAAACATCTTTATATAACATATGGCTTCCAAGAATGAGTAAATCTCATACTGTATATAGTAAGCTATAAAAGTCGAACATGTTTTACTCTTCGTGTCGTAAATAACAAATTTAAACATTACTTGCTATAAGTGAATTAGAAACGAAGTATAACGTTATATGCAATGTCTATGTCTAATATATAACGTACAAGAAGCCATGGAGCAACCCCTTTTTAGTGCGTAGTTTGATAATTTGATAGGACAATTTTTCAATACCTACGCCCTCTTTTGCTAAGAGGCAGTCTATCTAGATGTCCATCCCTACATAATGGGCTATGTAGAACTCAATAAATTTTTTTACTGTTTAATTTGTTCTCATCTTGAAAATAAATGGAATTTTTGCCATTTGACTTTAAGCAAAAAACAGTCGGTCAATGGTGAGGTAGAGAGATTTCAGTAGCTTCTGTTTTCTTCTGAACAGACTGAGCTTCAGATAAAAAATGTATATATGCTACGTAACCACATGAACAATAGATTATCATGAACAATGCCATGACCTTTACTTAACATTGAGACGATAATGACAGTATATGACTTGTTTTCCTAGTTTTATTATTTTGCTTTTTTTTATGTTTGATGCCACTGCATGACTGAGATAAAAAGGGATTGGGTGTTCATAAAGTAGTAATACACCACATGTTCATTCCGTTCCCAATTCAGTTTTTGTCTTGTATGTTGATTATACAGGACATTGACAGTCTCTGTAAACCACAGCGGAGCACCTGAGATCACCCCCAGTTTTTGGTGGGGTTCGTGTTGCTTAGTCTTTAGTTTTCTATGTTGTGCATCTGTACTATTATTTGTCTGTTTGTCTTTTTATTTTTAGCCATGGCGTTGTCAGTTTATTTTCAATCTTTGAGTTTGACTGCCCCTCTGGTATCTTTCGTCCCTCTTTTGTGTAGACATGGACTATTTGAAACCTGATATATTTTATAAACAGTTGTTTGTTATTGAAAACCGCATGTCTTTTTTTTTTTTTTTTTTTTTTTGTGTGTGTTGTTTTGATGACGCATACTTCACATCTCCTTTTATTCATTTTTATATAAGAAAATAACAGACCCAGAGAAAACTTAAGAAAAATAGTTCTAACAAAGTTATTCTGCAATAAAATGAAAATTCAAGCATTATGTTTACCCATAGATATAATGGCTATTATATCTATGGTTTACCCAAGATAACAAATATTGTTACATTTTTGATTTAACTCAGTAAATGACAAAATGCAGATTCTATTCAATCATTTTCAACAGCATTAACGTCAGTTCAGTAGAAGGATATTAAATCTGATGTTCCATAAAGAGTGATTTCCTGTTATTTGCACGTTAAAGAACCCTTTCATCAATCTCTGTGGAACCTGTTGCAAGGTAAAACGTGTGCCACTATCCAACTTAATCTCATTTTCTATTAGAAGTTATTGTAGAACCTACTTATTTTAAATGTTAATTCATTCTCGTAAGGAATATTTTTGAAATATTTGGGACTGGACGTTAAGCAAGTAAAAATCGATTATTCAACGATTATTTCATTATTTTCCTTTCATTTTATTTAACAGCGAAGTTATGGCAATACTTTGATCACTTCCGTGGTCGTCGTCTGCGTCACACTTGCATAATTTTTTTTTCAGGACAGGAAACTCTGCGTCTGCCATTTATATTTTTGAGACGAGTTTCTTGATTGGGGGGGGGGTCCCATTCCAAACATAGACTTTACCATTTCTGTTTATATTTGGAAGACTCGCACGTTTTTCAATTTTACACTGCGAGCTTATCATCTAGGCTTGTCTGAACCTGATAATCAAAAACTTGTACAATTTGTATTACTTCTTTTAAATGATTTATGTAATTTCAAATTTTGACACTGCATGAAGTGCTGTCCTACGCGTAATTCGTCGATTTAAAGTGTCTATTTATCTAATAATTTTATCATGTAGGACAAAACGTAAAAAATGGTAAAAATCGTCATTAATAAGGAGTCGTCGGACGATTTCCTTTATATTGTCTTTATTGTTGATCTTGTCTTGCTGATCATTTTTGTTTATTTAAGTTTCTATCTATCTATTATAATTTTTAAGATCTAAGGCAAAAACGCAAGAAAATGGTAAAAATCCTCATCATAGGGCAATAACTCTAATAAGGAGTCGGCTGTCGATTTCGACCATGTTAGACTTATTTGTAGCACTTGTCTTGCTGATCATTTGGCAATTTAAAGTTTCTCTCTATCTATTATAGTTTTCAAGATAAAAATGAAAAACAATTGTTAAATTTGTTTTAAGGGCAATAACTCCTATAAGAAGCCGTCTGACCGTTTTGACGTATACGGACAATTGGTAGAGCTCAATTTTCTGAACATTTCTGGTCATGTCATATTTTCTCTACTTATAACGGTTTACAAAATAAAAGATTAAACTTGCATTTTACCTCTTTGTTCTATTTTTGCCATGTCGGCCATCTTGGTTGGGAAGCGGGGTCATCAGATACAATTTTTTAAACTAAATACCCCGATGATGATTGTGGCCTAGTTTGGTTAAATTTGACCAATAAAATTGAGAATGGAAATGGGGAATATGGCAAAGAGACAACAACCCGACCAAAGAGCAGAAAACAGCCGAAGACCACCAATGGGTCTTCAACGCAGCGAGAAAATCCCGCATCCGGAGGTGGTCCTCAGCTGGCCCCTAAATAAAATTGTGTACTAGTTCAGTGAAAATGGACGTCACACTAAACTCCAAAACATATAAATGAACTAAAATTAAAAAACATACAAGACTAACAAAGGCCAGAGGCTCCTGACTTGGGACAGGCGCAAAAATGCGGCGGGGTTAAACATGTTTTCTGAGATCTCAACCCTCCCCCTATACCTCTAGCCAATGTAGAATAAAGAAACACATAGCAATACGCACAGTAAAAATTCAGTTCAAAAGAAGTCCGATGTCAGAATAGGTAACAAAAGAAACTAAGCAAAATGACAATGATACATAAATGAACAAAGGACTACTAGCAGTTACTGACATGCCAGCTCCAGACCTCAATTGTACTGATTGAAAGATTATGTCTTCATCATATGAAAATCAAGCACAATCCCTCCCGTTAAGTAGTTTCAGAGGAGAAGATTTGTGCAAAAATTAACAGACGACGACAACGGACGACGACGACGGACGACGGACGCCAAGTGATGAGAAAAGCTCACTTTGCCCTTTGGGCCAGGTAAACTAAAAAAGTAGCCAGTTGTTCTATCAAATAATAAGGGAAGCAGTTCCACAGAAAATTCTTTGATAATATTAGAAGATTTTGAAAATGCTTTAAGCAGTTAGTGATTTTCATACCTACTTGACATACCTCGTTTTCTTAAACATGAAATCTTTAAGAGGGAATTAATAAAAACATTGTTTTCAATGAAAAAATACACGTGATATATGAAGGCGACAGTAGTTTATCGATGTTCAATTCTCGCAAACCGATTAAGAAAAGACTAAAAAGGCAACAAGCAAAAAATCAATGAATCGCAAGAAATTCAAAAGGAGAGACAAAGGGTGCGTCGACAGGGTAAGCGTCTCCTTATATGTATGCGCCAACCGCCATGCGAAATCACTCCCAGTCAAAATTTTATAATCGAGAATTGGACATAATCGGTTAAATTACTGATCAGACTACTTTACTGGTAACTAAAGATCTCAGACCGCGAAATCATGTCGGTAACCGTGAAACTTATGAAGAGTCAATTTCAGTCGTTATTTCTCATACCAGTTTTGGAGCAGTTTTTGTGTAATGAGCACACCCCTGTAAATAAAGTCCTATAGTTTGAACATGCACAGGTGTAACATATTAAGTGAGACATGTAAACGTCATGTACGCTGGAGTAGAGGGTATGTTACTATTCTGAGAAATGGAAAGTCGTCACTTTTGATATACATTCTAGTTATTTAGTATTTTTAATCATAAGTTCATTAGGATATATGAGACTCATTGAAATGTGGGTTGTTGAGGATGACCGAACATCATCAGTATATCTGAAAGTAAAATTAAAGAACTTTGCAAGATGCCTTTTCTCTTTGTCTATGAGAAGATTTTGTATCAACTCTTCGTCATATGAGTACAAAAACCAGTCAGCCAGTAGTGATGCACAACTATTACTCATTGGAAGACCAACTATTTACTGAAATATCAATCCACCAAACTCAACAAATATTTGTCGACGAAAAACAAGTCCAGCATTTCGATGTCAATATATCATAATTTTTTAAAAATCCGTGTAGTTAATGACCTTCCTTTGTAGAACTACCTATCGACTCCTACTATTAATCAAAGAATAAGGACATTACCAACGTAGATGGGAAAACAGTTTAACTGTACTCTACTGCTTCTTTGAGGTTAAACTTCACACAACTTATAATATAAATGATGCAATTTTTTAGTTACTGGGATTTCCTTCACAAAAAAATGTTCTGTTTGAACTATATTTCAATTAAACGTGTTTTTGGTTCATTGATTGATTCAGTTGATAATAGTGTTGCACTTTCAACAGAGGTAAAATATGAATTAAGCAATACGTGGTTCTTCTTAAATTAGGCAAAATCTTTGAAATATGAGGAATACATATTTGTTTTTATTAGTTTTGATATTCTATCTGATTGCACGGATCAAATAGTGTTGATAACATTTGATATTGCCGAAGATCAAGTAGTGAATAATACAACATATCGAGGACGAGGAAAGTTTCAGATATTTTTAACAAAAAAATATGAAATTTGACCTTACTTGAAAATGGTTAGTTGGTACAAATTTGTTCCCACAAACAGCTATCGATGGATCCTTCACACATTTCAATTTTTCGTAAATGGTCCGAGGTTTTTCAAAGAAAACGTAGATAGGGAAAACTTTTTAAATGTACTCTTCTGCTTCTTTGAGGTTAAAATTCACATAACTTTTAATAATAAATAATGCAATTTTTCAGTTACCAGGATTTCCTTCACAGGAAAAACTGTTCTGTTGAACTATATTTCAATTAAACGTATTTTTGGTTTATTGATTGATTCAGTTGATAATAGTGTTGCACTGTTCTTCTTAAATTAACCATGAGGCAAAATCTTTGAAATATGCAATCTAATTAATATATAGTTCTCTAATTTCGCTATACTTCATACGTATAGGGAAATCAGAGAACTATATTTTAATTAGATTATGAAATATGAGGAATACATATTTGATTTTATTATGTCTAGATAGAGATCCGTATTTTTATTTTTTTAAATCTCATACTGTATATAGTAAGCTATAAAAGTCGAACTCTTCGTGTCGTAAATAACAAATTTAAACATTACTTGCTATAAGTGAATTAGAAACGAAGTATAACGTTAAATGCAATGTCTATGTCTAATATATAATGTCTTACTTGTACTATGTTGATCGAGTAGCGCTCGTTGCCCTTGGGCTGTAGAAAATCTCGTAAAACAAATACTAATTATAAATATAACTGTGGTCATCATTTTCTTATTGTTTTATCTAAAGGTTGGTTTCATTCAAAATATCAACAAGTTCAAACCTTTAATTGCCAATTTGGAACATGCATTGTTTTTAATTTGTGATGACGAGGTGCATCTTATATCTATATTTATTCTTTCTATTTTGGTACCAACTACAAAAGAAGTCATTCATTCATAAAATTTTATTCATTTAAAGCATGCATAATTCTGCTGTTTTATTTACATAAAGGCTTGGCACACATTAATCACAAAATAATAAATAACATATTTTCAATTTCAAATTGAAAATTTCATAATATGAAAGACAATGGTAAGCTTTACATTCGTCCGTAACAAAAAGCATGGTGGCGTAAGCATTTACTAGATCTAATTTTCTCGATTCGACCTCCAAACTTTGATGTTCAGATTTTATGTCTACATCTAATACATCGAACCAATTTAATTCTAATCTACATTTGTACCATACTATTCATTAACAGGCTTCACATAAATATTGTTTTTACTCCTTTATTTCTTGCATCTACCTTCCAAGGACGGATTTCAACTGTTAATTTATTTGTGTACAATCTGGTTCTCACAGGAAATTTAGGAAATTGCCCAGTAAGATTGTTTTGTCGATAAATTATCGTGTTTTTGTTTTTTTATGGATAAGCAGATGTTAAATCGATATGTATTTCCTTGAGACGTTCCTCTTCCTCATCAGCATTTCCTATACTTATTGTAAAAACTTTATTATTATAAGGTTTTTCTTCTGTCTTAGAAGATGATTGAATTGCTCGTGTTCTTTCTCGTGAGCGAGTTTCGAACATAGATACGTCAATATGTTCGTCGCTATTGTCATCACTGTCACTTTCTATTGTGTTTAGAACTTGCAGATCACTTGTATGAACGTTTTCACCTTCGTCGTTATCCATACCAGAGTCAAACGAAAGCGTTTTATCGTCAGGAATAGACGGTAGTGACTCCAGAGACATTGCAGAATGTAGTCGACCTTGTATTGAACTTATTTTTTTCTTTGAAAATATATCTGTATTAGGTTGTTCCGTTTTCTCGTTTTGTTCAAATAGGGGATTGGATTTATATTGTTTTTCGTCCTTGGAAATTTCCGTGAAAGAATTCTTTTCTGAATATGCACGCAAAGATTCTAAAGAATAGGAATTACGGAGATTAGTAGGATTTGTAGAACTCCGTTTCATCTGTGGTGTATGTTCAGTGTCTTCCTCAACTGAAGATAGAGTTGCTTTATATAAATCAGTTGAACTGTTATGCAAGTTTGCTAAGGCTGGAGCAGATTGTCTTCTTAACTCGTTCTGAAAAACAAAGAGTTATGTATGAATAAAAAGTTACCAGTATTTTGGGCTTCAAACCTACGACATGGTAACCAAAAGAAATCTATATGTCGGCATTGTCTTCAATAATAGAGAGTTGTTTGTACAAATGTCAGACTCTAAATTGTTCCGGATATAGAAGAAAGTTGTGAATAAAAAACAGAGAGTAGCAATTAAAGATTACATTTTATAAATTTCGTGCGTCCGATACGCTCTTCTGGATTTGCCTTCAATAGGAAAACCCAAACTTAAATGCCATGGATGCATAAATACGTAGAAACGTTAGGACCAAATGGGTCCTCCAAAGAATAGTCAAATTATCAAAGATCTACATAAATACGTGGAAACGTTAGGACCAAATGGGTCCTCCAAAGAATAGCCAAATCATCAAAGATCTACATAAATACGTGGAAACGTTAGGACCAAATGGGTCCTCCAAAGAATAGCCAAATCATCAAAGATCTACATAAATACGTGGAAACGTTAGGACCAAATGGGTCCTCCAAAGAATAGCCAAATTATCAAAGATCTACATAAATACGTGGAAACGTTAGGACCAAATGGGTCCTCCAAAGAATAGCCAAATCATCAAAGATCTACATAAATACGTGGAAACGTTAGGACCAAATGGGCCCTCCATAGAATAGCCAAATCAACAAAGATCTACAGAAATACGTAGAAACGTTAGGACCAAATGGGTTCTCCAAAGAATAGCCAAATCAACAAAGATATACATAAATACGTAGAAACGTTAGGACCAAATGGGTCCTCCAAAGAATAGCCAAATCAACAAAGATCTACATAAATACGTAGAAACGTTAGGACCAAATGGGTCCTCCAAAGAATAGCCAAATCATCAAAGATCTACATAAATACGTGGAAACGTTAGGACCAAATGGGTCAACCAAAGAATAGCCAAATCATCAAAGATCTACATAAATACGTGGAAACGTTAGGATCAAATGAGTCCTCCAAAGAACAGCCAAATCATCAAAGATCTACATAAATACGTGGAAACGTTAGGACCAAATGAGTCCTCCAAAGAATAGCCAAATCATCAAAGATCTACATTAATACCATTTCTCCATATAACAAATAAAGATTAGGATATGACGAAAAACAACAACTGACGAAGTTCCTGACTTACTTGTATGTCGAGCATATAGATAGGAATGTATATACGTGTATATGTTTTAATGTCTATGGTATAAATAAAAATGTACAATCGAGTTATCATATAATACATCCAAAATAATTCAAATATCCTTTCATACTATATACATAACATCGAGAAAATTTTAAAGTACAACATTCTTCAAAAAAGTGCAAGATTAGAGAGGAACTAAAGGATTCTTATCATATATTTCACAAATTTCAAGGGAAAAATGAGTTGAAAGTAATTTTGAATCGTTGTTTGTACTAGAACTGTGAATAGAATAATGTACATGTAAGACTTATTTGAAATATACAGATTTCTTACCTTCTTATACATAGAACATATTGAGTTTTTCTGCGTTTCATATGCCTCTTCTGTATCGTCAAATGCCTCGATCAAGAAAAACTTCTGTATTGTTTTGGGCATTTTTGCATCCATGATTAGAATAATGGTACCAACTATGGTTGTCAAAAGTCCTATAAAATAAGAAAGTAAAATGATTTTTTTCTCTGCCACTTTAATGTTTTCTGACCCAATTTAAGTAATATATCAGAAGATTGTGTTAAATGGGAATTTAATAATATACAGGGTTGTATTAATTCACTTTTGTATTTTTTCAACATTTCCATTTCCATTTCCATGCAATGCCCATTATTTATGGTTAATAAAAATCTTGTATTGAAGCCATTTATGCCATACATAATTCATGTCCACAAACATTGAATTAATGTGACGAACGTTGATATATGTATATATATAGTAGCACAGTAATTGGGGATTTTATTAGTACTCGTCTTGTTGCATAAGACAATTTTTATGAATATTTGGATGTCATGGCCATATCTAATATCGTTTCTCTTAATAAATACACGTACCTTATAATGTAAAACTGGAAGAATATTAAGATGTTTTTTATACACGAAAATTTACTTACCCATCAATAGAATTGACCAAAAGCATATCCCATAATGAAGATGAAATTCACTTTCTGAACAGAAAAATCGAAGTTTTGCTGTTGGTATCATGCAATGATAAACTATTGATGCTAAAAACATTGTCAAGCCAGTTAATGTATATAGCACTCCACCGTAGTATATCACACTGCATATCATAATATTTGCTAGGATCCAAAACGAAAACGATGTCCTGCAAATAAGATACAGATAAATTTGAACTATATTTATTTTATATAGATTAATTGTGCATAGTTATAGTTCAAAATATGTATCTATTTCATAGCTGGAGGGTACCTGAACGAACTTAGTAAATATAAAAATTGTATACCAATGTCTGTTGAAATGTAATAATTGAAGGTAAAATAGACGTACATTAAAAGGAAAACTATCAGAATCGCCGATTGAAATGAGACCAAGAGTACAACCATTGTAATCATCTTCTGTTATGGACACATCAAAAAGTCAATGGTTAATATTTGATTGGGATTCCATATTCATATCCAGTACGTATCACGATTAAAAATATAATAAATTTGAAATTACGCCGGATGGGAGATGAAAGACATCTCATGTCACTGACAGAGAAAACATGTTCCTACTGTCTTACTTAGTAAGTTTAGGCCAGGCTATATAACGATCATCCAAACTCGGTAACTTCTTAATTTAATAGTTATTCTTAACTATAGAGAAGCAGGTTTTGGGTCAAGAGTAGACATTTTTCTGAAAGCGCCTTAAAATTGCAACTATTTGAAAATGTCTCAAAATTATAAATTCGGACCTTATCTTGTCAATTAACTTACAAAAGTAGAATTTTGCAAAGTACCCTGCACTTGCAAAACTGCGGCCCCATCTGAAACCTCCTTCATCAATACTGAAGAATTCTACCACTGTTAACATTGGCTGAGGTAATCCCCTCTCCAAAAAATCCCGGAATTCACTGACGGAACCAATTGCTGAAAAAAGACGTATTTTTATGTAGAAAATCTAGATTACCAATTCAAATTTCATTTATAAAAAAGCTTTTTATTTCGTAGAGAATGTAAAAAATCTAATTTGAGCATTACTTAAGGCTACACTATTATAGACTGTGGAGCTATTTTTACCCTATTGAACCCTAGATAATCATGTTCTTCGACCGATATTATGTGACAGTTATAGTCACGGTTTTAAAATATCACAGAACGTAAAAAGTAATTATTACGGAATAATGACATAAATGACAGGCTATATTAATCAATAAGATCAAATTGACCATAAGTTTTTTTTTTTTTTTTTTTTATATAATACAGTCAATTTCTTTCCTCAGCAAAACTGTTAATTCGCCTCTTTAGAATCTCAAGGACAATGGATAATCTCATTGTTCGTACACCAAAATGAAATTAACGTTACTTCGTTGGTTAAATGTCCATTGTTTAATACGGTCTAAACCAATCACAACGTTTTGATGTACACTTTTGAAAAAAATATTACCCAGAATGCATAAGATTCAATACTTCTCTTGTTTTAGGTGTGTTGAAGAAGATTATTGTAGTAATGAAAATGTTGAGGATAATGCAATATAATTTAATTTTGGATGTAACGCGTCTTCCGATTGGCTGACGACACTTTAAAATAACCCGCTATGCGGGTTATTCAGTGTGCACCACATTTTTTATGTTATTTCTTCACAGACAGAAAAAAATATTACAGTCATTCCTGAAATAACGTTTGATTAAATGTGAAATTTCTATCAAATGTATTGACAATGAGTAAATGTTGATATAATACAATGCGTAAGTTTACCTCCATCAAAAGGAATAGCTTCATTATACTTTATTGATCCCTGAGAACCTTGAAAAGTCCCTGAAACACAAAAAGATTAGCAATGAATAGAAAACGCTAATGTGTATTTACAGTCTTTTTATTTCCGGCGAATATAAACCAAAAGTCAAAAATTAACCGTTAAAAATTTAACCTTCGAGACGAGAAGGTGTTTAAAATAAACACTATGATATTTGTATTAGGTTTTGAATTTTAAATACTTTGATCATCACTGATGAAACATTGATTGCTGAAATGTACATCTGATGCAGTAAAATTAGTACCGTTAATATTGCTAAAAATTTACACTATGTTCGTGTTAAAGAAAGTACCATTTTTATTCCCTCAACAGGATATGAATTTTAAGTTTGTGTATCTTCAAAATTGCGAAAGTTCTGATTTTATCAGTGAGACTTCATTAAACATATGCTAATGTATTCCTTATATAACTTCACGTGATCGGTCGGTTTGAAAAGACATCAGCCTCCCACTATAGAAAGTCTGTCCCATTTCCGATAAACATCCTACAATTGTGTAGCTGTTTAAGTTGGGCAATGTCAGATCAAAGTTATATAGTTGTACATTTATGTGTATTCAATCATACATGTCAAGAACATAAATGACAGGCTATATTAATCAATAAGATCAAATTGACCATAAGTTTTTTTTTTTTTTTTATATATAACACAGTCAATTTCTTTCCTCAGCAAAACTGTTAATTCGCCTCTTTAGAATCTCAAGGACTATGGGTAATCTCATTGTTCGTACACCAAAATGAAATTAACGTTACTTCGTTGGTAAAAGGTCCATTGTTTAATACGGTCTAAACCAATCACAACGTTTTGATGTACACTTTTGAAGAAAATATTACCCAGAATGCATTAGATTCTGATTACTTCTCTTGTTTTAGGTGTGTTGAAGGAGATTATTGTAGTAATGAAAATGTTGAGGATAATGAAATATAATTTAATTTTGGATGTAACGCGTCTTCTGATTGGCTGACGTTGTTTTGTTTATCAGCTCATAGACATAATTTAGTCATGTGACCGTGACGTCATCAACGTTTTTTTATGATTTACTCCGGTTTAAAATGGAATTAAATTATAAGAAATGACTGTAATATTTTTTCTGTCTATTCGAAATAACATAAAAAAAATGTGGTGCACACTTTAAAATAACCCGCGTATCAGTGTGCACCACATTTTTGATGTTATTTCTTCATAGACAGAAAAAATATTACAGTCATTCCTTAAATAATGTTTGATTAAATGTGAAATTTCTAATAAATGTATTGACAATGAGTAAATGTTGATGTAATACAATGCGTAAGTTTACCTCCATCAAAAGGAATAGCTTCATTATACTTTATTGATCCCTGAGAACCTTGAAAAGTCCCTGAAACACAAAAGATTAGCAATGAATAGAAAACGCTAATGCTTATTTACAGTCTTTTACTTCCGGCGAATATAAACCAAAAGTCAAAAATTAACCGTTAAAAATTTAACCTTCGAGACGAAAAGGTGTTTAAAATAAACACTATGATATTTGTATTAGGTTTTGAATTTTAAATACTTTGATCATCACTGATGAAACATTGATTGCTGAAATGTACATCTGATGCAGTAAAATTAGTACCGTTAATATTGCTAAAAATTTACACTATGTTCGTGTTAAAGAAAGTACCATTTTTATTCCCTCAACAGGATATGAATTTTAAGTTTGTGTGTCATGTATCTTCAAAATTGCGAAAGTTCTGATTTTATCAGTGAGACTTCATTAAACATATGCTAATGTATTCCTTATATAACTTCACGTGATCGGTCGGTTTGAAAAAGACATCAGCCTCCCACTATAGAAAGTCTGTCCCATTTCCCGATAAACATCCTACAATTGTGTAGCTGTTTAAGTTGGGCAATGTCAGATCAAAGTTATATAGTTGTACATTTATGTGTATTCAATCATACATGTCAAGATAATATTTACCTTTAAGCGTAATATTAATTTTCTGGAGTCCAATATTAAGGCCGACTTGTCCAGTTATTTCTGCATCAGAACGGTAAATATAAGGAACATTTACTTTTTTGTCGATTCCATCCACCCAACAATCACCAAACAAACAAACTGGAATAAAAAAAAAAGTCTGTTATTTCAATCGATAATGAACTTATTGAAGAATAATTTTGTTCCTGCTTTTTAATCGTTTGAATACAAAAACAATATTATCAATTAATCCCGCTTCTCATGCTCTTAAACAAATTAATATGCACTTAAGTGCACATACATTTGTTGAGATGTAACACGCATGCAAGAAAAACTTACGTACCTTTTGATTGAGTTTTTTGTTTTGTTTTGTTTTGATGTTGTTGTTTGTTTGTTTGTTTGTTTTGTTTGCCGTTCATAGTTTCATAAGTTCAGTTCATAATTTGAAAACCCGTTTTTGAAAATATAATGTTATATAGATAATTTATTCTCTAAAACCAATTAACAAAGGTACAGAGAAGGAAACATAAAAAATAATATGCAATGCGTAAGGTGACGCATGGAGTAAATTCATACAAAAGACAATGCAAAAATGGAGGAAAAAAATAGAAAAAAAAAACAAATAAAATAATACATAAAAAACACAAAAAAAAACAGCAATAAAACAGAGATATGTTCATGTTCAAATCTTAATTTGCAAATTTCGAATATTTGCTTTTACCTAATTTATCAGTCCACTGCATTTATTTGATTTTGAATTAATTGCCTTTCAGCCCTGTCTAAATTTTGAACATCTATTATAAGTCGTAGACAAGAAAAAATGCAAAATATATAAATTTGAAATAATAGTTAAAGTTTCGAAATTTTTAAAATACATTTTAAACATAGAAAATATATATTCATAGGTGAAAAGGGCAACACATATCATCATTTAGATGCATGTCCTATTTCAGGTTTGAACTTTTACTAATTAAATTAATTTTGAAATAGCAATGCAAATATTCTTTTTTATTTGACAACTGAAAATTATATAGTCATCAATTCTTTCAATTGTGATTGATCACTTCCCTTTTTTCTAGCACATTCTTTAAGTCATATTGGCATAAAAATGATGGATCATTCTGAGTCTATAATAAAAAATTATTATAACTGTGAATGCAATTTATGTCAACCTAATGTTTTATAGATTCCTATGTCGACTTTGATTAAAAGAAATAATAGAGTCAGACTAATAAAGAATATAATAAATTTTATTTTATTTTACTATTAAATAGAAAAAGGACAAAATTAAAAAAAAGCATTGTAATATAAATTTTTCCAAATTTTACTAAGTTCAGGTTAATGGCACATTATTTTGCGTCTAGCAGGAAATTGTAAGTACTTGTAACGGTTTGCACCTTTGACATTATAGGTCGAGAAGGGCAACTGATCTTGAGGTCAACGTGACAAATTTCATGTTTTGAAATCAAAAACCATCCATAACATGATGTCAGACATAAAAACATTATGTTCAAATAGTGTTTCATATGTCATCCTGATTAAACACAATTTCCGTGACTTTAAAAGTTTCTAATTTTGTTTAAACTCATTGAAGAAATTTTTTGCTTAGTTGTATTTTTTTTACATTTTAGAAATGACAGTTAATACCGCTGTCGGTGGACTTTTAGTCCCCGAGATTTTCATTAACTCAGTAGTCAGTGCTTCCATAGTGACAAGATTTATAGCATACATTTTCTAAATCATTTGATACAACTTTTGGGGGACTGTAAGTCCCCGAGGTTTTCATCAGTCCCGTGGTCAGTGCGACATGATTTATAACATACATTTCTTAAATTTTCCATTGATATCTTTAAAAATTATTAAGAAACTAAAGCTCCAAGTTTCTCAAGCAAAGTTGACCTTACATTGTTTCGAATATTTTTAAGGTCTTTTTAATTCATATAGCTTCCCGAGTATTTATACATCCTTGGCATTCTTTTTTTTTTTTTTTTTTATTTTGAGCGTTCAGGATAAAGGTAACCAAGGAAAGCGCTTCGGACTCACCAAATTTAAGAATTTGACTCCTTAAGAAAAAAACAAATACCTTTTCTGCTGTAATAATGAATATAACAAATTTAGTATTAAAACCTAACTACGTGTACTGACTTTTTAACAAGTAGAAATTAAAATGTATCCGACTCTTTAGATTTTCACATACTTGTAACTGTCACAAACAAACGTCAGACATGTACTTTATCTACTTATAAATATGCTGAAATTCAAAAAGATATTAGTATAGACTGTAAAACTGATCAATATTGTTTTGAATTCCGCATCCTACTGTTGCCTCGAGGAAATAGTATGCCTCACAATTATATCGTACATATCTTGATAATTATAAAATAAACTTACGCAACAAAGTTGATCCTACTGCCAAACTATAAACAACTCTGATTAATGTGTACCAACGCTGTAACGAAGAATAAGACCATGTAAAGTTATACTTTACTATTATGTTTTACTGCTATAATTTGTTTTTATATTTTACTATGGTGTTCTTGATTTCCTCAGAGATGTGAAATTTAACATAAAGCATTTTTGTTTAATTATTGTAATGAAAGAGATGGTGAATTGTGAGTATCATACAATATATTTCCATTGCTGTATATTGAAGCGACACAGTTTCATAGTTAAAGCATGATACATTTATTATAGTCATTAATTGTTTTAATCCAAAGGGGTGGGTAGACGGAAAAACGTCTGTTCTTATGTACATCTGTTGCAGGTTGGGGTAGATGGGTGTGTGTACAAAGCCCTTAAAACCTCAAGTCCCTCAATTTGCAAGTAAAACATTAATAGCACATTTTTTACCTAACTTTGTCATTGATGTTACTCTGTTTACTTACCCCTTTTCCTCTTATACCAGCAGCTGCTACGATAGTTGCTAAAGAGATCAAAACACAAGTATACACAACAACAACCAATGGAATGTCAATTGTGGCGGAAGTCCTTCTTTCGCCATAATAGCTGTATCCAAAGTCTCCTCTTAAACTGTCAAACATTCTCAGAAGCTACTGCAAAAGAAATCCAGTCATTGTTATACACAAGCACTTCATCCCGTGCAACCACTTGTCCACATATGATTTACACTGAATCATCAGTGGTAATATTTTATATCAATACACATGGACAAAAAGGATACGCCTCCTTATGGCATTTTCGATTTTTTGAAATATAATAACTTGTTAACTTTTGTGTTGTTATATTTTCCTATAGTACATTTAGGTAGAGTTAATGTTGCTTTTGG
Source organism: Mytilus coruscus (assembly GCA_017311375.1). NCBI lineage: Eukaryota > Metazoa > Mollusca > Bivalvia > Mytilida > Mytilidae > Mytilus > Mytilus coruscus. The sequence goes on along the minus strand of CM029596.1, from coordinate 111,549,617 downwards.
TAATAACCTTTCTGTCTAAACAACTTCATAAAAGTAAGCGATGATTGTTGATAAGTGAACTTATATGTATTAAGTCATTAGAAATTTTTCGTTTCCGTCATCAATGAGCCACTTGAAGCACATTGACTTCAATTACAGGTGATGGATAACAAAAGATTTTACTTTTTACTGTTAAAGAATGCAACAAATTTGCATAGTGAAAGACATGCAGATAAAAACTAGTGCAGTAACAAGTAGGTTAAAATTTTAAAATTATATAAAAAAATATACACATGTGAATTAAATTCTCACGTATATCAACTGTTACCGCAATAACATAGTTTTTAATTGATAATCAATTATTATACAAATAGGTTTACCACAAGCATTGAACCATCTGTGTAGAAGTGTGATTTTTATATATGTATGTTTGACATTGAGCATACGTAAAAAGAAATATAAATTTGTACAATACATGTACACTTTGAAAACCTCCATGTCATTCATCCATGTTTTAGGTCTGATCCATTGTTTGTGAACATGTGTATGCCCTTCAGGTATTTACAGAAAGCCACTTGTGCACTTTACTAAATAATATGCATTCGTATTAAGAAATTAAATAATTTGCATAACTGCACATTAAATTATTTGTAACTTATAATTTAATAGTAGTTTCATGTTTTTCAAACGCTAAAAAATCGACCAAAAACGTATTTTAATTATTCTAAAATCTAAATTGAAGTCTGCTTTAAACTTGTTTTCATATTTGTTTATTGTAATTATGTTTACATTGTTTTATTTCCTCATTTACTATACATTTGACATCTGACATGCTAAGGGTAAAGTTGAAAACTTCATAACTGTGGAAAAAAAAACCCTGCCTACCTATGATATATGAATCTTCAATTAGTCCAAAAGCTTTATCATACAAATAAATGCCTGCTTTTAGACAATCACTCATAGACCAAAATAACTCCATCGAATTTAAACACAGAAGACAATTTAAACAACTGTAAGATCCCAAAACCCCATCACCGAGTCCTGTCTTTTGTTCTATCGAAACTGTAAGGACTCCGATGATTTTCGGGAACCAGTACAGTTATAGATGCTAGTTGATTATCCAGTGAAGTGTATCGAATTCAATAATGCATGGCAATTTCAATAAACGTCACATTAACGACCTATCACAAGATCGTAATAAGAAAATTATGCTACGTAACTTGTCGATGTCAAAGTCTACATGAAAAATGTGTCGGTACACGTCAATCTCTCACCAGAAACACAATGTAACGTGGTAGATATATAGTTAACCTCAATTATTACTGAATATTTAACTACCGCTAGTCATTAACCAAATATGGCCGTTCCTACTATCTTTACATGATTTGAGTGTTTCTTTTTTGACTTTTTATTTTAATAATTATCAGTTAAAGCATAATGGTGGCACATAATAGAAATTAAGATTGTAGATAGTGTAAAGAAATGCAAATCACAACATCTTCAAACAAGACGATTTGGAGAAGCTACTGCTTCAATTTTCAGATCCGCACGTGATTCGATCCCCGTGTCTAATTAACAGTGACACACAAGTTTCCTTGAATATTTGACAAAAATTTAAAAATCAATACTGCAAAGTGATTTAATATATATATACTAGAACACACCCGCGACATCGCGGTTCCGTGACTGAATTAAAGTACCTACGCCTTATGTTTAGCCTTTACTTTTTGTATTCGTATTGTCATCTAATAAAGTCATGCTGATTATAAGGTGCACATTTTTCTGTCCTTTAAAAATCTTTATGTTTGAACCCGTCCTGGTTTTCTAACTACTTCTGGTAGTAAGACCCGTCTAGGCCAGACTGGGAAACTGGGAAGGCTAATGCTCACATTTAATCTGTACTGATACGGTAAGTTCAGTGTCCTACTTTACACAATATCCCATGGTGGTGCTCCTATTAAAGGAGGAAGATACAGAACATACATACATTTTTAGATGGTGACGTTCCTTGTCACCATCTTACGGTGTTATATATCTCAACTTGTACGATTCGCTCGTGTATGTAACAACGTTTCAGATTTTAACGAAAGAAATTTATGTATTACAGAAAATTATTACACCAGGGTTTTCGATATCACAAACTAGTCAAAACATTTACTAAATTTTATCATCGGTACAAGGACATCATTCGTAAATATAGCTCAACATGCAGACTTCTTATACGTTCAGGTATTTCACATCCAATCTTTTATGGTAATATTCTTTATAAAGCACTAAAATGTCAGTATTCACCTCAGAAGCTAACAAAACCTTTAAATAGACTTATTAAGAAGGGATATAGTTACGATACTGTTGTCAGGTCATTAAAGATTGCATATTTTGGCTTTAATATTGATTCACTTATAGGGTCTTTGCATCGGAACTAAACACATTTATTTAAAAACCAGTTGTTGGCATGACACGGGTTATGCTCTTCTCATATATTTTATGATGGTATGATACTAAACCCTAACGGGAGGATTGTGCCTGATATTCATATGATGAAGACATAATCTTTCAATCAGTTTAATTGAGGTCTGGAGCTGGCATGTCAGTGTCTGAGCAGAAAGTTGATGAACCAGGGTATGTCAAAGAACGTCTTGTCCTTTTCTAAAAAGTTCATCGGAAGGTACCAAGAACATGTTGATAAATATTCCGTATCAACTTCACAAATAATACACGATGGTCTTGAAGTATAGATTTTGCGTAGTGACGTTGTTTATCATCTTAATAACGTGTTATAGTATTCTTTTATTTGTCTTAATTAATACTACTTTTATTGTTAAGCTCAGTTTTTGATATATCCATTTGACGTGACTCTGTGCTTATGTATCCCGTCATACCTTGAACGACAAAATTATTTCATTTTAAATATTACTTTTACTGTTAAGTCTGTTTTTGTGATATACATTTGACATGACTCTGTACTATGTATCCCGTCATAATTTGAACCACACTATTAGTGTATTTGTTGATATTGCTTTTGCTGTTGGGTCTGTTTTTGTGATGTCCATTTGCGTGACTCTGTGCGTATGTATTCTGTCATACTTTGAACGACAAAATTGTTTTATTCATTGATATCACTTTTGCTGTTGAGTCTGTTTTTGTGATATACGTTTGACGTGACTCGGACTTATGTGTCCCGTCATGATTTTAACCACACTATTATTTTATTTGTTAATGTTGCTTTTGCTGCTGGGTCTGTTTTTTGTGATGTCCATTTTGCGTGACTCTGTGTTTATGTATCTCTTTATACCTTGAACGACAAAATTATTTTATGTCTACCTGTACGAATTTCAAACGCGCGATTTTACGCCAGTACTTAAAACCTTCCATCCTTATAGGTGGATTTTACATAGATAAATAAAATCGTATGATATAAGCATAATGAGGATGTTAAATTTGATGTATGCCCCCCTTTTTGTGCTTCTTCGTAACATTTGTTTGTTTTTATAGTGATTAAGATGATAACACAATGTTGACTGCTGTAATCCTATTTTGACATTTTACCAATTGTGTCTGTTTGTTTTGTTCACGCATCGTTGTCAATATAATGGAATTTGATACGACTGTCATACAAGTGAGAGGTTTGGCTAGCCATAAAACCAGGTTCAATCCACCATTTTCTACATAAGAAAATGCCTGTACCAAGTCAGGAATATGACAGTTGTTATCCATTCGTTTGATGTGTTTGAACTTTTGATTTTGCCATTTGATTGAGGACTTTCCTTTTTGAATTTTCCTCGGAGTTCAGTATTTTGTGATTTTACTTTTTTCAGTTAACTGCTAGTAGTCTGTTGTTATTTATGTATTATTGTCATTTTGTTTATTTTCTTTTGTTACATCTTCTGACGTCGGACTCGGACTTCTCTTTAACTGACTTTTAATGTGCGTATTGTTATGCGTTTACTTTTCTACATTGGCTAGAGGTATAGGGGAGGTTGAGATCTCATAAACATGTTTAACCCGCCGCATTTTGCGCCTGTCCCAAGTCAGGAGCCTCTGGCCTTTGTTAGTCTTGTATTATTTTACTTTTAGTTTCTTGTGTATAATTTGGAGTTTAGTATGACGTCAATTATCACTGAACTAGTATATATATTTGTTTAGGGGCCAGCTTAAGGACGCCTCCGGGTGCGGGAATTTCTCGCTGCATTGAAGACCTATTGGTGACCTTCTGTTGTTGTCTGTTCTGTGGTCGGGTTGTTGTCTCTTTGACATTCCCATTTCCATTCTCAATTTTATACTTAAACCGGAAACTATATGTGACATATACTATTAGTATCGGTAGCGGATTCGACCCGGAACTTGTTAATTATTGGTTATATTAATTATTTGGAAAACAAAAAGGCCTGGAATGATGTAATTTGTAATCAACACCATTTTCCTATATTAGTTATATATAAAGTTGAATTCTTTGAATCGTCGTCTTTATGTCATGCCGGCTGACAAATTGGACCTCGTTATTTTAGTATTATAGATATATATATCTGTGTGTGTAAGATTTCAAGGGAAGTATGCATTTTGTTTCCAAAAAGACTATTAAAGTCCATTGTTTACAGAAGCTTGCAAATGTAATGGTTTTCATACACGATCTTAAATTTTCGCTGCTAGAACTTTAAAAAGGGTTTAGAAACAAAACCGTGACGACGAAATTTTAATATTTTGTAAAATGTCCTGATTTATCTTGTTTTGAATTATATTTTGTATTTGATTAGTAAGTAAACTTCCAAGCTAAGCTTAAAGTTTTGGTGAGAGTATGCAAATAGATGTAAGAAAGGTTCTCTTAAATTCATTTTGTCGTTTCTTAGCTGTGTGTGATTGTTCCACATTTTTTATCATCTCAATGAAATAAGCTCAAAAACTGACATAAGTATGACGTCATAACATTGAAAATCCCGTTTCTTGATAATAAAAAATAAGGAGACGTGGTATGCTCCCAAAAGAAACTACTAAACGATACGCATTAGCTGTAATAAACTTAAAATTGACATTTCGAAGGCGTCGGATCGTTATGAAAAGAGATACTCTAAGAAAAATAATTAAAGTGTACGTCTAAAAAGTGTACAGCAGACAAAATACGTTTGTAAATATCAGTTCATTTACTAATCTCAGGCGCGGATTCAGAACGGAGCCCCAATACCCCGTCCCGCCCTCCCCTAAAAAGGGAAAACAATGTAATTTATAAGTTAAATTGCAGCCAATTTTTGTCAAAATATGTCCCTTGAACTCCTAATTCTCAGTATCAGCCCCCTTTACATCAAATCATGAATCCGCGCATGTACCTTATTAACTCCAAGTGTCCCTTAAGCTATTACAAAATCTGTTTTCCATTTAAAATTTATTCAGTTTGTAAGCGAAAGCAAGTGGAATAAATAATAGATATAGGAAGATGTGGTGTGAGTGCCAATGAGACAATTCTCCATCCAAATAACAATTTATAAAAGTAAACCATTATAGGTCAATGTACGGCCTTCAACACGGAGCCTTGGCTCACACCGAACAACAAGCTATAAAGGGCCCCAAAAGTACTAGTGTAAAACCATTCAAACGGTAAAACCAACGGTCTAGTATATATAAAAACGAGAAACGAGAAACACGTATAAATTACATAAACAAACGACAACTACTGTACATCAGATTCCTGACTTAGGACAGGTGCAAACATTTGCAGCGGGATTAAACGTTTTAATGGTACCAAGTCTGTTATGTAATGTACAATCCCATAAAGCTACTAAATGTAAAGAACTCAAGATTTGTTCTATGTGTATATCATTTTTGCTTAATCAATGATATTCTAAAACCAATTGACATGAAAGCTTTTGATCATTTCAATTATTGTTAATTTCATATGTTTACACTTCAACTTAAATTATTCTAAAATAGTTTTAAATAAATACTTAATATCAATTTTGATTTTTACGTGTTTCATAAAAAGTTGTCTCTTTGCTCAAAAGAAAATACGGACAAGTCTTACCTTGTCTATGTTTGTGTATTAATATCATGTGTTCTAGTGTTCATTTGGGTAGGTCGAATAAAGACATAACATCAAACTGTGCTGTGCTTTTTGTAAAAATTTACTTTACATAAAAATGACGATTGACCACTTAGTCATTATCATATCAAGGTGTTAAATTAGACTAACAAGCATTAAGATCCGACAGTACTTTTCCGCTTGTTCAGTAATCTTTAGAAAAGAAAACATGCCCTCATTTAGCAAAGAAAATTTAGTACAATTTTTCAACCTGAAACTTGAACTTTACAGTGCAGAAGCAACTCATAATATGGGATTTTATAACATTTCAAAAATCAAACGACTATACATATTCTAATCATCTAAACATTAGAGGTTGATAGATATTTCGGATTCATTTGTCTTTGCCTTTAGACATCCAGACAAAGTTTTTCAACATCACCTGTAATTTTGTGTATTTGTACTTATCATGTCTGTATACCATTACTTCAAAAACGGTTAAATCAGAATAAAACATAGCAAGGAGATAAAGCTTGTTTCAGTTTTTATTTTGGAGTGTGTGTGATGGGGGAGAAGTACAGTTGTACGCCAACAGAAGGCTAATTGATCTTACAAAATACATAAATTAATTTTAAATCAAAATGCATGTCTCAAAATCGTGCATTTTTAATTTCAATAACAATAAATTGTATTATTTCTTTCAAAAACTTAATCAATCTTCTTCACATGTAATGAAAACTTCAATAACTTGTAAATTCACTTTAATAGTTAATGATTTATGAAAAATGTAATACTTTATTACGTAATCAAGATTTTCATTTATCATACTTTAAAAATGACATGTTAGCAATTTTACGATATGTCATACAAAAATCGTTTGTTTTAGTCATAATTTTAAATATATCCGTAGACTTAGTACTACATTTGTATCTAAACATAAGTTATAAGTTAAATCCATTAGGTCTTTGCATACCGAAAGTTGAACTAAAAAAAAGTGTTCTTTCTGAATAAAAACTGAATACAAACATTCAAGTACAGGACGATGAGATATGATGTATGTTACATCTTAGAAACTGGTTTAGAATTTCACTTTTACTTAATCTGTTGAACAGGTCAAATAAAAATCTGTATATTTCTAATACTAATAGCCTTTTAATAAAAAGAATAAGGCTTATAGAATTTACATATACAAATATAATAGAATCAATCATTAATTACATAGTGTAATTTACAATTAGTTACAAGTTTAAATCAATGAATCATCGGCAGAGAATGACAACAAATGAAATAAATAATGAAATCTGAGCATTGCTTTCAATATGATAACACTACGTAATTCGTTTTACTTTTTTATCTTAATAGAAAAGAAAGGATATGGGGTATCCATCCATGACATAAAATCAGTATATGCACAGTAAAAAACACAAAAAGCAAAAAACAGCGCTTTTATTGCTGTTCTTCATCTCAAAGTCACAGTGAGGCATTCAACGCGGAGCAAAAACTCTCACCTCATTGCAAGTTTAAAACAGCCCCTAGCACCTAAAATGACGATCACGCCACAACTGTGAAATAAAGAACAAAGCCATGGATTAATATCAATAGAATAAACCTGACAAAGAAATCAAACATGTACTGTCATAACTTAGCCCGACAATCACACTGAAGCGTGGTAAAAACAATACAAACATTAAGACAAGCACGGTGCACATCGAGATATATGTTAGATAACTTGGCAGGAAATAACGTATTTATAGGACAAATAATTCGGGTAGACAAGGTAAGATTGAACACCACCAACTGGGGACCGTCAAAAAGAACATATCGGTAAATAGTTCGACATATTTAAACAAAATATCGAATTAATTATAATTATTTTTTTTTAATTTTTTTATTTATTCTTTGTTTCCAAGAATACCGGCAAACATTATCGTTTACTCTTATGTTTTTGAACATGTGAACCAAAAACTTATACTAAGTACTGGACATATATTATACCAAGGTGTTGACTTAGACGTTTACTATCGATTTTATCAGTGTATCTGTCCATAATAAAAGTATAAATTATCTTTCTTGTGGCATGTAAAACAGCATTTACTATACAGTTTTGCTAAAGTTAATCAACTGCAAACATTTTTTGTTTCTTGATGTATCCTTTTTTCATATATATTCCGCTTAATTTTTTGACAAATATATGTTTTACAGTATAGTTAAATGGTCTTGAATAAGAATGAACTATTTGCCACGGGTACAAGATTTCAAGATTCTTTTACTATAAAACAACTTCTGTTAGGACCGCTCAGAAAAATAAAAACAAGAGAAGATAACCGAGATGCAACTTCATAATACTGAGACTCCATACTTTACGGAAAGGTTAAGGTGCATTATTATTTTTGCTTAAGTAGGCCTGTACGAACTTTTAACAAGATAATTTTCAGGTCCTAAGTTCTATCAAGTTCGAAAGTTAGTGTGATGTAAGCGAAATGTAGGTCATTATTACAGTGAACTTCGATAGCATGCTATAAACTTTCATGTCCAATAAACATGCACTTTACTGAATAATTGAAGAGATAAATGCCTTGAAGGATGAAAGCCAGGTTTAATTATTAGATCGGGTACACTTCCTGCGTTCACAGCCACATTATCGCTACTAAACAAACTTATACTACCGTTATCTCCTTTAAATAAATATATTAATTATTGGAATTGCTTACTCCCACCATTCTTAAACAGCAAAAGCATTCCAAAATCTACTGTTTATCATTCTTAACTCTTTAACAATGTTAAGATGATAGACGTGTCTGATTAATTGCTCCATGTACTTTAAATGAAATTCGTAGTGTAACCATGGATCCGCATGGGTTTCAGAAAAAGATCACAAAAAGTTAAAAATTCTAGAAAACAGAAAGTTTTGTACTTGTACATGATTTTAAATTTCAATTTATCAATATGAATAAAAAAAATAAAGAGTTATATCAATTTGAATATCAACCAGACAAATTAAGCTACAAAAACATCTAGAGGTCATCAAACGACCTCGAACGATGGGCAAGCTCCCATATCATAAGTCAAGCTTTAGATTGGCACCGAGTCAAGAGTATGAAAAAACCGGTAAAATTATTTATTGAGTACATTTTTATTTTGGATCAGTGGGAACAAGACTTAAAAAGAATGCTTCTCAAATCGAACAATAACAATCAAATTAACAAAACTGATTAAATAACTTGATTCTATCATACTGGTATAACATAATACCAATACATAAAACAAAACAAACAATGGACAAATATCTCTGCATTTACTGATAGGAATCTCATTATTCTTAATATATTAATAATAAAATCATTACTACCTATACTCTAATGTCGGTCGCAGTACATCTAATCAATATCTTAAGTGCCAAAAATCCAAATATTTGGTATACTTCCATAGTATAAAAATGCACACATCAAATTATACATATTAAAATCAATAAATATAACTATACATCATGTTTTAAGTTGAGATTTTATTATTGTTTTAAAATGCAATGATTCTGAATTTTGGTACATTTTGATATCTATTGTCTTGTTTTTATTTGTAACAATTCTATACAATTATCTTAACGACGTATTTAAATTTCAAGATTACAATTAAAAATAAATATTTGTTTAAAGTTTAAAAGTATAAACGGATATAAAGTTAAAGCTTAAGAAGCTAACACTTACTTCTTTATCGTACAACGATTGAATATGCATGTATCGTTTTCAAATAATATTTATTCAAAGATTTCAGAAAATCCTCTTTTTATCTTACATGCAATCCGGCAAATACAACTCTAACTATTCACATTTATGATTGGTTAATCTGAAATGAACGTTAATGAAATTTCAGCAAAAATCGAAATATTTTGTATTGATTGACATATCTGACCGTTTTGGGTTTTGAGTTTAAATGAATAATTATTACCTTCTTTCAAAGATATGGATAACTTTTTTAACAATCTTATCCAATGGAATTTAGGGGATATCTTTTTTATTTATTTAATCGTCAATTTATACACTAGTATCCTGGTTTGTTATTAAGGTTGGGAACAATTTGCATGTATTCATGGTCAATCAGCTGGAAAAACCCAAAATATATATATAGTTTGAATAACGCGTGTAAATATGCTAAATAGATTGCCCTGGCTATACAAATGTTTTACTTATCACAGGAACTGAATAACTGGTGATCCAGGATGACATACTGCAACCAAATAAAATAATTTTTACTTATATATATATATCGCTTAAATCAACCTATCATACTACAAATTCTTTTATACAAATACATATTATGACTTGAAGAAAATTATAAAACGTTCTTTATAATGTAACCAACTTTTAAAGTATAAAAATAAAAATCGTTATAAATCTACAAGCGGCAAAGAGGCGTTTTTGGTATTTGCCATTATTTTGAGTCTTTGATATTATATTAAAAGGGTAAGCGATAAACAATATATGATCGCATAAACTATTTCTAATCATAAGCTCCATATCATATTTTGTGAGAGCTCATCATCTTACAAATAAACTCATCATAAATATCAGGACTAAATTTTGCATCTACGCCAGACGCGCGTTTCGTCTACAAAAGACTCATCAAAACGATTATACATTATTTTTGTGATCATGTTTGGTTATTTATCAATTCTTTTTTAGTGGCAAATATTTCATTTTTATTCAGGAGAACTAGAAGATTTGGAAAAAATTGTGAAAGGAAGATGGCGGAAAATATTTACAGAAGTTAAACAAGCATGATGTAGTAAAATTTAAAAAAATCATTCTTGCACATAAGATCTTTAGCGATGTTTTTTCCCTCTTAAATGCCAAACTAAAACACAACTTGTGACATATGCATTCAATTAAAACTTTCCTATTAAACAAGACAAGACTCGGGATTTACACACCGCAAACAAAAACCTAAATCACTAGTCTTATGGCAAAAGTGTAGCAATTTTGTAGGATGTTTTCACTGTAACTTGTATGAAGAACTTCCATTGTGAGTTATAAAAAATCTTTACAAAAATTAAAGTTACGTCAAATCATCAAATTTAATTTCGATCTTAAAAATAGCTGGCAAAGAGGTCAGGGGCACGGTGCTTGATTTGTGATGGCAGTATTTTACTCGTACATCGAGTGCATATAAAATTAAAATTCAAGTACAGCGAAAGAAGCAACTGTGTCTTTTTGGGTTACAATCTACAACAATAGTGTACTTAGTAAGAGAAATCAAATAACTGATATCAAGTTACATCATAATATTCTAATAGATAGTATTTCATTATAACGAGAAAAATTTGAAAACGATCAACCAAATATTATAAACTGGACGATCAACCAAATATTATAAACTTGACGATCAACCAAATATCATTATCTGGACGATCAATCATATATCATTAACTGGACGATCAACCAAATATCATTAACTGACCTCAAGTCAAAGCTTATATACGACGGATATGTTCCAATAGTCCTAACCACAATCATGTCCTCTTTTCCTCGAATGTGACTTACCGAATTAGACTTATCACCAGGTTTGTACTTACATGAGCAACACGACGGGTGCCACATGTGGAGCTGGATCTGCTTACCCTTCCGGAGCATCTGAGATCACCCCTGGGTTTTGATGGGATTCGTGTTGCTCAGTCTTTAGTTTTCTATGTTGTGTTTTGTATACTTTTGTTTGTCGTTTGGTCTTTTTCTTGTTTTACCAAGGCGTTGTCAGTTAATTTTCGACTGATGAGATTGAATGTCCCTTTGGTATACAGAGCAAAATATCTTTTCTGGAAACACATACATCAAATGTCTTGCCTCGTTTATATACAAATGAAAATATTTTAGCACTGAAACCCATACACTTTGTTCTCACTGAATCAGTAGTTTGGTGGACTCTATTTGAAGTATAATAAACCAAATTTTAGCAATAGACACATACTAACTTAAGGACTTAAGGACTTACTTGATTCTATTATCTGTCTATTTTTCAAAAGTCTCCAAACGACCTTTTACTTGCGTTGTAACATGAACCTGTCTTCCAAATATGATAAGTATAGCAAAGTGTTTTTAAGTATATTTCATATGCCAATGTATGATAGTTTATTTTGTAGAAAACTTTAGGTAAATCCCTTTCTAAAATGACAATGCAACAGAGTTCCTAGAATTTTGTTAATGGTATTCATAATAGCATATTCATATGTAACATGTTGTACAACATGTAAAAAATCAGACGTGCTGTCATATACTTAAAGTATATTTCATATGCCAATGCATGATAGTTTATTTGTTTATTTAAATTTTTGATCGTTTTTTTTCCTTTACCAGTTAAACTATATACATCGCAATTTTAAACTGTAATTCCTTTGCCATATTTCGTTGAAATTCAGCATGACATTTGTTTGTGTGTATTTTATTAATATTATGTATAGAGACATCCAAACAAAAAAGAACAAACGGGAAAAAAGTATAACCCAGAAACATTTTCATTTTTTATTTCATCTATATTCGTTTATTGTACATTTAACTTTATTCTACTACTTTTGCAAAGAAAAGTTTAAAAAAACCAGAAATACAGGAAGCGCGCAAATTTCAATTTTCTTCTTATTATTTTTGAAATTGTACTTCATGTGGATCTATTTCCGTTATGCATTGTATTGTGTTAACGGTCCCAAAGGAAAGTAAGTATTCTTTGACATATAATCGTCAACAGTATATGGTAAGAGTTAGTCTGTTGATAATTGAATAAACACCCTTGAAAATAATATGTTTCCGCGAAAGTACTATATGTTATAAATGTATCAATCACAAAAAAAAGTGATGCCTTTGATTGATTCGTTATTCTCGAGATATAAAACGACGAATTAAAAACATGAACAACACCCAAGGAAGAAAAGTACACTTAGAAAAACGGTCTTGTTCGACCTTTTTTTTTTTTTTGGGTAAATACGAATATGATCTGAAGCGAACTATGACTCCCGGATTTCATATCTAGGGGGTTGCAATGCGAAAATAGCAATGTTGGGTAGACACCCAATTTCACGCAAGATTATCTTCTCGTTAGATTAATGACGCATGTCTTCTCATCAAAATGTCCTTTACATATAAGTAGTTGAAGTATAATTATGTTTGTAAAACTTAGTATATTGGTTTTACATTTATTTGTGACTTCCCCTTAAATGATATTATAACGTTTCTAAATCTGAATAATTGAAATCGTTATGAGACTGCAGATCTACTTTTAAATGAAAACAATTATATAACCTACATATTAGATATACTTATGCTTAATGTTATTATATTGCAACGAAATCGCAGTGATGATGCTAACCATATAAACGACAACTTTTTGTAATCCGTATAATTTTATTGTTAGTAAACATGCTCTAGAGGGTAGAGTGATTGCAAATGGAAAAAAACCCTTTGTAGAGCTCTGAAAAGAGATGTGCACATATAATATACAATACAATTCAATTCTGATTCTACCATTCCTTTAGTAGAAAACTTTTTCTCGTTCTGTAGATGCATCTAAAGCTTTTGCCAAAAAAATAACCCAGTACTGATTTCATCTTATGTTATACACCATTTATCCAATTCAATGACATCAGTGTAAAGAAATATAACATACTTAACATGCGATACCTGCAGATCAAGCAGAACAAATCTCAACGGGTTTGTATGGTAACGCATGCTAAGGATTCCTCAAAAAGGCTAAATAACATGACACTTATACTACTTATGTCCTTCAAGGTGACAATAAAATATTTTCTTATCCATCCTATTTTTCGCATCAATCTTACATTTGGTCTCGTTCTAAACATATTTGCATTATACTGATCACCTTAATCAATTACTAGTATGTGATCCATTGTTCAATAGTATTCACATTCTTAGGTTAATAAAACCATAAACATAAACAACTTTTGTGGTTGTATCAGATGTACAAAATGTACAAGTTGAATGCGATGTGTTAAGTAGATTACTGTTAATTTATCTTTAAAGGCATTAGGGATTGAACATTTGATTTTCCTGGGAGTATGTTAGCCAGAATGATTTTTGAAAGAAATATCCCGGCCTGCTATGAACTGAAAATAAATAAAAATGCCCAAGACAGAATGAAAATAATATTCTAACCAACAAAACGAGAGAAAATAATTGTGTACAAAAAAGTCAGCCAAGCAACAGAGGATAACAAAAAAGTCAGCCAAGCAACAGAGGAAATGCATATTCCATCTTCATAAAATCATCCTGCCTAAGTCTCTTCTTTCCCTGAAAATCAAATGATCGTCCCCTTACAATTATTACACACGAACACTGAAGACTATGGGCAATAGGACCAAGATCAAACTTTTGATCTTTTTATACACATTTTTTTCGATAACGTTACACAAATGCTTTCCATCGATATCTTCAATTACATTTCAATGGAAATTATATGACGGATCTTCTACCGGTTATTGTCCACTTTACAAATACGTGACCGTACAGCATTAAGAGATTTTTTGTACCAGGTACTTGGAATTCATTACATATTAAAAAGCTTGAACCAGGAAGAAACTCGAGTATATATATAGTGTTCAAATATTGATATAGAATAGCACTTTTACATACAAGATATACATGACGTGTTTATATCGCGTCTGGTTTTTTAAATTCTATTTTTTTAACTAGTAATAAAATTTGTACATTTTTGCAAATTGGTATTGTGTGGTGGTAAGTATCAGTCACGTAGCCTAGCTTAATCATCCTATCGTACCAAAATTTCTCCCAATTTCAGACACATATGTTTCCCATGCGTACTCATTTGTTAATAAAACTATGTCATAACAGTTGTTAAATGATTTGGGGCATTATTTTTTGGTTAATACTATCTTCTTTCCACGTTTATTTACCATATCTATCATCACAGGTTTTCCCTCGTACATACGCTGTGCGATTGTCAAAGTTCCAACGAAATGTTTCATGGTTAAGGTCACTGTATACGAAAAAGCCGTTGCGAATTAGAGTACATGAAGACAATAATTCAATATGAATAGATATAGGAAGATGTGGTGTGAGTGCCAATGAGACAACTCTCCATCCAAATAACAATTTATAAAGTAAACCATTATAGGTCAATGTACGGCCTTCAACACGGAGCCTTGGCTCACAGAACAACAAGCTATAAAGGGCCCCAAAAGTACTAGTGTAAAACCATTCAAACGGTAAAACCAACGGTCTAGTATATATAAAAACGAGAAACGAGAAACACGTATAAATTACATAAACAAACGACAACTACTGTACATCAGATTCCTGACTTAGGACAGGTGCAAACATTTGCAGCAGGATTAAACGTTTTAATGGTACCAAACCTTCTCCCTTTTTCTGAAACAATAGTATAACATCACAACATAGAAAACACACGATAAAACATCAATTGGAAGGCTTAACTCAATCAAAACGTAAATTAACACACTATGAACGAATAAATTCGATCTGTGATACCTGAAAGTAAATACATAGTTAATAAAATATTAGGGACAAACATTCAAGGCCAAAAAGCAAACAAACAAGTCCAAATAAAGCCATGGCAAAACACTACCGCGAAATATTAAACCCTTAGAAAATTATCACTTTTGAAAAACCGGTTTTCATAATATATACAGGTAAGTGAAAAATAACTTTGTCGTTTTAGGTATACTTTTCTGTCTATATAAAATCTTCCAATAATTAGGAATACCAAGAAAGGTCTGTCATATAAATACCTAATTTAACACTAGATACATAAGGGTAAATATCAACAATAAAACTTCCTGTACAGATTAAAGGAGAATAATCTTGATGTTAATACAAATGTAGTACGAAGAAGTGAAAATTAGTAGATATTCCAAATAATCAAAGCTGGTATACAGGAGTACATTTCTGAAGATTTTGATATAATAAAGGACTAGAATTTCTTTTAAAGAAAGTCTATGTACATGTTTTTATAGTAAAAGTTAGCCATTCAAGTATATAAAACATTTTCAATTTGAAAAAAAAAAATTGTTGAAGTATTATATGACTTTAAAATCTATTATTCGTGAAAATGTTTATTTACATTAAAAAGTTTAAGCACAAAAATACTGAACTCCGAGTCATATTCCTGACTTGGTACAGGCATGTTCTTATGTAGAAAATGGTGGATTGAACCTGGTTTTAAAACTACTCTTAAAAGTTGATACCACATACCCCTACACGTATTGGGTGGAAGGGGGGTGGGGTTCCATGCTACGAAATAATATATTAAATTCTCATCTTTTGTTTTAAGAAGACTGTCAAAATTTTATAGTCATTTCACATATATCAATAAAAATTGTTTTACTTTGTCGCAAATCAAATATGCATTTATACACATTTGTACAGAGGACTAGTGTTAAAGCTAGGAACGTAATCACTATTCAATATATCTAAATCAATTGTTAAATCGTTTGACTGATATATAAACAAATAACTATAGCACTATTTGTTCTGTCTCCTTCTATCAACATAATTTATTACTTTGTCATGTTTTTTACGTTCTTATGGCTTTTAAAAATGCATTACTTTCTAAAATCAACAATGCTTACTTTGAAAATGAAAGAATATATAACATGAAATATATATACTTTTTGTAAAGGTTTTACGTCGAAAGGTATTCGTTACCAAAATGAACTAATTTTTTATTTGAAAGACAAAACATGGCTTTTTTTCAAAAGGATTTTTTTTTTTCAAAACTTTCCTTTTATTATTTTTTTCATATATCAAGGAAATGTACCAAAATTGCAGTTAAGATTCAACTGTTAACACTAATAATTGGATAACATGTTCAGAAGTATGATATAATGTTGTTGTAAAAAGGCTTAAAGTCCTCACATAATGCTATGATACTGAAAATTGTAATTAAGATTGAAAGATGTTTTGAAAATGACCCTAGTGAGAATAAAATTCAAGAAAAATGGGTTCACCTTCTTCTGACGATATATGAAGAATAACCAGTTATGATTTACCAGAAAAGGCAACATAACTCACATTATCTGATGTTTCCAATATTAACGATAATAAAAAGGAACAGGAGAGTTATGTCAAAGGAATGCAGACAATCTTTCAATTTTGTTTGCCTTTACCAATGTGTTTTTCATCATTTTAGAGAAAAAAACTAAAACGTATGTATTCCATGTGTTTTTAAGTTTTCTTGCATGTGAATAAAATACAACTTTATTTTAAATGTAATGCGTCTGACGTGCTTTTCCCAAAAATTTGAAAGCCGGTAATGTACAAATAATTGAGGGGTGATTTGATAAAAAGGGATCTTAGACCATATAAAGTCATCCCTAGCCTGAGGGTGTTGGATTCTTAGTTTCTTTATATTTGTACATTTATGAATTAAAAATCTAAGAAATGCATGTTACAAATCTTGTCAGTGAGGAAGCACAGACTACTCGGCTGATGATTTCATCGAGGACCAACTGTCCACCAGCAAAGCTATCCATCAAAAGCAAAACAATGAAAATAACACTACAGATATTTTGTAAATAACAATACTGCAGTTGTTCAAAAACTAATAATAACAATACTGCAGTTGTTCAAAAACTAATAATAACAAATATATCATACTCTTGCATTCAATCACAGGTTTCTAAGCGACCTTTTCTTTACCTCATTATTAAACACAAACTACTACCTAATGTCAATGGGGAATACTATCCGGATGTTGAAACTTTCGGACGAATATACAGACTACATCATGTATACCAAAGATAAACGGATATAACTTTCATTCGAAACAGAAATACTAAAATATCATTTACATAGAAGTATTATCATTTACATAGAAGTGTGATCATTTATTAAGAAAAAGTTCAGAGTTTGGCAGTTAAACCAGAAACCATGAAGATAGTACAGCGATTATATTGCCATACAAAAGCAGTGATAAGGTATCAAGTTGATGACAGAAAATTAGACGCAATTAAGATATCATTCCAAATCCATAATTACAAAACATCTTCTGAAAGTGCTACTGCATCTGGAAAATCTGAGATAATGACACTTCCTGTTTTATCAAAACTAATTGCTCATTTTTTTAACAAGACAAAACATGAAATAATTAAGTACTTCTGTGGTGATCCACAATACGACATTTATATACACTTATTGTATTTCCCTCTCATTATATCGAATTGGCCAATGACACATACGACATGAAGTGATTAGTTAGTGTACTCACCTCTTTAATTAAGCCTTTAATAATGCATCAATGTGAAGATACTTTTGATTAGACATTACTTTATAAAGTCATTCATCCCACTCATTTTCATTGTCTGTTATTTTTATCAATGAAATATTTCAACTAAGTTGAACTATGAATAATAAAAACGAAGAAGTATACACTAGTTGTATTCCCCCTCTCATGTTTTACATGTTGTTATTATGTCGTGTCTTCCAAAGTACAAAACCATCCATGTGAATGACCATCGGTAGTTTGTTCATTCTAAAAATTAAACAAGAACAATAACAAGCTACATTGACTGTCGTTCGTTTATCTAAACACGTCTCTTCGCTTGTAGATCAATATGGACGACATCTATCATTTCTTTTAACTTATTTCAATAACGTATTTCTTTTTTTTTTTTTTTTGTTTCATATTATGTTATTTTGCTGGAGCCTAATTTAAAGATTTTTAAAAATATAATAAAAGGTTAGATGATCATTACGACTAAAAGTAAAATTTTGTGAGCTTGTGATAAAAATAAAATTAGCGATTTTGTCACTGGTCTTGTAGAGTGCTACTTAATCGAACTAGCACTATATAAATAATTTTAAGTTTTTACTACTACAAAACCATGATATTGTCTATCTGTACATCATCCTAACATGTTCTGATCTCTAAGTTTGCATATAAAAATGCTTGTGTTACCAAACAGTGTTACTTCTCCTTTCAACAAGACTAAACTCAAATCAAACTCAATTTGATAAATTTCAGTGTTTATCAGAAAGATTTAGTCTTAACTATATGTGTTTTCCAGGGACAGAGAAATAGGTATATGGAGCCTATATAAGCCTTTCTGTATTTTGAAAGAATGATTGTTGATTGCTTAATTGTATTTTGCAGAACAAGTACTATAAGATATTCTTACATTTAACTTATCTTGAACGTTATCTAGTTGACTTTATTATTTTGACTATTCACATCAAATCATATCACATGCATATTAATCAATCATAAGACCTAAACTCATACAGCAGAACACATAAATTAAATTGAAATCATCATACCATATCACAAGTAGTGTACACTATGATCAACAAACTTGGAATGCAAAAAAATACATAACGTCACATAAAAACCGGACTTGTCATGTTCTACAAAGTTGTTCACAGACTATTTGCAATTCCATCACTAGCACTTATTCCAGCAGACACTAGAACAAGAAAAACACACAACCAAACAGTTCGGCAAATATCTACTACAAAAGAAAGTTCCAAATGGTAATTCTTTCAAGTTGTAGTAGCATGTCAGACAATTGAATATTTCGGAGAACAGTTGACACCAACTGTTCCCAACAACACAAGTGTCAACTGTTAGTTTTTTAATCACTTATTATCTTGACCATAAAGCTATAACAAAAGTAAAATCTCAAAATTTAAATTCTTATTTTCCACTTTTCTCTGATATATTTTTATTTACAATTCTCACGCATGCGAACAGTATACATAATCTTCAATTTTATGAAATTGTAACAAGAAGATCAATATTCGAGAAAAAGACCTCTGTATCATTAGTTGCCTCTTTATCTTGTCATCATATCACTCAAGCATCATTTAACAGCTAATCTTTTTTTTTAATTATCTATCACTGCATTTTTCATTGATAACTGCTGACTTCGATATACCACATATTTACTAAAACATTTGAAAATGTGTGTCTCTGTTCTATTCCGTTTGACGTAGCCTTAGATTTCTTGCAGCCGTGATAAAGTACATGGATATATTTGTATAACACACGGTGAAAGTAACAGCTTACCCATCAGAAAATAATCATAAGGAGGGATAAACGTATTTGACAGTAACTCGAGAAAACAGGTTCGCTTACAGTAACAAAACGGCATTTAACAATAAGTAAAAGAGAGGGAAAGATACCAAATGGTCATTCCAACTCATAAGTTGAAAATTAACTGACAACGCCATGGCAAAAAAAGAAAAATACCAAAAGACAAACAACAGTATATAAAACATAACATAGAAATAAAGACTGAGTAACACGAACCTCACCTAAAACTAGGGGTAATCTCAGGTTCTCTCGAAGGGTAAGCAGATCCTGCTCCACATGTGGTACCCGTCGTGTTGCTCATGATGATGAGTCTAATTTGGAAGGTCACATTTGGGGAAAAGGAGGACTGGATTGTGGTTACCACGATTGATTCATATCGTTCGTCATCTGTGAAACAGATATTCCATAACGGTCAACCAACTCGTGATGGCGTGGGTAAAATTTTCGAAGGGATGATTTCAACTTCATCACTTGAAACTCTTGGTTTAATGGCTTCCTTGTGAGCACCAACCCTCTATTAAGAAAATCCTGATAGGAAACGCACGCCCTGGAATATCTTATCAACTGGAGATATATACTCCATATTCAGGCGCTGCTTGAATGTTGCTACATAGAAATGGAAAGTTCATAATTGGGAAGATGAAATCATCTCTTTTGTCGTAAAGTTTTGTTTTCCCGACCATCATTGTCAATTTCTTGATGTAAGTCAAGATATTAGTCAGACAACTGGATCTGTTGTATTCTTATTTCAAGTTTCAAGTCGATGGGATATATAAAAGTGGCTAGTAGGGCAAAATGACGCGGGTGTCATATGCAGAGCAGAATATAAAATTATTATATCCAATTTTCAAAACATACGTAGTTAACATGGAAATTGTTTTCATTTTATACTATTTTGTTTCTGTTATCAGTGTTTATAGTGTATCTATCTTGCCCTTTCTTGTAGGTTTGCATCGAAATGTTAACTTTCTAAACTGTAATCGTGTCTTCATTTTTTCTTTTGATACATTGTCTTTGTTTTAAGAGTATAAATCATTTCAGGTGTTTTTTATATGGCAATACCAATAAGGCTAACACAACTTTACATTGCTATGAAGTTGTTTGAGCAACAACAAAATATTCACACCAAACACAATATTGAATATGTTATGATTGAAAATTCATTTAATTCTTATTATATTTTATCATTGAAATTTGTTTTGTTTAGTTTATTTCTCTGATTTATTGCAACGTGCTTAATAAATTGTCAATGTCATTCTCAAAAATCAACCTGATTAAATCTTTGTTGTAATAACACAGAACAGTAAATTTTGAGAACGAAATAGTATCGAATATTTGAAATTTATCCCTTAACAAACTTTGATTATACATTTGATCTTTGATTCAAACTATTTACAAACAAAGTGATATTATCAATTGGAGAAGAAGAGATAGTTGGATTCGATGTACATGAGATAACTATGTCGTGAATTACTGTACCAAAACATTATTTTTTTTATACATTTTGTAAATATTTCAAGGGAAAAGCCGTTTTTATAATTGCTCCTCACCATGACAGCAGTCTTCAACTATAAGCTGAAAATCTCATAGTGTACAGAGTATTTTGTTCGCTACATTGAAGAAAAATAAATTGAATTATGCTTTGATTATATTATTTTTGCCAAAACGAATACGACACTATAACTCTTAACAACTTATTGTAAATATTCAACAATGATGGCACTATCGTGATTTGCCTTTAATATTAAACTCGTCATGTCTTTCAGTTTTTATGAAATGGAATATCCGCAGCAGCCTTATTACGAAAGTTGTTACTTTAAAAAGTAATATTTTTGAAAACTCCATCTAACATGTAATTGCTCATAATCAAATAAGAATATTGACGAGGTCGGAAAAAAGTGACAACTTTAGTATTTTTCAATTCTATTGTGAGATGTATTAAGTATATAAAAAAAAGAAAATATGTAGGAAGAAATTAATGATATATGTACATGACAGATGATCTCTCATTATCATTCACAGGAAGGTAATTGTGTGATCTTTAGTCATTCCATTTGAATAAGTAGCCTTTTAAAAAGTGACTCCTTTCTAACTTTTATAAACCAGCTGCAATAGTAGTTAACCGATGTTAAAATCTCAAATCATTTGAGAAGATACAAATCAGGGTTAAACAAAAGCTGAGAAAATAACATCCAAAAGGAACGAGACAGGGTGCAAACACCTGCTTAAAAACGACAGAAATTAAGACAATTTTCAAAAAAAAACTATTATGAAAAATGGTTTTAAATGTCCAATGCGAGTTAGGAGCTGACGTTCCAGTTCGCGAGTCTCATGTTCTGTATTCATATGAAGAAAGCGTCCAGAACATTTGTCTAACAAAATAACATAACAAATAATAATTACCTGTTATCAACTGTATTTCTCTATTTTGTAATATGACACTAATATATATCTTTTAGGAGGTACCATTAAACCAACTGCATGTGTGCATTCTACATATCTTTTATCAATATATAGCAATTGATCATGCTGATTTATTATCAATCTGTAGCAATTGGTTATGCTGACATTTGCACATACATTTTATAAAAATTTAATTAGCATAATATTGTTTTAAATTAATTTTGTGACATTTATTTCAGTAAAGATAATATATTAATATTCAAGTAATGGGACCGAAGGGAACTATTAATAATTCTGTTTGTTTGTATTGGAAAGTACATTTGTAAAACTGAGGATGATAATTATGTATTGTTTAACCAACCACGATCGTCAAAATATACCAAAAGTGAATTTTGCCCCGACTATATTAATAATCATATTACTTTTGAGGGAATTTTTCAATAGTTTTTTTCAGGAATTGTAGATAATTGCTTAGGCTTCGGATTTTTCCTCCAATGAAAATGTAAATTTGTAATGATCACGAAGTAGGCGTCCATGTAAGTAACTATTGAACATTTCGGTTAAAATATAACTAGCGAAAAAAGAAGACTTTCAGGGTGTAATGCAATACTTGATAAATGATTCGTTAAAGAAAAAAAAGGAAAAAGCGTACGTCCTAAACTCTCAGGTAGTTTAAAAGTCATCCAAGATACAAGGCTTATAATTTATTACGCCAGATGCGATTTTCATCTACAACTTGAATCAAAACATTTGGGAAACCAAAGCAAGTACGAAGTCGAAGAGCATTACAAACAAAAAATAAAAATCTCTTAAATCGGGAAAGAACCTAACACCACTGGGTTTATGCCACACCTGGTAGACGTTTCATTCAAAACATTGTTTTTTCTACTCAAAGACATTGATGGCCTTAGTTCGATTTGTCACAATTTTTGGAATTATTTGGATTTCAGTGCTTTTTAACATTGTAATTGATATTGCCGTCAACCTGTTACATTACGACGTCACTGAGACAAGAGTCTTGTTTAAACGAATCGCGCATCTGGTGTACTTAATTTTTACACAAGTGATGGAACAAATAATAACTGGATGTCATGTACCCGATTTTTAAAACGGAAAAGAGAAGAAAATACACAAGGCTATATTAAACTCTCAAATCAATTATAAGACAGAAAACACCATAACCGAAAGGAAAACGACAAACAAAGTCTATAAAACACTGAACGGAAACTGAGGATTGATGAGCACGAAGCCTACGAAAACCGATGACCTCATGTGCTTCAAAAGATTAGTAAGTTCCTGCTTCACTACTGACAACCATTATGTTGCTTATTTCAAGTACAATTTATCTGATGATAATTCGTTCTACAATACAAGTTAAACAGATATTTCAAAAGAGTAAGTCGAATCATGTTGGCGTCCTTAATGTTTTTTTAAAAGACCCTCAAAACCCTCTGCCCAATATCTTCCTTGAAATGAGAAACCCTCTATCAAGGAAATAAGAAGAGCAAATGCAAACCCTGAAAATATCGTATCAACAGGGATAGATATTTTATGTTATTATACTTCACGTTAAAATGCCATATTTTGATTGTCTAATACGAGGGTGTTAATTTACTCTATTACCCTTCATGGAGACGCTTGATCAAGTGTGCGCTTTATTAAATACGGATGGTTGTTATGTACAAGGCGTCATAGTTTATTACTTTGAATTTGAAATTTAATCGACAGTAATAACAGAACATTCAGTATAATAAATTAAATAACACATATCTGAGAGGATGATAGAGCAGATTGTTACGCCTCGAAAAGACATTGTCAACCTTGGCTTCGCCTCAGTTGACAATGTTTTCTCGGGGTAACAATCTGCTCTATCACCCTCTCAGCTATGCGTTATTATATACTGCTGAATAGAATCGGAAAGTTAACAATTTGAAAATTACATCATTTATTTTGTCATAATGTTAAGTGCTAAACCGACCATCACTGCCAATTTCTTGATGCAAGTGAAGATATGAATGGAACTTAGCAGCAACCTTGATATATTTTATTTCTTTTTCAAGGGAATACATATGCACCAAACTTAGAATTATTCAGGGAAAGGACTACATCTTCATAGCGGAACGTGATTTGAAAAAAGCACTAAATAAATTTCGTATGTCCGAACCACTTGTCCTGGTGAATTTAATAGACAATAACTTCCATTCATTATTTTTTCGAAGCCTAAGTATGAAATATGCCTAAAATATATAAGGGAACTAGTCGACTGAAAGAAAAGCACAGTTGGTTCTAAAAGAAATGCCGAAAGTTAGATTAAGATTAACATCTCGATCTGATATCTGAAATTATGCAAATGAGAAATGCCAAACGAAGACGGACGTATCACAACATGTTAACATGGCCAACGCATACTATGAAATAAGCTCAAATTAAAAACATATAATCTCTACCATTTACCACTTGGTTAACTGTGTCTATTGGTTTTCAATGATAACTGTTGCTGTTGCATATTATCTTTAAATTAAGATTGACCTGAAATTAACCTTACAATATAGTCCGATTTGAAAGGACGGTACAGTTGTAAAACAATGAATTGGTTCATCGACCTTAGGTACATTGTTTCTGACTGTCCACATCACAATGAACTGACGGATCGTTATTTTCATGTACCACTTGTTTTTACTAAGTAAACCTCTTCCGAGAGGTCAGTTAGCTACATGTTATTATTATTTGTAAAATGTTCCTCAATATATCCTGTGATATTCAAATTACATACAAGTTACAAAAGTCGTATCTCAAAAGATTTGTTTTCTATAAATTGGAAAGGAAATTGTACTGTTTAAAAGAAAACCAGTTGAAGTGAAGATTTAAATAAAAATCACCACCTCATACATTTTGATTAGTAAATGACCTCATAAAGTAGAAGATTTGTTTTAATTCCCTTTTGAAATCTGTTTCATAGCGGTAAACGCTGCTGACACCTTTTGGCCATCTCTGCAGATATTTCATTTATTTTAATTCACAACCTTCTTTTCATACTTTTGGAACGCCTTCCAGTATTTGTACGTCGGCTTTTCTGGCCTCTTCCACCTGCATTTCTTCGTCGATTGTTTGATGTTTTTGTCATAATGCTCTCAGTTTTAAGAGTTTTATTTCCAAGGTCATCTTCTTTGGTGCCATTTCTACCCCAATTGTGTAATAATAGAATGTCACTTCTTTTAATAGATTTTTTATAAGTAATATTTGAAAATAGCCTATTTGTTTCTAAATAGAAAGTAAATAAAAGGTCATGGTATTTGCCTTTAAATGACGTTCGAGGAGTAAAACTATTTTTGCATATGTATGTTCATATGCATTTTGCTGCCTGAATGTTGAAGAAAAACAAATACTTTAGTCAATATCTGGTTAATGCTTTTCAATCAAATATCATTGAATTTGATTTTGATAGGAAAATTAATGTCATTTATGCTACCGCAAGATATGTTTTACCTCAACAATGACAGTGCTAAGTTTAGAAAAAAGACCGCATCAAGTTATGGGATTAAAACAAAAATTTGATAGTGACTTTATCAGCAAGAATATCAAGTAAGCCCGAAAATATGAGCTGATTAAGTCAGCACCAAAAAGGTAAAATGCAATTAATCATTTTTCGGCTTTATGTCTTAACAATAATATTTTTGGTATAGAATATGAAATAACATGAAATAGTAAGTAAAACTACTTTTATTCGTATAAGACGTTGCGGTAGTTGATCGGTTGTATGCATGAAGTCGAGTGCATTTCATTGATAAATTGACGCGGATGGACATGAAAGCATGACACTGCTGTAGTGCTACGTGACGTTGTTGCCTATTATTTCCGGGTAAATCATCCTGTTCTTGCTCTAAAATGATTAAGCTGTAGGATCAAAGGTAAAATGTACAAATTACCGATAAACTATCATATTTTAAATTTCATAAAGTATATGGGTCTAAAACATGCCCAAATAGAATACATCAAAACAACATGCAAGTGTAAAACGTGAACAATGTATGTATTACAATCAGAACACGGTTAATTTCAAGCATCAATTTATATATATGTACTTCAGGTGTCGATGATGTCAAAGTTATCAATAGGCTTGTACCTGAAACAATTTAATTCATAAAACAGAGTAAAAATATTTCAGAGTTAACGAGATCGCGAATTAGTCTAATAAAAAAAGAGATCCGAATCATAACGCCATAGTAAAATGAATTTGTTTTTGTTTTTTTACTATTCTACCCTATATTCTTCTTACTAACAGTCTCAAATTCCTGACGCTTATCTTTGCTTCACTAGTCTGTTCTCTGTAAGGTCACACTTTTGCGATATGTAACCAGTGAAACCCAAATAAAAGTAACCGAAATCAAACAAATAAAACAAATAAACAGAAAAAAGTTAAACTTGTTTACATATATAATGATGTCCGGATCTCTTAAATTTTTGACAGAGGGTTCTGCCTCTTGTCGTTTGGTAATTTTACCTCATGAATATGTGTCGCGTACAAATTAAGATGACTTTTATCTTTCAACTTGTCACAAATTTGTAAAGTATCATGATCATGTCCGGGTCGTAATGTTTTTCTCTTTACAAAGGCTTTTGATTTTTTTTATTTTGGCACGTGGGTACATCAACAAACACAATATGTCGCGACCTATTGACCGTGACCTTTGATGTCAAGACAAAGTTGGTAATTTGTATGTGACAAAATCATGTCATAGCGTTTTCATATTTGGTATGTGGGTACATCACCTCCGTACAATGTTTTGTGTATCATTTTACGATTTGCTAGTTAAAAAACGATTGAGCAAACAAAACTAAAACAGACAATAAGAAACAGTGGATCAAATCAAAAAAAAAAAGGAAATAGTGAAAAATGACAGAGACTTCTGAAATACAAATCCACAAAACATGGGAACCGTGGATGCAAATTCTTTGTTAAAGTCATGAAAAATGTAATGTTTCCGACAACCAATAAACCGAAGGTGATTTCATAAAAATGCTGGACTTTTTGATCGACAACATAATAATCATTTCAACAGACAGTCAATATTTTAGTGGATACTAGTTGTGCTCCCCTACTGCAGAATTTGTACACAACCTTCTCAGACAAAAATAAAAGCATCTCTCAAAATTGTTTGATTTCACTTTCAGCTATTTTTAGGTTATCTTGTAACTCAATAACCTACATTACAATGAATACTTTTATCTAATTTATCCAAATGAACTTGAAATTAATAATACGACCGAAATTAGAAGTTCTGCTTAATATCTTTATCTTTTCCTCGATATTGACACAAATAGGGCGACTTCAAACTAGAATCTATGACAAACGCGATGATTTCTACTTTCGTTATGTCAACTTCGCTTTCTCAGCATTAACATCTGCTCATTCATATGGTGTGAACACTTGAATGTTCATACTTTACGGACTTCATTTACAGTGATGTGCTCCTGTCACAAGAAATGCTCCAACATAGTTTAGAGGAAAAACGACGGAAAAACACTTGAATTGGTTGACCGATACGTTCTGCCTGTTTCTCAACTCACTAGCGACATGTTTTCCCGGTCTTTGATTTTTAAATAACAGAATAAACTCATCATAGATGCCATGATTAAAATATTTGTACGCCAGACACGTGTTTCGTCTACAAAAGACTCGTCAGTGGCGCTCGATAAAAAAAAAGTTGAAAAGGCCAATTAAAGTATGAAGTTGAAGAGCATTGAGGACCCAAAAATTCTAAAAGGATTTGCCAAATATAACTAATGTAATCTATTCCTGGGGGTAGAGAATACTTAGTGTTTCGAAAAATTAAAAGTTTTGTACACAATTAATTTATAGTTATAACTATATCAATGATTATTCATGTCAAAACAGAAGTGCTAACTATTGGGCTGGTGATACCCTCGGGGAGGAAACGTCTATCAGCAGCGGCATTGACGAATACTCGTCTGATCTGTCAAAATATACCGACTGTGTACTGTTCTCGATGGTGACATTTTGGTCCGAGGACACAGTTATCGTCCTTAGATCTTCGTTGTCTACAAATATAGTCCCTAGTGTGGACAGTGTATAACTTGCAAATTTTTTTCATACACTTTCCAAATTTATTTCTTTATATTTTATGCATGAAATATTAAGTAAAGGGATGAAATTACATGTTAAAAAAGTTTGGGTGCTGAATCTTTATGCTAAGTAGTGATTTGGTCCAGTTCAAAAAGGTCAAAAACTAGTGTGGGTGAAGCTGTCAAACTGAATTTTAGACCCCCTTAGCATAGAATTGTCAATATTTTGAGTTAGAGCTGGTAGACTTTTCTATAATTTTGATATTATTTGTCCCAATAATAGTACACTGCACTGTAAAAATTTTTTTGAGATAGAGCAGGTGTGATTTTTTTAATTTGAATTTATTGTCTAAAAGAAATGCACTACGAAATAACTGTGTTCTCGGGCCTTTTGACCGAGTGTTGATTCGCATAGCGGGTGATGAATTCATAGCAGGAGACTCTTACAATGCCGACATACCCGGTCTCGCTGCTTTTTGAGTTCATCCGATTCCCCTAGTTTTTATTTGGTTATCATTATTTCTGTCTAATTAATAGATCTATAGATTTGGGCTTTGGTAAAAAAAAACTATTAACAAAAATATCCAAGATAAATTCAAAAGGGAAGTCAATAACACCTGACAAAATTTAAGTACTGTTGTAAATTATTTAGTGATATCAGATTACATTTCGTATCTGTAACTATATTCTGTTTTTTGGCCTTTTCATATTTAACTCATATTTTCTCGTGAACGTTCAACTCAAAGTATTCAATCTCTCAACTTCTTCATACCAAATGTAATACTCTCAACTACTTCATATCCAATCTGATCTATTAACATTTTTCGACCAAGTTTTTTAACAAAAATTTGTCAATCCAGTAGGAGACAGGAGTAAAAAAATTCCTACTTTTATTTTGTCTTGCTTTGTTGAAAACACTTAGTTGTTTATGTTTATATCACCTTATCTGGTCGATGCACGATATGCCCATCTGATGTTTATTGTCATTCTTTTTTTTTTCTTTAATGGGAATGACTAACGATTCCTCTTTTAAATAAAGACTTGTGTCTCTGTGTAAACCAGATGTTAAACAGGGTGCAATAGTGAGTAAAAAACTTGATTTGGGTCTCCTGAAGTCAACGCCCTAGGCTTACAATATTATATATATATAATCTGCGTTCAGCTACGGATTGTGTTAACTTATATTATTTGTGCATGTTCATTTGACTTGAACATTTGAATTAAAAAACAACAATTTCTATTTATAACTATAGAATCTTTATATATATTTATTTTGCCTTGAAATGTCGTCAGAGGAACACAATCGTTTTTAATAATGTTTTGATGCATTTTGTTTGAAATGAACTTTTAATTTTATTAATTTATTTATATATGATACATATGTAACTACCCTCTTCCGTCCGATAGCGTGACATTTACTAAATGGGGGCGTACATATGTATCTGTGACATGATTTATCTAAAGAATGGTTACAAAAAAAACCAACAATTATCATTATTTACATTATTGCGACCAATTTCTAGAAACTTTGAAATGATTTATCCTAAGAAACGAAAAGGAATCATTTCTCATTATTTATTATATTTTTTAAACTATTCAGAAACTGGAAGACAAAATTTATCGTTTGAATCCATGAAGCCTATTGCTTACACCATTGTATATGGAAGCGCATATGGTACACCCTTGTAAAGTTATTTTGTTGCAAATAAGTCGGAATTATTAGTTATGTTGTGTGTAATAAGCTGGAATCAAATCATCATGTGGAGTCAACTTGTCGGAATGATGAAGAAAAAATTGCACTAAAATGCCGACTTGCTAGAATAAATGTAATGACAAAGTAATGAGAAGTCGACATGTTCAATTCAACTTTTTAACTGATTATGTCGACAACTTGCTCATTTGATGATAAGGTAAAACCACGTGACCATTTTGGAAAACATAGGTCTATTTTTAAATCGATGTCCATACATGTATCAGTCGTTTTTTTAATGTGCTTCGGATGTTTGAAACCATCTATTGAGTTCAAGTTCAAATTAAAGTTCGAGTTGATGTTCAGAGTTATTCGTTATAAAAGGGGAACGGCAGTCAGATAATAGAAAAAAGTACTTAAGAAAATAACAATATTTCGGACATAAGGGATATACCCACATCACTTAGTGGCTGTTTATTTTCCTTAGATCTTACATACACTATGATAATAACAAACACAAAGCAATGCATTTAGCCGTGCAGACTATTTTAATTTTTTTCCAACTAATTTGTCATGTAAATTATTTGATACTCTTATAAGACCTATTTTGACATACAACTCTGAAATTTGGTTTATGGATAATTTTCACTCAGCTTTTATGGCATCTAATAGAACTGCAGTAAATAATACTTTTTGTGATACTCTTGCATTAGCAGAAAAATATCCCTTTGAGCAGGTTCATTCTAAAGTTTGTAAAGCAGTATTAGGACTGAAAAAGACACCCACTAACATAGGTGCTAGATCAGAATTAGGTAGATTTACTTTGGACTCTTATATAAAAACTCAAACACTCATGTATTTTTGATATTAATCCCCTGGTTAAAGAATCTCTGCAAACATACATAAATTTACATTCCGCAGGAATTTATTCTTGGTACTCATTTGCAGATAAAATTTTTAAAGATATGAAAATAAACTCAGAAAATTACTCTAATATTAATATACCTTTTAAACAACCATAAAACGTGTTAAAATATCACATTAAAAAGTGTGTTTCAGAGGAATATGAAAAAACTACTTTAAATAAACCTCCAAAAATGGATTCCTCATCTAAACTTTGTCTTTATGGAAAATTCAAAAAATAATTGTCAGTTTGGGAATGTTTAAATTACAATAATTTTATACATAGGCAGTTAACCTCAAAATTTAGACTTAGTGATCATTCCCTAGGCATTGAATTGGGAAGGTACAGAAACATTCCAAGAGCACAAAGATTATGTAAAAAATGTGGAGTCCTAGATGACGAATTTTATTATTTTTTGTATTGTGACATAAACATATCATTGCGTTCTAATTTGTTTGCTTATCTAAAAGACTATGTACATAAATTAGGCCGTTAGTTTTCTCGTTTGAATAGTTTTACATTGTCATTTCAGGGCCTTTTATAGCTGACTGTGCAGTATAGGCTTTGCTCATTGTTGAAGGTCGTACGGTGACCTATAGTTGTTAATTTCTGTGTCATTTGGTCTCTTGTGGAGAGTTGTCTCATTGGCATTCATACCACATCTTTTTTTTATATGTACCATTATTTCAACATCTTGATGCATTTAATAAACTAAAACACATTTTAAACCCCGTTCCTGAACTTATTTGTCATATTGGAGTCTTCATTAAGCAGTCTTTAGAACTGAGGGGGTCAGACCCATGTCAGACAAGCTTATGATGGTGTATTTTACATAAATTTATAATTGAACTCTTAAAATATGTTCTATTATTCTATATATTGTATTGTATTACATTGTATTGTATTGCATTGTATTGTATATAATTGTTTGATTGTATTGCTTGACCCTTATGGGTGTAATTTTGCAATAAAGATTACTAACGGAGCAAGTGCAAGGCACGCCTCAGGACATTGATGCCGAACTTCATCAAAACAAAATAATATATAAATATCAAATATTATAAAATATTGAAGTTTAGTGTTGAACGTCTGCGGCTAGAATGATTTTCAAACAAAAAGAAAGTTAAAACCCGCTTTCACCTCATTAACATAAGAATACTTATTGACACAATCCAAATGATTGGTCCACGTAACCATGTTCAGAATTACACTTAATATAAATTGCTTCGCTGAGCTCAGCTGGATACGACCGGAGATGTCCAAACTATATTCACGCTTGGATTGCCTCCCTGAGACTGCTTTTAAATTGTCTTAATTGTCCTTTAACCAGAAAAAACCTTGTTTTCCCCCCTTTTTTGTCTCCTATTCCTAAATGGTTTGAGCCATAACCCCCATAGTCCATCCTAACCATCCCCTTGTTGTATGAAAACTTGTGGTATAATTTCAGAGAGATTCATACACTTTAACACAAGTTAATGTCTGGAAACTACCAAAATGCTTATTTGGGCCCTAATTCCAAAACAGTTGAGAGAATAACCCCCAAATTCAATCCCAACCTTTCTTTAGTGGCTATAAACAGGGTGTTAAAATTTTATTGATTTCTATTTACTTATACTAAAATTATAATACGGAAACCATCTGTCTTCGGACAACGTGATACCAATATACGACCAAAAGATTTTTAATTTTTGCGGTCGTATAAAAAAAAAAAACGCCAAAAACATACCGTTCTTAAAAAACGTTCCTTTTAGACAACATTTTCCCGCTATACTCCGAAATGCGGAAAAATACATTTCTCCAATGGAATCAGTATTATAATAAATTCGGTAAGGATTCCACGGAACCCTCTGTCTCGCCTTCGATTGCTGATGTCTGTGTAAAATTGTAATGTTGACTGTAAAAAGTTTATACCTCTGTAACATACAAGATTTGAAAAATAGTTTTTTTCTGTAGATTCTTTATCTTGATCTAAAAGATTAACTTCTATACAAGTTTTATAACAATTCATGGAGAGTTACACATTTATCAGGACAAAAAGTTTTATTAATTGCAAAAAAAAAAAAGAAGATGTTGTATTATAGCAATATGACATCTCTCCACCACATACCGTGGCAAATCACGGAGAAGTTAACAACTCTATGTCACTGTATGGTCTTCAACAACGAGCAAAACCCTCACCGCATGGTAAGCTATGAAAGATCCCGAAATGACAAATGTAAAAAAAACGAGAAACGTAACGATCTAAATGACGAAGACGCCGACGCCATTTCCGACGACGAAATAAAGGTTTGTTGTTTCTCATTTCCGTGACATTAATCAAATGACTTGAATTTCATTGTCAACAAATGAAACACTTTTAATCAACTATCACTCAAGTTACAGGAAACGACGGATAATATATGTTTCAATTTTGTAACCAGAATTCCGTCCTCTTTTCCTCGAGGATGACCTACCACATTAGACCAAATAACTGGGTTTGTAATTTCACGAATAACACGAGAGGTGACTCACGTTGTGCAGGATCAGCTTACTCTACCGGAGCATCGAGATCTACGCCGGATTTTGATGAATTTATATTGGGCAGTAATACCGAGTGCTGACATCCTCTTTATTTAAACTCTGGCGGCTAGTTGTCTCATTGGCAATCACCACGACCACATCTCCTTACTTTATTTATTAGTGACGTTGGCGTCTTCGTCATTTTGATCGTTAGGTTTCTCGTTTAAGTTGTTTTATATTTCATTTCGGATTCTTCATAGCTTACTATGATTGTCTATCAGTGCGTTAAAGGTTTTGTTCATTTTCTTATTTTTATTTAGCTAGCAGATCCCTTCCCGTTTGCTTCCTTTGTATATAATTCACTGCGATTCTACATAGATACTACATGTAGCTAGGAACAGGACAGGTTTTTATGCAGTAAATAAAACTGTTTTATCCTGACAAGTAAACAAACCTCCATGAATTGTTATGAAACTTGTATAGGTGTTTATCTTCTAGATCCACGAATTTATTATCATTATGATACTGCTTCCGTTTGAAAACTAAGGAAAATAAACGGCCGGTGGTGTGGGTATATCCCCCTTATGACCGAAATATTGTTATTTTTTCAGAACCTTTTTTCTGTTATGAGACTGCCGTATCCCCTTTTCATACCAAATAGCTCTGAACATCAACTCGAACTTTAATTTGAACTTGAACTCAATGGATAGCTTCAAACACCCGAAGCACATTAAAAAACGACTGATATGGACATCGATTTAAAATAGACCTATGTTTTTCCAAAATGGTCACGTGGTTTTACCTCATCATCAAATAAGCAAGTTGTCGACTTAATCAGTTAACAAGTTGTAACAGTTCGATTAAATTCAAACATTTGCAACAAGTGGACACAGGGAGATCAGTTTTCAAACGACACTTGCAATCGATTTAAAGGTGCAAGTCGATTAATTTTAGTCAAGTTATGAAACAACAAAAAAACTAGCTGATTTACTTTTAGTACCTAAACATTTTGTTCTCAATAGATGCAATCAACATATACGTAATTTTTGTTAAGTGAAATGCATTTATATGGAAAACTTAACTTAGAATTAGGACGATGCCTTCTCCGTTTTATTCTTCTAAAGAAATAACGATATTAAGCGTACAAAAAAAGTACAAGTCGACAAGAATGAGAGAACGGTTGGTTTGTATAGGAATATCAACTGTCTGATGAAAAACAGCCTGCCAAACATACCTAATACGTTTTTGTTAGAAATCGCTTCTTTTTTTTTTTTTTTGACAAAGAAAGATTCATCCCTTCCATAAACATGATATTCTCATATGCGTTTTTCATTCTTCATTATGAAACTAAATTTAACTTTTCTGGGTTTTTTATCTGTTTTATGTTTAGAATGAAGAATACCTACCAGTATGTGAAAGGTAGAGAAGGCAAATGTTTCAATAGTATTCCACGATGTGAGGAATTTTGACCTTATGTACTCTCACAGATATTCTTGATTCAAATACCCTACCGTAGAAAGTTCAATAGTAGCTCAGTTTTAATTTCTCACATAATAGAAGTTACAGCTTTTGGAAGAGATTTAGTGAAACACTTTGCAGAAACCATTGCCAATAGTTTTCCTACAAAAATATAACGTTGTTTTAAATAAAACTACGAAATGTAACTTATAAAATGTTAGCAACCGATAGTGTGCAAATGAACTTTTTATTATTAATAGTTAAAATTCTACAGGAAAGTAAAACTAACTTATTATTGTCTCGGGTTTCTTTTTAAGTATTTTGTTAGATAGGTTTGTTATCTATGTGAGTTGTCAATAGTTGTTTCCTGTATCTATCAGCTTGTAAAAGTGCTTCTAACCTTTCGTAGAACGCATGCTGTGAATTTGAGTAAATCTTAAAAATTTTGACAATTTAATCTCAAATGCAAGCATGTTTAACATTCGATGTCACAAATTACATCAATTTTATTTATCTTTTTTAGTCTAGGGAAATATTATGAAACTTAAAATATTGACAAAGAGATATCCATCATCCTTAAAGCTGACAAGTTAAATGATATAATTACTATATGAGCTATACTTTGTATTTGTTTAAGCGCATTTGTGTGTATCACCTGTTTTAAGTTTCTGAGTAAACAGCATTTCTTTCTATGCGTCTGTTCTTTCCTCGTGATTCTTCAAGTTCAATTTTAGGTTAAAGAGAGATTGGTGTACAGCAGATTTTATATCCCAAAGTAACTTTTTCCAAAGATTTTCTGACATTTGTTTAAGTTTTAATGTTTTCTCATGCTCGGTCAGCGTGATATCACAGTTTCATTAGCATTGAATAAATTGGAAATTTTTGGAAACTTTTTTTTTTTAATTTAAAATATGTTATGCATATTCAGGATAAGTCAGACAAATAAGTCAGAATAATATATGAAGTTTCTGTAAGGTCGGTGGACCGGGATGATAGGTGTACAATTTAGATTGCCACTGGAAAAACTGTGAAATTCAGCCTGGCAACTTTCGCAAAACGAGTCATCGGATTAAACATCGCACTTCCAACCGGACGGTGCTGTAAAATTCATCAAAGTCAGCTGGACACCCCTCCACTCAAAATGGGTGTTACTGTCGGACTGCAGAAGCCAAGATGACCATAGCTCAATACTCTCAGATCGTCAATAATTCTTTACACAAAGAAATATTATAAAAAAGTATATTAGCACATTATCTGCAATAACATTAAAAACTAGAGGCTCCAAGGACCCTGTGTCGCTCACCTGATATATCTGACATTCGACCTATTGTTCGGGATTATAGTTGTGACATCATTTTCAATGTAAAGAAAGAAACACCATCATCAGGTATTAATGTGGGTTTTTTTTCATGTTATAGAATTATCAATTATTTTTATTGCCAGTTCATTAGTAGATTGTTTTCTATATTGATTTTCTACTGCAGTTTCAGAAAAGAAGATTACAAAGGAAAACATTTTGTAAAACTTACCAAAATTTACCAAATTAATGAAAATTGTTAAAAATTGACTATAAAGGGCAATAACTCCTTAACGGGTCAACTGACCATTTTGGTCATGTTGACTTATTTGAAGATCTTACTTTGCTGAACATTATTGCTGTTCACACTTTATCTCTATCTGTAATAATTTTCAAGATAATAACCAAAAACGGCAAAATTTCCTTAAAAATTACCAATTCAGGGGCAGCAACCCAACAACCAGTTGTCCAATTCATCTGAAAATTTGAGGGCAGATAGATATTTACTTGATAAACAAGTTAATCCCTGTAAGATTTGCTTTAAATGCTTTGGTTTCAGAGTTACAAGCCAAAATCTACATTTTACCCCTATGTTCTATTTTTAGCCATGGCAGCCATCTTGTTTGGTTGGCTGGGTCACCGCACATATTTTTTAAACTAAATACCCTAATAATGATTGTGACTAAGTTTGGTTGAATTTGGTCCAGTAGTTTCAGAGGAGAAGATTTTTGTAAAAGATAACAAAAATTTACAAAAAATTGGTAAAAAAATACTTTAAAGGGCAATAACTCCTTAAGGGGTCAACTGACCATTTTGATCATGTTGACTTATTTGTAGATCTTACTTTGCTGAACATTATTGCTGTTTACAGTTTATCTCTATCTATAATAATTTTCAAGATAATAACCGAAAACGGAAAAAAATCCTTAAAATTACTAATTCAGGGGCAGCAACCCAACAACCCATTGTCCGATTCATCTGAAAATTTCAGGGCAGATAGATCTTGACTTGATCAACAATTTTAACCCTGTCAGATTTGCTCTAAATGCTTTGGTTTCAGAGTTATAAGCCAAAATATACATTTTACCCCTATGTTCTATTTTTAGCCATGGCGGCCATCTTGGTTGGTTTGGCAGGTCACCGGACACAATTTTTAAACTAGATACCCCAATGATGATTGTGGCCAAGTTTGGTTAAATTTGGCCCAGTAGTTTCAGAGGAGAAGATTTTTGTAAAAGTTAACGACGACGGACGACGACGGACGACGGACGCCAAGTGATGAGAAAAGCTCACTTGGCCCTTCGGGCCAGGTGAGCTAAAAACGGAACAGAAAAGGTTCCCTGGTCTTCCGTAGTCAACATATATCATCATTGTGTATTTGTAAAGAAAAAAATAATGTTTTGATTGACTTCTTGTTATCTCATTTTTCCTAAAGTACAAATTTTTAATATTCTCAATCCATCGCGCTTCATAACTATTGGTTAAACATATGTTGTGAATACCTCGAAAAACCTAATTTAGACTTTACTTCTCAAATGCAAACATTATAATCATTTAACGCTTTATTAAATAATTCAATGTCATTGCCTTTTCACGTCTTCGGAAATATTACATAACTGTAAATAATGGTCAATAGGTATACAATTTTATCAAATTTGTAAGTTTAGGTATACAATTTTATCAAATTTATAAGTTTATTTAGAACATTTATATTTTCAGGTAATTATCTGTTTAAGGTACAAATATAAGTGTACTTTTGCAAATACTTCAATGAAACACCAACAGAAAGACACAAAAAATCAAATAATTAAAGAGACTATAACAGATCTGTCATTAACACCAAAATTAAAGAAAAAGGACAAAACAGCATTAACCTTTGCATTCGTGTAAGTTTACTCTTATTGTCCCCCTATGTGAATCATTGTATAGCTCAAATTCGTACATCCGTCATTTTGTGCGTCCCACTGAAGTTTGAATTTGAGATTGTTTGATGTGAAGCAGATTTAATAAATTATTAGAATACATAATACATGTATATAAAGATATGAGCTACCAAGAATAACGCAACATTGTTTTCTAGGTATAGTTATAAGCGTTACCGTTTTAGTTAAGTTTAATGTTTAACGATGTTTAAATCTCATAAATTCATTCTTTGTCAACATTTTTCCATGTTGTAAAGCTACCGAGATGGTGGAAACCTCGGGTATATGACTGTCAACAGCAGTTAGTCCGACCCGGTTATGGAAAAATCCGGCAACAGTAGTTTACTGATGTTCAAATCTCATAGTTTTAGACCTTGATGTCATGTTTTAGTCTATAGATTAAGCACTGTTTTACTTCTTAAGATTTTATATCTAAATGCGGATTTGCTTATCTTATTTTCAATAGATGTCAAAATGTAACTTCATCAATTCATATGTGAAGTTGAAGTGACGTGAAAAAGACCTGCGGTTATAAAAATGAAATTGTTATTAGCTGTAATAAAGAATATATTTTTTTAAGAATATAATTTGTAAATTGAGGACCAGCAGTGGCATCGACCCAATGGTTGAAAACCTCATCAAAGATACCAGGTTTAAAGTAAGGAACACCAGACGAGCAATTCGTCTACATACGACTTATCAGTGGTAATTGAATCAAATAGTCGGATGGCGAAATCAAATGAGAAGGTAAAAGAGCTTTAAAAACAAAAAATCCAAAGAAGAAAGTTGTGCCAAATACGACTAAGGCAATCTATGCCTGGGGGTTGAAATAGCTTAGTGTTTCAAATAATTCATACAGTGAATTAACTGAATATGAAAATACCAATGATATTGCATTTCAGCACAAAAATGCTGACTTCTTGGTCAGTGATTCATTACTTTGGGGACGAAACGTAACAGTATTTGTAAAAACTCATTAAAGATACCAGGCTTATAATTTGATACGCCAGACGCACGTTTTGTCTATATAAAACTCATCAGTGGCATTCTCCTTTAATTGTTAAAAAAAGTTAAAAAAAAAAAAAGCATGACTGGGCACCAAACATTCCGTATACATCTAAGCTAGTCTTGCTGAAAAGTACACAAAAATGCTCCTTTCTTAGTTTTTACGATAAATATAGTTCACATCAGATAATATCTTAGAGTAGAAAAACTGTTACACATCAACAATGAAGCAAGAACCAAAATATTTATACAGATAATTAGTCTGTATTCTGTAAACAGCCTATCTAAGTACCGATTATCAGGTTGTCTGCATATTTATAATGTAAAATATCAGCTGCGAGTCACAATATGAAGTTTTCTATCGAATGAGCGCAGCGAACAAGTTGAAAAAGGCTTCATATTGTGGCGAGCAGCTGCTATTTTACAATATAAATGTGCAGACAACCAGATATTCGATTTATCATAACACCCTAAAAGAGTCAACCGATTTGCAGGTTAAGGATTAAGATTAGACAACCATGATATATCGATTTATCATGAACTTTAATGAAAAAAATGTTTACATAAGAACCAAAATAAAAGAGTCAACCGATTTGCAGGTTAAGGATTAAGATTAGCTATTCTTTGCTAATTTGTATCCTTGCTTATGATGATATATGCAAAAAAGTATTCATGCCACATCAAAGAGATGCCCATCAGATAAGTAAATTAAGCAAACCAATTGAATGAATCCGTTTGGTTTAAAGTGAGGAAACTTTTCCTATATGGTAGTGTTTTCAACGTATATTTAATTTTGTTCCACCTAACAGAAGTTCCCCTGAATACTTTGCCATATACATAGCTTTAATATCTGTTTCAGTTAAAACAGATATTCTTTACACTTTATTACGTCAGGAAAGGAACAATTTGACAATGTGACCTACCGAATTAGACTTATTACCGGGTTTGTACTATCATAACAACACGACGGGTACCACATGTGGAGCAGGATCTGCTTACCCTTCCGGAGCACCTGAGATCACCCCTAGATTTTGGTGGGGTTCGTGTTGCTCAGTCTTTAGTTTTCTATGTTGTGTTTTGTGTACTACTGTTTGTCTGTTGGTCTTTTTTTTAGCCATGGCGTTGTCAGTTTATTTTTGACTTATGAGTTTGAATGTCCCTCTGGTATCTTTCGCCTCTCTGTAATATTTCTTTCAGTGGAATAATATTGATAAATATTTCTTTATTTGGAACTAAAATTATAAAGGTACTTCTATTTCATGGCAGTGTAGTCGATTTGAACACGACTAAAAGATTGATATAGCAGTATATTACAAAACTTTATTGTAAATTGCATTACACATAGGCAACAGTAGTTTACCGATGTTCAAATCTCACGACTGGGGATCGCATGAACTCCAAAGGAGCCAGAAAAAAGAGGATATATATCGAAGTATTAGTTTCGGATTCAACAATTCTATCAACCTACTCATTTCTCAACATTATATCAAGTGTTTGTTGTATTGTTTAATACTATATTATTTGACCTCTGTACACAAAATCTTTCGTATGATTCATTTCATTATTTTTTGACATTGGCAATACATGGCGATGAACTGAAGTTCAATTATCTTAAGTTTTGTTATTCATAATTAACAGGGAAACATCAAAGAACCTTATGATATCTAACACATGCATAGCATGTAAATTATCAGTGAACTATGCACATAGTTTTAAAAATATATAGTATTCATATACTTGAAATATACAAATATTTAGTTCTCTTTTGAAATATTACGATTGTGAGACCAATATTCAAATCTGCACCCGGTGTATTTAAAATGAAACTATAAAAGCTAATGCCAAATATGTGTGCAAATTTTACTTTATATTAGTTTAGCTGTACCTCTAGAAATAAAAGATTGGCTAAACCTTTGCTGTTTTAAATTGGCTTCCCCTCACACAAAAAGAATTACATGCGAATAAATGTGCAAATTAAAAAAAGTTACGATATAATTTTTTTTATTTGTTCTAACTATAGTAAGATACAAGGTGTTTAGGAAAAAAAACAATTGAAAGTTTAGCTCCGCAATTTGTTTAATTGCCTATCCCAAAAGCAGGAACTTCGTTGTGGTTGTCTTTAGTTGTGTCATTAATTTTAGGTATTTAAGAAAACTTGATTTGATTGCTGGTCTTTGATAGACTATGCTAAATTTATTCACAACGATTTCTTTGACATATAGTCCTCATCGTGTTATTATAGACTATACTAGAACACGCCTGCGACATCGCGGATCCGTGACTGAATTAAAGTATCTACGCCTTATTTTAAACCTGGATTTTTAGTATTCGTAATTTATCATCTGATAAAGTCGTGCTGATTATAAAGTGCACAGTTTTCTCTGCTTTCAAAATCTTTCTGTTTGAACCCGTCCTGGTTTTCTTACTACAACCAGAAACTTCATGTGACAATGATTGAATTTAGTAGTGTTAATCCCTGTATAATGACGAAGTTCATGTGTGATTATGACTCGTGTATATAGCAAATCCCAAATACACCTTTTGGTGGTGCGCCTGAAAGGGGCGGAACGTACAGAGTAGGTAACAGGTGACATATACTTTTTGTATCGGTATCGGATTCGACACGAAACTTGTTAATTATTAGAAATATTAATTATGTGGAAAACAAAAGGGCCAGGAATGGTGTAATTTTTAATCAACACCATTGTCCTATATTAGTTACATATAAAGTTGAATTCTTTGATTCGTCGTTTTTACCCCATGCCGGCTAACAAATTGGACCTCGTTATTTTAGTATAATAGATATATTGAAAAAATTAAATAGAATTTGTATCATGATTAAATACAGACAACATATACTTCATGCATAGCACTTCTAAACAGGTTAAAACTCTACGACAGACATTCTCCGTCGGATGACCTAGGGTTATACAAGGTTAACACCACATATAACAAACAATGTAGAATCTGCAACGTTGCAGTAGCAAATTTGTGTCCGTTCAGCAGTATTTGAACCCACGCTTCTATGACATTGTGGCAACTCCGCTCGCACTGTGTGAAGTGACCCAGACCATTCGACCAAAGTTATATAAGTGATACAGGTAAATACTAAAGTAAGCAAAGAAGGATACTATCGTCTTCATATAAAAAATGTAATAATTGACGTTAAAAGTCTTGCATACTTAATACAATAGTAATTCATCAGTCTCAAGGAAAGATA
Source organism: Mytilus coruscus (assembly GCA_017311375.1). NCBI lineage: Eukaryota > Metazoa > Mollusca > Bivalvia > Mytilida > Mytilidae > Mytilus > Mytilus coruscus. The sequence continues at coordinate 111,507,082 of CM029596.1, read as the reverse complement.
ACTATTTTCATCATATACGTTCTACGCTTTGAGAGGTCATCGAATGGCTTTCAACAATGGGTAACGACACTTACCATTTGTTAATTCTCCTACTATAAATACAGTCCATGTGTCAAAGTTATAAGATGTATAGGAAAGTATATGCATGTCTGCAAAAAACCAAACAAGAAAATCTGAATTTAAAAACTTAAATTATCTGTATTTATAAATAGATATGATATAGTACTTAGTATAGTAATCCACTATTCCGACGACTTTTTTTTCAAAACTAAAGAAGCGATACCTAGTTGATGTATTGAAAAAGTAATTGTTCAGATACAAAAATGTATGACTTGCGAATTATTCTAAAAGGTAGCATAAGTATAATCGAATGGTTGAAAAAATATATATGTGTCTTGTCGACAAAATTTGTCAAAAATAAATCATAATAAACATAATTTGTGGTTTAAATTGACAGCATGATGAGTTTTTAATCTTTAAAAAAAAGTAAATAAAATCAAAATTCAAATTAAGTACTTAGATTTCTCTTTTATGATAAAGAATAAATCACGGTTACTAGTAATTGATTAAAGCATGAATATCACCTTGATCTGTCGACAGCAAAAAGTCAAATATCTTGTTATATTTTCTTCATTTTTTTTTTATGACTGTCATTAAAAAGTAGGGTCATATACCTGGGTGGTGCTTTTTTCAAAAAGACGTCATTTTAATAACTCCTTTTCTTATCAGAATAACACCTAAAATTTCAAAAATGTATGTTATTCTGTAAATCTTTACTATTGTTGTTTTCTCAATGTCTAATGGCAGATATTTCGTGTGTATTGACGAGAACAAAATAAACAATGAACCAAATAAGTGAGGTCTAACAAATAGGTAGACATAGCGAGAAATACGGAAAGTCACTGGCAGTTGGATGAAAAAAAGTAAAATCACAAAAATACTGAACTCTGAGGAAAATTCAAAAAGGAAAGTCCCTAATCAAATGGCAAAATCAAAAGCTCAAACACATCAAACGAATGGATAACAAAGGAAATAAGTGTTGGTGAAACTGGGCGTACCTCATTCATTAAAAAAAAACATAGATATTTATAATCGCAAGCTAATTAACTTTTGAGATTGTTGCCGAAGTTTATCTTTTTTATAAACTTTGGATTTTCAAATATTTTGGCCTCGAGCATCACTGAAGAGACATTGATTGTCGAAATGCGCATCTGGTGCAGAAAAATTGGTACCGTTTATGTTATTACTACCACTGGGTCGATGCCTCTGCTGGTGGACTGATAGTCCCCGAGGGTATCACCAGCCCAGTAGCCAGTACTTCGGTACTGGCATGAAAATACGGATTTTGTGTTATTAAAATTTGCTGTTAGAAAATTTTGGAATTTTGTTTAAATTAAGGAATGTATCTCCCTCATGCAAAGCTCTGATTCCTTGCCCGGCCTTGGCTATACTTTTTGTCCTTTTTGGTTTATAGCTCTTCATCTTTTTTATAAGCTTTGGATTTTCAAATATTTTGGCCTCGAGCATCACTGAAGAGACATTGATTGTCGAAATGCGCATCTGGTGCAGAAAAATTGGTACCGTTTATGTTATTATTACCGAATCGTGACATTGATAAACAATCAACACAGAGTATGTGGAGCAAGTGACAAATAAGTGAATTGATAGAGCCATGATAATTTTTTCATATTTTCAATGCGTTCCCATTTGTTAATTTAACTTTTTCTTAACAGTTGTTAAATAATTTGTTGTATACAATTTGTTCTTTAAGAATCAGTCATTACTATTTACCGTCCAGTGCACGTTTGTTTACATTCTTTGTATGGTTTTCCCCTCTCACTTGCGCTGTGCGGTTGCCAAAGTTATAACGAGAGGTCTCGTAGTTAAGGTCACTGCATACGGGAAAACATTGGCAAATTAGTGTACGAGAAGACAATAATTCGATAGCAGTACATTTATGACGATTTTGTTTTACAAGAAATTTTACGTACACTTGTTTTATAGTCAAACCTAGCCATTCATGCATATAAAACATATTCAACTTTTTTTTTAATTTCAAGTTTCATATGACTTTACGTACACTTGTTTTGTAGTCAAACCTAGCCATTCATGCATATAAAACATATTCAACTTTTTTTTAATTTCAAGTTTCATATGACTTTAACGAAGACGCATAGAAGTGTTGACCGGGTTCATAAGCGAAGGATCTTTTTTTAATAAGAAAACTTTTGTTTGAACATAAATTGTGTGGAAGTGTAATGTAGAGAGTAGAAAATTCATGAATTTAAACCGAATTGAAAGGGCACTTAAAAGCACGTAATTAATATAAAATATCCAAAGAGTTTTGTTTGCACTCAAAATAATTAATTCCTTTATTTGCATATGCTTTATTATACAATTTTATAATAGTGAACATCATAACTTGCTTTAAAAGAAGTCAGGGAACTAGTTGAAATATAAAACAGAAACATATGCAGAATATAGAAATTTCGGAACACTTACTAGAAGCCGAAATGAAACGATATTTGACGGGTTTTGTTTTGGGTATTGGTAGTCAATACATGGAAAGGACATTCAACTGTTCAGGGCAGGCCCTAAGCTGAGGTGTGTAAGAGACATGGTTGTTTACTATTTGCTCTCCGTGTACCGTTCGTTTAGTCTAGAATGTAAAAGAATTTATAATTTAATTCTTTGAGACTTCTGTGTAATATTTACGTCATATCACAATAAAATTGAGAATGGAAATAGGGAATATGTCAAAGAGACAACAACCCGACCAAAGAGCAGACAACAGCCGAAGGCCACCAATGGGTCTTCAACGCAGCTAGAAAATCCCGCACCCGGAGGTGGTCCTCAGCTGGTCCCTAAATAAAATTGTGTACTAGTTCAGTGAAAATGGACGTCACACTAAACTCCAAACATATAAATGAACTAAAATTTAAAAAACATACAAGACTAACAAAGGCCAGAGGCTCCTGACTTTGGACAGGCGCAAAAATGCGGCGGGTTAAACCATATTTTTGGCTGCTTTGTCGGTCGGTATGAACAAAAAACGCTTTCCTAGTACTTCAAATTTATTTCTTTTAGAAATGACGTATTATAAACCTTCTATCAATTTTAAACTATTTTCGAATGTGATACATGTATGCGAATATCTATACAAAATGCATACATTTATTGAAAGTTAAGAGTAAGAATAAAGAGGGTTTTATCCGATTTCTCTCGTTTACACAAGTTTTTTCGATTGGATGAATCACACCATCTTTAATCACCTGGCATCATTTTACCAATTAATTTCAAATGATGGGTGATATGTTTGTCCTTTTTCAGAAAGTCTTATATGATGTTGAGGTCATGCATTTCAAATTTTGATTCTACTTTCGATCTAGTTTTTCGGTATCTTCTACTTGTTATAAGTGCTCGATGAGTGTAAACCTATCATTCGTCGAGATAATAAATTCATTTTAAAATTGAGAATGGAAATGGGAATGTGTCAAAGAGACAACAACCCGACCACAGAACAGACAACAACAGAAGGTCACCAATAGGTCTTCAATGCAGCGAGAAATTCCCGCACCCGGAAGCGTCCTTAAGCTGGCCCTAAACAAATATATATACTAGTTCAGTGATAATGGAGGTCATACTAAACTCCAAATTATACACAAGAAACTAAAAGTAAAAATAATACAAGACTAACAAAGGCCAGAGGCTCCTGACTTGGGACAGGCGCAAAATGCGGCGGGGCTAAACATGTTTATGAGATCTCAACCCTCCCTTATACCTCTAGCCAATGTAGAAAAGTAAACGCATAACACTACGCACATTAAAAGTCAGTTAAAGAGAAGTCCGAGTCCGATGTCAGAAGATGTAACAAAAGAAAATAAACAAAATGACAATAATACATAAATAACAACAGACTACTAGCAGTTAACTGACATGCCAGCTCCAGACCTCAATTAAACTGATTGAAAGATTATGTCTTCATCATATGAATATCAGGCACAATCCCTCCCGTTAGGGTTTAGTATCATACCATCATAAAATATATGAGAAGAGCATAACCCGTGTCATGCCAACAACTGGTTTTAAATAAATGTGTTTAGTTCCGATGCAAAGACCCTATAAGTGAATCAATATTAAAGCCAAAATATGCAATCTTTAATGACCTGACAACAGTATCGTAACTATATCCCTTCTTAATAAGTCTATTTAAAGGTTTTGTTAGCTTCTGAGGTGAATACTGACATTTTGTGCTTTATAAAGAATAATACCATAAAAGATTGGATGTGAAATACCTGAACGTATAAGAAGTCTGCATGTTGAGCTATATTTACGAATGATGTCCTTGTACCGATGATAAAATTTAGTAAATGTTTTGACTAGTTTGTGATATCGAAAACCCTGGTGTAATAATTTTCAGTAATACATAAATTTCTTTCGTTAAAATCTGAAACGTTGTTACATACACGAGCGAATCGTACAAGTTGAGATATATAACACCGTAAGATGGTGACAAGGAACGTCACCATCTAAAAATGGATAATTAACGATAGGAAATGAAAATCATCTCTTTTATCATAAATTTTGTATTAAGCTTTCCGTTAATGATATAGATATCAAGATCGAGGAAAGGGCAGTGGTCATTGTTCGTATTAGCTTTATTTAAAGTAAGTTCAACAGGATAAATTTCTTTAGTATACATACTGAAGTCGTCATTATTGAGAGCCAATATATCATCCAAATATCTAAAAGTATTATTAAATTTTTGTATCAGATGTTGTTTCGATGGGTCTTTGCTGATTGTAGTCATAAATTGTAACTCATAGCAATACAAAAACAGGTCCGCAATAAGTGGTGCACAGTTAGTACCCATTGAATTCCGATAATCTGACGATATACGGAATCGCCAAAGCGAACAAAAATATTATCTAGTAAAAATTCAAGGGCAGATATAGTATCAAAGCATGTCCAATTGACATAGTTCTTTTGTTTATTGCTACTAAAAATGACCTAAAGAGTTAGAACATATGTATTCACATTCTGACTTTTAAATGCCCATTTAATTAGGTGTGTGAATTTTTCTTAATGAGAATGTGAGGCAATGTGGTATACAGGGTAGAAAAATCAAAACTTTGAACAGATTCAAAATCACCAATATAAGCATGCAATTTATCAAGTACTTCCAACGAGTTTTTGACACTCCAAAAGTAATTAATTCCACTATTTTCAAAGGCCTTATTTGAACAATTTATTATCAGGTTTTTGATTGTACCAAGTAAACTGGTAAGAAGAATAGACAATTTAGTAGTGGAACAATGGCTTGAAGACGAAATAAATCTATATTTGTAAGGTGTTTTATGTAGCTTCGGAAGCCAGTACATAGTTGGGACTTTCATTGTATTTGGTTCTGCTTGTAAAGAGGTAGCTAAAAGTTTATGTTTGTTACAGATGTCGTTTTCTGAAAATGGAGTCAGTTGGAATGTTGGTGAATTGGTAATTTCTTTTTTCAGAACCTCAATGTAAAATTTACGTCAAACAATAATGATATTATTAGCAGCTTTATCGGCCGGGACAAAAACATACTCCTTGGCTAGTTCTTTAAGTTTATGTTTGATACGAGAAATACGTTTATTATGGTTGTTGTTAAGAGTAAAATGTTCTTTAAAATGTTGAATACGTATATCAACTATGTTCATTACTGAATTAAAAAGAGTCCAAAGATTTTTGTCAGCTTTTTCCCGTTTTATCCATTTCAAACAGTAAGTACGGAATGAGTCGTGGATGATATTACGACACTCATTCCAATTAATGATTGACGGGGACGATATTTAGGTCCTTTACTGAGGAATGATTTTAACTCTCGGTCTTGAACGATATTAAGATCTCCTGTTATAACATGGGAAATGGGTCCATAAATGTATTCGGAATTACTGCAATTACATGAAGTAGGTGTATTTTCACTGATATAAACATTTAAGCTATATATATATTACAGAATACAGGTAGAAGCAACGTTGAAAGGGTAATCAGGAAGTCGAAGTCGAGAGCTAGGACAATACACAAATGAGATATGTTTAAATAGAAGAAAAAAATAAGTATTTTTTTATTATTTTGAAATGAAAAAATACAAAGGTCGAGAAAATGAGGAATTTTCAAACCAGTAACCAGAATAAATTCATCATAGATACTAGAATTAAAATGTTGTACGCCAGACACACGTTTCGTCTAGGCCGTCTACATAAGACTCATCAGTGACGCTCGAAGCACAAAAGTTTTAAAAAAAAGACCAAATATTTATAAAAATATAACTAGAGTTTGACATAAGCATGATTTGAATGACATACTCTTTTTCGACTTTAATGCATACGTGTATTACATATGAAAATATTCCAAAAAAGGTTACAAATGCAGTTCGATACTTGTCAATGTTGTAGCAGAATATTACTTATGCGAGTTCTAATTATTTTTATGTTCATACTGTCGCTGTTTTTTTCCGCATGTATACACACAGAATTAATTTCTTAAATTTCAATCATTTGGCAAAAAAATGACAGTTTACAGAAACTAGGTATTAGTAATTTACTCTTTTCAAGCAAGGTTGGCCTTTAACCTTTAACTTAAATCATCAAAAAAAAGCTAGCATTTATCTGATCAAACTATTTTTATGCAAGGCTGACTGGGGTATGGAAATATGGTACCCTAGACTAGTGCTTCTCCCGCCCGGCCGTAAGTCGCAGGAGGAGCATCTATTGTTGTGCGGGCTATATTATCAAGCAACCATGTTTCTGTTGGAATGGGGACTTTAAGTCCGTTATCCGTAATGAGAAAGTGTTACGCGCTCTGCACTTAAAGACTTAATGCTACGAACCTCAGAAGGATCCATTATAGTTGGAGCGGTAGTATTTGCTTCCGGGAACTATGTTTCTCTTTTGTGTATCCAACTTAGGTCAATGTATCAGAATACTGTGATTGGACAAAAATTGCAGCATCTACTAAACATATGTTCTCAAGCTGGAGGATGAATCAGGTGTAGAAAAATACGAAATAATATTACACACAGGTGAAAATGATTTTTTGGGAATTTTTTATATTTTGTATTTACTGCATGATAAAAGGCATAAAATCATTTGTGGTTATGTTTATAAAGATAGCAGAAAAAGTAAACGATCATCATGCATATCACATTTCGTAATGAATATTACAATGAAAGTACTTCAGTTAACTGTGTATATAGGTTCTGGGTCAGTGTTCGAAATTCTATGAAGGCTATCATTATCCATACTGCGCAGGCACTACCGTTCCACCTATAGGTCATCTGTTGCAAGCACAAAATACAAATTCTGCTGCATTCATATATATATATACATATATATATATTTATAAATAACTCGTTTTTATCGTATCCATACCGGAATTACTGATAATTAGAACTATAAAATATATTCATGCAAAGAAGTAATTTTTATTGGACAATATATGTATGGCATGTTAAATATGGGGAAATAGGGAAACAACATTTCCTTATGCTTTTTGGGTGGTAAATTACCTCAAGGAAGATTCCATGCCTAATTTTGTTTGTATTTCTTTGAAGATAAATACGAAATGTTTAGATTAAGAAAGCAATTTAGTTGAAATACTTAAAAATACATTATGTACAAGTAAAGACAGCTAAAGATATTAAATAATTAAAGCATTTAGTTGAAATTAAAGTTAATGTTAGTAGGTTTCTCATTTGTGTGACCCTATTTTCAGATATAAAAGTACCTCTTTATTAGGTGATTTTGTAATTTCTTTTATTTTTCAAGGTTTGTCTTTAAAATGATGCGCTATCACGACTTTTTAGGTAAGCACCTCTTCGAATTACGAAAAGCATAACACCGTTGTTTGATGCACTGGAGAGATCACGTTGATTGTTTTTGTCGCGGTAGTTTACCGTTAGTTGGTCTTATTAACAGGAAATTTTGTACATATTTGCATTATAAACTATATGCCTCATAACGGTTTTGTCTTCGATTTTACGGTTTACTGAACAGTGAAATGATCAGTGTTTCTCAGGTTTAAGTTATTTTTACGATATTTTACCATGAAGTCACATCAATTTGAAACTTATAACAGATGTGCATTATGGTGTGGACATTGTAAATTATATGCCAAATTGCGGTTTTGGTCTCGATTTCACGGACTGCTGAAAAATGGAAATGTGATAATGCGAGCGGGGCATGTTGTCGTGTCGGTCTCCTCCTACAAACTTCGAATTTTTCGTAATACTGAGGATTTTCTACCCCAAGAATAGATTACCTTAGCTGTATTTGGCAAAAATTTTCGGAATTTGGGTCCTCAATGCTCTTTAAATTCGTTATTTATTTGATTTATGCGTCACTGATTAGTCTTTTGTGGACGAAACACGCGTCTGGCGTACAAATTTTGAAGCCTGGTACCTATGATGATTTTATTTACAACCACTGGGTCGTTGCCAATGCTGCAGAAGATTGCGGTGGACGTTTTCTAAGTTAATACCTTGATTTTCTAAATTGGACTCCTAATTCAGTGAAAAGGCTGACCATAAACTAGTGTGTTGACATGACAGATATTGATAAAAGCAGTCGTGATATGATATGAGTGTGTACGGGCTTTATCTTGGAGAAAAAAACAAATATTTGAATCCCACTGAGCGGTATCTTGGAGAAAAATCAAACATACATTTATTTTTGGCATTGCACAAGTCATGTCTTCTTTGACTGTTCACGACGTTAAAATACTAAATCCCTGGGATGTGTTTTAGTTGATTTCAGTCTCTGATGCATGATTTTTTATTATTAATTGTTTTGGCTTTTAACTAGCTGTCAGTAACTGCGAATACTCTCAAATCGTACTTTATTGTTAATTTGACCTGGTGATACTATTTGTAATGCTTTTTGTTATTTAATGTTAACATGGATCTTGTATATATACCAGCTTTGATTATCTGGAATTACTACAAATTTTCACTTCTTCGTACTATGAACATCAAAATTATTTCATTTCTCCTTAAATACTGTTCTTGCATCTGTACAGGAAGTTTTATCTAGCACTAATTGTATAGTTTTATTGTTGATATTCACCCCATATGTACCAAGTGTTAGATTAGTTGATATTAAAGAAATTTCTTGGTTTTCCTAAACGGAAGATTTTATACACACAGAAGGACAAGTATACTTAACAACAAAATTATTTTCATTTACCTGTGTATAATATGACGCAGGTTTTTTCAAAAGTGATGATTTTCTTAAAATTGTTTAACATTTCACAGTGGTATCATACTTTAACTTTGTTTAAACCTGTTTATTTACTTTTGACCTTAAAAAATTATGCCTTATAAATTTTACTAAGTATGTATTTGCATTCAGGTATCACAGATCAAATTTATTCGTTCATTGTGTGTTAATTTACGTTTTTTGATTGCGTTAAGCCTTCCAATTGATATTTTATAGTGTTTCTTTCTATGTTGTGATGTTATACTATTGTTTCAGAAAAGGGAGAAGGTTTGGTACCATTAAAACGTTTAATCCCGCTGCAAATGTTGCACCTGTCCTAAGTCAGGAATCTGATGTACAGTAGTTGTCGTGTTTATGTAGTTCATACGTGTTTCTCGTTTCTCGTTTTTATATAGATTAGACCGTTGGTTTTCCAGTTTGAATGGTTTTACACTAGTAATTTTTGGGGCCCTTTATAGCTGGCTGTTCGGTGTGAGCCAATGCTCCGTATTGAAGGCCGTACCCTGACCTATAATGGTTTACCTTTATAAATTGTTACTTGGATGGAGAGTTGTCTCATTGGCACTCATACCACATCTTCCTAAATCTATTTGAATCCCACTAGAAAAGTTGACTTGGATATTAAGATATGGTTATCAAAAAAAAATAAGTGCAGAATTGCAAGCATGCTTCATTTACAACTATTTCAAGGCGCCTTAGATAACCTGTGGAAAAGCAAAATTCTGTTTCTACCTAACATATTCTCTTTTTCACGTGCAATACCAAATCCAAACCCTTCATCCCGGTCTGCATATTTTGCAGAACCCGCCTTATTGATCTAACTGTTTAATTTGTTCTTTCGTCTTTTCAGAACCTACCTTATTGATGTTATTGTTTAATTTGTTCTGTTCCTTGTGTGCATGAAGTGTTTGAATTCCTTCGACTTGCAGGGGTTTGGTATGCCTTGCAATACGGTGTGGATTTTGCTTATTGTACTGTGTTAATATTCCTACTCACTAACTTTTATTGGCTGGCCTTTTTTAACATATTTAATTTAAAGAACTAGGTCAGTAAGACTATTTTCCGATTTTATCGAAACTAATCTGCATAGCTAATGTATAGTGAGAAAATTATATTTCCCTTATATATTCAAGTAAAAATGTGTACGTGTCAAATAACAGGCAAAGTCATATTTAAGGTTTAGAATGCATATATCGTTAATCAAGCCAAAGTACAATACTCTACACAAAAATCAGATTAGAAAATTAGGAAATAATTGAAATTTTACAACAATTACCAACCACCTTAAAAAATAATTTAAAAAAAAAAAACAGCGTTGCAGCAGGACCGAAACATTTTTATTCTAGACTCGGGCGGCATGGAGTTTTACAAACGTCGTGGTCATTTAAAATTGATTAGTTAAAGGTCGTGTGGTAATCTCTAAATATCATTTGTGAATAAGTTGATTGGGTTCTTTGCCGTTTACCCCCTCGCTACCATTTATTCATATGCTAGATAGTTTTCTGTTTTTTGTTTTTTTTTAATATTTGCGGTCTACAACTACTTTTTTTTAAATATTGTAGAAGTAGAATGCTGACATCGGAGAGGAGCATGGGAGCAAGAATTCATCAGGAAACAACCACGGCGATTGGCAAAAAATAAGGAAGGGAAAAAGAGAGGCGAAATTTACAAGTAGTTGAAATTTTTTATGTATCCATTATGTATATGTACATTTTCTTGTGTGTTATTTTGCTTTAAAAGTGTTTTATGTTCAGACGTGTTATTTTACTGAGTTCTATAATCGCATGAGTGCCTTGCTATTTTTGCACTTGTATGCTTATGCTTATTGTAAACATTCGTTTATTTTTGTTTGTATTTAATTTCAACAGATGCTTATAATAAGCATAACCGTTTATATTTATTGTCGTATATATGAAATGACAGTCTTGTCTATGTGTCTTTAAAACAATCTTGAACCTGTATGCCTGAAAATCGTCTGGTATCTTTAAACATTGCTTTCAAATAATACAAAAATGTACATATTTAAAATGCAGTGGAGGTGACTTTAATTTTAGTGCGGTTGATTTGTGTTAAAAGGTAGTTTTAAGGCAACTAATTGGCCTCATGAATTCGAAAGTTAATATGTAATTATACAAATAAAATCCTACGGATGTTCATTAGACACAATATTGTCAGATATCAATAATAATATTTTTTGATTTTTGTCACATTTTTGTTTGCATTAGGATTTCAAATCTTGCCTGACTTTGAGAATTAATATTAAGATCTGACTCAATGCCTTGACAAAAAAAAGATATTGTGTTACTAGATGTCTTATTCAGAGATCTGAATGTTAGTAAGATATCGTTTTGGATGAGGCTTTGACTTATATTTAATTTTTACGAAAACTATGTTAAAACGAACATTTTAGGGCAAATATGTCAATTTCCATGTCATCACACATAATATTTCTGCACTTATTAAAGTGTCCAAATTTTACCATCATATTCATTTTTTAATAGATTTATTATAACTTTGAAAGGCTGGAAGAGAGACCATATAATTGATTTTTTCATACATCCTTTTAAAACTTCGGTTTCGTCCATTGCAAAAATATAAACGACTGAATTTTGTAGTTGGTTTTGTTTGCAAAGTGCATTCTTTTAAACATGTCATTAAAGACTTTATTTCTTTTTAATAGTTACATAGACCCACAAAGAACATCTATAATATCGATTCTTGACTTTGTTTTTTAAAAGATTTTAGATTTATAATTGCTGATTATATAATTGCAGTTACGAAGTATACTTACGATAAAAAGTATTACAATTTATACTGCACTAGTTTTAAAATATTTTTATCTCCCATATTAAAGATTAACTTCCTTATAACGAATTTATAAAACTAATAGCGAATATAAAACAAAAATCATTTACGAATTGAATTCATAATTAACGGATTAGAAAAAAAAAAACGCAACAAACTAAAATTGGCGTTAGGAAAATTCAGAATTAGTAATATCAAACTAATTATACTTTTATATGACCATAATAGGCTTCCGTACTATAACATACTAAAATTGTATTTATTTTTAATAGAGGTCGTATTTTTAAAAATTTAAAATCTGGACTAAACTTAAGATAAGTTTTATCGGTTTTCAATAACGCAATTACATTATAAAAATAATGTTCGATGTTATTCCTAGAAAAGTATCTTCGTCAAATAAAATTGCACTGTGTGCCCTCTAACGTATAATATATAAGTAATCTCCATGTAAGCATGGAAAGGATGTTTTTAAATTCAAAAGTATTTGATGATAAATTAGCCGACAACAGACTATTGACTTGGATGGAGAGTTGTCTCATTGGCACTCATACCACATCTTCTTATATCTACTAACTGAAGTTTTGGGTAGCAACTGTGAAAGTGTTTTTTTTCGTCATAGGTAACAAAGTTTAAACATAAAGTGTATTTTACAATATTATCTATTTATTTATTATTTTTTTTTTTTTTGATACACAGAAGTCGATTTCCATACCACATGATGTTGCATTTGAAAATTAAAACTTTTGGTAGGTTTAAAATTATAAATTCAGACTTAAGGCATTATAATATCATTGATTGATTGTTGGTTGCTTAACGTCCAGTGGCAAATATTTCATGCATATTCAGGACGAGAACAAATTAACAATAAATACAATAGGTAGGTTCTGTAATAGAGGCGTCTGGGATTGAGGTCGGAAAAATTTAGACTGCCACGGGAAATGAGGGTATATTGGATAGGGACAGAAATTTAGCCTTGCAACAGGTCACCTACGGACCCCTCAAAGAGTTGTTGCAAGGGTTCTTAACGTGCAAAGAGCGTGGCACTCTCTTTACACGAGGCATCGGATTTAACGTCCCCATTCTGACCGGACGTGGCTGCAAATTTGTACATCCCGCACAGCCAAACGGACTCCCACTTTGACGAGGGTTTTACCGCCGGTCGGAGGAAGACCAATGGTGACCATACTTCTATTCCCCAGTCACCCTTGGGGTATATATAATATCATTGATAGTCTCCATTAAATTTATACATTATTCTATAGAAGGGAGGGGCGGGGGAATTAGAGCTTTAGATATTGAATGTGTCTATTGATGAAGGCCGTATGCTGATCTGTGGAGGTCTTTTGTTTATACATTTGTGATGTTAATATAGAAATAAAGTGATGTGGTATGATTGCCAATGAGACTAACTATTCACCACAGTTCAAATGAAGTGGATGTGGCCTTCAACAATGAGAAAAACCCTCCCGTATAGACGGCTATAAAAAGGTCCCGACATAAATAATATGAAACAATTGAATTGAGAAAGCTAACGGCGTAGTTTATAACAAATCAATTTACGAAAAACAAATATGACACACATGAACCAACGATAACCACGGAACTACAGGCTCCTGACTTGGGGAAAGATACATATAGAATGTGGCGGAGTTGAACTAGTTTGCTGTCGCCAACCCCCCAACCCCCACCCCTAACCTGGGACAGTGGTGGTACAGAACAAGATAAGAACAAACTATAAAAATCTCACGTAGAAAAGGGCTTAACTCATCAAATCTATACAAAGCTAAAAAAACAACTCACAAAAACACAGAAGTTTGTTTGCTGTCTCATTGTGGTGTACACCCACATATCCTTTTATTGGTAAAAGCTGCATGTATATAAATGTGATTTATCTGAACGAGGAAATCCTAAAATATTACACATATTTCAAAGAGTACACGTGTCCTATTTTTATAGGAAGTTCTGAATCAATTAAAATGCATCAATTTATAGTTATGAAAATTTTCATTATTTTATTAGTCAGTTACACCTGGTTGAAATACTTGCAGGTGCTTTAAAAAATAATGTGTATTCATAAAATATAATTTTAGGAAGATTTTCACGTAAATCATGGAACCTTTAGCCCAAATTCATAATTTCAGCTTGATGCACGATTCAAATTGAAATTTTTGACACTGAATTATCGATAATAATATTTTAAAAAATATATTAATTTCCAAAATTTATTTCATGATACATGATACTTAATACTTGTTTCAATGAATATAAATGATAAAATAAATGTTACCAGAAACGTTGAAAGCTCTTTTACTAAGATACGAATATATCGTTTCGAAATTAATTTTTATTTATATATATATATATCAATAATTGTTTTAGATATATCCCTTCTGGTTACATTCCTCCTCTAGTATAAAGTATAATTAGATCCAATAGTTTCAAATGTTTGGGTTTGAGCGAAGGTAAATCTAGAAAAGCGCTTATGACGCAACACATTAATAAAGCGTATTTTTTTTGCAGATGGAATATTAGTTTTCATCTGCTCATTTATTCCGCGGTAAGCCGTGCACAAATTTGTTTTCATTCTTGAACACAATTATTTCCTGCATTATGTTGGACAGAATATTCGTTTCATCCCGTCTTGCGCAACGTTAATTGTTTCAAGATATTACAAGGCAAGAATATTCATTACAAAATGACCCCACCCGAATATCGAATGATCATCTCCTAAGTCAAATCAAGGTCAAATAAAAAAAAGCAAGACAACTTTTCACATCTTGTTGTTTTACTATTAGATTCCATATTGGAAAATTAACGAAAACTAATTAAAAGATAATTGGAAAAGAATATAAAGGAAATGGAACTAACACTTCATATTGTGTGTGTGTCCGAAGCACTTTTCTGGATTTACCTCCACTGGGAACGATCAAAGCCGAATAATTGAAAGCCAAGGATATATAAGAACTGAAACAGTTGAAGAGTCATATTACCAAAAAGGATCTCAAAATAAAAGCCATATCACTTGCTCAACTGATGTAGAAGATGTGGTATGATTGCCAATGAGACATTTTCAACCATATACCAAAATGACGTAGAGCTTAACAACGATAGGTCACCGAACATGTTATTTAGAGTAAATTTTATGCAACTATTCGCCTTTAATATATACATAAAATAGTTGTTACTAGACGTCGAAAAGCAATTTCATATTAAAAGGAAAGTTATCAGTAATTAAACAAAGTACATTTGTAAATAGACTTTTAAAACAGAAAAAAAGCGAATCTATTGTAATCCAAACACACAAGGTTCAATTATTTGAAAATAGCATTATAACATAATACCACTAACCAAACGAAAGCGTGAAAGACAATTCTTATGCAGCAAAGGATAAAGTAAATGTGTATCTATTGCCATTTGAAAGACGTCTTTAATTAACTCAAGAAATTTGTCTCTGTCCTGACTGGAACGTTTCAAACATTATGCAGCACCATTTTGTAAAATCAAAAACCTGTTCAAGACCGATACTCTGAATCATGACCCTGTTCATAAACAGTGATAACTTATTGCGACACAATTACACTTTTATTTAACTTGCAAGAGGAACTTTTTCAATTGTGAAAAAGATAAAAATATTCCTATGGTTATACTGCAACTCAGTATTATGGCGTATAATATGTATTTTTAATAAACAAATACAATTGAAAAAAGTAAAAATATACAACAGGAGAATTCAACAACATTCTACCGCTGTTATATCTATTTTCGGTAGTATAAAAATATATAAATAGATTTTCTTCACATTGAACTGACAATGAACTTGAAGATTGTTAAAAATGTACTGAAATCCCTTCCTAGTATTAAGATTTATACACCAAAATACACTTTAACCCTTGTAACATTTAGAACGTTTAAACAAATAATGAGAATTTACTTAGCTAAGCGATTTAGAACTTGTAAATTATACGGAGACCGGTTATGCAATCGATTAAGAATTCTGGTTTTCAGAATTTGTAGATTGAGCAGAGTGCTTTGATATCAATCATAAAATGTTAAATCGAAAAAGTAATGAATTCAATACGGACATTCGTATAAGAATGCATTTTTATGTGTTCACTAGAGGGAAACTCATCAGATAGATACAAAGCAGAAAACATTTAACTAAGACACAGACCGGACGTGGCAGGTTATTTATACATCCCCACAACAAAATAGACACTAAATGCAGATCGGAGACTTCTCGCAGTTACTGACAGCTAGTTCAAAGACAATAAAAACTAATGAAAAAAATCATGCATCTAAGACTATAATGCTACATCAGCATGAATGTTTATAACATTTCCCAGCAGTAGATGAGATTCAGTTCCCGCTGCTACGTTCCAGTGAATTTTCAATTTCAATGTTAAGTTTTCTGATTAGCGGTGTTCTGGTAAATATAGTGTAAGTCATGCTTCAGTGAATTTTAATTTTTTTCATTGTTCAAGGTTAAGTTTTCTGATTACACTCCTGTGTTCATGAAGGAGTATATATGGTTTGCCAATGATATATGGTATGCTGCTGCACATACAATAAATATGAGGCTCTATAACCATTTAGTCATGCTTAAATCCAGGGCTCGACAATAACGCTTGTCCGATTGTCCGGTACCAGAGGAAAAAGGTCGTACCAGAGGAAAAAAGGTCGGACAAGTAAAAGCTATATCAAGCTTGTCCGACGGGACAAGTTAAATTATTATGCAGAAAATAAATTTAATCCAACTTTGATGAACAAAGTAATTATAAACAAAAAACAAGAAAAGAAGATAAAAACAAGTATTAATTTGACATGTTAATCGATAATTTAAAACTGGTTCTTTGTCAGGTACTTTTTAACAGGTAAAAGGCATACTATTCTCGGAAACCAGTCTTACTGATCCGAATCAGCGATGCGCTTTGTAGATAAGGTAACTTTACAAGACAGTTCGTCACCAGCTCGGAAACGATTCGGCTCCAAGTTTAATAGACAGTTTGGCACCGTAGGAGACATATTTAATAGACATGATTAATAAACAGTTTGGCAACGCAGGAGACAGGAGACATTTCGGGACCAAGACAAATCAGTACCTCGTTTTCCTACCTTATTCTGTTGCGTTATAATAAATACCATACCGTAATTTTTTTAACAAAAAATATTTTTTAGATAAAAATGAAGAATTATTTACCATAAAATTCCCAAATCATATTTGATCATATATAGAAAAAAACAATACTTGCAATACGGTGACCTATAGTTATTAATATCTGTGTCATTTGGTCTCTTGCAGAGAGTTGTCTCATTGGCAATCATACCTCATCTTCTTTTTTTATTGATTGCATTTGATTAACTTTTTTCAACTTAAAAAACCAGGATACAAATCCAATGAGTGGACATTGACAGGCCTATCAAACGGTGCCTCATGTGTAGAGTCTGATGAGACTTTGACATTGATGAAAACTAGAACCTAAGTCCTGTGACATGACGAGATTCAGTTGTTCTCGACTCATATTTTTAAAAGGTATTTCAAAAGATATAAATCAAATTCTGTTCTATTGTTTTAATTCATTTTGGTCCAAATGCAAAAAAGGTTATTATTAAGATTTTTGTTGGACAAGTTACAATTTCATTCGGACAAGCAAGTTTTGGTTTGTACTTGTCCTACTGGACAAGTTGGAAAAAAAGTTATTGTAGAGGCCTGTAATCGATTTTAAATTGTTTGGCCTTTTTTCAACGTTCAGTTGCCCGGTTAAACGAGTTTATAAACAATTACTAAATTTTATTTTACCATTTCTTTTCGTTTTGCTTCGTCATCATCTTGTCATTTTAATTTCAATCAGAAAATAACGTTGCGCCCAAATTCTCATTCAATAAAAAGGGAGTTCTACTGTATTCAAAATGTTCAGTTTTCTGATTAGGTGTTTTTATAGAGAAGCATTCGTACTAAAGTATTTAAATTTCGTATGCTATTGCATTATAATCCCATAATTTCTTGTTACCAGCATTGGAAAAGTATTGCAAACGTTTTGAAATTAAATCAGTTTTTTTAAAGATATTTCAGAATTAGCTTACATTTATTTCAGATATTATATTTGATACCATTTATTTTCCACATTAATATAGAGATGAGAGATCTATTTGATAACGACAGTATTAAAATGACATTGTTTTAACAACTTTGTAGTGTCTTGGGGGAATTTTTAATCGGAAAATTTATTTACAAGTTGTGTGAAAACTATAAGTATAAAAATGTACGAAGTTTATTGACATGTGAAAGTAAACACCTACAACAAAAGAAGGGGATTCTTTTGTCCGTTTGATTGTTCAAAAAACAAATATCATACAAGGAAGATCCGTTTCCCCAATCCAAAATACCAAATGGGTCTGGTTTATAAGCCACTTTGGTTTTGATGTCATGCTATATGAATCAGATGATTGTTCTTTTTGTGGGTCAATATTTCATAAAACATTATAGGAAAAAACACAACGAAATCCCCTTAAACTGACGCTGTTGTTTGAACGTGGTTGGGTAATTTATAAAAAAAAATCTGTATTTATTTACAGATTTTGCGCATTTGTTAAACTTTTGATTAGTGTTAATTAATTTATTATGGCTTAAGCTAGTAAGTAATCACTCCCTTTATTTTAGTGTTTTACTTTGCGTTCCATGCAATTTGTTATTTTAGAATAAAAAAACAAGATAAAAATGAAAATTGAGAATGTTCTGCAATATTTGAAATGACAATGAATACTCAGCACTGTATACTTCGGTTTGATTTGAACACCTATGATTAACTCAAGCCTGATTCCTGAAAATCCCGAAAATAATAAAGTTACCATGTACATGTATTATACAACTAAACCCATGTGTGATTGGGGAATAGGAATATGGTCACTTTTTGTCTTCTTCCAAGCGGCAGTAAAACCCTTGCCTAAGTGTGGCGCCCGTTTAACAGTGTGGGATGTATAAATACGATGCCACGTCTGGTGACGTGAAATCAGATGCCTCCTAAAAACAACTTGCAACAACTCTTTGAGGGGTCCGTAGAAGGTCTGTTGCAAGGTAAAATTCCCGTCCCTATCCACTATAACCTCATTTTCGAGTGGCAGTTTAAAATTCTCGCACTTCATTCTGGTCGACCGCTGTTATAGGACCTATCTATTATTACAGTATTATATTTCTTAATTGTTAATTTGTATTCGTCCTTAACATGCATGAAATATTTAACGTTAAGCAGTAGATGAAGCAATAAATATATGTATAAGTATACTTTAAAAAAAAATGAAACGAAGTTTGCATATGAAAATAAGGTGACTTGGGTTAATGTATACGTAAGAGACGGCAACCAAACAACATGTGTCTACGATGACACCTGAACGGCTGATTTTTTGAAAACTTGTGTTGACGTTGGAGAAGGGGCATTAAAGCCCGGTTTTGGCCCAAGAATATAAAATGTTTGTCAACTATTTCAAATTTGCATATAATGTTTGGAAATGGATAGAGTCAAGGAATATGAATGAAAAACATAAGATTTTTTATTAGATGACGTCACAATTACGTCATGATATGTAACATTTTCACGAAAACGATGACAAATACAGAATTTATGCAGTTTTTCATCGTTATTTCCATTGTGGAACGTCAACACAAGTTTTCAAAAATCAGCCGTTCAGGTGTCATCGTGAACACATGTTGTTTGGTGCTGTCTCTTAATATCAAGTCACCTTATTTTCATATGCAGCCATTTTTTTTAACGTATACTTATACAAACAACAAAATAATTCAAGAGAAAAGCTTTATTATACCTATTGACATAAGCTCACCAAATATAAAGTTGTTTCTTGGGTGCGCACATACTTTGCCAATCTAAAATATAATTAAACTTCGATGAAAAACAAGGAAAATCAAGAAATTTTACAATATATACAAATTTTGTCTGGGTTTGTTGCCATGGTAATTCGTTAAATGTGAAATTTGTTTTTATTTTCTGAATACCTTGTACCTTAGTCCAGTTAGGACAAATTTAAGAATATGTATGCTAACTTTAAAATTTGCCATAATATTTGGACCAAAAAAGGGCCTTATTGCCCCTACTCCTTTACATTTGTCAGTCGAGCTGTATATGTTAATAAATCTTTGTGAACTTTTAACTGGAATATTTTTGTCGAAGCAAGCAGTTATTTGTACTTTTTATCGATTTTAAAACATTTTAAAATTAAGCATGCAGATTTCCTTAAATTCATTAAGTAGACGAACGTCGATAGGAATACCAATACGGACATGCTTTCTATTCTAATTAAAATGTTTTCTTTATGTCTTTTTGATACCCTTACATTTCCACTATTGAGTCTGTATAGTTATGAAATATATTATAGTTTTTCAAGTCAATTAAAGGCGTATACGCATCAGCAAAAAGTATACGTTCTGCCTGAACAACTATGATAAAGTATTATAGACTCTTCAATGTGGAACTTACTGATTCGTTTGTAGCCTAATCAGCATTTGAATTAAAAACATATCACATTGAAATAATAAACACTTCCTTAGACATAAATTACTCAGAATATCAAACAGCCAATAGTCATTGAAAATAAATTTACACATGCTGTTTTCGAGGGATTACAAAACCGATACCTTCTGAAAACTTCACATCGCTATCAAAAGATTCAAGGAGAGGCAAAACCACATTTTTCTACTTTTCCGGCTTTGGAAACTGATTTGTAAGATTAAAGTATTATGATTCAATGTTATCTCGCCACTCACATTTTAGATTATGGATGACTGCTTAATGTCCAGCGGCAAATTAAATGCATAATCAAGCCGAGAACATGTTAATGATATATGTATATATAAACCCTGCTTTGTACTAGACCGAAAAGATGAGCCGGATTTTTAACGTGCTAGTTCACAAGGTAAACACTCCGCAAGAATACATGTCATCCTACCCAGACACATTATTCCGACTCCGAGCCGACCAGTTCTTGCTCTTACTCCTAAATGTCGCGTGCTTAGCGGAGAAGCAGCAAATACCAATTGCAATTTTGAAGTTTTTATTGAAGCCCGGCCGAGGTTCGAACTTACAACCTTCCGCACTCGAGGCAAATACGAGACCACGGAGGCGGTTATCTGCTCGATATATGGTTGATATGTCCGACTTTGTTTTACAGATCAAAAGGTAAACATGTTTGTTGCGTAGAATAGTTCTTCATATATCTGCTCAAGAAATGCATGTTGAAATGTTTTTGGTTTTCTTAATTTTTTTTTTAAATGACTGGTTCTTGAATTCACATTTTTTATTTGTTGCTGTAATTTTCGCTTATAAAGTATAGCGTTTGTCTGTCAATATAAAAATAAGATGTGGTATGATTGCCAATGAGACAACTCTCCACAAGAGACTAAATGACATATAAACTAACAACTATAGGTCACCGCACGGCCTTCAACAATGAACAAAACCCATAACGCATAGTCAGCCAAAAAAGGCCCCGAAATGACAAATGTAAAACAATTCAAACGAGAAAACTAATGGCCTGAACTTCTTTTACAGCTCAAAATGTAGATCCTTATCATTTTGTAGAACATTTATACATATAAAATGTACCGGATTTGCATGTGTTAGGATTATGACTTTCACAAGACTACTGGTTGTTGAACTCAGTCATATTTTGGAAAAGGAGAAAATTATGGTACGAGCAAGTTATCTGACCTTTGAAATTTCAAAATAGTGAAATTCTTCAGATCTTTCAAAATGTTAATTTCATTCATACATGAATCGATTATATAACCAGGACACGCTAGTTCAGAAGTGTCACTTGCGATGTCATAAACATTCAAAATTGACTTTTTTTAACCGATAACGTCAATTTTACGCATACATCTTGGCAAAATTTGATATGATCCACAGCCCTTACCTTAAATAAAAAAAAAGCATCAACATTTTTCTCCAATATTCGAAAAAATAACCAGTTGTTGAACTTCTTCATTTTTGGCCGATCCATTCAGGGTACACGTTTTGCAAGAATAATACTATATCATCATATATTTTGTAACACATCAGTAAAGGATGAGTTTTTCTATACGTATGCAATGTATCTTACCTTCACAGAATAATATATTCAGCTTACAAAATCTCTCGTATTTGGAATTCTTCAAATTCCTGTATCCATGTGTTGTGAAAAAAGGGGCACACTCTACATATTTGTTTCATTATATTTGGTTTTGAGGGGGGAGGGGGGCTAGGATGGAACATACCAACGGATGTGTTTCAACTGATGAAAGAAGGAAAACAATGACTAGGATATGAACCCTTACATACAGATATATTGATGGTGTTGTGTCAGTCATTCAACAGTGCGGACTTCTTTTACTGGAAACCATTGGTATGTCAGTCACTGAAAATGTGACTACAATCAAGTTTTGTTTATCGTTTTAAAACACTCAACGTCTGAGCAAAAATCCAAAAACTGGTTGAAATTGTATGGGGGAACGTTTGGTTTGTTTATCAAATGACTTCGAACAAAGGTACCAAGATGTCGCGCATTGCATGATAATCTAGATAGTCTTGGATATTTATGTGTATTGTTTTTTTAAATATTAAAACTGAGAATAGAAACTGGGAATGTGTCAAAGAGACAACAACCCGACCAAAGAGCAGAAAACAGCCCAAGGCCACCAATGGGTCTTCAACACAGCGAGAAAATCCCGCACCCGGAGGCAGGCTTTAGCTGGCCCCTAAACAAAAATGTATACTAGTTCAGTGAAAATGGACGTCATACTGAACTCCGAAACATATAAGTGAACTAAAATTAAAAAAACAAAAAAACATACAAGACCAACAAAGGCCAGAGGCTCCTGATTGTAGTTTCATTCATTATATGTTAATATTTTGTTCTTAAATATATTTATTGTCTTGATGCTTTTTTCTGCTTTCCTGGAAATGTTTTTTTTTAAATATTAATATCCGATATTGAAGGTGTGTTCTCTTGTTTTTTAATTGTTACTTTTGTAATTTATAAAAAAAAATGAGTGTGTGTTTGTCAAAAATTTTTTACATTTTACTATCAACTATAAGAACTTTTTGTTTGCGTCTTTGGTAGAGTTGAATGCAGTCCTTGACGATTGCTTTGTTGTTTTTATTATTTAATCTAGTTATGTTATATATCTATGGTGTATGTGACTGCTGGATCCCAATTATTGTCATGTCAACCAATTATGTCTGTATGGGTTGCTCACACTATTTTTTTCAATATAACGGTACTATGGTTTTAACTTCTTTAAAGTCATCATCCACATGTAGGGCTTATGGTTAGACAACAATGTGAATATTTAACCTGATAACCTTTTATTATAGCAAACTAGGAAGTTGCAGAACAAAGAAATTTATAAGAACTCTTTCAAAACTAATCCATTTATTTACACTTTTAAGGAGGTCGAGTAATTCTTTTGAAGAACTTTATGCAGACGTGCAAACATTGAGAATCTTTGTTTTAACGTATAAGTACCTTTTCAACTCTCGAAAATTTAAACCTCAACGGGTCATTAATCTGGAAAACACAAGCAGAATGACATAAACTGTTGAATGTTAGGTACAGTAAAAAGGCTATGTCACTATAACTGAACATCAAAAAAATAATGAATTTATCTCTTCTATTTACTGAAATATTATTGAATGATTTCTTTTTATAGAAAACACATAAAATCGACAAAAAATGGTCTTAAATTTGTCATATTATCATAAAATCTTCAATTATCATTAATGCATAGTATTTCGTTGATACTCTAATTTCCGTTTCAATGATGTTTATCAAAAATAGGGTCACCTTTTTTTCGGTACACATCAAAGTTGTATTCTAGGTGAAAAAAATGTAGCAAAAGTTGAAAATAAATTTACGTCATCACGTTGTAACCATAAAACGTAGATTTTTGACACCTTCTAGGTTACAGATTGGTTAATACATAAAAGACGATGTCGATGACCCTATGGTCATTCGACACAAATCAAACCGAAATGTATATCAATTTACAAAAATGATTTACAAATTGGAAACTGTCGGTGATTTTTTACTGCTTAAGTAAGAAGCCATTACTGCAGTTTTTCAGTTCGGCGTTAATGGTAAAGATTGTTTTATTTTTTTTAAAAGCGCGACTTTTTTCCGTTCTATTTGCGAAAGTTTTCCGATATAGGGATATTTGTTCAATTACGGCAGTTTCCTTTGCAGATTTGCGATAGGATTGTTTTCTTTTTGTTTCCTTTTCTCTTTTCTCTTTTTTGCTTTTTCTCTCTTTTCTCCTTTTTATTGCAGAATTTGTCATTGAAAGTGTTTGTTTTGGCTGTTTTGTTTCATTACTTAGTTTCTTTTTCAAATAATAATTTTTGTTTTTTTCTTTCATTTTCTCAATTTTCTTTGCTTTCCAGAGTTTTATTCTATCTGCGGCAGAAATCTTTACTTCTGTAAATAAAAGTTTATAGGGTCTCGGTCAAAGTTACATCTATTAATACAAATATCAACTGAAAGTATTTAAATATGACAAACATTCATATCATAGATATAAGAAGATGTGGTATGAGTGCCAATGAGACAACTCTCCATCCAAGTCAAAATTTATAAAAGTAAACCATTATAGGTCAAAGTACGGTCTTCAACATGGAGCCTTGGCTCACACCGAACAGTAAGCTATAAAGGGCCCCAAAAATTACTAGTGTAAAACCATTCAAACGGGAAAACCAACGGTCTAATCTATATAAAAAACGAGAAACGAGAAACACTTATGAACCACATCAACAAACGACAACTACTGAACATCAGATTCCTGACTTAGGACAGGTGCAAACAAATGCAGCGGGTTTAAACGTTTTAATGGTACCAAACCTTCACCCTTTTTCTGAAACAATAGTGTAACATCACAACATAGAAAGACACACTATAAAATATCAACTGAAATAGCTTAACTCAATCAAAGGACAAATTAACACCATTGAGCATACACTGAACAAATAAATTTGACCTATGATACAATGCAAATACAAAATAAATAAACTAAGGGAAGAATAATAAAAGTAACATGTTATAACCGTTTTCATAATTTCTGGAATTATTAAAAATATATTCCGTAACGTTCAAACCAAAACTTCGACTGAAACGTTGTTTTTAAGCAAGTGCGACATTCTTGTAAGACTCCGCAAAATCGACGGTGCTTTTTAACTACTTATTGAAAATTGATGTATTTTAGATTTTTAAAAATTAAGAAAAATAACATTTTAAAAAATTATAAAATTCTACCATTATAAGAGCACTGATAAGCAAACAATTGACGTAAATTTGAGTTGAGTTTGTTTTTACGTCAAAAAATGGCGGTGCGACAACCTTGTAAGCCTTTGAAAAATCGCTCATAAAGTACCATATATCATTTTTCAGGGTATTTGTCTTTAAATTCATAAAATTAAGCAAATTAACATTGATGTTGTAAATACAAATACTAACATTTTTTTTCCATTTTAGATAAATGTTTTTTGATTCTCATATCTGTAATCCCAATTTTTTTTCCCGTGGGACAGATTTGCCCATGTAGTATGGAACGCTTTTTTTTTCTATGACGTCATCATAACATCATCAAAAATGCACAAAAGACTGAAGGAACCTTTCTGTTGAATAATGGAAAAAATCGTTTTTCAAAATATTAAACAGTTTAGACGAAAATCATAGTTAAGTGGTTACAATATGAAATATGTTACGCGGGACAGCCTATAAATAGCCGTTTATTTTTTAAAATACGTACAATAGCAATGAATATGATATCACAAAATTATATATTTTGGACTTGCATCTTGCCAACTACACCGATTTTCCAATGAGGAACGAACATCGCGCGTAACGTCTTATGACTTTGATGTTAAAACTGCATGACTTTCACACAACTTCAATATTTGGTAAAGATGTTTTCGCAGTTTTCCATTGTTTGGAATGTCATCGAATGGTTGCACAAACCTAATAAAACAGACTCGTTGCATTGTTATCAGACTCTTATGATAATTTGACGATTTCTACAACTTTAGAAATTAAAATACTACGTCGCCGAAAATTTAGTATTTTAGGTATCTTCCAGGTAAATAAAAAGGTTTTTTTTTCTGTTAATGGTTTTTGGTATTGATGCTGCACAAAATTCTGATGTATTTGGCTTTCCCAGCCTTTGATTTCGATCGTACCTGATGAAGTTTTATGCTTTGTTTTTTTTTAATTCTGTTATTCTCCGAGGGGGACATCTCCCCTGACTTATGAACTTAAGTATTTGAAATATTTAAACTGATACGTTCTTACTGTATTTTTCCGTTTTTAAATTAAATAATGGTTCTAAAACTAAGGTTGCAACTCAATCCGTTATGGCGTTTGAGTCAACAACGGTTGCAAGACTTTGACGATTCTTAAAGCAAATATATAATAATCTTTATAAACTTCCTTTTACATAAAATCATGAGCAGGTATCTCAATCGGTAATCATTAGATAACTTTCTCTTAGTTTTATTCCCCAAAGGGTGACTGGGGAATAGAAGTATGGTCACCATTGGTCTTCCTCCGACCGGCAGTAAAACCCTCGCCAAAGTGGGGCGTCCGTTTGGCTGTGCGGGATGTACAAATTTGCAGCCACTTCCGGTCAGAATGGGGGTTAAATCCGATGCCTCGTGTAAAGAGAGTGCCACGCTCTTTGCACGTTAAGAACCCTTGCAACACCTCTTTGAGAGGTCCGTAGGTGACCTGTTGCAAGGCTAAATTTCTGTCCCTATCCAATATACCCTCATTTCCCGTGGCAGTCTAAATTTCTCCGACCTTAATCCCGGACGTCTCTATTACAGAACCTACATATTGTATTTATTGTTAATTTGTTCTCGTCCTGAATATGCATGAACTATTTGTCACTGAATGTTAAGCAACCAACAATCAATCAATCTTAGTTTTATCTAATGAATATTATATGTATTTAAACAGTGATTCATAATTAGATTAAAATCATTCCATGTATCTCTACATTTGATTTTTAACATTCGTACTTGTTTTGATATTATATACAGATATGGAAGGTTACAGTTTTCTTTATGTTACCCATGTAACGTCTCGACAAGTATATAAATCTTGTTTTACAAGAAATTTACAAGATCGTGATTTTTTTCTTTTTACATCGATTAATACTTGTAAACTACTTTCTTAGAATTATCAAACTTAAAACCCCTCCAAAAAAATGTTCATGATGACGCATAAATATGTAACTAAAATAAGAAGTATTGATATTCCCCTAATATAACAGATGTCTTTATTAATCATCAATAAGGTTTACACCAAGAGAGTTTAACAAATCTAGGTTATTGATAATCATTTGTTCTACCGCTTTAGCTGATAGAAAATGTAGAATTTTGAGTACTCATAAAAACAAGTTTAGCTTGACCATTTGACCAACTCATGTCTTGAATCTCGCTAATGGTTGTCGCTTTCTCTCTCTTTATAATTTTTGTCGGCTTGGAATTTTTTATTTATGTCAAGGGATAAAATGTGTGAATAACGACTTTTTTTCTTTATTATGGACGATCGCATGTGAACCTATTGATGTCTTTTATGAACGTACATTGGGTTGCTGTCTCATTTGAATTTACTCACAACACATAGCAACACCTTTATGTCGGCTAAAAAGAAGGTGGAAACTGCGACAAAATTAAAGGTAAATTATTCCGTGAAGTCCATCCAGCAGTTTCATGATTGCGATGGATATATGCATGGTCATGTATGCTTGTTTCTGTGTAACCAGCATCATCTATGCTCGAGACAAAATAATAAACATTTCATAGTATCAAACCAAACAGAGGGCCTAAGCAGACAAGCCAAAATCTTGTAAATTTGCCTGAGAAAATTAAAACTTCTTTCTTAAAACAATTGTTTGTCGATTAACAAATGGTACATTTCATGACTCATAGCCCAACAGCAGTGGCAACAGCGCAGTTGTCCCAAGACCGCGTCAGTTTTTGTCATTATTTTTTTTTTTTTTTGTAAATTGAAATTGTTCATGGAAGATCTTTGGTAATTGGTGTTCATGGAAGATCTTTGGTAATTGGTGTTCATGGAAGATCTTTGGTATTTGGTGTTCATGGAAGATCCTTGGTAATTGGTGTTTATGGAAGATCTTTGGTAATTGGTGTTCATGGAAGATCTTTGGTAATTGATGTTTATGGAAGATCTTTGGTAATTGGTGTTCATGGAAGACCTTTGGTAGTCTCTGTTTAAAATTGTTTAATTGTAAACAGCTGAGAGAAGACTTGACGTCTTGCCCGACTATGCGCTTTTTTTTTTGTGGGATAAAATACATAATATTTGTTCCACATTGAACAAAATGGTATATAATAAAAGTTCTTGACAACTAAAATTATATGATATTTTTCCTTCTTCATAAAATAATTTCCTGGAACATAAAGACCCATAAAATCTGTTCCTAGAATGACTAGAAATTATACAAGAGTATTATAGACTGATTTTATACGGTCATAATAAAAGATACATGTATATCATGTAATTGTTTACAATTGAGTGTATTTTATATAGTGAATCACCTATCCATGAAAGTTTAATTAAAATAATTAGGCCGGGAATATCGGTTGAATAATAAATATTCCAAGAACTTCTCTTACATAATTATTATACCTGGAAATTCTGTTACATAATTAATATTCCCTATATTTCCTTTATTATTAATAAAAGGGATACCTAAATATTTTTAAATATTGAAATGTTATCTTGAAATGAGTATTGTCAATAATATAAATATTTGTAATTTAACAATCAAATTGTTTGAAATTTTGATACTCCTATGTGTTGTATCTCTCAAAGTGTTATAGGAATCCATACGTGTTGCTAAAGTTCAAACATAATATTTGTTCCAAAGAATTTTATTATGTAACAAAAGTTCCAATTGGAACTTTTATTATATGATATTATATCCAGATATCCAGGGTGTAGCAAATTTACGACAATGGATAAAATGTTATGCAACAAAAGTTCATTAGAACATATATTATGGTGGAACTTATATTCCGTCACATAGTGTTTTGTGGACTCGATCTGATGAGTTAAGCCCTTTTCAACTGATTTTCATTGTTTGTTTTTGTGTTGTACTGCTACACTTCTGTACCAGGTTAGGAGGAGGGTTTGGCTCTAGCAAACATGTTTAACCCCGCCATATTCTGCATGTGCCTGTCCCAAGTCAGGAGCCTGTATTTCAGTGGTTTTTGTTTGTTGCTGTATATCATATTTGTTTTTCGCCTATTGTTTTTACCATAAATCAGGCAGTTAGATTTCTCGTTTAACGATTGTTTTACATTTGTCATTTCGGGGTCTTTCATAGCATAATATGCGGTATGGGTTTTACTCATTGTTGAGGGCCGTACGATAACCTATAGTTGCTAACTTCTAGACTGTCATACAAGTGAGAGGTTTAGCTAGCTATAAAACCAGGTTTAATCCACCATTTTCTACATAAGGAAATGCCTGTACTAAGTCAGGAATAAGACAGTTGTTTTCCATTCGTTTGATGTGTTTGAGCTTTTGATATTGCCATTTGATAAAGGACTTTCCGTTTTGAATTTTCCTTGGAGTTCGGTATTTTTGTTATTTTACTTTTTTCTATGTCATTTGGTCTCTGATGGATAGTTGTCTCATTGGCAATCATACCACATCTTCTTATTTTGAAATTGATCGTCTTTGTGTCGTTTACAGTTTTTTTTTTTTAAATGGGGTTGTCGGTTTTTCTTCGTCAAATGAGTTTTGAATGTTTCCTTGGTATGGTCTGCCTTTTTTTTCCGTCCAGGGCCTCAGGTAAGATTAGTTTTATAGCTAACTGTGTAATCCTCTTTAAAGAGGTACTAAAACGCTAAAATCATGTTTGTCTTATTCTAAAGTCCGTAATTAACGTTTAAGAATGCAAAACCCGATAAAATTTCATCTTGTAATTATCAAGATATTTGCAAATTACTGTCAGTTTGTCATTTGAACACCTGAACGATTTAATAAAACACGCCACTACAACTCACTACTTATACCCAACGGAAGTGACGCACAGTGGGTCACCCTGATCAAATACGTGCGTTATATCGTATGTAAACAGATCACGGCTTGCTTTTTTTTGATATATATCGGTGATAATTATTACACTGAGAATATTGTTATAAATTTATCGAGGCTTGATAATCGCATAAATATTTTATTCAATTTTTATCATTAGAAAAGTATTGAAAACCAAAAGCACAACTTGCCAGAATATTCATCATGTTGAATGTGGGCAGTATTTGGAAGAAGACAAATCAACTTTTCTCTATAAAATATTAACATGTGCATCCTAAAGTGGCGGTAGAAGCAGAAGTATAACCGTGCATGTTATTTTCCAAGGCGAAAAAACGGCATTCAAAATAGGACAAAATTTTAAAATGGACTGAAATCAGTATAAGTATATATGATTGTCATAGTCCTTGGACCTTATGTAAAAAAATTATTATATGTGTCATATATATACTAACGTTATATCAGATCCCAGCATCATGAGCATAGTCCTACCTACGGACGAATGTAGGATAGAAAGTCACAGTACAAAATTCACAATTCAGTTTTTAGTTTATTCTTTTTTTTTAATATAAGATGATGTTTGTCAAAATATGTTTTGTATTTTTTCTAGAACTTTAATATATATGGCAACTTTGTAAACAAAATTTATTCTGAAAAAAAACAATAATGAAAAAATAATTGAAAAGATAACAATTTGTTAAAGTGGCTTGGTACTTAAATGGTTTCATTGTGACATAGTGCCAATAAATTTATCCTTTTCATGCATAAAAATTGACATCTATTCATTACTCAAGGTTTAAATGAACTATTTCATAAATTGTAAAATGAATATATGCAAGCAACCTAAACAAATTGTCGAAAATTTTCCTATGTTTTCAAACAAAACTAAACAAATAGTATGTGTGACTTTTGTACTAACAAATGTGTTACTTTCTGTCCTGTAACTTTCAGTACGTTTGCCATAGAGACAAATTATACAATTATAATCTATGTATGTGTCCTAAATCACAGGCAGAGGCGGATTTAGGGGGGACAGGGGGTCCGCCCCCCCCCTTTTGCGGAAAAAAATGGTTGATTATATAGGGAATCACTGAAGCGTGACTGGAGCGGCCCCCCCTCTAATAAAAATTTCTGGATCCGCCACTGACAGGCCTATTTTATATGTAAATATATATATATATATATATATTTTTTATTAGAAAATAAGATAGAAAACCTATTTCGTAGAAATATAAGAGCAATAGAATTATTAAATAGGTTAAAACATCTAATAGATATAGGAAGATGTGGTGTGAGTGCCAATGAGACAACTCTCCATCCAAATAACAATTTATAAAAGTAAACCATTATAGGTCAATGTACGGCCTTCAACACGGAGCCTTGGCTCACACCGAACAACAAGCTATAAAGGGCCCCAAAAGTACTAGTGTAAAACCATTCAAACGGTAAAACCAACGGTCTAGTATATATAAAAACGAGAAACGAGAAACACGTATAAATTACATAAACAAACGACAACTACTGTACATCAGATTCCTGACTTAGGACAGGTGCAAACATTTGCAGCGGGATTAAACGTTTTAATGGTACCAAACCTTCTCCCTTTTCTGAAACAATAGTATAACATCACAACATAGAAAACACACGATAAAACATCAATTGGAAGGCTTAACTCAATCAAAACGTAAATTAACACACTATGAACGAATAAATTCGATCTGTGATACCTGAAAGTAAATACATAGTTAATAAAATATTAGGGACAAACATTCAAGGCCAAAAGCAAACAAACAAGTCCAAATAAAGCCATGGCAAAACACTACCGCGAAATATTAAACCCTTAGAAAATAATCACTTTTGAAAAACCGGTTTTCATAATATATACAGGTAAATGAAAAATAACTTTGTCGTTTTAGGTATACTTTTTCTGTCTATATAAAATCTTCCAATAATTAGGAATACCAAGAAAGGTCTGTCATATAAATACCTAATTTAACACTAGATACATAAGGGTAAATATCAACAATAAAACTTCCTGTACAGATTAAAGGAGAATAATCTTGATGTTAATACAAATGTAGTACGAAGAAGTGAAAATTAGTAGATATTCCAAATAATCAAAGCTGGTATACAGACAAGATCCATATTAATATAAAATAACAAAAAGTATTAAAAATAGTATCAACAGGTCGAATTAACAAGAAAGTACGATTTGAGAGTACTCGCAGTTACTGACAGCTAGTTAAAAGCCAAAACAATTAATGATAAAAATCATGCATCAGAGACTAAAATCAACTAAAACACATCCCAGGGATTTAGTATTTTAACGTCATGAACAGTCAGAGAAGACATGACTAGTGCAATGCCAAAATAAATGTATCGACAGGTAGTAGGATAGTGAGGAGCTACTTCTTAAGAGATAAAATTAACGTGTGTGTCTCTAAACATCCCGCCTCAAAAGAAGATACAACTTAGTTATGTTTTAATTTGCTAATGACAAAATCGATATTAGTGCCAATGTAAACTATATTCAGAGATCTAATTACAATATTGGTACGATAACCCTTACTTATAAGTTTGTTTAAAGGTTCGATGAGTTTACACGGATCACATAGTGATTTCCTCGCTTTAAGTACAATATTACCGTAAAATTTAGGATGTGAAATACCATTTTAATAAGTTTTCTACAGGTACAGCCAAATTTACTAATCAAATCTTTGTATCTATGAAAGAATTTAGTAAAAGTTTTAAGTAATTTATGGTATCGAAATCCCTGACACAATAATTTCCCAGTGATGCATTGATTACGTTCGTTAAAATCTATGACATCAGAACACACACGGGCATACCGAACGAGTTGGGATATATAAACACCGTATGATGGAGCCAAAGGCACATCGCCGTCTAAAATGGAAAATTAACAATAGGAAATGAAAATCGTCTCTTTTGTCGTAAATTTTAGTATGTAGTTTCCGTTAGAAATTGAAATGTCTAAATCTAGAAAAGGGCAACTGCTGCTGTTTATGTTAGATTTAGTTAAAGTAAGTTCTTTTGGGTAAATTTAAGAACATTTAAAACTACAACAAAAGCCACTGATTAAACAAAATTTAGAAAAAGGTGTGCATTCCCAAATTACTTGTGTCCTAAATCCTAAATGTTATGATCACAGCAATTTTTTTTTTAAATAAAAAAAAAATAATACCATACTACTTTTAAAATATTGACATTTTCTTTCATTTGAAATTTAAGCGATGACAAACAAATAACCAAAACAAGAAAAATATTAATCCTCTCGATCACCTGTTGATGTGGTAATTAAAACAGTCCGTACTTTGACACTACTGATAAGTAAACATCCTGTCAGGTAATAATTAAAGATCAAACAGTAGCTATTATCCCTCCACTCAGGTAATTAACAACATGGCCATGCAGAAATGCCACCTGTTGTTTATAAAGTGATAAACTTTATAGTTTGATAATTAACATAATTAAAAAGGATTTGTATATACCCGGTTTTTAACTTGCCATTAATTATTTTTATTACATGGAACAGAAGCCTCTACCGCTCTCTACCGTCATATCTTGTCAAGATGTTATGCAGCTTTACGTACATGTAAATATAAACCATATTTTTCTCGACTCAATAATTTTTTTTAAATAAATAGCTAGAATATAATATATTGACAGTCAATTTATCTCAGTTCTACGATCAGGACCATTATCTTAAGTTGAAAACTTAATGTTGAATTACCCCAACCCCATCCCCCTTTTTCTGTTGAAACACGTTATAAATACACTTCCCTTCTGAAACATATTTTGTTCCTTTTGACAAATTAGTCATGATTAAGAATGAATCTTGAAGGGGTAGCGAAATTCATTGGCAGTGCTTTAAATCAACGATCAGAAGAAAGTTAATTTATTAAACAACGCTCAGATAAGCCGAAGAAGTAACCCACAGTGCGTCACTTCCGGTAGATTTGGTTTTAGTGCTGTTTCCGGAAGTAGCGTTGATTGGATTTTCCTAAGGTAAAATAGTTGAACTTTACACGCTATTATCTCTGTTATTAGTGGACCAAATTGCATCGGGTTTTTGCATTTTTATCAATTATTTCGAACTTTAAGATAAGAATTACTTGTTATGTGCGTTTTAGTACCTCTTTAAGGTAGTTCAGGGTATACCGCCATCTTGAATTGTACAATCACAGTACATAATCGGTCTAGTTCTTTGCCCAAATCTGCAAATTTGGAGACAGATTTGCAATTTATTGGTTACACTGCTTATTTATATAAAGAAAACTTAGTGATTCATTGCACTATCGAAAATGTTTTAACAAATACCAAATATTTGTGTTTTAGAATCAACTTTTCAAATAAGCCATTTAAGGGAGATAACTCTTTAGTACAAAATTTTACTGGACATATAGGAAATTTTCATTTTTACTTGTAGCAAGAAAAGGAGTTCAGTGACACCATTTTTCTTTCCATTTTCTTAAAATATATTATAAAACCTATCTTCTCATATTTTATTTCAAAATTCTGTCATATATTTCTTTTATGCACAAAATGTGTTTTTCATGAACAATCTAAGCAAATTTTGGCAATTTTGAACGACTCGTACCTTGAAAAATAGCGCGGTGACTCATACTTTTATTATTTTTTTAAAAAGCATAGTAAAATTTTGTCATTTTGGCAAAGTATAAGAAAATTCTGTCATCTTTTTCTATACCCTGAACTACCTTAAATAAAGAATTATTATTATATTATTATTATCATTATATACTACATATTTAAAATAATAATTTTCGAACTTATTAAAGTGATTGTTTTTCTTAAATTGCTACTAGACAGATTATAGATCAAGCAGTACATGTATTATAACTAATTACTTCGTTATTAAATGTTTGAAAATCATAACACTCAGCATGCGGTAAAACTCAAAATCACGTGACAATTGAAATTAAAAAAAAAAAGAGTTGCGTCATTCATTTTATCGTACTGCACCGTTAACCGATTTGTCAGCGTAAGTATTGTAAAAGTCAGTGGAAATAAAATCCAAAATATTACGTGCAAAATATAACGCTTAAGAAAATACATTCTTAGAAACTTATCTGTTAACTTTTTTTTAATGTTGCATGACAAGAATAAGAGTCCTGGGACTTTCCAGAGAAATGCACTTTCTTTTCTGCCACCCGGTACGTGCATGTCAAACATAAGAATTGCATAAATTATCAAGCTACTTTTATAGTGTATTGACTAAACTATTTGTTCTTGCTATCGTGCATCGTTGATATGTGTTAAATCATAAATTTATCAAAGGTAACCGAACACATTTGTTTGTTTACTACATGTAATAATACATGTGGGTGTGTATGTTAAGGTGTTTTGAAGTAACTTAAAGGACAAAACAACAGATATAAGATATCTTTAGTTGTCGATTGGATGAATTATGACCGCAATGCAGTATATTCATATTAATAGATATTGTTATGTTAATAGCACGAAATTTGATTTATCGCGAAAACATTTTGTTGATTTTTGTTCTTATCTAGATTATTCGAAGCTCTACGGTCGTCAAGCAAAATTCAGTTGTAATATATTAGATTATAAGCTAATATGTATCTTTTATCTTGGTAGATTGTGATGGACTGTAAGTTGCAGCGGCTTATGTGCAAAATATTGACATTACGTTTAGTTGTTACTTTATTAAAATAAAATTTGATGCACCTCCTGGCGAGCTGATCCTATAAACATATGTTTAATTTCTTTATAAAACACTCCAGGAAAACAGATTTTCGGTTAAAGTTCATAAATGCATAACGTTTAAGATTTTCTTTAAATTTTGGTTAAAGTTCGCTGTATTGAAGACCTATTGGTGACCTTCTGTTGTTGTCTGTTCTGTGGTCGGGTTGTTGTCTCTTTGACACATTCCCCATTTCCATTCTCAATTTTATAATGTTCGTTTGAGTCTTCAACGAATAAGAACATAATTTATATATATCTAACTATGGCAATAGTAAGAATAAAGAAGTTCGGATAAAAAAAGTCATGTTGATGACATTTTTATGCCCCGCCGTCGCGGAGGCGGCGTTAAGTGTTACCTTTGTCCGTCCGTCTGTCCCGTCCGTCCCGAACATTCCCAAAATTGGTTTCCGTTCTCTAACTTTAGTTTGCCTCAACCAAATGTTATAAAACTTATACACAATGCTTATTACCACAAAACTCAGATCAAGTTCGAAATTGGGTGTCGTCACTCTTACCGTTCATGAGTTATGCCCCTTTATAAACATAAAAATTGCTGAATTTTTCGTTTCCGTTTTCTTACTTTAGTTTGCCTCACCAAATGTTATGAAATTTATACACAATGCTAGTTTTCCCACAAAACACAAATCAAGTTCGAAATTGGGTGGCGTCACTTTTACCGTTCATGAGTTATGCCCCTTTATAAACATAAAATTGCTGAATTTTTTGTTTCCGTTCTCTAACTTTAGTTTGTCTCAACCAAATGTTAAGAAACTTATACACAATGCTTATTACCACTAAACACAGATCAAGTTCGAAATTGGGTGGCGTCACTTTCACTGTTCATGAGTTATTAGATATAGGAAGATGTGGTATGAATACCCCTTTATAAACATAAAAAATGTTGAATTTTTCGTTTCCGTTCTCTAACTTTAGTTTGCCTCAACCAAATGTTATGAAACTTATACACAATGCTTATTACCACAAAACACAGATCAAGTTTAAAATTGGGTGGCGTCACTTTTACTGTTCTTGAGTTATGCCCCTTTATAAATGGAAAATTGCTAAATCTGTCGTTTCCGTTTTCTAACTTTAGTTTGCCTCAACCAAATTTTATAAAACTTATACACAATGCTAATAATCACAAAACGGTCTTAACGACGTGAATCCTGCATCTGTATGTAGAATTTGACTCATGCATATTTACAAGCGGGGGCATCTGTGGCCCATAGACACATTCTCCATTTATTTATAATATTCTAAAGTTTTATTTGCACTAAAATTTTAATGTTTTTGTATCGATTCATTTTCCTGTTCAGATACGATTGCTAAATAATCATGAATATGGATTTTATATTTATGTTTATTTTATGAGATATTTTGTAATTGCTGAATGGGTTCAATATCGCTATAGTTGATACAAGATTTTGCTTAATGTTTGGGTTGGAGGATTCAAAGGAATCTCTTGAAGTAAAATTTATTATATTCGTGATACTAAATTAAAATTTTCGTTTTTGAATGTTTATGAACTATCAGGAGACATTTGAAAAGTGTCTCATTATCCGGTTTCGATGTGAAACCTTTATGTAACAGTATCTGTAAACCGGGAAATTTTCATAAATAATTTGCAAACTGTACAGTTTTACATGTATTTAAATCGCGGTCGTTTAATTTTCGCGTTTTAACTACTACCGCGAAAATAGCGAAAATAAAACTGCCGCGAAAATTTCCCTGTTTACAGTATCTGTTATTCTAGTATGCCGACCACAGAACTTAAAATCGTTCGAGTTGTGTCGAGTATCCACAACATTGCTATTAAATACATAACAAAAACCGTAAGATAATTTTCTGTGTATATTCTTGTTAACGAGAATACGAAAATTAACTGATATGTGACATAACTGTTTTATCATCTTTCGAAAAATTACCAATGTTATACAGTATTATATTTTAATATGATAATTTTTAATTTGTAATGTTACATTTAACTTATTATATCTGAAATGACAAAAAATAAAATGCGTTTAAAGCAAAATTTAATTTTCTGTTCATGTTTCATCCTTTCTGACTAACCTGATGAGACTTAAATTAAGATGAGTACATATTTGATAAATATAGTGAATTTATGTGATCGGTGGTTCAATTTAAAATCATATATATATAATTCGTCTAAATAATAGCCCAACAATGTTAGATCTGTTGTTCTTCCCTGGCCGGGATTCGAACTCATGTTACTGAGATATCGTGGCACCAAATCGCCTTGCACTATACCCGGTGCGCTAGACCACTCGACCACCTAGGCTCGACAAAAATCAAGCTTTCGGTGGCCGGGTGTTACCTTTCCTCGTCAGATTTGATCTAGCGTCGTAACACAGTACATGATATATAAGGCATGAAGTTGGAATATTACAGATCAGCTGAATTATCTATCATAGAGAATCTTACAAATTAATGTAGGATGCAATCACAGAAATAATTATATTATAAGTACGTCTGAACCATATACATATATATTATAGTTTTCTTCCTTGGTTCAAAATTCTTATGTCACTTTACATCCACTTCCATTTCTTGACGTAGCTGCGTATTTATATATCCGGCGCAGCACAACGGATGCCTTACTTTTCCAAGAGTTTTCCTGACGGACTGGAGGACGTAGATGACCATATCTGTACACCCCAGTAAAACCGCGGGGTGAATTATTTGAGTTTCATTAATATGAATAAAATAAGATGTGGAGTATACATCTGATGAATTTATAAACTACAACAAACAACACCATAAAACCAAAAGGGATATTTGGTACAGTCGCAATTAGTAGACAAATGTCTATGATAAGCTCTAAACTGCGCCGAGTTTAAACAAGTTGTGAATAAATGAGTTCGACCTTAAATCGTTTCCACGTAAAACAGAAAGGGTGGGTGTCATTGTGTGTGCATGTCCAATAGGCTTAATAAAAGTATCCTTCTATACGTGATACACAAAGAATGTAAAATTCTCTGTCTGTTAAGTGATATAATAACTTACTACTGCCTGTTGGTACATGAGGACAAGTGAACACACCAAGAATGTAAAATTCCATTTCTGATAAGTGATATACCTGCTAAATACATATGTTTACATTTCATAACTAATTTCTACTGAATATCTTATACTTTCGTCCTTAAAATAACTTGATAAAGCGCATGCCATTGCAGTTAGAGAAACTGTTCAGTCAGGGTTTTGTCAGACTTGGTGTCGTCAAGTACAACAAGGGTTTTATCATCTTCATCACGACTTGGTGGACCATACCGGCCTACATACAAGTTCAAAAACGGGAGGGTTGAGATCTCACAAAACATGTTTAACCCCGCCGCATGTTTGCGCCTGTCCCAATTCAGGAGCCTCTGGCCTTTGTTAGTCTTGTATGATATTTAATTTTAGTTCATTTATATGTTTCGGAGTTTAGTATGACGTCCATTTTCACTGAACTAGAACACATTTTTGTTTAGGGGCCGGCTGAAGCCCGCCTCCGGGTGCGGGATTTTCTCGCTGTGTTGAAGACCCTTTGGTGGCCTTCGGCTGTTTTCTGTTCTTTGGTCGGGTTGTTGTCTCTTTGACACATTCCCCATATCCATTCTCAATTTTACTTTTACAGTACACTACACGTAACTTCTTAAAAGCTACACTTTTACGTTTTACTGTCACTTATTAATAGAATTTGTGCATGCTGGTTATCATATGCTAGATCATGGTCCATGTATGCTTTACCTTTTGCAGTATCTCTGACAAAAATGTAACACAAAACATAAAAGTTTAAGAAATGTTATAATGATTATGACTATGTTTTGTGTTGCTTTTCTCTTCATCAGCTTTCTTTGTTTAATCATTGAATTGGCCTCTAGAATGTGAATTCCTTCCGTTTGCAGTCATTTTCAAAATATTACCAAAATATTTACGTATTGGAGTTTTGGCAATGGATAAAATGAGAAGGCAACCAACAAAATTAACCAAAACACATCTTGTCATATCCTTATTCACTTACAACTTTAATACTGACACAGATAATTCTGTACAATATTCTCATTTGTTTTATTTAAATTAATCTAAATAGATATAAGAAGATGTGGTATGAGTGCCAATGAGACAACTCTCCATCCAAGTCAAAATTTATAAATGTAAACCATTATAGGTCAAAGTACGGTCTTCAACACGGAGCCTAGGCTCACACCGAACAGTAAGCTATAAAGGGCCCCAAAATTACTAGTGTAAAATCATTCAAACGGGAAAACCAACGGTCTAATCTATATAAAAACGAGAAACGAGAAACACTTATGAACCACATCAACAAACGACAACTACTGAACATCAGATTCCTGACTTAGGACAGGTGCAAACAAATGCAGCGGGTTTAAACGTTTTAATGGTACCAAACCTTCACCCTTTTTCTGAAACAATAGTGTAACATCACAACATAGAAAGACATACTATAAAATATCAACTGAAATAGCTTAACTCAATCAAAGGACATAGTAACACCAATGAACATAAACTGAACAAATAAATTTGACCTATGATACAATGCAAATTCAAAATAAATAAACTAAGGGAAGA
Source organism: Mytilus coruscus (assembly GCA_017311375.1). Taxonomy (NCBI): domain Eukaryota; kingdom Metazoa; phylum Mollusca; class Bivalvia; order Mytilida; family Mytilidae; genus Mytilus; species Mytilus coruscus. The sequence continues at coordinate 111,466,589 of CM029596.1, read as the reverse complement.
ATAATAAAAGTAACATGTTATATCGGTATGAAATGTTAAACAATTTAAGAAAACCAATATGCTCGAACAAAAATATCAGCCATTTGCAATAACTTTAAACACAGGTAAATAAAATAATTTTGTTGTTAGGTATACGTATACAGTTACAATAGTGAAAGGAAATATTTTAACAAAATAAATAATTTTGATGTTCATAGTACGAAGTGGAAATTTATATTAGTACCAAACACTTATCAAAGCTGGTATATAGACCAGATATAACCCTGAATAACATTAAATAACAAAAAAGCATTACAATTAGTATCAACAGGTCAAATAAACAAGAAAGTACGATTTGAGAGTACTCGCAGTTACTGACAGCTAGTTAAAAGCCAAAACAATTAATAATAAAAATCATGCATCAGAGACTAAAATCAACTAAAACACATCCCAGGGATTTAGTATTTTAACGTCATGGACAGTCAAAGAAGACATGACTAGTGCAATGCCAAAATAAATGTATCGACAGACAGTAGGATAGTTAGGAGTTTAACCTCTTTATAGATAAAATGAACGTGGGTGTGTCTTTAAACATCCCGTTTGAAAAGAATACAAATTTAGTTATGTTTTAATTTGCTGATGACAAAATCGATATTAGTGCCAATGTAAACTATATTCAAAGATCTAATTACAACATTGGTAAGATAACCTGAACTAATAAGTTTATTTAAAGGTTCGATGAGTTTACACGGATCATATAGTGATTTCCGCGCTTTAAGTACAATATTACCGTAAAATTTAGGATGTGAAATACCTTTTTTAATCAGTTTTCTACAGGTACAGCCAAATTTACTAATCAAATCTTTGTATCTATGAAAGAACTTAGCAAAAGTTTTACGTAATTTATGGAAACGAAATCCCTGACTTAATAATTTACTAGTGATGCATTGATTACGTTCGTTAAAATCTATGACATCACTAGAAACACGGGCATAACGAACGAGTTGGGATATATACACACCGTATGATGGAGCCAAAGGAACATCGCCGTCTAAAAAAGGAAAATTAACAATAGGGAATGAAAAATCGTCTCTTTTGTCGTAAATTTTCATATGGAGTTTTCCTTTAGAGATTGAAATGTCCAAGTCCAGAAAAGGACAACTACTGCTGTTTATGTTAGATTTAGTTAAAGTAAGTTCTATTGGGTAAATTTCGGTAGTATATTTAGAGAACTCTGGATTATTTAACGAAAAATATCATCTAGATAACGGGAGGTATTGTTGAATGTATCAACCAAATGTAACAATGACGTGTCTTTACTGAGTTTGGTCATAAACTGAGATTAATAGCAATACAGGAATAAATCTGCTATTAAAGGGCGCAGTTAGTGCCCATAGGAATACCTACTACTTGTCGATACACTTTATCGCCGAAATGTACATATATGTTGTCCAGGAGAAAATTTAAAGCTTCAATCATATCTTCACATTTCCAGTAAGTGTATCTAGCATACTTTCCTTTTCGATACAGATAAAGGCTTTAAACGAGTTACAGCAAATAAATTTGTAATGAGATTTTCAAAAGACCATTTAATTAAATATGAAAACTTTTTCTTGATAAGATTGTGTGGAAGTGTAGTATAGAGAGTAGAAAAATCATAACTGTCAACAGAATTAAAAGGACCATCAAAAGCATGTATTTTATCTAAAACCTCTAAAGAATTTTTAACACTCCAAAATAATTAACACCATTATTTTCATAAGCTTTATTACAAAAGTTAATAACAAGTTCTTTGATAGTAGTAAGGAGGTAGTTAGAAGAACTGATAGATTGGTAGTAGAACACTTACTAGATGCGGAGATGAAACGGAATTTAAATGGTTTTTTGTGCAATTTAGGTAACCAGTACATAGTAGGGACTTTCAAATGTTCGGAAGAGGCTTTAAGCTGGGTAGTGGCAGTGATATGCTTGTTTACAATTTGACTCTCTGTGGAACGTACGGACCTGAATGTAGATGAATTTGTAATTTCGTTTTGGAGAACTTCCGTGTAGTATATGCGTCCCACCACCACTACATTATTTGCTGCTTTATCTGCCGGTACGAACACAAACCGCTTTATGAGTACTTGAGTTTATTTTTATTCTGGAAATGGGAATATCATGGACCCTATTACTAATTTCAGAATTGTTTTCAAAATGAGATATACGAATATTAACAGTATTCATAATTTTATTCAAATAACTGTCTAGAGATTTTTATCAGATTTTCACGTTTACACCAATTTTACAGTAGACAGACAGAGCGTCTTTAATAACCTTACGACACTGTTTCCAATCTATTTTAGATGGAGGACGATATTTCGGTCCTTTCTTAAGAAAAGTTATGACCTCACGGTCTTCGACGATGTTGAGGTCTCCTGTAAGGACAATAGTACGAATATGTCTGCTATTTTTCAAAACTTTAACGTTTAACTATTATATAAAAATAAGGAGATGTGGTATAATTGCCAATGAGACAACTGTCCACCAGAGTTCAAATAAGTAGATATATAAGCAATTCTAGATCATTGTACGACCTTCAACAATGAGAAAAACCCATACTGTATAATCGGCTATATGTGAATTGAATACGAAACTAGGAAGTTTGTAAAACTATAGTGTAAGTATTGTTTTAAAAGCATGCACTACATGCATGTACTTATACTGTTTGTTTGTTTTGTGTTTTTATGGCAATTGAGACATTGAATTTGAAATCCATAAAATCTTTAACATTGACATTGCACTACATAACTTTACTTCTTCGTTTTAACATAGAGTGATGATTGTCTGTATTTTCAAGTTCATAATGTAGAGTTACCTACGAATTCGCAGAAATGTGCTGAATTATGAAGTCTTCCTGGTTTATAAGTATAAAATACAGAAAAAAACTAATAATCCGGATATACGGTCGTTAGAAGAAATTAATAAAATCGCCATTTAAGCTAACCAAAATTTCACATCCGTTTAGAAATTATCTAAATATATTATCACTTTAAAAAAATCCAAGGCATTACTAAGTCTTCTTTAATATATTTGTCATATTAGAAATTACATAAGACATTCGAAACCTCAACGTTTACCACAATTTTGGGCCGAGCGCACCTAGCGTATCTTTTATACATTTACATTATTGTCCGTTTTGGAGAATATGTTTCTTATCAGCATTGACATCAAAAATATAACATAAGGTAAAATACAAGTCACTGGCTTTTATCTTGAAAACGGTTATATGCATGGCTAGATAAATCTGATAGGAACCGAAATGCTTAGAATGTCTAAAATTACATAGTTTCCATTTTTGCCAAAAAGTTAAAATAAAAAAGGCTGTGCCCCTAAATGATTATCTTGAAAACTCTAGTAAACAGACATAAACTGTAAACATCAACAATATCTACAATAATGCATTTGTAATTCGGGAAACTATCAATCGACTCTAATGAGAGTTTTTGCTCCTAATGATGATTTTTTTTTCTTCAAATTTTAGCGTTTTCGCTTATTATCTTTAAAACTATAATAGACATGGAAAAATAAATAACCAGCAACTATAACTAGAAATACAAGGCTTACAAACATGCAAAATATGACAGAAACCACCTAATGACTTCGTATAGGAGTGATTGTCCTTAAAAGATGATTTTGGCCAATTTTAACGTTTCTGCTTATTATCTTGAATACTATGATAGATAGACAGGAACTATGAACAGCAAAAGACAACCACAGCAATACAAAATCTATTACAAAATTATAAATGCTACGTGACTGAACAAGCATCTCATGGGTAAAATTAGTTGTATCTTTTTATTCCTATACTTTTCCGGTGACAAAAAAAAATGCATAATCATTATGAATTTTCTTAAATATATAAACACATTAATTTTAATCTTTTAATTTTTAATTTTAATTTTACAATTTTTTTTAAGTAAGAATAACCTCCAGCTAATTTTGTTCGTGATTCAGGATGTTTTTATTTCTTTAGTAGATTAGTGAATGTAATTCCTTCTATACGGACTTACTCCATATAATGGTGTCTTCAATTGGCTCTTGCATTTCCCGTCATTTTATTATTCAATCATTTCTATATTTCCGTTCAGCTAACTTTTAAAAGGTCGTTTAGGATATCCACGAATATCTTATTTTACGTATAGGCGTAAACTATGTCAACTTATAATTGAAAATGAAACTCTGTTAGATAAGATCTAAAATCAGTATGTTAGTTTCCTGAATTCAAACGTCTACTAGTAAATTAATAGATAATTTGTTATTTCATATCACAATTGTTTTATCCTCCCTTTACAAGATTCAAACCTGCAACTGAACATGAACATGATAGTAGTTAGGAGTAAATCTAGTTAGCTTGCTTTTGAGCTCATCTTGATCAAAGCACCAGTAAAAGGTATTGCATCACTTGTAGTCTGTGGTCCATTCTTTGGCCGACCATACTTAACATTTTTGATATTTTTTAATTGTTTCCTCCGAAACTTGATCTTGGCAAATTGCAATAAGTTTGCCTTTAATCAAGTTAAGTTAGTGCAGCCATTGAGGGATAGATACATGGAGCTGTATAAACAAAGGGGCTAAAAAGTAAGGCAACTAAAATAGTATCAGATGATAAAATGTTTGAAAAGCACAAAGCACAAAACTTCGCAATTGTAAAACAGTGTCTTTTAAGAATAAAGATATTCATAAGCTGTTTCCTTAATTTATGTAAAAGGAAACAAAGAGTCGTTTAATACGAGAAAAAAAAATGAGGCCACAATATCAAGGGTCAATCAAAAACCATAAGTACATGAAAATCAGATAACACCATATCCATAAGAAAAACGACGCAGAACAGACAAACAATTATCCACCAAACAGTACAAGAAAAAGAAAGATTGAGTAACACGACCCATACCAAAATAAAACGATACTCAAGTAGGTGCATCGGTACGGTAGGGTGTTCCTGTTCCACTAAAGACATTCATCGTGTTGCGGAATGGGAATTAAATCCCGGTAATAAGTATCATTCGGTAATCATCAAATATGCCAGAACTTGGAAGAGAAGCCAGGGTTGTGGCTACGACAATTAAGTCAATCGATCGTGGTCAAATTTAAGAAAAATTTTCCAAAACATTAACTAAATCATAATAGCTTCAGTAAAAAAAAAATTACTACAGCTTAACCATTAAGACACCCTGGTCAGCAGCTCCGTATGCATAGGGGAAAGTGAGGTTTAAGGATATTAGTACAGCAAGCTTCATTTCCATTCTTTTTTTGAAGAATCTGTATGAAGTCTGCGTCATACGACGTAACAATATTTTGTCAATGAAAAGCCGGCATCTCTATGAGAACTTTTGTTTGAGTGGTATTTATTAGATATCTGCCCCTTGCTAAAACAAGATTGTTGTATCTACATTGACTCTATTATTAAAAAGAATGAACCAATTCTTTCAATCTGTCATGTCTTGAGAAAGAGAAATACTTGTGTAAGCAGTAGAGAAGTCAAATGTTTAGAATCATCCTACACTACGACATACAAATTGTACATTTTATCTTTCTTATTTTTTTCTTAGTCAAAAATTAAGTGAACCAGTTGTTTCATTGCCTCAATGGAAGCTCCGCCACAGGATGTATTATTATGTGTCTGAGTAGGATGATACCGGTTGACGCTTCCCATCAAACTAGTATCTTGTAAGCTAGCACATTGCATGGAATCCGTCACAGCGTGTCGGTCTAATACAAGCAGAATATGTTCGTACTTGTCTCATTACCATGTTATCGTTCTTGTTATCATGTAATATTTGCCGCTAGACATTAAGCAACCATTCTCATTTTATTGGTATATTCAGGAAAATGCAAAACCATTACATACTTTTTTAAACGCCATTGACCACTGAATCAAACAATATGGAACCAATCCATGTGCCCTAAAAGTTAACGTTTTGAAATGTATTGAAATATATTGATTTGTCTTTCTATGTACCATTTCCTGAGTTAAGGTTCTTTACAAGGAAACGTTGAATTTGATATTTGCATAAATGCTATAAATATTTTTACTTCTGAATAAAATATTGGTAGACGCGTAGATATGCAAAGTCCAACAAATCAAAAAGATTAAGATGTTGGTTATTATTTCGGAAAGAAGCTACAATCATTAAAGTTTAAATTTATCCTTTCTTATGTCGGGTGTCTATTAAAAAAATAGAAGGACATACAAGTCAAATATCCTTAATTTTAAAGTTGCAATTGAAGAAGTTTTTAAAGTTCACTTAAGCATTGATAATTAAACGCAGTGATTTGAAAGTGAAATTCAAACTAGAAAAATAATCTGTTATTTATTTATTATCAACAAATATCCAATCAGAATCGTTAATCTTCTACAGATGAAAATGTTTCCTCTTCAACATAATACAGTAAAATTGTCATTATATCTATCTACAAGTCATAAACATAGTCATTAACTAAGTATTACCTTTGTTCACCTTTTACAGGTAAAACTATTTCCGTAGTATACGATCCCTGTCAATACTTATGTCACTTTAATCAAGATGGAGTCGAACCCGGATTCATGGAGATAGAAACATTCCCGATTCCGGAACCTAATTATGCGCTGTAGAACAAAGGGATTGCAGAGTTTATATATCATTTAAAAATAACATCTCCAACTGACAACGATAAAAAAACACAAGGAAACACAGAAGAAGACTGTCGACTGACAGGTAAGTTAAAATGACATTGTTTAATTAATTAACAGAAAGTAATACATGTATAATTAACTCAGTATGTACACTTTTTTGAAATGTTAATGAAATTATTTATATCGAGGGACAAGGCTATATGTAAACTCGGCATAATTGTTAACGGTTCAAAATCTTACAATTTCACCATTTATGAAATTGACGCAGTCTTACATCCCTGGTTAATTCAAGCGATTATGTACCTTTCCAATTCTCTTCTTAGATGTTCATATGTTTTTTTTTCTACATTATTTTGTTGTTAATATAAATAACTTATGTGGTGGTAACTATATGTTATACACGAATAATTGTAAAAGAAATCTGTATTTTTGTTTTGGTTTTCACTTTTTATATCACATATTTACGATATGAGTTTTATATAGGTTGGTGCATTTTTTTTTCACACATTCAGCTTTCCATAAGATTTTAAAGTTTAAAAAAAAACCAAAACTTCGGCTTGATTGGAGGAATGTTCCGTTCGTCTTGAACGTAAATTAACACATGTTGATATGATAGTTACAAATTAAAGTTTATGTATCCCTCTCATAACGCATATACACTTTTGTAAAGTACTAAAATATCAAAATACATTTAAACGCCGGAGAAAAAAACGAAACGTATGTTTTAGAATTCATTCACAAAAAAATACTTTGGTTATAGAAGGTCACTAATATGTTTAATAATTATATGAAATAGAAACAATGACCATGTACTGGACATCAGCCTTGGGTGACAATGATAATGTCATGTAACAAGGTAATGATGTAGTCATTATATACTTTACTGCAAACAAATTGTACTTGTCATTCACAAACAACTCTAACAATTGATCATTAATTAGAAAAAAGGTGAGAAAAATTTCACTTTGAACATTTTTTTCAACCTTAATATACCACGTTAATTGTTTGTAAAACTGACTGATCTACCATGTAGTTGAAAGAGAAAAGAAGAGAATGTAATAATGTCATTGGTGCAAAACATTCTAGAAAATTATTTTTGCGTTTCTTTAGGGTGCTACCATTTGATTTTTAGTGGGGGGGAGGGGCTAGGATGAAAAATTTTGTCCTGCCCTGCATTTTTTTTAAGTTGTAATCTCTGTCCTGCTTTTTTATTTTTCACTCTATTAGGTCCTGCCCTTTTTTATTAGTTTATCCTGATTTTTTTGTACATAAATTGCCATCCTGCCTTTTTTTTTGCCAAGTTGCTCATCCTGCCTTTTTTTTACTCAAAACTCCTGTCCTGCCTTTTTTTCAAATTTCATCCTAGCCACCCCCCTTTCCCCACACCCCATAAAAATCAAGTGGTAGCTCCCTTATCAACTTTCACAAAATCTTAATTGAAATAGTTCAATTTGAAAAATATGAAAGGTTTCAGAAATATTCACATATTTGTTTAAACCAATATCAAATGGCGAAGGTGCAAATCCTGTCAAACTGCAATTACAATTTTCTGGACGATCATCATTATTACTAGTAGGGTAGGAAACGTTTCAATTGAAAACAAGTTTTCTTGCATTTTCATTATGATTTTTGATATGCACCACTTTTCAGTTTTGATACCTGCAACTGCTGTTTTTCCTTTGAATGTTATTCTTTATAATCCAAAAACATGCTGATTAATTTGTAAATTAGTAGTTTTTCTCTCTCAAATTAGCAATGTTTTTATTATTATTTTTAATGGATTTTTGTAAGACTAATACTTGCTAATCAACGTATTTTACAAAAACTTATGAATGCTAGGTCAGTAATGATTTGACTCTTTTATTATATATAAAGATATAAATCATATAAATTAAATTTCAAAAGAAGTCATTTATTGAATGGACGATTGGCTAAAAATTTATTAGAAGGTGTACTGATAATGAATTTGTACAGTCTTTCAAGGCATATTTAAAGCTTTTAATTCTAACAAATTCATGTATTAAAGGATGATATCAACAACCTTTTACATATTAAATATAAAAATAAGACTTTCATTAACTATTGATTTTTTATATCACCAAAAGACGGCTATCAGTTCCGTTTTGTGATCATTGCTGTATTTATTTATTACATTTTAAAGATCGAGCTATTTCTCACTCGAATGAGCTTTTAAATTAAAAGTGTATAACATGTGATATCTAAACCAATATGAATGCTTGGTTATGATTCGGACCATTTTCATTGGACGCTTAAAAAGTTATAAAATACATGATATTAATTTGAAAATTTAACCACAAGCATATCTTTAATCGGAAACGATCTCTTCAAATTTAACAATTAAGGGTATTATTTCATAACCGTATATCCCAAGACGGAAAAGGTAGATAATCATTTTTGTTTTCTGTAACCCGAATAATTCAGTCGTGTGGGAGAAAATCGGACACGGAAAGGGCTTGAATTATTCGAGTTATGTTTTCTGAGGTTTTTTTTCTGTGGAAAGATTTTATTGTACTTGTGTATGTCAAAAACAAAATAAACAATAAAGCAAAACAACATCCAAACGTAACCAACAAATATATTAATATATAATAATTACCAAAATAAAAAAAAAGGAAGGACTTTATAATGTTGTAGATTGGATGCTTTAAACTCTGAACAAGACTTGTCACAAATTTTCCATTTTGTTGTTGCGATACTATGACATTTATTCCATATTCCGATTAAAAAAAAAATAAATCACTTTAGTCATATCGATTTTAAGAGCTCTATTTGTACATGTTAGCTTGTAGACAGACACATTTTAATTGTAGTCTCACTTATATATACAACATATTTGAACTTGAACATAACGATAATTGATAAAACATAGATAAATTAGTAAAATAGAACGATTAAATGGTAGCATAAAGGTTTGTGTCAGAAGTTTGAATAAAATATGTAGGGGATAACGTCAATGAGACAACAACTAAACGACACAAATGAAAATACCAAGAGACATTTAGGTTTTTCTTATTATTATAACTATTTATAAAAGACGTATGTGTTCTTAAAAAAACAGATAACGTAACAAGTATAATGTAGTTGTTAAAAATTAAACATATGGTAATGCAGTTAACTAGTCAACTTTGCATTAAAAATACCCTAATGAGACCAAAAAATGAAAAATTTATGATTGAGTGTACCTTCATATACATATAGTTTGCATTTTCTGCTATGTTTTGTAATTTCTTCTGCATTCACTGTCGCATCTAAATTCAAAAGTAGCAGATTAATCTTTTTTGACATTATAGATCAATTTAAGAAATTTTAAGAAACTACAAACGTATTAAACTGAAAAATTGTAATGCTCAACTGCGACATAGTATATTGGTAGTTATACTCTTCCCAGTACTCTTTGATAGTTTCAAATATATGACATGATTATTCATATACTACATATGTATACTAAGTATATTTAATTAAAATTTAACCATACAATGTCATAATAATTTCCACAATCAAAATCGTTTGTATACACATATTTGAAAGGACAAGGTACGATAAGGCCCGTTTTTGGCCCCCCTATTTTCTTATTTTTCAAATTCTGTTTTTGAAAGCTACTTTTTATGTTAAAACATTCCCTGATGTTTGAAGTTTGTTTGGATATACTTCAAAACCACTAATTTTTGCAACTGGGTTAGGTGAGGGGGTGTACTTTCTGGTATTATTCAAATATTGTAATTATTATTCACTTCGAAGGTGTTCAGTACAACTAATTTTTAGTTTTAAGTGCCTGCGCCAACGTGACCTAGGAATTTTTTTATTCCAATGTCATGAGAACTGTTTTTGCTCTCTAAATCGCCTTAATTTTCTCCGGGTCACGTAGGCGCACACTATTAATTTTTTAGAAACAATGGCCAAAAATCGTAATTTTTCCTTCTTTTGGCGTTTTTGATGCCCTTTACCCCCTTCACCCATTTTCTGAAATTAATGGTTTTGAAGTTCATCCAAACACACTTCAAACCTAAGGGAATATTTAACGTGATAAGCAGCTTTTTAAAACAAATTTTGAAAAATGAGAAAATAGGGGGGCCAAAACGGGCCTTATCGTACCTTGTCCTTTAAGTCATCTCCAGAAAGACGAAGCATTTGGCATCCGGTGGATAGTGGTCTCATTGGCAATCATATACAACACCTCCTTATCTCACCTCAGTGAAATCGTTGCATCCTTAGAAAGGTACACTATTCACATTATAAAACCTCGGAAAATCTTTTGAAAATGTGCTGGTGTGATCTTTGTCATATATTTAGCTACAATCGGGAATTCCTTTGTAACAGGAAGGGAATACATTTTGCGGTCGTTTCGTTGAATTTTGAGAGGAAAAAAATACAGAGAAACAGATTCTGTTATGAATAAGTGCAACTTGTTAAAAAATCTTACTGCAATTTTCAAAAACAATAAAGATCGTTCAGTAGTATGATGAATGATTTTATCTACATTTACATTTTAATGTAGTTCACTTGTTAAAGAAATTTCATTTCCAATTAATTAAAATTATGAATTACCATATTAACTAAAATAAAAGAGATTTTGATCACGGATCTTCTTGGTTTTTTGTTATATGCCAAGTGAATCACGTTCACCATAAGTCATGACACCATTTGACCCCTTTGATCTATTTAACAAGTTCATTTACAATCTTTATATGATTTTTATAACAAATTACTTATATGAAAGACAGCTGATTATATTGTTTGCATGGGGCTATGTGAGGGTAAGCATGGTAAGGTCATGGTCACGATCGTGGCTGTGTGTATATTTTCCCCTGATTAAAACATGTTTTTAATTTCCTGAGAATAAAGCAAAGAATAAACTTTCTTTGATACTTGAGTTTTGCCAATCAGCCAAGTTTTTGGTACGAGAATTAAAGAGTAAGGTACTATAGATTCCTTTTTCCACCTACAGTTATTGTGTTGTTCTGTTGTTGACTCTTAAATTACCTAATTTCTAGTTTCCCTCATGTTTAGATTAGTGAAATCTCACAATAACACATTTTTTACATTTCTAACGCATTCTACACACATTTCCCATAGCTGAATTGACTGACGTGTTAACCACTAATTGTAAATTAATAGCTCAGAGTAATTAATTCCTTTGATAGATTGGTCGATTAAAGAGAAGGGGCGGTTAACCATCCATTTTTTTTTATCGCGCTTGGAAATTTTTTATAACAATTTAAAATGAACGTGATGTTTTTTCTTTCTCAATTGAGTATTCAATTGAAATAAACAAATTATAAAAAGACAGGACTGAAATAATTCATAATTCTTAAAAAAATATACATGAAACCTGACAGAAAAGTGCTATTACCCTTGTTTTTAACGTTTTATACATCTATTCGTTTGAATGCCTTTCGTTCAGATATCTTATGAAATTATTTTCAATGCATCTTTTTAATAATTTGAAATAGTAAAAAGTTAAATAAAGTATGAAACAGTTTTTTTTTAATTTCTTTGTTCTGTTCAGTATATTTAGTAATCTCTGTTATCCTGTGTAAGTTTACCATAGCTTTCTGAAAATTGTAGAGTAAACCGCAGTGCATTCACGATATTGACAACAAATATGAAAAGAACAAATCTATTTGGACAAAAATCACAATCAAAAGTAGGACAAACGATACTTAAAGCGACATTAGCTAAGATCTTGACAGTATACGTTGAAAAAAATAGCAAAAAGTGTTTTGGGCTTCAACCATTTACACGAACGAAATTTTAAATAATTCCTTTTAGAAGTCAGTTTGTTTCAATTTTGTCAAAATAGTCACTTTAACTTCGCTGATACATTTTTGGCTTGTAAGATATCCATTCAATCTTATTTGGTTCCGGATGAATGACCTCAGATGGAAATCGATTGCGCATATGCTAGTAGCAACGAGGCCGAATTCGTTGACTGATTCGGTCCGCCAAAAAAAAAAACTGTCTTATACCGATAATCACAGAGGCAAAGTATTATACGTTAGTCAGCGATATTTTGGATTTCAATGTAAGATTGTATGCATTTAGAACTCGTTTAACTGCATTTGAATATCCCCATTTTAAAAGCAAATTGAAGGTTTTTACGACATGCAACCTATGAGTTGCAGGGAACAGTTTATTTCAGAAAAATTTTCCATATTTCTATCTTATATTTTATGCCTTTTCATCGATGATCAATACATTTCTGCTATTTTGTCATCACGCGGAAAACCACATTCAAACTGAATGAGCTGACATATAGTGATTGGACCCATTTGGTACTTTAGTGCATATATAAAATATGAGTAACTAAAACGTCTTAATGAAATGAATTATAATTATCTGCAAATAATATGCAATTGGTTTACCGATGGAATTTTAAATATCTAACTCTGAATCGTATTAACCTATAATTATAACATTGATGATAATTACTTTGTTAAATTATTCGAAACACAGATTTTCGCAAAGGTTCAGCACCGTTTGTCATCTTTGTAATGCCAGAATTAATAAAAATTCAGACGTCTAGTTGATTTTGGATAGGTAATCGATCTCATCGATCCAGCAGTCAGGGTTATGAAGTTTAAATAATTCAAAAGACATGTTTACTCTGTACAAGAAGTACTCTTATTAGAACGCTTTGAACTCATCAGATTGTCATTTCTGACATAATATATAAAACCCCTGCTCCTAATTTGGTTATGCATGTCACAAGTCAGAAACCTTTGACAGTGCTTATCTATTATGTATTCACATTATTGGTGGTATGCGTTGAATTATTTCAAGTTATTCGGTATCAGCTCCCGCTCGCGTGTTATTGAATTCTGTATGATTTATAATTAGATCGATCATTGGTTGTATGTGTTCAATTGAGTTCATGAGTGATCGCAACCAGCGTCTCCAGAACTCACCTGACGATGTATTGACTTCCTCTGGTAACACCTTATGTGTCTGATAGTTTGTACAATTAAAGAATTTTAAACACGCAGAGGTGAATGCCTCCTGATTTATAACCTTGTTTTGGTCTCATATTTTGTATTGATCGCTTGATATCGTAACAAACACCATTAACACGGCTATCACTACTGCATAAATAATCGTGTGCAGCAGATTTTGATCCTTGTCATGCCCCTACTGCACCTGCAGTACCGATAACCGGTAGAAGTCGGTTGCAGCTCCCACTCCCGAATAGTTGAATGATCCCTGGTTATAATCTCTTCAGATCTTTGGGAGTAATTGTTGAATTAATTCATTAAAGACGCCACCAATGCGGTTTTGTACTCTTTTTTTTAAAGACGTATTTAATTGGACTCTTGCTTATATTCAAAATAGTAGAGTATCGAGCGGGTTTTTTTTTTTTTTTTTGTTTGTTTTGTGCTTTTGTTGACGGTTTTCTTATCCATCACTTAATCTTATATTCTCTCTAAGAAAGCTTAAAGTAAATAAGTATGAGATGTAAATGTTAATAATTAAGACGCTATTTTCTAAGGCTAAGCCCTTGAAAGGGAAAGTACCTCCATTGGTACGGATTTCTGACCTTTATGTTGCATTCAGACCATACAAAATATAATCTTATGTTTTATGTGTTTTTTTATAATGATCATTTGTCTTTTTGCTTTTTTACCGATATTTTACCCAATATCGATTACTTTCAAAAGGAATATTTCCTGTTACGATGCTCATAAAGGTGATCCTCACTATACGATGTCTTGTTTTATAAAAAGATGAAACAATCCTAACATACACAGATCATAGATAAGTTTGAAGCCTAAATGTTTTAATGATTATCGTTTGAAAAACGGTTACTTTTAATCGTATGCTATGCCATCAAATTTAATTTGGGAAGCACAATATCATGGTTATTTAACCGTCAATGATTATTCTAACATTCAAATTATTGCAGTTATACTTATAAATTTGTGTTCTTTAAACAGTCGGCTCAAAGGCCAAAAAGATATGACAAGCCGTTGTATGACACATAACATGTGTTTAATTCAGACACCTTCCGTTCCTTTTTTGTTCTCGTTGTTCTTTTTGATCTGTGACAAAAATACCAATTAGACGATACATGTATTTTGCACGGAAGCTGTTCACGCATCGACAGAATACACACATACTCGCATTAATGATGCAAATACATGTATACCACCTATAGTTAACTTGCCGCCATCACTTTGGAAATGACGACTAAACAAAGTAATATCTGCACAATGATTTGGCAAAAAATATGACCTAGAGTATTGAGGGGACATAGTGGTACAATTCTTTGCAAAGCTGATCACACCTTTACATACATCACTTCAACCTTTCATCAGGTGCCCGGCTGTTGGCAAAAGAGACAACAATGCACTCGATCGTTAGTGCTTGGTCTAAGTTGTTACTATTCCGGAGGTTTGTGTCACTCATGTACTTCGTCTTCATCCACAAGTGTAGCAAACCCTCATTAAATTATATGAATAACAAAGGCGTTAACGTTTAACCTATAAACCAGACTATCATGTTATTTTTGTTCAGACACTGTTATTCCCGCAAGTTTAAGAAGTTGACTAGCTGCTTTTCACTTAAAAAATAGAAATAACATCCAAGATAAAAGCAGGAAAGTGTATACAGTTATACACTAAAGATAAGGATACATGAAAATTAATTTCTACTTTTCCACATGAAAACGGATTAATGCTAAAGTTGGACCCCTTCAAGGAATGTCCGTTTGGTGATATAAATACGCAGCCATATCGGTCGGAATAAGTACATCAAATCCGATGCCTCGTTTATGCCATTATCTCTACACGTTGGAGAACCCTTGCAACATTTTTTTTTAGCAGCAAGTAAGTGGTTTGCAGTAAGGCAGATGCAACTTTCTGCCGGAATCCAAAATGCCATCGTTTCCCAAATACTGTCCCATTCATCTCAGTCTGCTTTGTAAATTATATTTATTGTAATTGCGTTCTGTTCGTGAATATGCTAGAAATATATAATACTGGATATTACGCAAACATCAATAATTGATAAATCAATCTGGAGGAAAAGATGTAAACACATTCTTAAAACACATAGTAAAAAGGTATCAAGAATTAAAAGTTTTATTTAGATTAAAAATTTCCTTCTAATTTATTATACCTACAGATACATGAGATAGTACATGACAAATATACTAAAATTAATATGATTAAAGTATCCATTCTTATAATAGGCAATACAAAGTGGTATAAGTGACAACTTTTAAGCTGAATCAGGTGGAATATATGATGAAGTATTGCTTACCTAGGCTGTTGGTACTGTTATCCTTTTACTGGGGTAAGTGTTAACATAACAACTTTTTATATGTTTGGAAGTTTGAATTAATTTTACGATATTTTTTAAAGTTAAACTTTAATATTATCAGAGACATATATACACATGTGTATATATGTCTCTGATATTATTTAGACGTTTTGAAATTATTCACACGTAAATTATTTTTACAATACAAGAAAAAAATCTATTTTTGCGAGTTCCATTGAATAATGGAGAGTTATTGTTATTTGCATTAATTACATAGAGTTTTTGGTAGTTCTTATACAGCAGAAAGGCAAATAGTGCACATTCTCCGATTTTAGTATACCTTTTTCTAAATTTCAGTGAATTGTGAAGATTCCTCAATTCAAAGATTTGATGGTTGGTACAACAATCTAGCATTTCCAAGGTGGGGAACGGCAGGTAGGCATTTATATAGTATGATAGTCTGAATGTCATTGTTAGTTATATAGTAGTGTTATAGTGAACCTTCATGGTGGTACGGTTCAACTTAGATGATGTATTTATTTTCAGTTCATTTGTAAGTATAGATTATTGTAGCTAAACTATGAATAAAAGTCAAATGTTTTCTGCAGCATATATTCTCATAGGTGTGTAAAAATCTATAAATTGTAAAATTGATAAATATTTAAAAGGTTATCAATTCAGAGTAACATACCAGACTGACAACATTTCATTCGTGTTTCCTGTTTTGCTGACATCACAGAAATGTATTGAGTGTCTGTTTTCAAAATTATTGTTACGTGCACTTACTGATACACCTACATGTAAATAAAGTTCTTGACTTCAAATTATCTCAAAAAGACAACTAAACATTGGCTGTCACGTTATGTTAACTTTCCAGAGATATTTCATTGCAATTCACCACTTATATAGTGCACTTCAAGTACTTTACATATCATCATAACGGTATCCCTATAGTACTTCAATCTCTTTGAACAAAGGGTCAACTACTGGGTCATTTATAAAGGGGTGGTAGTTATACACAAAGGTATGACTAAGCAGTGTCTCTCCGTGCAAAATATTTTAAGTGTTCATGAAGTTCGTTGACTTTAAGAGCATGTTCTTTAAAGTGGGAAACCCCTGCAAAAGTACAAGAATAATTACGCTACTGTTTCAACTTCAAAGGTTTTTGTACGGAAATGAACTAGATGAAGAGGAAAGTAAATACGTTTGTTCCTGTGTACAAACAAAAATAATCTTCATACTAAGAAAGATAACTCTAAATCTTTCCATTTTCAAAGGCAGAGTGTAAAAAAATAGAAAAACAGTATGGCTGAATTATAGTAATTCTATCTTTTTAAATGTTATAAAAAATGATAGAATCCAAATAATAGAAAAACAAAGGATATGGGCTATCCATCCATGACAAAAAATCAGTACATTCACAGCAAAAAACACAATAAGCAAAGGAACAGCGCTTTTATTGCTGTTCTTCATCTCAAAGTAACTGAGGCCTTCAACACGAGCAAAAAAAAAAAAAAAAAAAACTCACCTCACTGCAAATTTAAGACGGCCCCTAGCACCGGCTTGAATAGTTTCTATATATATACGTGCGGAATAAATGTTTTATTGATATTCCTACAATTTCTTAATTCAATCATGTTTGTCTATGAGTAATACAAACATGACAAAACTACAATAGAAGACGTTACTTAGTTGCAAAACTTGTATCTGATTCATTTGTCATTCTGAACAATAACATATGTTTGAACTAAAACCACACGATGATGAAGTAATTGTAAATAAGGCTATATTTAACTCATCAACACAAGTTTAACAAAATAAACATACACCAATAAGATGGTGATGAACTCTTTAAATAAATTTTATAAAATTTATGCAGAATATGTCAGCTGTCTAACTTCAGCCTGTCGTGTAAATTAGAAGCAATACCGTAAAGGGAAAGGGAAGAAAAATTTTAAGACCAAATTTGTTTTTTTCATCAGAAAGTTTTTGACTTGCTCAACGAGAACTTTTACTGTTCCGTTTATTGATTATTTTATGGTTTACCACCTATTATTTTTCTTTAGTTTTGCACGGGGTTGAAAGGTTTTCCCTGAAAAAGAAGGGGATGTACTTCTGCTGCAATTTCTATTTCCATTTTGAATAAATGTATTGAGTTCCTCTTGTAACACTTTATGTGTCTGAGAGATATTACAATAAAGAACTTGAACTTGAACTTGACATACATCAAACACCTTTTAATAATACAAAATATATCAAACTTTAATTACTTATCCGCAACATTAATTGCTCATCTTTCGTTTTTTGTGGTCGCTTTCCAGTAAAAAAAATAAATTCTTTTGAAAGAAGAAATATTCAAGTGGTACTAAACAATTCAAAGTGACAATCTTTGCAATAAAGCTATTTAAATGACAGAAGTTATAATGAATTATTCAGAAAGACTTAGTTTCGTATGACCTCATGTATATAAAAAAAATTGTAGATTCAGTATGTCAAATTCCCATAATATGTGGAACATTTTGTCGATCATATACAGTATGTGCATCAAATGTATCCAAGTTCTAGTAGAGTCATGTTAAAATGCGTTCTGCCTCCACTCACACAAAAGTATCTATGTTGTAAAGGAAGTCCATCCTGCGAAAATAATCTCATTATATATATAAAGAAGATTTCCTGAATGTGCGCTCAAGATCAAATCAATTCCAATATCTGTAAAGATGGAATTGGTTATTATTTTTAGACCTCTTTAGTCATATAGCTCCTCAATTGTCTCGGTTCTTATACATCGTTGTCTTTCAAATGCTCGGCTTTGAGCGTTCATGGTGAAGGTAAAGTCAGAAAAGCGCTTCGGATGCATGAAATTTTTAAGTGTTATTTTCATTAGATGTCTTTCGGTGTGTTGTATAAAGTTTCTCATTGATATTTACATTGATTTAGAATTTGTCAGATGAATTTACATAATAAAGAGGTCTCCTTATTTTTATACTGGGTTAATTTCCCTTTAAAACTATTTTTCTCACCTGGTCAAAATTAAAACGTTGTTAAAACCTACTGGTATTCAAATATTTCAAAAGAGTCCAAATAATGTTGGTGAAAGAGATCAAACAATCAAAAGGTTTCTCTGACAGCGCTACATGTTGAAGACAATCATGATTGCATTTTTTAAAGATTTCTTATAGAACTTTGCATCAGCTGACATCTTCAACCCAGATGAAGTAATCATCATATTAATTTAAACGAAGAATTCTTTTTAGTTAGGAAATTTAGCTTAATTTAAGTCTGGTATATTCAATTTTTTAACCAACCACTGGATCGATACCACAACTTGATGTTCCAAATAGTATCATCAGCCTAGCAGTCAACTAGTATATTCAGTGATGACATGATGTACCGTTGACTTTCGGTCACTTTCTGCAAATTCATTGTTCATAAAATGTTAAAATGATTCGAAACCCTAAGATTTTTCTATCCCAAGCACAGATGGCCGGTTTCTGGCACAACGTTTTGGAATAATTCAATACCTTCGATTTCCTTATTCATTTGGCTTTATACCCGTATTGTTCTTATCCCCTGATGTGGTTTGTGGAGACAAGCGCAACTACCTTGTATCTTTGATACTTTTTTTAGATATCTTCAAGCATTTATAAGATTGAAACATGTTCAGAAGTTTGCCATAATGTTTACCAAACCTTTCAGTACATATATATGAATTGTTGACAAAAGTAGTCTTGAGCATACATAACAATGATATAATACGTCGTACAAAATAAGATCGGTATCGAACATTAATTTGTATATTTAAGGCTACATTTTTGTCATTATGAATAGTTTGTGTGCATTGGTATTAAAACTGGCCTGGCTTTTCTCTTATGTCGTGTTTTTCATTTCAGGGGAAAACTTGGTTCATAACATTTCTTCGGTTTATGAAGATTATACATATCAACCGACTGGTTCAGGTAGACCTAGTGCCAGATTAGTGAGTAATGCTCTGTTCAGACAGAACTCAAGTACAGATTCAGGAGGATCATATAACAACAGGACAGCTTTCTTTGCTTTCTTCGGTAGGTTTTAAAGGAAAAATACGACCAGAAGAACTGTGAAACTCATAGTTAACCCTTTACTTTTGGTTTAATTTTTATCATATAAAGATAGTTTACGTTATTTTTTTTTTATAGATATTTAATAAGAATTAATATGGCATTTATTATACTGTCGCAGATCAATTAATTTCAGTTGACGGGGCTTAGCTTAGTATTCAGAAATGTTGGCAATAAATAAAAGGCATATGATTTGAAAATTGATTTTAATGCGAATATTTCATGTTTTACGTAGTATTTTATTTATGAGGGGTGGTTCTTGTCTGCAAATGCATTCGTCTTAATCATCTCCTCTCTTTTCTTTCATATATTAAAAGACAATATTAGCATGCATAAAGATGAAGAGAAAGCAGTTAATCATTAATTATTAGTCTATATAGAACAATAAGTATATAAATCACGAACATATCTTGTCTTACAAATTCATAAAATTTACTTGACCTGTTTCATTTCTTTATTTTAACAGAAATAGACTGATTTATTTTGGCGTTCTCTTTGGCATCTGACAATTTCTCACTCGTCTAGAAATATAATGTGTATGAGTTGTCTGAAACCTAAGGTTGATGTAAGCAAAAAATATAAAACGAAAAAACTGTTTTTTACGCATTCGTGAACTAATGTGTTGTTCAGTCACTCGTGGAATATTTTTTCTATATTTGAACTTGGATAAGTTATTCTTCGTTTTTAGAATTACTTTGAAAATGTATATGAAAATGACAAAAGTTTCGCCATCTCAAAAATCTTCAAAAATATCCAAATGTGTAAACTAAATATTTCACATCGTCATTGTATGTAGGAACTGTATTGAAATCTCTTCGTGGAGTTAACTACACAAAATGAGTACCTCACATTTTAACGTTTGATATTTTTTTGGCCTTTCAAACAAAAAGTTTTTTTCAGAAACAAGTGTAATGCAGATATAAGTATCATGCAATAATTGTTGAAATTATCCAGTTCATGATCTGGATAATCTTTTTAAAAAATCCGTATTCGTACACAAAATTAGGTGTTCATCTTCGATATTGTATTCACACGTTCTACAAAGTGTGAAAAATCTAGCTTGGAAACGGAAAGAGGAGCTAATAAACAGGAACTTTTTCACCCCAAACCAACCGCATTGTTTCCAGACTTACAAAAACACGCCTGTTTATTAGTACTAGTATTACACATGAATATTACATACTTTAAGTATATCTGTCAGGATCCCAACGATAAAAAAAAATCCAACAATTCACGGGGAATTAAAGATGCCATAAAACAAATATTCTGAACACTCTCGGGATTTATAGAAACTACTCCCAAAAATCGGATGAAGCGAGGGATATCCATCCTTATAGTTTCATGATATACGTTCAGTCATTGTTTTTCAGCATTGCTTTTGGTAAAATTTGCAAGTCACGTCTATATATTATATCCAAAGATTTATACAGATTTGACATTGATTGTGTCTTGAGTGTTTTTG
Organism: Mytilus coruscus; assembly: GCA_017311375.1. Classification (NCBI taxonomy): domain Eukaryota; kingdom Metazoa; phylum Mollusca; class Bivalvia; order Mytilida; family Mytilidae; genus Mytilus; species Mytilus coruscus. The sequence continues at coordinate 111,445,120 of CM029596.1, read as the reverse complement.
CATGAAATGTATGTATTCAAAAAGTATTAATTATACATAAATGACAATGTATGTTGTAAAAACTGCATACGAAAATGGAATGATGAGCAAATTCCTTGCATTAAAAATGAATATAATTATGCAATAAATCATAATTGCACTAGCTATCATATCAATCAGAATTGTACTTTTCGATTGCGCTTTATGTATTTAATGACAAAATAGTTTGTAGGTTGAGATTATAATTTTCCTTGACAAATACAAATATGAATGTTGTGCAACATTGCTACAAAGGGTAACTAATGGAATTGCAGTTGTTGTATTAAAATCTCTCTCTCTCTCTCTCTCTCTCTCTCTCTCTCTCTCTCTCTCTCTCTCTCTCTCTCTCGAGGTTACACTCCAACAAGTTTCATGGGGCATATCGTGGATTTGTATACCAACTTCGACCGAGCATTGCGTATTTATGATACAAAAATCCTGGTTTGATTTTAAGATTTCTTACAATTAACAAAAATGTTTATGCATTAAGATCATAGCAGGAGAATGACAACTGATGCATTTAGTGGTTAGTGTTATACTGAAAAGAGGCATATAAGCTAATCATCTATGCATATGTTCAGACAATATCAAAGTACATTACCAGCAGTACATATAGTCTTACTGTCTAGCCTATACATTATCCTTGTATACTTGGTGCAGAATACGATATATTATTAACCGTTTTTAAAATTTCATAAATTTGCAATGCATTAGTGTCCTTATTAACTCATAGGCAAAAGTTTTAATGTTTTCCGTCAGTGAAGATATGTGTTAATAGTAATCCTTATTCTGTGCATTTAAGCAGTGCTTATACGTTCATGCATTGCTATTATCATTTTTTCACGTACATGTTTAGAGATTTCTTATTGATTTTTTTCTGAATGTGCAATATCACTCAGTTTAGTCTATGGTTCCTGAGATATACTAAAATTTGGATTAATCCCCAAAATATATTTTTTTTTGTCAATAATAATTTTGATATCTAATACTTTGCCCGAGCTATAAGAGGACAAGATGATGAAATTACACTTTTACATTGTTAACGAAAGTTTTATTTTAATTAAGCGAATTTTCGTCTGATCTTTCTTCTTAAGTTCACGCTCTTGGTCCAGGACACGCATGAAATATTTGCCACAGGACGCAAAAGCAACCAACAATTAATTAATTCCGCTCCTGTAAATGCTTTCATGAGCTTAGCAAAATGTATCCAAGCAATATGTGACTTAAAAGACCGAAATTGCAAGTTTTCTTGGCACAGCAAACATGTCAGCACTATAATGTGTCTAAAATCGCCTCTTCCAAGTTCCTATGTCAACATGCTACCTTCATATCTAACTTAGCTCTAGATTAATAACGAACAACACCTGACATGTTTAATAACGTTTTTTAATTTAAAATAAATATTGTGGTTATGAATACTTTTCAGGACAACTTGTATCATTCGAAGTTTCCGATACAGATGACACAACATGTCCTATTGAACTGCTGGAAATCCCAGTCCCAAAATGTGATCCAGATTTTGATGCATTATGTAGTGGTACGAAAAAGATGCCATATGAAAGAATTAAGTATGACAAACATACAGGACAATCTCCCAACACGCCACGACAGCAGGTTAGTATATCACATGATCGGTCCAAAAGATCCTCTAAATAACTCAAAACTGATTTTCTTATGTTTTATATTAGTAATACCTATCACTGATAAGCGCAAAATTCCGAAGTAAGATTGAATTCTTTTGTTTATATTCCGACACATATTATACGAAAGATGTAGGTAACTGATAATCTCGCAATGAAAACTCATTAAAGAAACCTGGCTTAAAATTTGGACCGCCAAACGCGCATTTTGTCTACATGGAACTTGTCAGTAGCTCTAACGGTTGGAAAATCAAATCAATACATAGTTAAAGAGCATTCCATATATGCTTTGGGTAGAAAACCCATAGTATTTCGAATGATTTAAAACATTAATATGTATAATGACTGCACCATGAAACGTCCACCAGAATTAGCAATTAAATTAATCCAGTTGTAAAATTCATTTACGGTCCCAGACAGGTGCGGTATTTGTATTAACTGCACCAGAGACATATAATACATATAAGTGTAGTATATGTCTCTGACTGCACCTTAAGGTTATTCATATCAATCTGAGTTGAAAGCATATTATTAATGACTAACTACATTTCAAAGCATGCTAATGATGAAGTATGAAAACTGTTTTTTTCTTTAAAATAATGCAAGTCAAAACACTTGACAATAAACAGATGACATAAAAGTTCACTGACTTCTGACTCTTTTCGTTTGCGCACGCATATACACTTAACATCTTATCTTTTTCATAAATAATTGAAATTCTTTAACCAGTAAGAATTAAAAGTGCTCCTGTACAAGAATAACAAAAACAAACCATTTTGAAGCAAAGTAACCTATTCTATACCGTCGTTTGGTCTCTGGTGGATAGTTGTCTCATTGGTAAACAGTGGGATTGTGAGATATAGGGGGTAAAACGTGGGATTGTCAGGTATAGGGGTAAAAATGGGATTGTGAGATATAGGGGGTAAAAAGTGGGATTGTGAGATATAGGGGGTAAAAAGTGGGATTGTGAGATATAGGGGGTAAAAAGTGGGATTGTGAGATATAGGGGATAAAAAGTGGGATTTGGAAAAAAGAAGAAAAAAGTGGAAATAGATAAAATTAAAAGAAATATTTTGAAAATGAGAACCACCGTGTCACCCCCTCTCAAGAGTTCTGACAATGTTTATCATAAACGCAAGGGGGGGGCATTGTTTTAAGCCAAATACTTGAATAACCCGGAAATTGCAATCGGATTCAAATGGCCCTAAATCTGGAACCTACATTATGTCCCAGCCCTATAAACAGACTGTCACGCGCACTCAAGAGAAAACCCTTCGTCTCGTCTGAGAAGAAATAGAATATATAATAACATGATGAATAAGCATACGAATACAGGATGTAGTATATTTTCTTTAACTCATTTGATCGTCTGTTAGTCATTGCTTATTTGGGACAGGTGAACAGTGTTAGTCTTATTTTGATTTCACCAAACTTGTTGTAAACATAATTTGGCCGTTTTCATGCAACTCAATTTCGACTGTGCCGGCATTCTAACTTATCAATAAAATCAGGATGTTTTGTTTTGTGCACCAATTAAGCTACTCAAATATTTTGTAATTTAGAATTTATCATCCATATTAATATCGGAATTTCATTTGATTTTAAAACAAAAGACGCACACTTTTTTTTTATATCTCGACCTTTTATACAGTTGTTGTTTTGTGGTTATTAGCCATATCTGTTTCCGTTCATTCCTTCTTGTATCCGGTATTTATAACTTGACTTTTACGCGGGAAACTGAATTTTATTAAAAAGTGATATGGCTTTCATCACTCGCATAGTGGAATTATATCAAATTTACCTTTGGTAAATCCTACAACATTTTGGATATCAGATAAGATCGCAAGAAGTAGTACAAAAATAGATAAATACTTAGGGCCATTTATATGATTGCTTAACTGGAGAAGACACCAGCCTGACAAGGGGACGGTGCTTAAAAATCATTTGAATATGATTCTCCCCATGTCAAAACCAGCTAAGCAAGCAGTTAAGCAGGAACATATATATTAGATATACTGTTCCCAGAGTTAAGTAAGAAAAGAAAAACAAAAATAGAGAAAAGAAAATGAGATACACACGGGGTCGGACCTATAATCCGACAGTCCAATAATCCGACAGTCTTATAATCCGACAATCCTATAGTCCGACAGTCCTATAATCCGACAGCCCGATAGTCCTACAAGCGGTCACTTGTCTCTGAAAAATATGCCTATACAGACATGTAACGTTTGTAAATTGGTATATTTTTTCACACAGAAAATTATCAAATCAGTCAGTATGACGTCTTGTACAGGGCCGCACTATTTCTATACGAACCGGAAATGAACGCAGCGGGCTAAATTCAATTGGCAATCCTCGGATGAATCCGCTAATACCCTTAGTCGGTGGAACGGAATCGACCGAGTTTTGACGAATGGGGCTTAAACAGTAAAAGGCCAGTTAAATGATTAATATGAGGGCATTTTTTTACATCAATATTTACGAAAATCCGTTCAAGCAAACTTAAGAATCAAACGACAGAGGAATTTGCGATGTTTATAAACGTACGATTTTACATGTGACGTTGACGTGAAAACGTTTACGTTGCAATGTAGAGCCCTGATTGATGGGTGTCATACTTGGGGCAACCATTTGAATTTTATGGGGAAGGCTTAGAAAGAAACAATTTTCACTTACATTTGTTCACATCACATTATACACACATTATTCTTCATATTATAAATAGTCATGGAGGTGAATGTAGATCACCTTAGATTTTTTCGCAACATTTTGGGTCCTGCCTTATTATTTCAAAGTCCATCTTAGCCCCACAAAAATCGAATGGTTAATCCCTTATATTAACTCAAGTGTCAAGTTTATTTGGAAGCACGTTGTATGCTTCTACTTCGAAACCATACACACTTTAGTGATGGCTGCAAAGGTTATTACCGGGAATCGGGGAGAGAAGTTACTAATCTATAATGGATACAAATATAAAACAAACAGACTGAGAACCGAATCAAGTGGGCTGATTTGGGTCCAAGCGAACTAATTTAACCTAGTATACGCTTGTACATTTAGAGTCAAACCATTTGATTTGATTGCTCTCTTATGTTGTTGGAACAATCTAGAGCTGTTTGCTTGTGAGGAAAAAGAGGGTTCACTTCGCATTAAGGATAATACAGTTGGAGCGTGTGGTATCGTATGTATATACTGGTAGAATTCTTCCTTATTCGGAGCACCCCTCAAAAACTGCGAGGGTACAGTGGGATCTGAGTACACTCCCTGTCGGGATTAATGGAGATGTGTCACTAACGTATTTACAACAATATGTACAAGGGCAATCCCCACCTCAACACAAAGGGGGCGCTAGGACATCGGGAAGTCTGTTATTATGGTAGAAGAAGCCGAAATACTCGTAGAGAACCATGGGGCTGCTCGGCGGGAACAGACAAACAAAAGAGTTCTCAGCAAATTGATTTCTAGGTCAAGGTTGGGGTACATTTTGACCACCGAGGCCCCAAAGTTTAAACTCCGGTCTGGTACAGCGATTAATATTGCCATACAAAAGCAGTGATAAGGTATCATTTTGATGACAGAAAAATAGACGCAATTTATCAAGATTTCATTCCAAATCCATAACTATGAAACATCTTCTGAAAGTGTTACTGCATCTGGAAAATTTGAGATAATGACACTATTCCTATTTTATCAAAACTAATTGCTCTTTTAAGAACAAGAGAAAAGATAAAAAAAAAATAATATTTGTTACTTCTATGTAAATCAATCCGATGTAATTGTCTCATATCTTCGGGGCTAACGTCCCTCAGATATGAGAAACATACATCTAATACATGTGACATTTCACATTCAACCACATAATACGTTACATGCATGCGCATGTATGTAAACAGACATTCTCGTTATCAACTTCGACATCATGAACAGGAATGGAATCTTAGATTAATTGTTCAAACAGTATAGGATTTAATTTGGATCCCATTACAACGCATTCCACTTTTTAAATTTTAAACACTGCTCGCGTTTCGACAGTATACTAATAAGCCATATCCTTTGCAGTAGCACGGCTTCGTGTCGGACCATCTGACTGTCGGATTTTAACGGACTGTCGGATCATTGGACCGTCGGACTAACCGGCTGTCGGACTGTCGGACTACTGGACTGTCGGAATTTCGGGGTGTCGGATTATAGCTACGCTCCCGTTGCAGTCACCCGTTTTCAATCATTTATCTGTTTATCCACAACGACATATGCACTTGTTTCTTTCAATATATAAAAGAACCTATTATACATTGAAAGTCAACCTTCCCATTGATAGAAACAAATGCCTGTGCATCAGACTTAATAACTCCCTACTAAAAGATTGGTAATGATGTATAAGATATCATACCATGGCATCTTGTTGCTATTCCATCTGACACACTCATTTAAGCAGACTCAAGCCAGGAAAAACCATTCACTCACATACATACATCTAAGGACTCATACAGACATTCATACTTTCCTTATACAATGCCACAGTGGAATCAGCTCCCTGTGTTACTTGTTCAGGCACCGTCAGCTGATAGCTTCAGGGAACAGCTCACTCCTGCTGTTCTCTACTATTATTTAATAGCATAAATTAAGATAGTATATAGTTTTATCACAAATTTGTTATCTTCATTGCACTAAATAATTATATTTTGTTTAAATTGGGGTAAATTTTATGAATTGTCCACGTATGTGACAATATGTAATCATCTGATGTCGATAGAATATTGTATACCTAAAAAAGAAGAAGACATCAAGAAGTGGCTGCATATTTATACAAACCACCTCAGTTGTCTAATGTGTTCGCCTCGAGAGCAGAAGTTCGTGGGTTCGAACCCCTGCTGAGTCAAACCAAAGACTTTAAAATTGGTATTTGCTACTTTTCCACTATAAAGCACATGGCATTAAGGAGACACTAAGCAAAGACTGGTCAGTTCCCAAGTTGGAATAGTGTGTCTGGGTAGGATGACATGTCTTTCTGCAGACTGTTACCTTCTGAACTAGCATGTTAAAAATCATGCTTGGCGCGTCAGTCTAGTATACAGCAGGATTAATATTCATATCACATTAACATGATCTGATCCTGAATATGCATTAACTTGATTGCTGCTTGACTTTAAGTAGCCATCCATCCATCCTTCCATATTTATACATCCCACAGAGCAAATCATACATACAGACCATTGTGGTTGAGAGATTACCCTGAGCCAGAGAAACTTGGCCCAATATCTTAAATTTACCATTTGCCATAAGATACATTCGGAGGAATTTTTTATGTAAAATTTTAGGGGGAGAGTTGAAACTCACAAACATATTTAACCCTGCCACATTCTTTATGTGCCTGTCCCAAGTCAGGAGCCTGTAGTTCTGTGGTTGTCTTTGGTTCATGTCTGTCATATTTGTTTTTATGCCCCATTTATGGGCATTATGTTTTTTGGTCTGTGAGTCCGTTCGTCCATCCGTCCGTCCGTCTGTCCCGCTTCAGGTTAAAGTTTTTGGTCAAGGTAGTTTTTGATGAAGTTGAAGTCCAATCAACTTGAAACTTAGTACACATGTTCCCTATGATATGATCTTTCTAATTGTAATGCCAAATAAGTTTTGACCCTAATTTCACGGTCCACTGAACATAGAAAATGATAGGGCGAGTGGGGCATCCATGTACTATGGACACATTCTTGTTTTGTAGATTGTTTTGTTATAAATTAGGCTGTTAGTTTTCTCAGTTGAATTGTTTCATATTTTTCATGTCGGGGCCTTTTATAGCCGACTATACAGTATGGGTTTTTCTCATTGTTGAAGGTCATATGGTTGCCTAAAATTGCTTACATCCACTTCATTTGAACTTTGGTGGATAGTTGTCTCATTGGCAATCTTTAATACCACATTTCCTTATTTTTATATTAAGTAAAAAGTCTTTAGTGTAATTTTCAAGGATTTGTAAAATAAGTCTTGAATTAAGCAGGGCTCACGCTAGCAGGCGACTAGGGCGATAAAGTCGCTTTCCCCTCCGTCACTTTGCTTTGCCCGACCGTCAAAAGTGAAATCTAGTCGCCCTGCTGTTCACCATACTCGCTTTCAGTCGCTTTCGTCATCGGACATTTTCAATATTTACCAAGTCGATGAAACATCAATTTTTTTATTGATAATTAAAGAAATTCAGACATAAACGATTTACTTTCTTAAGAAAAGAGTTTAAAGCATTGACCTTATAGTGTGTTAAAAATTATTTAATAAAAAGACAACTTTTTATCACTTCATGGACTTCCGGTGCTTGTTCCTCGAGAGCGTACATCAATCTAACTTTCGGCGGCAAAATAAGTGTTTTACTTCATTTGAACGTGATAAAAGTTGCCTCCAGTAAATGTTTAATCCATTTATTGCGTTAAAAACGTCATATTCCTTTCCAAATAGCTTGTCAAACATTGTTTTATTTTTGTAAATCTTCTTCGTCTGCCATTGATATACTAACTATGGATCGGAAACGGACCAGCTATGACCAAAATCCGTATTTTTACAATAATAACTACGGACGCATGAATGAAACAGCTGACAGAAGAATATTGATCCCAAAAAGGAAAATTACGCATTCCATATGCATTATCAGACTTTTGGTTAGATCTACATGATTAATGTTTATAATTCCATATAAATGGATTGTTTCAACTTATTGATTAAAGTTGCTTAACTCTAGGACTATTGTACTAATATCAATAAATTATGGCCCAGCTTAAATCTGCATATGATTTTGGTGATTAACATGATAAACAAAAATAATTTAAATTTGTTAGTACATATAATTGAATGCAAGGAATGCAGGAAGTGTTGACTACTGAATTTTACATTTACAGGTTAACAGTGCTACTAGTTTTATCGATGGAAGTTTTGTCTATGGGCCAAGTATTGTGCGGACCAATTTTCTGCGACAAGATAGGACTGGACACTTAGCATCTGGAGATAGTTGGGGGAAATACCCAGAGCCAAATGTTGACAGACTACCATACATGATGTATCCCAGTATTGATGGGAAAATGAGCAATGTTGATAAACTGTGGAGTAAGTATTGTGCATATTAATACTAGTTAACAGAAATGCCATGTTTAAATTGCTGGACACGTACCTAAAGCTGCATGATGAGTGTAAATATTTAGCATATAATTTGTATCATGTCCTGTCCTTGTCAAAAAAAAAAGATATGCCAGTAGAATCAAAAGAAATTAGTTGCACCAATTGCCATTAATTCAGCCTATCCATACTATACTATTTATGCACTTTTTGTTGCGACTGCAGATATTGAGTTGATATTTATAAATGTATTTATATAGAGGTTATGATGGGATTGTTTGGGGTCTGACATAAGAAATAAGCAAATTATACTCGTGTCACTTGTGGCATTTTTGAGAGTGATTTAAAAATAAGCAAATTATACTCATGATACTTATGGAATTGTTTGGGGTCTGGCATAAAGGTGAGCAAATTATACACATTATACTCAAGGTATTGCTGTTTTGAGTCAGACATGAATAAACTATTCTCATTGCATTGTTGAGGTTTGACATTAAAACAAAAGCATATTGGAGGGGATTGTTTTGATGTGACCTCTTCACTCTGCGATAATAAATATGTTTTTACTCATATGATTGTTTAAAACTGCATGTTTTAAAATTATATAGAAATGGGAGACAACCATGTCCATGAGAATCCAGCGATATTGTCCTTAGGCATCCTGTTCTTCAGATGGCATAATTCTCTTGCCACCAAGCTGCACCGAGAGCATACAGACTGGCATTACAGGAAAGTTTTCTACAATACAAGGAGGAAAGTCATTGCTTCATTACAGGTACCATAACAATTCATAGGTTAACAGATATTTATCCAGCTACTTCATTAAGATCCATTGCTTATAAAAACTATAAAATGGGAAATTTTTGAAAATGCTGATTTAACAGGGTTCTCACTAAGGTGAGTCCATGAGTCCTGGACTCATCATTATAAAACTAGTGAGTCCAAAGATGCATCAAGATGGTAAATTGTTGTATCAAATGGACACAGATATCATCATTTTATAGCAACAGTTTAAAAATTAATATAAAATTGATGTCATTTTCTTTTTCTATTTTGTCATGGAATAATTAAATAGCAATATCAATTGAACCCTGATTAAGATAAAATCACAAAGATATCATCTTGAGTAAACTTGATCTTTAAAGAAGATTAGAATCAAAAACCAGAAAAAAAGACAAAAATATAATCACGTGAACAGGATTGGAAAGCAAAAAATTTTAAATAAGCAAGAAAAAAACCCACTTTACAGTACCTGAAGCAATCTATATGAGTGATAACACGGTTTTGTTACATTCTGTAACATAATTCATTGTGCATTACATAAATCTTAGGTTAGTGAATATTTGAGGCAGATTTATTGAAAACTTCTTATAATAGGTAAAACAACTCTCAGAGAGACAAACCAAAGTTCAGGATAAAATGTACTGTAAATTTATTTTGTGCATTTATTATTGAGACAGTTGAACTATAGACACGAATGCAAAATTAATTATTGTGATTTAGGGAAATGCTGCATACCAGTAATGCTTTCAAAATTTAAAAAGTAGGTTTCTTTATGGGAAAACTTTTCTGTCTCAATTTTTGTAATAATAAATTAAAAAGATTGCAAAAATTTCTGAATTTACAGTTAAATGTATGAATTCTTTTTTCTTTTACAGAAAATAATAATGTATGATTGGCTTCCTGATCTTCTTGGAGTGGGTATCAAGCCATATACAGGTAGTTTTAATTCAGACATATTATCTTAGTTGAATTTAAATGTTAAATAAGAAAGTAAAATGCTTTGCTGACCTAATACGATATTAGTACCTTTAAATTATAATACATAAATGTTAGGGATTCCAACAGTTTGATCGGTATACATTGCAGCCAACACTCACATGTTGTTTCAAAGTGTTGTTCTATTTCCCAAATAAAAGCAACACCAATGACTGCATGAACTCTCCGTGCCAACTTTACGAAGATGCTTAGTGATATTTAAAATAAGAACAAAAAGCTTTATTAAAATCTTAATAATCTGTTTATGTGGTTCCATGCTTCATACAAAATGTGCCTCAATCAAAGCTTTTACATCCCGATGAAACATCAAAAGGAAGCATCAAGATGTTAGATTTAACTGTGACCTTTGATGCATGTTTATATAAAAAAGAAGATGTGGTATGATTGCCAGTGAGACAACTGTCCACAAGAGACCAAAATGACACAGAAATTAACAACTATAGGTCACCGTACGGCCTTCAACAATGAGCAAAGCCCATGTATGTGTTGTAAAATTTATCATTTGTTATGAGATAATGTTATGCACAGTCTTCCTCAGTAACCTCAAACAGCAGCCTCCACTGAAATGTTTTGAAAATACATTAAGGTAAAGCATCTCTTTGCAGAAAAAATAAAATCAGGGTAAACCAAACTTGAAAAAAAAACCTACAGATTTAAATTTTACCTGATAAAATAAAATGTAGCATCATGATACCTTGATATGATATACAACTTTGAACATTTATATAAGTTGCCATTTTTGTTGATGAATTAATTATTTTGAACTATTATTTTGAATTTAAATGCCTATTTACAGGATATAGATCATCTTTAGAGCCAGGAATATCATCAGTGTTTGATGCAGCAGCTATAAAGTATATCATGACTTTAGTACCATCAGCTATCACAAGGAGGTAATTGTATTTTTAATATCCATGATGCATTTTTAAGGCTCTTACAATTAGATTTATTTGGGAGTCAAAACTGAATATTTGAAAAGATCTTTTGAAATAGCTGTGAAAACAGGAGACAGGGCACCATGATTTTAGGGGCCTCGGTGGCCGAATGGTCTAAGTAGTTACTACTATAATCACTAGCCAGTCAACACTGAGGTTGTGAGTTCGAACCCCGCTTGTGCGGGTGCACTTGACTCCAATCTTAAATGACTAGGATTGTCAGTTTTCCTATCGAAGGTCGGTGGTTTTCTCTGGGCACTCCGGCTTCCTCCACCAATAAAAACTGGCCGCCACGAAATAGCCCAAAAGCGTTGCTTAAAAGTGGCGTTAAAACCAGGGCTTCCAAAATTATTTTTAGCCAGCCAGACATTTTATATATTGTCCCGATTTTTAATCCCTTAAGACTAAATAAACGAAAGGCAATTACCGGTATGGTAATCAGTTGCCGAGTTGGCCATCCCAATGATTGACATTAAAAAAAAAACGATATTAAACTTTCTTTGATTCAAATTCGAAGTTCTGACGTAAACTGTTAAATTGGCAGTGCATCATTTGAAGTGTGCAATATCAGCGTACTTATATCTGCCTTAGACTCTTTATTTGTGCCAAATAACGTTGTCAAAAACTTTACTTTCGTTTTGAAATCTAATACCGGATGTTATCGTGACAATGGTAAAACATGGACCAGAGACGGATACGTAAATTGCGTGTACGTTTGCAAAGTTTGAATGAGTGTAAGTAGCTCTTTCTACGTTATTTCTTCAAGAAAATATTCGAAATAAACGTGAGATAAAGGTATCAATGACAATTTAAGCATTTTTTAAAGAAATTAGGATGCATAATTAAATTTCACACATGCGCACACGTATACTAGTTCAAACAGAGACATGCCTCTGGTTCAAACAACGTGGTTATGACGATTTTTCATATTCACCTTTTTAATTTTTTCATCAAATCATATTTGTAAACGTATTTCTGATAATTTAAATCTTTTTGACTAAATTAATTAGATGCAAACCGCTGAAATGTAAGAAAATAACTTTGAATAGACCGATCAATGTCCGGTTCAAAATAGTTTACCTGTCACCTGAACAGGTAAATTTGAGCTGTTCGACAACTAATTAGCCTTGATTTAAATGAGAAGGTATTAAAGTAGGTGTTGTTTTGATAGTACTTACTGATCATGTCACTTTTATGACTGGAAATGTGTGGCTGTTAAAGGCAAAAGTTGGGTCAAAAAAATCATGAATTTGTTAAAATGACCGTCTCTTAAGAAAGCCTTGAAAACTAAAAAGTAGATGACCGTTTCATGCTTTTACAAATGTCCGGAATATATGACCGTTTCAGAAGCCTTGGTTAAATCACCAAAAATCAAAAATCAAATTAACATGATTTTTGGTATATTTTTAAGATAAACATAAATTCTTCTTGGATTCTAAAATTTAAAGTATAAACTTTGTTAGTTTATGCAGTTATTTAGTAAAAAGATTTAAATATATGGAACTCTTTAAAAAAATCTTATTTATTTATATTTCAGAAATAATAATTGTAAATCTATTAGTTGGGACAATTATAAAGCAGTTAGGTTGTGTAATTCTTATTTTAATTCACAGGTAAGTCTATAATTGAAAAATGTTAAGTAATTTGTTCTTTTGCATTAACATGTTTAATATAATATGATGGTGTATCCCGAGCCCATAAATATACTAAAGTACATGTACTAATTTCTTCATTTCCTGTAATTCTGAATGTATGCATATCAATCATCTTTACTGCCAAAAATACACTTTTGTGCTATGAACTATATTAGCATGTTGACTCAAGGTTTTGTCATTAAAACATATACATGTATGGCACTAAAAGGCACTTTGAAAATTTGGTACATGTAACTACCTAGGGAAACAATATTAGAATTTCATTTATATTTTCACTGTACACAAAAATATTTTACACCCTACTATAGTAGAGATTTTCAAGTGCCTCTCCTTGGTCCCATAATATGTTTTTTTTTTAACGGCCCACATATGATCTGGTATTTTAAATTTTTCATAATTTTGATGAAAAAATAAACATGAGTATTTCACTAAAACACTACCTCTATTTCAATATACATTTCAATATACATGTAGTTAAACAATAAATGTTTTCTTGTTCTTTTACCTTCTCTTTCTAGACACAAAATTTCAGTCTGTCAGTACTGATATATAATAAAATGATCAGTATTATTGTTTTTACTTCTAGAACATATTACTGAGTAGAGAAGATGGAGTGGAAGAAATGTTAATGGGAATGGTATCAGAATCTGCAGAGAAAGAAGATTTAGATATAGTGGAAGATATACAGAGTATGTCTTGGCTGTTAGAATGTGATTAGCTGGTGGCCTATATTCACAGAAAAAAATAGTCCTTTTCAAGACACTTAAACCTTATGCCCTTCTCCTACCTATACAGAACTGAAGCCTATGTTTATCTGCAATAGTCATTTCAGCAAAGAAGATTGTCTGCATCAAAAAGTACAAAACTCTTAATGAATATGAATGACAGAATAGATTTGATTGTTGCTTGCTTAATGTCCAGTGGCAAATATTTCATGCGTACTCAGGATGAGAACAATCTTAACAATTATTTCAATAGATAGGTTCTAAAAGGAAGGTCAGTTGGAAGTAAAGGCAGGAGGTTTGGACTCACCATTGGAAAATGATGTCATGTTTTATAGGGGCAGTTTTTTTCCCTTGTAACAGGCCACCTACAGACCCCTCTAACAGTCAGTGAACCTTGTTGCAAGGGTTCTTTAAGGTACAGAGAGCATGGCAGCATGGTATTTAAAGTCGGTTGTCCTCATTTTTACTGGACATAGCCACATATTAATAGATCCCACACAGCCAAAGTGACACCCACTTTAGCAAGGGTTTAACAGTCAGGGATGACCATATTTGTATACCCTAATCAAGCCATGGAGTTGAATGAAAGCAGAATTTAAAACATTTTGATAGCTGGATTCCCTGTCTACCCACCCATAAACCTACAGTCACACACACACACTTACGGACTTATAACAATGTATAGTTAATCATTTTTTTTCCTTTTTTATAGGTAAATTTTATGGTCCACTTCACTTCTCACGACATGACTTTGTAGCCCAAACAATAATGAGAGGACGTGATTATGGTCTTCCAGACTACAACACTGTAAGAAAGGCTGTAGGTTTGAAACCTGTGTCAACCTGGGCAGAAATCAATGTAGAATTGAATAAAACTAATCCTGAGGTAAGGCTGACATTTTGATACATGATGAGGTTTTGAATAAAAAAATTGTATTGATATCAAACTGTGAAATTTTGCAAACTGAAACGTGAAAATATGAACACAAAATTGTTAATGAAAGTTTACTAAAATCTGGAGGGTAGCATGCAATCTTCAGCAAGTGTTTAAACAATATGTGAGTCTAAACATGTGACAATAATTGATATGAGAAAACATAAAAAGTGCACCTTCCATTATTGAGGCGTTAAAATATTTTTTCCCCCATTTTTTTCCTAATTTTAATTTTATATATTTCCGTAATATATTTATTGTGTTCATTATAACTCATTGTCCTTTGTTAGGGTAACATTCTGCACAACCCTGCCATTTGAGTTTTTAATCCATTTCTGGTTTATTAGTGTAGAATGATGAGTTACTGATCTAGTTCCTGTATTCTTTCCCCAGAATTATATAGCCTTGGTATTTGACATAAAATTGAGAATGGAAACGGGGAATGTGTCAAAGAAACAACAACCCTAAGAGCAGAAAGCAGCCCAAGACCACCAATGGGTCTTCAATACAGCGAGTAAATCCCCATCCAGAGGCAGGCTTCAGCCGGCCCTAAACAATAATGTATTGTATCTAGCATATACTGGATATTATGTAAACATAAGTTAAAAAATCTATACTTATCATTCAATGATAATGGAGTGTTGAATTTTAATTTTCAATGATGAAGATATATCTTTGTTTTAGAATGTATCCCATAATGCTATGTTTACATTTATTTCAGATATTTGTTACTGTAGAGAATATCTATAAAGAATTAAAACATCTGGATGTATTTGTTGGAGGGATGTTGGAAACAACACCGGCAGGACCTGGGGAACTTTTCAGAATCATCATCTTGGACCAGTTTTATAGAATAAGAGATGGAGACAGATTTTGGTTTGAAAATAAAGACAATGGGTACAGCTTTATTGAAAAGAAAGAAAAAAATTGTATTAAAGTTTTGGAAAGATAAATTGAATTAGTTCTTTACTTATACAATTAATGTTTAGCTGAAATACTCCCCCAAAAATTTTATGTAGCTTCTTGAAGCCTGAGCCAAAAGAAACTTCTTCATGAATGACATTTATTAGTCTATTAGCCAAAACGGAAATGTTTATGTACATTTTTTTCTAGCCTGCAAAGAAAGACACAAAGGTGAGACTTCATGATTCTAGATTCCATCATTGTCGTCAACATTTATGTTCAATTTGCATTTTAAGTTTTTTTTTTAAAATCAACAACTTTCTCCAATCTTCATAGAATTTCATGAAACTTAACATGTATCATGCTGGCGGGTTACTTCGTATGTCTGAGAAATGAATGGACTTATTGGACAAAAAAAATAACTGGATTAAGGCTAGTTATTTAGATATCCATACGTCGTATGCACAGAAATTTATATCATACATTTATATTACAGATTGTTTACAGAGGAAGAAGTTGAACAAATAAGGAACATATCATTGTATGATATCATTGTAAATTCTACAAAGTTAGATACAGACCATATACAGAGAGATGTTTTCACTGTTTCTGAAGGTAATTGACTTATGATACTAGAATTAGATACAGTTGATAGTATTTCTATTTCAGAGAAAGTAAGGAATTGATTGCATTGTAATTGAATTATGTTTAGCTAATTTATGTTTAAATACTTGTTGTCTTGCCTGTGATGAAAGCCTCATTAAAGCAAGACTTAAGTTATGTTGTTGGATTTGACTTGTTAGTAAATGCTTATTTTTATACTCCTCACAACAGAGTTGCATAGGGTATAATGTTTTTGACCCGTCCATCAGTCCTGTTCTTGTCATCGCAACTCCTCTGAAACCGCACAAAAGAATTTCATGAAGCTTTGGATATGAAGACATACTATGTACAGTAGATGTGCATATAAGACAGGCAATTATACACTCGCCATGGCGGAGTGGGTATTAAGTGTTACCCCTTGTCCTTCTGTACATCCAAAAATTAGTTTCCGTTATCCAAAATAGTTTGCCTCACCCACTTTTACCGTTCTGGAGTTTTGCCCCTTTACAAATGGATAAATTTCTGAGTTTTTATATGCCCGTCAAAATTTTGATGGGACGTATTATGGTATACAAATGTCCGTCCGTCTGTTTGTCCGGTGTAAACATGTCGCACCGTAACTTGAGAACGACTCATCCAAATTTCATGAAACTTAATGCAGTTGTTCCTTATGATTGTCAAACAATCTGTATACTTTTTGATGAAAATAAGATTAAAACTTTTTGAGTTACGGGACTTTGTAACTAAAACAGGGGTGTGTTTTTTTTTCACATGTCGCGCCGTATCTCAAAAACGATTTATGATAATTGCTTAAAACTTTACACACTTCTTAGTTATATTAACCTTAAGATCCGTATAATTTTTGGTGATGATTCAAAATTTTATTTTTGAGTTATTGAGTATTTTGTAAAAAACGGGGATGGGGTTTTTACATGTTGCACCATATCTCAAAAACAATTTATGATTATTGCTTAAAACTTTACACACTTATTAGTTATATTAATCTAAAGATCTGTATACTTTTGATTTGATTCAAAATTTTATTTTAGAGATATTGAGTTTTGTAAAAAAAGGGGGTTTCACATGTCGCCCGTATCTCAAAAACAATTTATGATTATTGCTTAAGACTTTACACACTTCTTAGTGATATTAATCTCAAGATCTGTATACTTTTTGGTGATGATTCAAAATTTTATTTAAGAGTTATTGAGTTTTTTGTTAAAAAAGGTGTGTTTTCACATGTCGCACTGTATCTCAAAAACAATATATGATTATTGCTTAAAACTTTACACACTTCTTAGTTATATTAATCTCAAGATCTGTATACTATTTGGTGATGATTCAAAATTTTATTTAAGAGTTATTGAGTTTTTTGTTAAAAAAGGTGTGTTTTCACATGTCACGCTGTATCTCAGAAACTATTTATGATTATTGCATCAAACGACGGGCGTATCATGCGCTCATGGCACAGCTGTTTATTTGTTTCCGTTCTCTAACTTAAGTTTGCCAAATTTTATGAAACTTATACAAAGTGCTTATTAAGATAAAACACAGATTAAGATCAAATTTTGGTGGCGTCACTTTTAATGTACTCTAGTTATGTCCCCCTTATAAAGTTATATGCAAGCGGGGGCATCATCACATTCCCTATTTTTTTCTAGAAGTTATGCCCGTTTGAACTTAGAATTTTGGCCTTAATATACTACTGCAACAGTTTGCCCTAGCAGCTCTTCTGAAACCATACAACAGTATTTCATGAAACTTTGTAGTTAATGAGGACATTATATGTAGATGTGCATATCCACAAGAAATTTTTATCAGTTGACTTTTGTAGGATTTGTGAGCCTTTGAAGGTAGGAATCTGGTGAGATTTTGTTTGCCCAGTGACTTTGTGGGGTATGTGAGCGTGCTCACAAAGGTTCTTTAATTTTGAATAAAATATCATTATCATACTGATTAGTCAAATAAATAATGTATCTGTGGAATGGAGAAGGAATTGAAATCCCTCTGCTTGTTAAATAAATATATTGTAGCCAACCTTAACAAATATGTTTGACAGCATAATTTCTTGCTTGTATTACTGAATTGTGCACACCTCTACCTGGTAATTTATATTCTAGAGTATGAAAAAAAGTGCATACAATACACAACTTATTAGAACAGTTACAATGTTTTAGCCAATGAGAATTTTTAATTTAATATCTGTTTTGTCATGCCTTTACAAAATGGAGAAAGCAAGTCTTAGACGTGCTGTTTGCAGAAGCATCAACAATGTATTAGTTGGTGATTAAGTCAGTTTAAGGGAGCACTAGTGGTAGGTCAATGATAATTGATATGCAGTTGTATGAGCATTGGCCGCACATTCCATTTTGATGAAGATTATTTGACCCTGCCTCATCAGTCATGTTCTATTGACTTTGAAAATTTTGCATAGTCAAATTAAGATGAACTGCTAATGGTAAGTCAATGATATTTATTATGCAGTTGTATTGATATTAGCATTTGCATGTCTCATTTCCCACAGTCACATGGTTTGTTGACTGAAACTTTTGCATAGTTTACAGGTTAAATTTTGTGTTTAGGTTAGTAAAGGGAACCACTTGTGATACTATAAGTTTATGATATATGGTATGCAGATGTATTAGCATTGTCATTTCTCATTTTCACACAGATTTTTTTACCCTGCACTTTAATCATGGTTCATTGATGTTTAATGTTTTGCATAGTTTCCTTGTAAACTATTTCCATTTTAAAGTCAACATTTGCATAAAACTGTCAAAAGTACATAAAGGTGAGAAATATCTCTGTGTCAACAGTTTATTTGTTATAAGTTTGCTATTCATCCAAAATAAAAAGGTAAGAATTTTACATACCATATTTTATTCCTTAGAAATGCCCTGTAAACCATTGAGGATCAGTAACAGTGAACTTGAACCTTGTGGAAGTCACCATGGTTATGATTATTTTGCTGGTAGTGAAGTAACATACATCATTATATGGACATGTTTTGGACTTATACCTTTGGGTAAGAATGTATTGAATTGTAAAAATTACTGTAGTGTTTAAGGGGGCTCGCAGGTCTAAATCAAATTTTTTATTTAATATAGGATTGCGCTATATTTTTCTATAAATGAACTTTATCTTATACTTAATAGAAAAATAAAATAAAAAAATGGGGTCACCGTTCATTTACGCTCACAATCTGCCTTCGAAAGAAGCATACATTTTTGTAAAGGTACCTTTTTCCGTTGAACTAATAGGAGAAATAGAGGTAATATCGAAATTAAAAAAAGAACTTAATTACAGAAATCGCTCAAATTTTACAATAGTTTAATTTAAGTACAGCTTATTTGAAAATTATAATAAAAAATATAGGTCACCGATGAGTCAAAAAAGATATTTCAATTTTAATGCCCAAAAAATGGCATTTTTGCATCAAAGGGAGATAATTTGGCACCTTTTCAATGATATCTACATTTTAAAAGTCATCTGGGGCCAACACGAATTGATTTTTTTGAATGATTTTTGTACCATATGATACAGTAACAACTTCTTAAGGTAATAAATAAATTTGTAATGAAAAATAAATTTTGTTCTGAAATTTTTATACCCTTGAGCCTCCTTAAATTGCTTTTATTTAATGCCGTAGGTGACTTCTTAATATTACCGATAGGCGCTGTACTATTATTTCTGTAAACATATTAAACACATTACTTTAGGGTAATCCAGAATTTTTCTTGTTTGATTGGCCAATTTTATTTTTCATGATAATAAAATCAGATATGCTATATGTCCTATCATAAAAAAAGTTATTCAAGGGTAATATTTTTTTAATTTTTGAAGGTTATGCAGAAGATGCAAGATTTCTTTTATAATAAATGCTTCTTTATAAGAGGGGAACCAACATTAAGTACATATGAAAAATGTGGTTTATATACAATGCAGACTTAAAAATTTAAGAAATAAACAAACTGACATAAGTCAACAAGTTTCATTTAAAGAAAAGAGAAACATTAAGTAATCAATAAGAATTATGTTTCATGTAACTTAGTTTTTCTGTTCTTTCAGTTTGTATTCTGTGTGCTTACATAGCAGCTAAATGTCGTCAGTGGAAACATAGTCGGCATGTTAAACGTCAGCAACATTATATTGGCAACCAACAAAGGAATAATGATGTTTCTACTAATAAAGGTAGGTTTAAAAAAGAAGCTATAATTAAACATATGGTTATTTCATTATTTTTTATTGAAGTGTTTGTTTCTCTTTCACTGGTGACCATTGTATTGTTTAGACATCAATAGTCTTTTAAGCACTTTAAAAAAACAGAAATTTTTATATCTTCTTTAAGACCATCTGTAGTGCAAATCCTCTATCCAAGATGGCCAGCAATGCCTTGCATAGTTGGTTAATTTTCAAAAGTTCTTCCCTTCAAGATAAATGGTCTTTGCTCTTCCCGCTAAATTCTGCAAGAAATATAGATAAAAGATGAAGGTTATATGTCAATGAGTCATCAACCCAACAACACAAACAAAGTTAAGGGTATACTGTAAACAAATGACTGTAAAATATGTTTATCACGAGAGCATGAATATTAAATTTAACAGAGACTATTAAAGATCTACCATCAACAATATTTCCTCAAAGAAGCAAATGTAAGGATATAACTACAGACAACCACTGACAAAGTATCAGACTTAGGAATGGTATTTGAACATGTGGTAATGGGGGAAGGGTGTCTCAATTCTTTTCCTTATTCTCTAAATGAATGGAATAACAAATGTTACATTTAAATCTACAATAAAAATCTGTAAAGGATAAGTACTTATCTCTATGGAATTAGTATGACAGTATAACAAAAATACATGAGAAGCAAAATAGTGATAAATAACTGATATACCTTATCAAATAATGCTCATGGTTACTAAAAGTAAACTCAAAGTACTTTACCTGCATGCCATGTTTTATTTTACCTCGTTCCTGAAATATAATATCTGGGGTTCTTTGTACAGAGATAGGTACAACACCAAGTGTAATAAAGACTTCTGCAGAGTAAGTAATATATGTTTTAGAAATGTTTGCTATGGATGCTAAAAATAGATTAATGAAGGTGAAATAACCACATCAATACCATTTTCCATCGCCATTCATGAAATATTAATTGTAGTATCAATTTCACCAAATTTTTAGAATACATCACAATCAATCAAATTTTGAATTTCATGTTTATTGACTCCTCTTAACTGTTAAACAGCTGGTATAAAACTCACAAAAATATACCAAAAAAAATGTATTGATATTTATCTCATAATGTATAAGATTAATCTGATAGTGATAAAGATAAGATTACTCAAAGGATTATTTATTATTATTATTTGATGTCATATATTTAATTTGAATTTCACATGAGCAATATGATCGCAGTGTGACTTTAATCAGAGACATAAATACAGTAAGTTTTACATGTATGTCTCTGCTTTAATGTACAATATGTTATATCACCATGCAGTCGTTTGAAAGACGCACCTAGCGATATTACACACAAGATACACATGAGGGCAATAAGTGCAAATTGTCAACCTTTATCTCAATTAATAACATTATACCACTTATTATACACAATTATACACTATGTGTTAGATAGTTCAGCTGACGTAGTAAATGAAATACACTATATGAGATTTAGAAGACAAATGACAAATTTTGTGGCGGATGACGCTATATATAGCTTTAGAATAAATCCAATCAGAGTCGATGGCTTGATTAAAGTATTTACACCTGCAAATTCTTTGAACAGTCTTAAATATTTCCAAATATTGTTTGATACACTTAAATCGGCATTACTATAAATAAAATGTACATAATTTATGCCTACAGTTTTCTCGTTTGACTTATTTAACATTTTTCTTTTGGGGTTTTTAATTACTCACTAATGCGGTATGGGCTCTGCTCATTGCTGAAGGCAGTACAATGACTTATTGTTATTAACGCGTATGGGCCCTGCTCATTGTTGAAGGCAGTAAATGACTTATTGTTATTAATGCGGCATGGGCTCTACGCATTATTGAAGGCAGTAAAATGACTTATCATTATTAATGCGGTATGGGCCCTGCTCATTATTGAAGGCAGTACGATGACTTATTGTTATTGATTTCTTTGCCATTTGGTCTACTGTGAAGAGTTATCTCAATGGCAATCATACCAATTTTTTTTACATGAGTGAGTTACTCAGTTACATGTATATATATACTTTTCAATTTCGTGCTTTTTCTTGTTAGCTTGCTTGCTTTAATTTATGCATGTTTGCCTAGCTATTTACATTTATATGCATGTGTTCTTGTTGTATAATATGCTTATAATTTGATATTTGATTTTCATATTAAATATCAAGTCAGTTGAGAGATCTACAGAGCTCATGTTTACGTTGTTGAATCATCATATCATGCCCGACCCTAAATTTTCTTACTTACGCAAATAGAGTGAATATAGTTATACAAGCAAATATAGTTATACAAGTAAAACTGAGTTGATATTTTCAAAAAAGACCTCAACATATCATATGTTATTACTATTGGTATAGGTTATTCAGATAGCTCACCAAATCTCATTTACCGTTGTTCTTGATAGTATATATATATACACAACAGACACTGGACTTCCAGAACAACATCATAACATGCTACGAATGAATTTAATACGATCAGAATATACCTTGCCCAAATTCACACTTCAATCAGTTAACGAAGATAAACTACGTGTTCTTCAAACCAGTAGTTAAAAGGCAACTATGGACAGGTCGATCAATTAATTTATCAACAAGTCAACTTAGAGCAAATAAAGGAATTATGTGCACTTTTGACACAATTATTAAATTACTTTATAAACTCACGAAGCAGCAGACAGAGTATGGTACACAATATCCTCTTTTCTTTGAAGTGCGATAATGTTATTGTATATTTACATGTATTGTTATAATATTTTGATTGTCATCATCATCTAACACGGATATGTGAGCATTGAGGATACCTTTGTTTTTTACTATCACATTTCTTTTACATGTCAGCACGAACTATGGGCTCTCCCACAACTATTTTTAGAAACAAAACAAATATGTGGTATTTAAGTTAAGGACTTTTACAGACAAACATGTATATTATCCAGATGGCAGCCTCAATGAATTTTTAAGTTTATTTCAAATACTCTTGATTTATTTCCTTCTATTAAAAGGAACATTTAGCATTCCTATCTATTCACAGAGCTGATGGACTCATTCTTTTTAATTCTAGTCGGAATTAATCAACTATGCATCTATATATACACCCATTACTTAGAGTAATACATGGAATTTCACTCTAGCACCTAGTTCTTTTAGGTAACAAAATATATTCGACGTAAAACTATTCGCTTGAACTTTCCAAAAGCTGCACGGACTGCTTAGCTGTATCCGAATTTTAAGTACTAGTAGGAATGCATGTGGTTGCCGATTTAGTACAGGAAGTGTGGTACTTTCTATATATTGATTGATACGAATAAATTAATTTTTAAAAGTGTACGTTATACACCCATGGTTTTAAAATATTGGTCACGATACTTGTTGAAAATAAAAATATATTCAAATGTACACGACTTGAAGGGTGCCTAGAATAGCATGAATTATATATACAGATAATGCATTTCGTAAACTTTGTAGAGGAACATAGATTTGCAAAACTAATAGTGCATATTGCAGATTAACAAATCAATTAGGTAGATTCATGGTATACCACCATCTTTGATTGTACTTTTGCAGTGAACAATCAGTCTAGTTGTTACCCAAATCTCGAATTTGTAGACAGATGTTCAACGTTATTGATTAGACTGTTTATCTCTATGAAAAAAAACTTCCTGATTTATCGCATTATTAAAAATATGTTAACAAGTACCAAACATATGCTTTAGAATAAATTTGTTCAACTAAGCCAGTTTAGGCGAGACAACTCTTTTAGTAAACCTATTGATAATTCATGATCGGTTTATCAGTGGATGTATTACTGTTAAAATATTGCGTTTTTATGATGATATTAAATATATATATAACATGGATAATACAACAAAAGAAGTGATATCGTCCAAAACAAATCTTGCTGAGGGGATATCATGGAAGGATAACAGCCCCATTATAACAAAGCTATTACAAAAGGAAAAATATTATTGTCCAAGATTCAAACGTATTTACAAAGAGTAATGCCTTCTTAGCTAGTTCACTTAAATGGACTTTTAGGTTGTGGAAAAGGGGGTTCTGATGAGTGTATAGACACACTCAAGTGGCAAGATTAAGGGTTATGATCGTTTCCCGTAATTGTACGTCGGATCATATTAGGTTTTACTTTCCTGCGGTACCGCAGGAAGTTCTGTTGAGACCATCTCATGTCTACCCTGAGTGGCGGTTCTGAATTGGTACCAGTTCGAGCTTGACTGTTTTATGATACATAGTATGGACTATGTATTCAGCGTGCATATAGAGTTTTATGTATAGAAACTGTTAATCTTTACTCCCTGAAACCAGGGGTGATGCGAATAAGACCCGGCGTATTGGGGATCATAACCCTCGTTCTCTTAGGATGAACCTTGAGGAACTTGAGCATCCATTGCTACCAATGGTGCACAGATTTGTCAGTTAAATCAATCATGTCGGCATTCTGTTATCATGTCAGACCTCGTCATTCAAAGTGAACTGTGGCCGTTATTTCCACAGTAATTATTTGTTTGTTATGTTTTGCCTGAAACTTGATTCTTTGATTAATACGGTTTATATAAGTATTTAATTTAATAATAGAATAAGTATATTCTTTTATAGAGAGTGAATTTCAGTATCAAGCAAGCGAATGGTTAGGTGCAAAAGAAGATTCCCGTCTTGTATCAGTTCAACTGAAATTAAAATGTCAGCTTAGTGTTCTTAGTGCAAGGGGAACACGTCTGAGGACCATAAATATGGATTCTATAGAAGAGGTTCAAATCTGGATCAGCAACAACAAAGGACAGAAGACTATCGTTGTGAAAATGCCAAAAGAATATGACTTGGTAAATGATTTTTTGTGAAAGTACTTGAGTTCATTGATGTTAACAAATTAATAAACACTTGAATATGATTTTAGGGTTGTAACATTTTTCTGAGAATTATAGAATTGAAAAAATTCTACCTTGAAACCAGGGGAATCAGAATATATAATAATTATTCTTCTGTAATTTTAGCTGTATTAAATGAAATATTGAGTCAAGCCAGTTCCAACTGAATTTTACAGTTAGTACTAATTTTGTACCACCATTGTCCCAGGTAAGGGGAGGGATCAGTGCTCACAAACATGTTTGACCCCACCACATTCTTTATGTGCCTGTACTCAACAATATGGAAGGGAATTTATGTACCATAAAAATCTGACTTCTATAGTATTTGTTTTATATTTAAGTTTTTATACCTTATGGATTTACACCTTACTTGAATTCTGCATTGTGACTTTTTTTTATAACTATACACAATTATTTCAGATTATTTTTTAACCTTTTGAAAGAAGAAAAAAATTATAAGAATTTTGTGGAGTACTCATTTTAGTGGGTAAGGTTAACTCAGAACTGAAGTGTTCAGTAAATTAAAAAAAATCTATGTTTGTACAGAGAATTGCTTAAACCTCAATTCCCCATGCAAAATTAGTATCAAAGAAATATATTGCAGTCAATAAAATAGGGTGAAATCGTGGTCTAGTATCGGTGATTGAAATTTGTGAAACTCATTTGATCAATATTTTTCTTTTATAGATCCTAATTTTTCCAAATTACAACATGCGAACCTCTTTTTTGACAAGTCTGACTACGACTCTCAAGACGTATGGTAAAAAGTATACCATTATGGAGATGAGGCTCAAAACAATATATGAACAAGCTGTCACCCAAAAAAAAAGAAACATGCAGTTAGAAAAGTTCTTCAAATCGGTGTTTTCAGAGGTATGTTAATAGACGTTACAATACTAAATTAAATGTTTATAACTGAAACTGTGCAAAACAGATTAACATTTATTGAGGCACTATTGTCCTTCAAAAGGGACCACTTCACTTTTTAAACTTAAAAAAATCATTTTGCTGAAGACCAACATCTAATTCTTTCTATAGTTTATTTAGTGCACATATGAATTATTTCACAGTATAACTTAAGCATTATGACACGGAAGATGTAGAACGCAAGTTTTAACTAATGCATTATAACACTGTCTTGCCAAAAACACATTAGTTTCTTCCTAGAAGCACCCAAAAAAGTCACATAAATTTTACTTTATTTATGCATCAGTTGTTCTGACATGTTAATTCAGCATTTGTAATGAGTCATTGATATTATGAAATTATTTTTAGTAAGAGTTTCATTCCTTCAACAACAAAAAAATCAAAAAATTTAAAATCTCATTAGGATGCTTGTCTGGAAGCTTTATTTTGTGAGTGAAAAGAATTTTTCTGTAAATATTATTCATTTCCTATATCATGTATATTTCGCTGAAAATAAGTTGTATTTAATTGAGATTAGTTTGTGATACTTTTTTTTTCTTACTTTAAACAGTCATAAATAGTATTTGATTAGAACATTTGAATGAACCCCATTACTTAAGTATGTATGCACAAATAAGTTTACATCACAAACCTTAATCTGTCAATTCTTAATAATTAGTGCACGCTTGATGTATCCCTACATTTGATATGGACAGTTATTATACCCCACGCAACGAAGTTTGGGAGGGTATAATGTTTTTCACCCGTCAGTGTGTCTGTCCGGCCTTCTGTCAGTCCTGTTCTTGTCATCGCAAATCCTCTGCAGGAAATTACGATTCAGTTTTTTTTCTAGGAGTTATGCCTCTTGAACTTAGAATTTGACCAAAATATACTGCAACAGTTTGTCATCGCAACTCCTCTGAAACCACACAACAGAATTTCATGAAACTTTGTAGATAATAAGGACATACTATGTAGATGTGCATATCGACAGGAAATTACAACTCAACTTTTTTTCTAGGAGTTATGCCCTTTTGAACTTAGAATTTTGGCCTAAATATACTTCTTAAACAGTTTGTAATCGCAACTTCTCTGAAATCAAACAACAGAACTTCATGAAACTTTGTAATTAATGAAGACATAATATGTAAATGTGCATATCCACAAGATAATTTTTATCAGTTGACATTTGTAGAGTTATGAGTCTTCGAACTTAGGAATCTGGTGATATTTTGTTTGTCCAGTGACAATGTGGGGCATGGGGTATATGAGCGTGCTCACAAAGGTTCTTTAATTTTTGTCCTGTCTGTCTGTCCTGCAGAAGCAAAGTTTGTGCATTGACCATTGTGACCATTCATTCATTACAACACTTTAACTAAATTTTTCACATGTTGCACACTAACTTAAGTGAACTCTGATTGATTTACTTGAAAGTTGTCACGATTTTTGGGCTTTATAGTTAAAATATGCTTCTTTTTGTTTTTGAAAATTTTCTGATGTCTTTCCAGAGTTATAGGACTTTAATGATCAGATTTAAGGCAGTTTTTTAAATGTCAAGAACTCATTTGAGTATGTTTAGATCAATTAACATCACACTTTATATTGTCTATGGATTAGTGAAAGTAAGGTCCCTGTCTACTTTGAAAATTCTTCCACTTTGTTATCCAGAGTTATTGAACTTTTATTATTAAATTTAAGACAATTTTTATACACTTAAGGATATCTTCTTTAAAGTTTTTCTGATATCTAATATTTTTGTAGGCATTTGATATGGATTATGATCCAAACTTAGAGGATCATGGAGTAGAGACAGCACAAGTTAAAGAAATGTTATCAATTGAACTCACTAAGGTATTATTATACATCTAAATAAATATGCAAAACACTAAATAAACTCACTTGGGGTACACTTCCAGACCTGCCAACTATCCCGATTTTGGCAGTATCATCCCGATACCGGGATCGTAAAACAAGTAAAAATCCCAATTTTCACAAAATCTACCCACAAAAATTGTTGGTTACTGATTTTGAAGTTTTTCTGATCAATTTCTGTAAATCTATAATTTTACCTGGCGACATATTTATGACAAGTTTACGACCCCGAGTTAATCAACGGTCACAGTAGGTGTCATTATCTGTTGTCACAGGTAATCTGCTTATCTGATGGGTCATAAAGGTCCTCAAAATTAATTAATTTGTAAATAGAATCGGTCAGTCGGCATTTCAATATTAATCAATTTTATCCATTTTCTCAATGCTGATAACTAACTCAAGATCTGTTTCCATCACATTTAGGTTTAGGTCTTTTGAGGTATGGTGGAAAGATAAAAAGGTCTTTGGAGGGGGAAAAGGGGGGTCTTTATTTTGTATCCTTTATTTTATTAGGCCATTTTTCTCTATTCTTAAGTTATTTTACCAATTAATAAGTACAAGAATCATGCAAATAAAAGAAATCAAGGCTTGTTAGCTCATTATCGGTATACCAAAAGAAAAAAAAAAGAGATATGAGACTATTTCATGAGTATAAAACAGTGCACACAGAAATGCCGCAAAAATGTTAACCATAAAAAATCTGGTTGCGCACTAAATCCATGGTGATTTTCAAAAGTTGGCAGGTCTGCACTTCATGAAAGAAAACCTGAAGGGATTATTTTAAAAATAAGATGTGCCCTATAGTCTTCAGAATTAAAAACTGCTGTGTCAGCAGTTAATGTCACCATTTATAGTAGTAATGGAATAACAAAGAGGAGGTAGTTTTGTGATAGTATACTTGTAAACAATAGGTAAACCATGTTTATTATTAATTTCAATTGGTGTTTGGTGTCAGAGGTGTCTTAATTTTTTTCTGAATAAGCTTTTTGGAAAATTCACTCTTAGGAGTAATTCATGTGTCCTTTAATCTTACACATTAATAAAATGATGAGGACTAGTTTGAAATACCCTGAACTACAAAACTTCTACCTCTTTTGGCAAACTCTTATATAACTTAAAATGATATCAACTGGTAACTAGTCAAAAGTCTTAGAAATGAAGACCTTCAATGCATTAGTTAATTTTGATTGACAATAAAAGATGTGGAACAAATATCAAGGAGACAGCAACCAAACCACACAAAAAACCCAAAAGTCGTCAGCAAGTCAACATACTGTCCTCAATAATAGACAGTTGCCTATACAATCTGCCACACTGTTAACAAGTAATAGAGATCAAGATCTGCCATCAGTACTATTCCCCAAACAAAAGACAACTTCTGATTGCCTTTTTGTATCTGAGGTATAACACAGCAGATATAGTCTTGAATTCCTGCTTATTATATTTATTTGTTTTACAGGAAGAATCTGCTCATGCTTTGGCATGTAAACCAGATTCAGTGTTAGTAGAAAACATGCTGTTTATATTTATTTGTTTTACAGGAGGAATTTGCTCATGCTTTGGCATGTAAACCAGATTCAGAGTTTGTAGAAAACATGTTTAGTTTGTTAGACTCTGATAGAAATGGTTACATCTCCTTTAGAGATTTCCTCAATGCTGTTGTATTGTTTTCTAAAGGTAAGAATTTTCTCTTTTTAAGCTACATTTCATTTACTTTTGGAACCAAAATGTTAAGATGCCGTCTGATTTATCACAAAAATTGAAATTATTTTGATAAGTAAGTATTGCACTACTGTGTAAAAAATTATTTCCTATACAGTCACACCTGTATTAAGCATTCATTCATGGGAAGTATTGAAAGTGACATCGCCTGTGACCATATTCATGAATTTACATCCAGTATTGCAATCTTGGTTGCAAACGGGTTCAGATTCTCGGTTAAAGTTTTTGGTCAAGGTAGTTTTTGATGAAGTTTAAGTCCAATCAACTTGAAACTTAGCACACATGTTCCCTATGATATGATCTTTCTAATTTTAATGCCAAATTAGAGTTTTAACCCCAATTTCACTGTCCACTGAACATAGAAAATGATAGTGCGAGTGGGGCATCCGTGTACTATGGGCACATTCTTGTTTTTCATGATTATATTGGGAGTAAAAAATATTAAAATGACGATTTCGTGCAAAAATTAAGTTTAATAATATAGAGAATGGGAGTGTCTGAAAATGACCGTTAGAGACAGGTGCATGCTGAAATGAAGTAAAGGTAGGTTTAACTGGACATGGATTTTACTTTCACTGTGGCAAATACTTCTAAGGTTACATAGGCAGAGGTTTTAAATAAGTACATGTAGCATAACAATTGAAGAAGTCTTTTTACCAATTTTTTCACTTGTTTCCAAACAACATGTAGTCAAACTGTCTGAAATTCCTTAACTTAGTACAAACATAACAAACAAAGAGAGTTGTCTCATTGGCACTCATACCACATCTTCTTATATCTAAACACATGATGCCCTCATCATGCTCATTAAATTACAAGATCAGATGGGGGAAAAATCTAACAAACACATGATGCCCTCATCATGCTCATTAAATTACAAGATCAGATGGGGGAAAAATCTAACAAACACATGATGCCCTCATCATGCTCATTAAATTACAAGATCAGATGGGGGGAAATCCAACAAACACATGATGCCCTCAACATGCTCATTAAATTACAAGATCAGATGGGGAAAAATCCAACAAACTCATGATGCCCTCATCATGCCCATTAAATTACAAGATCAGGTGTGGAAAAATCCAACAAACACATAATGCCCTCATCATGCTCTTTAAATTACAAGATCAGATGGGGAAAAATCCAATAAACACATGATGCCCTCATCATGCTCATTAAATTACAAGATCAGATGTGGAAAAATCCAACAAACACATGATGCCCTCATCATGCTCATTAAATTACAAGATCAGATGGGGAAAAATCCTACAAACTCATGATGCCCTCATCATGCCCATTAAATAACAAGATCAGATGTGGAAAAATCCAACAAACACATGATGCCCTCATCATGCTCATTAAATTACAAGATCAGATGGGGAAAAATCCAACAAACACATGATGCCTTCATGCTCATTAAATTACAAGATCAGATGGGGAAAAATCCAACAAACACATGATGCCCTCATCATGCTTATTAAATTACAAGATCAGATGGGGAAAAATCCAACAAACACATGATGTGCTCATTGAATTACAAGATTAGAGGCAAAAAAAAAGACATAATTCCATGTCCTAATGTTTAAGTATGATACAGACTACATCTACGTAAAACTGTCTGCTCATTTTAAGTCATGGTTCAAAAAAAAAAAAAAAAATCAAATGTTAAAAATTATATAATTTAATTCCAGGGACTTGCCAGGAGAAACTGCACTTACTCTTCAGAATGTTTGATATGGATGGGAAAGGATGCCTGCAAAAGGAAGAGTTATCTAGAATGTTTGGGTTAGTTCATACTTGGTTTTTCCCATAAATTCTAACAAGTCTCAACTGTGGAACAACAAAATTAGAAAATATAAAAATGTAAAAAGAGCTTGATAATAAATAACACAGTTCTGAAAATCAGTAAATACTAACTAGTACAACATTGCTGAATGATGAATAGACAAGTGATTACTATAGGACAGCCTCCCCAAACCTCTTATGAGGGAGTTGTCAGCAGTGCTTACACCTGTGACAAAAATTGTCATGTATAACAATTGTAATCAAGTTGTCATAGTTATACAGTAGATATTTACAATAACAATTTGCCTCTAAAACCAATAAGAATTTTTTATGATAAAAAATTTGTGGAATATCTTAACATGTATAATCCCTGAAAATTTCGACCTTTAGTATCATTACAAAAGATCCACTTTATATTCATATTTCTGTAGGAATAATGACAGATTTTTTGTAAATTTAAAAAGTATGATTTATATTAAATTATTGTAGTTCTTTGTTGGAAATGGCAAACAATAACATTAGCAAACCAGATTTAGAGAGTGTGGTGGATTCCATGTGTTCAGAGAATGGATTAAATGACCAATCATCTTACAATTTTGAGGATTTCTGCCAGCTGTTATCACCACAGATGGATAAAATCTGGAATGCTGGATTAGAGTGGAAAGGTATTCAAGGGGTTTTTGAATTAACAAGGTGTCTGTTGTACTTCTTAATAAAATATTTATTCCACAGAGCCCTCCTATTGTCTGTGGACGTTAAGCAGCCATCCATCCATCCTATTGTCCACAATTGTTTTTTTTTAATGTGAGATGGTTAAAATTGAAATATTACTTTTTAGGATAAGCCTGATGAAGCAGAGACATTTGAGGTCATGTGACAAAAATGTTTACATGACCTACTGTAATCACTTTATGCCTGTTTTATTTTCTTTCTGAAACTTTTAACGTATTTTTCTTTTCTTCTGGTACCAAGTTTGATAGGAATAATATGTATTTTAGTGTCTTCATGAGATTCTGCCTTGTGATTAATTTTCAGATTTATTGCTCGTCAACTTCCTGCTTACTGAATACTTTTATACTATGGATTCATTATTATTATACCCCACACAACTAAGTTGCGGAGGGTATAATGTTTTTCAACCGTCGATCTGTCCGTCCGTCCTGTTCTTGTCATCGAAACTCCTCTGAAACTGCACAACGGAATTTCATGAAACTTTGTAGATAATAAGGACATACTATGTGAATATGCATATCGACAGGAAATTACGATTCAATTTTTTTTCTAGGAGTAATGCCTCTTGAACTTAGAATTTTGGCCAAAATATACTACTGCAACAGTTTGTCATCGCAACTCCTCTGAAACCGCACAGCAGAATTTCATGAAACTTTGTAGATAAAAAGGAAATACTATGTAGATGTGTATATCGACAGGAAGTAGCGATTCAATTTTTTTTTCTAGGAGTTATGCCCGTTTAACTTAGAATTTTGGCCAAAATATACTTTGTCATCGCAACTCCCCTGAAACCGCACAACAGAATTTCATGAAACTTTGTAGATAATAAGGACATACTATGTAGATGTGCATATCGACAGGAAATTACGATTCAATTTTTTTCCCTAGGAGTTATGTCCCTTTAACTTAGAATTTTGGCCAAAATATACTTTCATCATCGCAACTCCTCTGAAACTGCACAACAGAATTTCATGAAACTTTGTAGATAATAAGGACATACTATGTAGATGTGCTTATCGATAGGAAATTACGATTCAATTTTTTTTCTTGGAGTTATGCCTCTTGAACTTAGAATTTTGGCAAAAATGTACTACTGTAACAGTTTTTCATTGCAACTCCTCTGAAAACACACAGCAGAATTTCATAAAACTTTGTAGATAATAAGGACAAACTATGTAGATGTGCATACTGACAGGAAATTACGATTCAATTTTTTTTTCTAGGAGTTATGCCCCTTTGAACTTATTTGCCTCGCTTTGAACTTAAAATTTTTGCCATAATATACTAAACAGGCTTTTGTCATCGCAGCTCCTTTGAAACCACACAATCAGGAGATTGAGACTTTAAATTGTGTGTTGTTCAGCAGATCATGATTTTTTTAGTACATATTATAAGGAAATCCTACTCTGATGAAGAGAACCTGATTTTCTTGTTGGAAATAGTTTTGACAGTGCAACGCAATATATAATTATACCCCACACAACAAAGTTGCCGAGGGTATAATGTTTTTTACCCGTCCGTCTGTCCTTCAGTCAGTCCTGTTTTTGTCATCCCAACTCTGAAACTGCACAACAGAATTTCATGAAACTTTGTAGATAATAAGGACATACTATGTAGATGAGCATATTGACAGGAAATTACGATACTATTTTTATACCCAGCACAACATAGTTAATCAGTCTGTCCTGTCCCTCCGGCTGTCTGTCAGTCCTGTTCTTGTCATCTCAACTCCTCTGAAACCACACAACAGAATTTCATGAAACTTTGTAGATAATAAGGACATACTATGTATATGTGCATATCGACAGGAAATTACGATTCTATTTTTTTTTAGGAGTTATGCCCCTTTAACTTAGAATTTTGGCCAGTCTTAGTTATACTACTGCAACAGTTTGTCATCGCAAATCCTCTGAAACCACACAACAGAATTTCATGAAACTTTGTATATTGTAAGGATATACTATGTAGGTGTGCATATCGACAGGAAAATATGATGGAATTATCTAGGAGTTATGCCCCTTTGAACATAGAATTTTGGCATAATTATACTACTGCAACAGTTTGTCAGCGCAACTCCTCTGAAACCACACAACAGAATTTCATGAAATTTTGTAGATAATAAGGACATATTATGTAGATGTGCATATCGACAGGAAAATAAGATTCAATTTTTTTTTCTAGGAGTTATTCCCTTTGAATTTTGGCCTAAATATACTACTGCAACAGTTTGTAATCGCAACTTCTCTGAAGCCACACAACAGAATTTCATGAAAGTTTGTAGATAATGAGGACATAATATGTAAATGTGCATATCCACAAGAAAATTTTTATCAGTTGACTTTTGTAGAGTTATATCAACTTTGATCCTAGAAAATTGGTACATTCAAAAAATTAATGTGCAGCATTCATACAATTTCTTAGGAACTACAATTCAAGGCTTTCTGAAAATTTGAATAGCGTTTCATGTGAGCACGCTTTAGTGTGTGATACATTTGTACATCAATCCCTCATCAACTCCCTGCTTTCTGAATAATGGATAAAATTATTCACAGTTCAACTTGTATTTTCATTCCCTTTGTGTTGTTCCTTGTCTTAGACTGGATTATACACTATTGTTTTTTTATAGGTAGAAAAAATTGTTACCCATCGAATGACAAGAAAAGATTGTAAGTACAGCTCAATATTAGAGATTGCATGTATGTGATTTATTATAAACAGAAACAGATTTTAGTGTTAAATACCATTTTATAATGTGTTACTGTACCCTTGTTTTATATAAGGCAAAAAAATGTTTGTTTATGGTTTTTGGGAAGAAAGTTATCATATTGGTTTTTTAGCGGTGAAGAAAATTTTGAACGGAAAGTCTAGTAAGGCACTAAACTCAGTACACTTTTGTAATTACTGAATTTTTATGGTTCCCTTTTAGCGATTGTCATCTTGATAGACAGTTATTACTTTTGAGAAACAGCAACTTGCATATCATTACTGATCACCATAATCTTTCTGGTAACAAGCTGCTGGGGGTTAAAAACATGTTACTCAGAATAAAATGAACCTGATATCTTTAAACTCATGGAAAAGAATTGTGAACAGACATTTTTTCATTGCCTAAACAATTATACCATCAATATATTGTGATATCTGCATGTATAGAAAATGGAACTATGAAGCATGTTTATATTTTGTTTAATTTTATTTTTTGACATACTTTCTTGAATAGTTGCTTTAATTTGATTTGAATTGAATCAAGTTTAATGATATTTTCACATAATTTCAATAACATGAATAGAAATGGCCTTTAATTATTGGCTTTCAGAAATATGGAAATAATGAATATAATTTGATAATAGTTACTACTTAATTGCAGCAGAAAATCCCCCAAACCATCACCAAAACCTTCTCCAAAAGCTTCACCTAAAGCAACTCCGAACGTATCACCTAAAGCAACTCCGAACGTATCACCTAAACTTTCTCCTAAATCATCTCTGAAATATTCACCTTATCAAGACATGTAAGTAGAAAACTGCACAGCATTCCCATTTGTCCGAGCAAAAGCTTGATTGTTTGATATTATTTCTTTTTTATAAATTAAAGTAATTTGAAAGATTATTTTTGTTTTAAATTAAAATTAATTATTATATTGAAAACTGTTGTGAAAAAGGTCTGCTCGTCCTTAATTTTCATTTTAGAATTTTAAAGAAAAACTGTATTCTTAAATATATTACTATCTGTTTATGATACTTAATGTCAAACTTAAACAATTTAAAAGTATAATAATGTACCAATTTGTATACATAGAAAGGCTAGTTCTGCAATAATTTTACAAAGTGAAGGAAATAACACTTTAAAAGTACCAGATGTTTTGTAAGTAAAACCGCCTGTTTTATAATATAATATAGATCTGCTTCCTATGAGAATATATATTTTCAATTTCATATTTATTGCATGTAGACGTAGGTTTCATATTCATATTTATGTATATCAGATAGCATTCTTCATTGTTTTAGACTACATTGATCTGCTGCTTTTATCATTGTCATCCAATTAACAAACTTTGAATACATAGATATAAGAAGATGTGGTATGAGTGCCAATGAGACAACTCTCCATCCAAGTCAAAATTTATAAATGTAAACCATTATAGGTCAAAATACGGTCTTCAACACGGAGCCTAGGCTCACACGAACAGTAAGCTATAAAGGGCCCCAAAATTACTAGTGTAAAACCATTCAAGCGGGAAAACCAACGGTCTAATCTATATAAAAGCGAAACGAGAAACACTTATGAACCACATCAACAAGCGACAACTACTGAACATCAGATTCCTGACTTAGGACAGGTGCAAACAAATGCAGCGGGTTTAAACATTTTAATGGTACCAAACCTTCACCCTTTTTCTGAAACAATAGTGTAACATCACAACATAGAAAGACACACTATAAAATATCAACTGAAATAGCTTAACTCAATCAAAGGACATAGTAACACCATTGAACATACACTGAACAAATAAATTTGACCTATGATACAATGTAAATTCAAAATAAATAAACTAAGGAAGAATAATAAAAGTAACATGTTATATCGGTATGAAATGTTAAACAATTTAAGAAAAACAATGTTTAGATGTTCTATTTGTTAACCTCAAAAAGTGAAATCTACTCTACTATATTTATATCTGTTTACACACTTACATATGACCAAAAATATAGTTACTGTTTTTGTTGTAATCATTGTTTTTCATGTACACTCTTTGTGTTTTAAATATAAAGCTAAACGATTTGTAGTAATTTGACATAAATTTTGTGGATTGAACAGTGAATTAAAAATGAAGAAGTAAATACTACTTATAAAGACCCAAACGTATACAATGTTTCAAGACATCAATTATATGGTATACAGGGCTAAGAAACAGACAAAAGGAAAGACTTTTCTAAATTCTAAAATAGTTTCACTGGCTAATCTTCTTTCCAAAATTTTATATACTCCTTTAAATGTTTGTCTCTTGAGATTGAAAAAGATGTTTGAATAAACAGTTTTCTTTTGGTATGTGAGCTCTGAGCAGGAACACCCAAAAGGGTTTTTGGTTAATTGATTGAAATATTTCATGTTCTTAATATTCAAATATATTTAGACAACTATCCACCAAAAGACAAGGATGTAACCAAGTATTATAGTATATAATATTCAAAATGTGTAGATTTGTTGGTTCAAACTTTGATAAAACAGAAATCATTTAAAAACTAAAATGTATTCAATTTAAATTGTTGAAAGTTTTCTGTTAGACCTTTTATGTTTTTATCCTCTATGTGTTTTATATTTATGAATTTCTAAATTTCTTTTGGTATTGTACATTTTTTATGCCCCAGCCTTAGCGGAGGGGGCATTAAGTTTTACCCTTGTCTGTCTGTACGTACGTCCCTCCGTCCGTACGTCCCAGAGTTGGTTTCAGTTCTCTACCTTTAGTTTTCCTCAACCAAATGCTATGAAACTTATACACAATGCTTATTACCACAAAATACAGATCAAGTTTGAATTATGGTGGTGTCACTTTAACCGTTCTAGAGTTATACCCCTTTACAAAGGGTAAAATTGCTGAATTTTTTGTTTCCGTTCTCTAAATTTAGTTTGCCTCAACCAAATGCTATGAAACTTATACACAATGCTTATTACCACAAAATACAGATCAAGTTTGAATTATGGTGGTGTCACTTTAACCATTCTAGAGTTATACCCTTTACAAATGGAAAAATTGCTGAATTTTTCGTTTCTGTTCTCTAAATTTAGTTTGCCTCAACCAAATTTTATTAAACTTAAACACAATACTTATTACCACAAAACTCAAATCAAGTTCAAATTTGGGTAGGGTCACTTTTATCGCTCTTCAGTTATGTCCGTTTATAATTTTATATGATATGCAAGCGGGGGCATCATCTGTGTCCCATGGACACATTCCACATTTATTTCTTTGTAAAGTTGTGAACCTACCTGAAAATATTGTTTAATTAACTAAATAACAATTTGAGCATTTTGAAAATGTTTCTTTTCCTGTATCATTTATGCAGTGGAAAATTAATATGACAAAAGCACATTCCCAGCACTGGTGTTAGATGGTTAATGTATCTTATTATGATAAGTGTTTGCTTTCATTTCAGTAAAAAAAGATTTTGGTAATTGTAAAAAATATATGAACTTTGCTTTATTTTACTTGTTAAACATGCTTGAACAACATCATTTCCATACTTTTATTCTGAACTTCTCTGCCTTTCAACATTGAATGTTTTTTTAATCCTTTAGAAAAAAGACTGGTTTTCAGACATTTGAAGAACTTTTTCTTTGTGGGTTGGTTATTATTTGTGCATGACATGTGTTACTTAACAGTGGTGTCTGCAGAATTCCTTATTATTTCATATGTGTTGTTTGATATACAATGAATATGAATGGTATATTTCCCAATGTACATTAAGCAAACAACAATCAGTCATTCTTACGATCGGTGTCTGACATATTCTATTTTTACTTTCACCTAAAAGACCATGATGATATTGTTTTAAACATAATACCATTATGTGATCAAGACATTTCTGTGTGTCTACAATTAGTGTTAACCAACCTACACAAACACAGCACAAACAAGCAGTGAAATGAGCCTCTGTTAGAAAGAATTTACAATTGTAAAGGTTGTTTTATTCAGTTAAGGAACTTGGTACTCTGAAATCTTTGGTACCTGTAAATAGCAAAGAAGCAATATATATGTATCTGATACAAACAAATTAAGATTAATCATCAGTTTACTGTGAGAAGTGAGGATCAACCTTAAAAAATTGAAAAATAAGTCAAAGAGAGGATTTACTGATCTTAATTTACTACAGATATAGATTTTTAAGTGATATTTGAATAGTTATTGACTTTAAATTGTTATTGCGCCATGTTTTTGTTCAAAATTGTTCCACGCATATCTATTTACAGAAAACATCTAATAAATATTTTTTATGCCCCACCTACGATAGTAGAGGGGCATTATGTTTTCTGGTCTGTGTGTCCGTCCATCTGTTCTTCCGTCCGTTCGTCCCGCTTCAGGTTAAAGTTTTTGGTCGAGGTAGTTTTTGATGAAGTTGAAGTCCAATCAACTTGAAACTTAGAATACATGTTCCCTATGATATGATCTTTCTAATTTTAATGCCAAATTAGAGATTTTCCCCCATTTTCACGGTCCACTGAACATAGAAAATGATAGTGCGAGTGGGGCATCCGTGTACTACGGACACATTCTTGTTGAGGGTTTTCTTTAATATCAATATAATGTCTGAAAACCAGTCTGAAGCTAGTATAAGTTCATTAGGACCAGTGAAATCAGTTTGTAGCCAGATCCATTGTCAGTTTAATTGTCAAGGACCAGTTGAACTTGAAGATCAAACATCCTAATGTTTTAAATACAGTTAATTGTGGTAAAATACATGTACATGTATATAAAAGTAAGGAGATGTGGTATGATTGCCAATGAAACAACTATCCACAAGAGTTGAAATGACGTGGATACATATCTTTTTTTATACCATAATGCATGCAAGAGGAGGGTGAAATATAGTGATGCACATAGCCTTCCGTCTATAGTTTGGTTTCTGAATGATAATTAAAGTACTGCTTGACAAAATCTTTTGAAATTATAACACAATGTAATGGACCATATACATTTTTTTCATAAGGTCAAGATAATTTTTGATGGTTTTGAGAATTACCATTCAAGAGTTATTCCCCTTAGTTACTTTAAAAATTGGGTTTTCTTTAGTTTCCAGATGACAATGAAAATACAAATTGACTTAATTGAACTTGAACACAATGTCATGGACCATAAAATACAGGTGAAGTTTGATTTTGATGGTTTTAACATTCACTGTTAAAGAAGAGTTATGTCCTAAGTTAACTTAAAAATTGGTATCTCTTTGTTTTCTGGATTATTAAATTTAAGTACAACTGAAACAATTCATTTGAAATATGAACACAATGTTGAGGATCATGAAATAAAGATAAATTTTCCTTTTTGTGGTTTTGACATTTACTGTGTAAGATTTATGTCCCTTTAAGTTACCTTTAAACTAGATTTATTGAGGGATTCAAAATGATTATTGAAGTACCATTTGAAATTTCATGGATCATAAAATGCAGGTCAAGTTTTATTTTGATGATTTTTACATTTACCGTTCAAGTTTTATTCCCAATAGTTATCTAAAAGTTTTTTTCTATTCCCTAGTGATAATGAAAATTCTGTTTGACAATATTGTTTTACATTTTAGAACAATGTTATGAAACATGGAATACAGTTCACATTCAATTTGAATTTAGGTTTTAGTATTCCCTTATAAAAATATTTTCTGCCAGAATTAGATCACTTAAAATTCTAAACATTTGTGAAACTGCAATAGTTTGCTATGAGGATCACCCAATGAATCAGACTTATAAATAGCCTACTAAAATTGAGAATTAACTAAAACAGATATCTAAAATTTCGTTTGAAAATGTCTTGAATGTGCTCATTTTTTGTAATTCAACAAAATTAGATATATTCAAAATGTCAAATATTTCTGCCCACATAACTTGAGTGTGATATAATTTAATTTTACATTTAGTGAAAGCCTTTTAATCTGTAAAGGAGCTGCCATCAAATTTGTTTTGTTTTGTTTCCAATTTTGACTGTCAAAGTATCAGAAAAGAGATTGTTACTCCCAAAGGGTTTTTATATTTCTACCGAATCTGAACTTTTACCTAAACCATTAAACTTGACTAGGATGTTTGATCTTTCTTTAGGTCCAGGAAATACTGAGCTTGAAACAGATGTGATCGAATGGTTGAACTTAACATGTGAATCTATTATTAATAACAGTTCAAAATATTATTAATGAATAACTTGGAATAACTACTACTATATATATGGAATGAGATTTGAATGCATGAAATAATATATATGTCAAAATGAATACCTGTATTGAAGACCATATGTTCATAAAATGTTATTTTTTGGTACAGTTGCAATTATTTGCAGAGCTTCAGATATATCTTTTCAATATTGCAAAACATTTTTTTAGCATTGCAAATTTTAGTTAACATTTTAGTTATATCAGCCAGAAGAGTGAAGGTTAAAATAATAGATGAAAGACCATTGACCATTGACCATTGACCATTATAAAGTTGAAATGTGAAAATTTATATAATAATTATATTTTTTCATTTGTCCCAAATTGTGGCATAAACTTTTATATGAAATATCATTTTGTTGAAAAGATTTTCCGGAAATAACCCCTATTTAAGTTTGTCTAAAATGAAGGCTAAGAGCAAATTAGGTAAGAAATGATAAGTTGAGGCTTTTTTTTGTATAGATATTTTATAACATGCCAAGAGTGATCTCACCAAAAATTGGCCTCTTAAATTGTATAGACTGTATTTATTTTATATAATTTTCTTAGGAGTATTGATATTGGAAGACGAAAATCAAACACACCTAACATTGAAAATCGTAGAAAATCCAGTATCCAGCCTTCAACATGCAGTGATGATAGCCGATCAAACAGTCTCAAGTCCAGTAATTTGAGTGATGCCAAGTTTGTAGCTGTCAGGGAAAAATATTCACCTTTGAAGTCAAAGCTGAAAACAGTAGCACACTTTGTGGAAAACAACAGACAACATATCTTCTTTCTTGTTCTCTTTTTTGGGATATGTCTTGGATTGTTTACAGAAAGGTTTTACTGTAAGTATGAGTATACTTAGTTGAATAAATCTAAGATTGTTTACAGAAAGGTTTTATGTAAGTATGAGTATACTCAGTTTAATAATTTAAATCTTAAGATTGTTTACAGAAAGGTTTTATTGTAAGTATGAGTATACTTAGCTAAATAATCTAAGATTGTTTACATAAAGGTTTTACTGTAAGTATGAGTATACTTTGTTTAATAAATCTAAGATTGTTTACAAAAGGTTTTACTGTAAGTATCAGTATACTTAGTTGAATAAATCTTTTAAGATTGTTTACAGAAAGGTTTTACTGTAAGTATCAGTATACTTAGTTGAATGAATCTAAGATTGTTTACAGAAAGGTTTTACTGTAAGTATCAGTATACTTAGTTGAATGAATCTAAGATTGTTTACAAAAAAGGTTTAACTGTAAGTATGAGTATGCTTAGTTTAATAAATCTAAGATTGTTTACAAAAAAGGTTTTACTGTAAGTATGAGTATACTTAGTTTAATAAATCTAAGATTGTTTACAAAAAGGTACAACTGTGTTTAATGAAAAGTTGATTATGTGCCTCCGTAATGTAACCAAAATGCTCCAGTCCTATACAGTTCTAGATTGCTCTGCCGGCCTTTTTGAAGACTTGATGGGGCTGGGTGACTTCAGTGTGCAGTCCATATAGTATTCATGTAACATTGAAATTCCTTGTTTGACATCAGAGATTTTTATCATCAGTTTTATAATTGATTATTTGCACTGAAAATGACATAATTGTTGCAATTTTTTAATGACATTTTTGTCACTGGCCTTCTTCAGTTTCTTTATTATCCTTATAACCTACAAGGATGGAAGATTATTTCAAATTAAAAACACTCGATCATAATCAGCAAATATTTCCAAACTAATTGCCATGCTTCTTTACAATTATTATATGATATTACAATAATAAAATGTTTTCAGAATATATACAGAGCCTGGCCAATAAATAATACGTTGCCCCTGAATAGGTACATTCATACCCAGGTGAAAAACAAAATTTTTATCACAAGGAAAATAAAATCTCGTCTTATATACATGATGTAAACATTATTTGTTTTAATTTTTACATTGAACTACAAAAATAACTTACTCTCCTATTTCATTATAGATTACACAGTTGAAAGAGAACACAGTGGATTACGGGCCTTAATGAGTTATGGTATAAGCACCACCAGAGGAGCTGCCGCCGCAATGAGTTTTACTTTCTCATTGCTATTACTTACAATGTGTAGGAACATGATCACATGGTTACGGGGAACATTCCTGAATCTTTACATTCCTTTTGATTCTCATGTTGCATTCCATAAAGTTGTTGCATGGTCAGCTTTATTTTTTACTGGTAAGGACATTTAGAATTTTTAAGAACAGTTGATGTATTTATGCATGGCTCAAAATTAGCTATCGTCTGGTTGTCATAGACAACTTAAAGTAATTTAACTGTTAGGTTGTCTGGTTTTATGGCCAGGCATTACTAGAAAAATCGTGAAATATTTCACCTGAGAATTAAGCTTTCCAGTATATTTATATATCACAAATTTTGTTTAATTAACATTTCTGATGTGCTAAAA
The DNA here is from genome assembly GCA_017311375.1 of Mytilus coruscus. Classification (NCBI taxonomy): domain Eukaryota; kingdom Metazoa; phylum Mollusca; class Bivalvia; order Mytilida; family Mytilidae; genus Mytilus; species Mytilus coruscus. The sequence goes on along the minus strand of CM029596.1, from coordinate 111,401,386 downwards.
ACCCATCGTACTTTCATTTTCATCGACTATTGGGATGCATGCATAACATTTAATGTATGTATGTTCTGTATGCTCTTTCTTTTGCTAGGAGCACAGTCTTTAATATGATCAACGTTTGTTAATCGTGTCTGTCAAGAGTTAGGTAATTTTTATGCCCCCTCCGCTACCATTACGGTTTACCATTGTCCGTCCATATGTCTCGAAATTGGTATCCATTCTCTAACTTGCCTCAACCAAATTTTATGAAACTTATACACAATGCTTATCACCACAAATCTCAGATAAAGTTTGAATTTGGGTGGCGTCACTTTTACCGTTCTGGAGTTATACCCCTTTACAAATGGAAAAATTGCTGATTTTTTTTGTTTCTGTTCTCTAATTTGAGTTTGCCTCAACCAAATATTATGAAACTTATACACAATGCTTATAACCACAAAACTCAGATCAGGTTCCAATTTGGGTGGCGTCACTTTTACCGTTGAGTTATGTCCCTTAATAATGTTATATGCAAGCTGGGGCATGATCTGTGTCCCAAGGAAAAACATTAAAAGGAAATAATGCCTGTTGAATTATTCTTTTAAGGATTACATGTGATTGGATATAGTATTAACTTCTACCAGTTAGCCACACAACCAACAAAACATTTGTGTGTATTTGACTCTATTGTTCTCAGGTATGTAAAATGATACATGTTATTTAAATTGATGCCAAAATTTTGAAATTTTTCTTTTATACAAGTTGTATTACAAAATCAAAATCCTGCAACTCAATAAATTCTGACTTTACACAACATAGATTTTGAAGTATTTACCTAGCCAGAAGTCATATTTTTCTGTATACAGTTATAGCTCATCATAAGAATAAAAGAACGGAGAGATGCTTATCACAAGAATGTATATTTTTTACTACTTCCAATAATATTTACAAAAAACACTGATTTCTCTATTTTAACTATTACACTGATGCAAATACAGTTAAGTTTTCCCTTGTCTGCTTGACTAGAAGTATTTGAAATACTGTAAATTCAGAAATTATTGCTTGCATTTATTTATTATTGCGATTTCCTCATTTTGGACTAAAATGCGATTTTAATTTTTGCGATATTGAGAAAAATCCAGTTTAATTCATACAAAAAATTACAAAATGCGAGTTTTAATTATTGCGATTATAACCCTGTCGCATTTTTCGCAATAATAAAAACATCGCAATAATTTCTGAATTTATAGTAGTTGGACATTGTAGGTATCAAATTGTTCAATATTTCTTTGGCAAAATGGCAATTTTTGATTGGCAGTTAAAAGGACACACATGATATATGTGTATTATAGAATATTGAAAAGATAGAAAAACTGTGATTATGAATTTACAATTCTAACACTTCACATTAATTCTAACAATGAAGAAAGCAAAACAAAACAAACAAAATGTTGCAAAAGAAAAATAAGTAATATTTATTATCTGTTTTTCAGAACTGAAGCTTTGCCAGGTTTTGAGTTTTGGTTCTTTGGAAATATGACTGGTAAGTTATTTATTTTATGGAAGTAAACCCATCTATATTGAGTAAGAGACATGTTATTATAAGCACTGAAAAGATTTTTTTTGGACTATCAGTCATCAAATCAGTCTTCTTGGAATGCTTTACATTTTATGAAATGGTGTCCTAGAATGCTTACATTTTGTAAAACATGAACTTCTCAAATGCCTCTTGTTTTATGGGAAGTGAAAATGTGTTTTTTTCAAACAGTTATAACATGTATTAAAAAACATTTCATGGTTTAAAAAAAACACTTTTTGATAGTGGGGGAAATTATTGAGATTTTGACCTTCTTAGGGAGCTACCATTTGATTTTTATGGGGGCTAGGATGAAAATTTTGTCCTGCCTTTTATTTTTCCCTCTATTCGGTCCTGCCTTTTTATTTTCACTCTATTCGGTCCTGCCTTTTTTTCAGTTTATCCTGACTTTTTTACATAAATTGTCATCCTGCCTTTTTTTTTGCAAATAATCTCATCCTCCCTTAGTTGGAGACCTGTCTAAAATGGAGATTCAATCTCTCCCCTAAAAGGGAATGAATAACAACTATGTTTTTTGGACATACACTTGAAGCTGTTTAACATTTATTAGTTACCGTAGCAACTGATAATTTTGACCAATTTTAATTTATTATAGGTTGTACTGGTGTTTTGCTTGTGGTGGTAATCTGTATCATCTATGTGTTTGCTACGCAGGCAGCCAGACAGTTTATATTTAATGGTTTTTGGCTGACACACAAACTTATCGTCATCATGTATGTTTTGACCATTTTGCATGGCGCATCAGTGATTGTACAGAAGCCCATGTTCTTTGTCTACTTCATAGTACCGGCCATTCTTTTTGCCATGGATAAAATGATAAGCTTGAGTAGGAAGAAAACAGAAATTACAGTAATCGGAGCCGAAAAACTACCGTCAGGTAAGAAAACCACCATATATAGTTAAAATAATAATTCTTGTAAAAAAGCTTCTTTTTATATAGGGCGGTTCCATTTAAACATGCATGGTATCCAGGATAGATGCTTTCAAAACGGGGTTACCACCTATAAAGATGATTTGAGAATTTCATACATTTTCAATGTACAAAAAGGCATTTGCTACCCACCCATAGTTGACACTTCAAAGTGCTTTCCATGGGTTCCAAATATGTTTTTATGGAACAGCCCTTTATAATAGATGTAATTGTATGCAAAAGAATTATCAACTTTTTTTTTATGTGTTTGATTTTTGGTAAATTTTAAAAATGAATTGTGAAGTTTGTTTATTTGTATTCACACTTTAATGATCAAATTGTTCATGTCTCACTGTAGGCCTTTCACACTGAAAGTAGTCGGCCATTTTACAGACATTTCAATGATTTGAGTGCAGCTTGTACATAATTATTTGTTATGCTTTTCTCATCAATAAAAAAATCTGAAATTTTTCAAAAGTAAATTGTTCTTTTAAGGAACATGCTATAATAATTGTTTATACTTTGTAGACATCACTTTCCTTGAATTCAAAAGACCATCTAAATTTGAATACAAATCTGGTCAGTGGGTGAGGATTGCCTGTCTGTCGCATGGCAGAAATGAATTCCATCCATTTACCATAACGTCTGCCCCACATGAGGATACTCTGTCTCTACATATAAGAGCTCTTGGTCCATGGACCTGGAATATTAGGAACCTGTTTGATCCTGAAAGCCTCAAAGATGGACCATATCCAAAGGTAATTTAAATATTGAATAGTTTCAAAGTTAGTTGTTCATATTATGAATGAAGAGAAAGAGAACTTACTAATATTGCAGTAAATTGAATGCAAGATTGTGTCATACTTTTTCTGCACCCCTCATTTTTAACAGACTTGTCAGGGCTCACGCTACCAGGCGACTAGGGCGAAGAAGTTGCTTTCCCGTCCATCACTTCGCTTTGCCCGACCCTCAAAAGCGAAAACAAGTCGCCCTGTTGTTTACGATACTCGCTTTCAGTCGCTTTCGTCATCGGACATTTTCAATTTTTACCAAGTTGATAAAACATCAATTTTTTATCGATTATTAAAGAAATTCAGACATAAACCATTCATTTTCTTAAGAAAAGAGGTTTAAGCATTGACTTTACAGTGTGTAGCAGGTTATTTAATTAAAAAGACAACTTTTTATCACTGTATTCACTTCCGGTACTTGTTACTTAGAGAGCGTACATCAATCTAACTTTCGCGGCAAAATAAGTTTGTTACTTCATTTGAAAGTGATAAAGTTGCCTCAATAAATGTTTAATCCATTTATTGCATTAAAACGTCATATTCCTTTCCAAATAGCTTGTCAAACATCGTTTATTTTGTAAATTTTCTTCGTCCGCCATTAATCGTTTACTAACTACGGATCGAACTGGACCAGCTATGACCAAAATCCGTATTTTACAATAATAACTACGGACGCATGAATGGAAAAGCTGACAGAAGAATATTGATCCCAAAAGGAAAAATTACACATTCCACACGCATTAACAGACTTTTGGTCAGATCTAATTGATTAATGTATATAATTCCATATAATTTATATGGATTGTTTCAAAATATTGATTAAAGTTGCTTAACTACTAATATCAATATATTATGGCCCAACAACTTTGAAACGCTGAATTTCATAACATGATAAACAAGATAGGTTTTAATTGAATTGTAATTCACATATTATAATTTCTTTACCTTTTGACATAAAAAAAAAAAAATCTTTTAGTGCTAGATATTTAGTTGGTAGTTTCTCACAAGAACCTAAACTTAAACAACTTTGAATTTGAACTGTTAATTTAATTGTATACTCAGATATGAATTGAACAATATAAAAGAACATTATTTACATATGACCCTTTATACTATAGAAAATCAAAACATTGTAGTGCAGCGCGAAGGAGCACTTCTCTTTCAAATCTCACCACTTCTCCCTATCAGTTTCAAAAAGAGAAGTCACTTCTCCCTATGATTCTGAAGTAGTGTGAGCCCTGCTTGTCTGTGTAAAAATATATCTACACGTCACCTATTAGTAGGAATATATTTGAATTGATTAATTCACAAGTTATTGCAATAATACCTAATTAGTTCACAAGTTATTGCAAAATAATGCCTAATTAATTCACAAGTTATTGTAATAATACCTAACTTAGTACAAAAAAGGTTGGGACACTTTATTTGAAAGCCACAACTGAATTAAAAAGGCATAAAAAGTAGATGCAGTTCCTTGTCATCTTTTAAAATATTATCTTGTGATGTAACTTGATCTGTCCATAACTGGGCTGTTGCTCACAAAACTTTACTCATTACCCAGAGTACAAAATTTGTGCTAGAAACACCAAATTTAGTACTATGATTGGGTGAATTCTTTGTCTGAGTCTGAGTACGATAATCGTACTTGGAATTTTTATAACTGGAAGGCCTGATGTTCTGTTGATTCCCTTACAGTTGTAACTTACTAAATAAAATATGGTCAGGAAAATATTCAGGTAATACTGACTACTAAATGCCTTCATAATTTCTGTTCTTATTCATGTAAAGGCTTCTATTTGCAGCTATTTTTGGATGGTCCCTATGGAGCTGGACAACAAGATTGGTACCAGTATGAAGTGTCTGTATTAGTGGGGGCAGGTATTGGTGTTACCCCATATGCATCCATTTTGAAGGATTTTGTTCACATGGCACAAATGCGCAGTACATACAAAATGAAGTGTCAGAAGGTAATTTTTAAGAAAAGTATATGAATTCAATACATACTTCTATATTTGTAAAATCCAAATAAAAATATCTTACCATTTCCCAAAAATTTCTTAACATATGAATAAATTTTTAAACATGATTTTTTTTCTAAAATGTCTCAACATGCTTAATCTTTTAATGGCTTTCAAAGAAAAATAGAAATGAACAAAACATTGCATGCTCTTTCTAACCATCTAAATGGTCTTAAAATGATTACATTACATGTATGTTTCCTAATAATCTGTACTTTCCATTGAGTGCTAACAATCGACAGGCTTTCCAAAATTAGATTTTATTTCCCAATACAATTCAACATTCATGTCAGCACATGTTTCCAGTGACAATGTCACACCAATGCATAAGAAAACAAACAAATTATTGGATATAACTTGTATTTTATGGTTGTCGTCTAAAAGGGTAATTATAAGAATTGAATGCTTTTTATTAGGTGGTTAAAGCATTGATTGTGCTCCTCACTTCATACAAATTGTGCTTCGGTGAATGCCTATACACCCCAATAAAATTACAAAAAGACGCATTGCATGAAATTTAAGTAGATAGGTTTTGAGAAACATAAAACTCACATAAAAAATTTTGATAGCCTTATTTTTATGCAATATTTCCTGAAATCGTAATGATAAATCACCATTTTTATCTATCTATCAACAATCACAATGAATGCACACAGAAATTTCTGATTATACAGTATTCTTTAGTAATTTATTTAACCTGTGTAACAGTTTTCCTGTTTAATCAACCTCAACTAAGTTTCAGTGAAGATAGATTTCATTGTATTTGAATTCAATGCCCATAAATATATGATACAATTCCTACTATTTACAGTAAAAATTCCACTAATTGATAAAACATTTACTGTATTTTCAGTTATACTTTATATGGGTAACAGGAAGTCAGAGACATTTTGAATGGCTGTTGGACATCATCAGGGAAGTAGAAGAGGTTGACCAGAAGGGCATTGTCTCTATTGATATATTTATCACCCAGTTCTTCCAGAACTTTGATCTCAGAACTTGCATGCTGGTAATTATGATCTATTTAGGCAGAAATTCGCATCTTACCTCATTGAAGATTATATCCTACCTCATTGAAGATTATATCCTTATTGTAGTGTCAAGTCTTTCCTTTCTAAACTAAGTAAAAAGGAAAATATATTTAAAAGAAGGTTTTGTTAAATATGTATTGAGAATGTTTTATTTTGTCTTTCTTGTTTTAACTTTACATTTTTTGGCCAATTATTATTTAAAGAGATAATTCAAACATAAGAACACGTATATATGTAAAAATAATGAAGTTCCAAGAATATCCATCTCTATGTTATATTTTGAAGGATGACGTTCGTGGTTATATTTGTTTTTCTTTTTTTGCTATGATGTTGTCAGTTTGTCTTTACACACATAAGTCAATGATTTCGTCATAAAATTTTGGCATATTTGGGATCAACAGCACTTTTTCTGCATGACAGATCAACTTATGGGTAATGTCATTTGACCATAGGTTTTCAGCAGGGTGAAGAGGTTAAAAAGGAACAGTGGTCCATTTTTATGAGTGGAAATCTGTTAAAATCATTCCATTTGCCTAACCTAACCTGTAAACTAGAAAGATATCATATGATACCACTTTTTCAACCTCTTTTTTTCCCTGGGCGTCCATCAGTCAGTCCTTGTGTCCGTCCGTCTGTCCATCCAGTCTTGTTAGTGCTCTCACAGGTACAATTCTTGCCAAATTTTTATAAAACTTATACTATAGGTTAATATCAGCAATATCTCTGACAAGTTCTAAAATGGTGGCCGATCGACTTTTTTTAAAAGAGTTATGGCCCTTGGAAAAATTAAATTTATGGAAAATGGCTTTGTTAGTGCTCTCACAGGTACAATTCTTGCCAGGTTTAAAAAAAACTTATACTATAGGTTAATATCAGCAATATCTCGGACAAGTTCTATAATGGGGGACGATTGACTTTTTAAAAAAAAGTTATGACCCTTGGAAATATTAAATTTATGGAAAATGGCCTCGTAAGCGCTCTCACAGGTACAATTTTTTATAAAACTTATAGTATACTATAAGTAATGCCCTTGAAGGTCTGTTTGAAATATTAAGTAAACAATAAAAAAAAGTTTTTTGTCCCCCGCACACGCTTTTTATTTAGAAATTGTTTTAAAGAACAACAAAAAAAAAGTGTTTTTTCTTTAAGTTATTGCCCCTGGATAGATAAAATATGTGCAACGCGGGGACATTGGAACTCTGTTCTTTTATTCGAACTGCCAGACTCATACTTACTGTTAGCCAATACTATGTATTTTTCAAAATAGAAAAATATACACAGAAGTTGAAATATGTAATGTTGTTTGTTTCTTGTATAAAATCTGAACAATATATAAAACATTTGAATTTTTTGGTTATTTCTGTAAAAAATGTCAGCTGAAATATTTCTTACATATTACTGTTTATATTGAATTCTGTTTCAATATTTAAGTTTCTCAGAGATCTCTTTTACAGTCTTCTTTAATGTCAATGTGAGTAAGGTAGCTGAACCGGCTTGTATTGGATGCTTTAGTTTACATTTATGATCATTTATCGTCATTGAAACAAAATGATTATTGACTTATATGAGTATGTTTAACTTTTCAGTATATTTGTGAGGAACACTTCCAGAAGTTGTCAGGTGGTCGTAGTCTGTTTACTGGATTGAAAGCTACCACTCATTTTGGTCGGCCACAACTCAGTTCTATGTTTCAAGCAGTACATAGAACACATCCTATGGTAATATTTGTTATGGTTTTATGTCATTTGAAAATATATGTTCATAAGTATTAAAACTAAAAAACAAAGTACTGTAATCTATAAAAGTGTTGGGGTATGTTTACATTTCCAATCTGACTTTTTTTGGTTTTACTTCTAAAAAATAATTTCATCATACAGATTTTTCTTTCTGTAAGTTTAAAATTACAACAAAGTCATGTAGTTTTATTTTTTTGAGGGGTCAATCCTAACCAGATTATTGCTTTTCTAAATTTGTGTTTTTTTTTGATTTATTAGGTATACATTCTCAGTACACCTAAATTTTTTCCTTTCTGACTTTAGAATGAAAGTTACATCTTTTATATCAATTTTATAAGACAATGATTGCACTTAAAGACATCATAGAAAAATTGATTTTAAGAATAAAGAATCATATTGAAGGGTGAGAAAAAAAGAAAGTCAATCTGATCAATTTGGAGGGGGTGAACAGGGGAATTCAATTCCTGCTTCCCTCCCCCAGACTACCTTTTCCCTCCCCCTTGACTCCCGCTTCCCTCCCCTCGACTCCCACTTCCCTCCTTTAACTTATCATTTCGTTCAGATATGCCTCTTTTCCCCCTTCACACAAGCAAATCTAGAACTGTGAACATACCTCTGTTTCTCTAACCTGTCCTTGCTGGTGAAGGGGTTGATCATCGTCACATGCACACGAGTATCTAGCATACCATACTGGAGGTGTGACAGTGACAAGATGCACAGGGATATAAAAAAAAAGTTTAAGGGTTATAACTTTGGGAAAACTTGATAGACCAGGTCATTCTATCAAAAAAATCTACTAATTTTCATATGTATCCAAAATACCCTGTCAATGGAGTTGCATTGTCAAGATAGATCAAGGTGCATACTGGATAAGCTCAAAATTATTGTCCAAATGGGTATACCTTTGGGAAAACTCAATGGACCAGAATATTCTACATCCAGGCACATCACAAAGTTCTAACAACCTACTGGATTTTATGTGTATCCAGAAAGCCATGTCAGAGGAGTTGCGATCACAAGGTGCATACTTGATAGGGTCAAACTTTCTAAGTTCAAATGTCCATAACTATGGGAAAACTAATTGAACCAGAACATCCTATCTATACTGAAGTTTGCATGTCATGGTCAGCAGAAACATATAATGCAAGATATTGCAAAGTCCACTATACGGCTTGTTTTTTTTACAATAAACAAGGTGCGATCCCCTCCTTACCTTTGAAACTTCTTTTTATTCATTTAACATATTTTTTAACCAATACGTGATTATTTTTCTTAATTATTTCCTGATATAGTTTTAAAAATTTGAAAACAAAAATTGAAAAACAAAAAAGATATTTGGGGAAAGTGGAGACTTGACATGAAAATATTGGAAGTTTAAAACTACGAACTTGTTTGCTTTTGAAACTCCTTTTTTATTTCTGTGAGCACAACTTTCTGGTTTTGAAAACTTAAAAATCTGATAATTTGTTGATAGAGTTTAGAATATTTTATTTTGATTATTTTTTTACGTTTTCGAGGTTTTAGCGATTTAATTTAGAAAATAACATTTTCTAAACGCTCGGTTTACGGATAACATAACAGAATACACAAATACACAGATAAAAAGACTTGCCGTAAAGTTTGGAACATGCCAACCAAATATTTAGCTAAAGGCCAACTGTTCGAGCAGATTTTTTGAGGTATCAACGTATTATCAACTTAAAATTTTATATTTTCTTATAATTTATTGTTCAAACTTTACAATTAACACCAATAAAAAATAAAGATAACTTTAAAATCCAAAAGTAATAATCTACTGTACTGACAGATTTATATATAAATACATAGATTGATTTTCATATTTCTGAATATAGAGCTGAAAACTTCAAAAAGAAATAACAATTTCATTGCAGACAATTATTTTTAAGAAATCGAACTTTGTATTTCGATTTGAAACAATTTCTTCACAAGTTAAGACATGATAAGCTATTGTCCTGGCAGATTTGTTTTTACTTTAAAAGTGAAAAGTATTCAATTTCTTCATTTTTTTTATGATTGTGTATAATAATATCAAAATAATATATACCAGGCAATCATATTAAAGAATCTATTTCATGTATAGTTAAAAATGCGTTGTTTATTTCCACCATTTATACAGAAATTGAACGTAATAGGCTACTGTCCTAGCAGATTTTTTTTGTGTTAACGAAATAAAAGTCCATAAAATTTTATATTTTCATAAAGCTTATATTTTAAACTTTCCAATGAACAAAAATTTGCTTACCGAACATTCATTTTGAAGAAGATATTCAACTTTATATTTTGATTTTGAGCGAATTTCAACAAAATTTCTAATGTTATAGGCTACTGTCCAGGCAGATTTTTTTACTTTTAAAAGACGAAAAAATTATTAAATTATAATTTTTTGTCTCGCCTTGACGGAGTCAAAAAGCGAGACATAGGTATGCTGTTTCCGGCGTCGGCAGCTGCGTCAACAATGTATTAGTTTGTGATTAGGTCTAGTTCATGGTGAACCACTAGTGGTAGGTCAATGATATTTGGTATGCAGTTGTATTAGCATTGGCACATCTCATTACCATGGAGATTATTTGGCCCTGCCCCCTCAGTCAAGGTCTATTGACTTTGAAACTTTTCATAGTTTACATGTATTAGTTTGTGATTAGGTCAATTTATGGGAAACCACTAGTGGTAGGTCAATGATATTTGGTATGCAGTTGTATAAGCATTGGCATATCTCATTTCCGCCCCCTTAGTCATGGTCTATAGACTGAAAATTTTGCTAAGTTAACATGTATTAGTTTGTGATTAGGTCAGTTCAAGGGGAACCATTAGTGGTAGGCCAATGTTAATTGGTGTTCAGCTGTGTAAGCATTAGCACATCTCATTTCCTTGGAGAATATTTGGCCCGCCCCTCAGTCATGGTCTATTTACTTTGAAACTTTTGCTTAGTTCACATGTATTAGTTTGTGATTAGATTAGTTTAAGATGAACTGCTAATGTTAAGTCAATGATATTTTGTATGCAAATTTATTGGCATTTGCAAGTATCGTTTCCATGGAGATTATATAGCCCCACCCACTGATCATGGTTCATTGACTTTGAAACTTTTACATAGTTTACAAGTTAATGTTTGTGTTTAGGTTTGTTTAAAGGGAACGACTTATAATAAGTCAATGGTATTGAGTATGCAGTTGTATTAGCATTGGCACATCTCATTCCTTGGAGATTGTTTAGCCATGTACCTTCAGTCATGGTTCATCAACTTTGAATATTTGCATAACTTACATGTTAAAGAATTGCTATTTTAATTTCAACATTTGCATTATCAAAATTACAAAAAGGCGAGACATATTTCTGTGATAACAGTTTTGAAAATAAATAAAAAATATCACAATATTAGAGACAGTGGCGTCATTTTTCCTCAGAGCTTTCAGCTCTTTGATTTCCGTATTTTACTTATAAATGGACTTAGTTTTTCTTCCAGTTAAGATTACATACAGTCTGTAGTTTAAGTTTTTAAAACATTTATTAGATTCATAAACTATAATGGATTTTTACCAAACTTGGACAGAAGCTACTTACAATCAAAAGATAGTATAGAGAGGAATATTTTTATTAATTTTTTTCCTCATTTTTGTTGAGCCTGCGATTAACAGCAAAAGTAGGCGAGACACTGGGTTCCGTGGAACCCTTACGAATTTTTTAAATGATTATCACCTAAACTTTATAATAGTGCAAAAATTTAATGCCAGACAGTTGTTTTGGAGAAATTATTTCAATTGTAAGTAAACTTTTCTCGGCATTTTCCGACATATTTTTCTTAAAATTTAACTGTCCTGGCATATTTTTTTTTACTTATAAATTTTTCATTTTTAAAAACTTTCCAAATAATGTAAGTAATTATCCTGTTCTTTATCATACAGTTTAAATTTTAACAATATATTGAGTAAAACAAAAGTTACAGATGAAAACGTATCGAAAATAACTTTCCTGGTTTTAGACCTTCCCGTTGGATACAGATTAAGCTGGTCCTCCACTGACTACTACACTTTGTTCATAGACGAACAAAGTGTAGTAGTCAGTCGAGGACCAGCTTAGATACAGATATACAATACGGTACGGACAATATGGAAAGTCCGGAAACAACCTTTTCACATGCAATCTTCTGCAAATTATCTCCAAACGCAATAAGATGGTCATAAAGAATAACAACACCTTTTATTGTGTTAAGATTTTTGTTTAATACAGCACTGAATCGGTTTCCCTGTTTCCTGGAATTCTTCATGTTCCCGCCCTGCTCGCTCCCGGTTCCCATCCCCCTTACTCCCGGTTCTCTCCCCAAAATTGTTTCCGGACTTTCCGTAATGATGGTTGAACACTTGACACTATAACAGACAAATCAGATGATTATTTAAAAAATACTGCCCTATTCAAAACCTCTTTATTTGAGACATAAGATGAAAAGATGAAACTATAAAGATTTTCATATGAAGTTATTTTATCAGTGCAAATTCAAAAAAGGTATTACTAAAAAGGAAAAAAAAAGTATTACTAAAAAGAAGAAAATATATTACTCAAAAGGAGAAAAGGTATGGCATTTCCAGGTCCCTTATGATATTACAAATAACACTATCAAGTAGAAAAGTCTCATATTATTTCGCAAATTTTAGTAACGTTTAAGGTTCAATTCATTGACCTTCAATCTTTTATTCTTATAAGAAAAGAAGATCATTAGCACCTCAAAGTCATTGTATATACTATCATTTTTTTCTTATTAAAGTTGACTATGCTCTTTTAAGGCTTTATCATGATGAAAATATTTCAGTATGCCTGAGTTTGATATGTAATACAACCAACCAACCATAAAACCTAATTGTGTCATTCCTCCTGAGTTTGATATGTAATACAACCAACCAACCATAAAACCTAGTTGTGTCATTCCTCCTGAGTTTGATATGTAATACAACCAACCAACCATAAAACCTAGTTGTGTCATTCCTCCTGAGTTTGATATGTAATACAACCAACTAACCATAAAACCTAGTTGTGTCATACCTCCTTTATGTGATATTGTATATTTCGTTTCAAGATGATGGCTAGGCCCATCATTCTGTCAGTATTCTGTTGTTTTGTTGTCTCATCAGACAGTCATACATGTATGTAAATCAATTTTACACATGTATGTCAAATCTTTGAGCAATTTTGTATAAGTTATGTACACAGTTCTGACAACAATCTGAATAAAGTTCAGTTTGGTATTAAAATATGGAATTTCCTGCTTTTGATTTTAATTTCTGGACTAATCATTCCAGTTATATTTATTGATATACATTTTTTTAATCTGCTGTTTTTGTAGGTACGTAAAGTTGGTGTTTTCAGTTGTGGGCCACCAGGGTTGACAAAAAGTGTGGAAGAAGCTACAAAAGACGCTAGCAATACAACCAAGGCTTTGTTTGAGCACCACTTTGAGAACTTTTAATAAGGAATATGTGGGGATTTAGTTTAGAATCTATTTGGTTGTATATTAGTTATTGTTTTTGTCTCGTGTACATTTGCAGAAAAAGTTTGCTTTATTATGTTAAAGTTGAAGTTTGTCTATATGCTTTATTATGTTAAAGTTGAAGTTTGTCTATAGACACAGTTTATTTTATCTATACCTCATCTAAAAATCCTCATGGAGTAAAATATGATTATTGACATTTGTTGTAAGGAAATGAACTTTTAAATCATTATTGATTTCAAAATTGTCTCTTTGTTTGATAAAAAGTATTAAAATGTGGTAAATGCAATTTTTTTTACCAAAAACAATGAATTTAGGTCTGACATCAAATTAAAGAACAGGTTAATATTTTAATGCCATATGAAAGTTTATTTTGTCTACATTTTATTTAACAAAGTAAAAAATGACTAATATTTAACGTTTTTATGCCCCACCTACGATAGTAGAGGGGCATTATGTTTTCTGGTCTGTGCGTCCATCCGTTCGTTCGTCTGTTCGTCCGTCTGTCCTGCTTCAGGTTAAAGTTTTTGATCGAGGTAGTTTTTGATGAAGTTGAAGTCCAATCAACTTGAAACTCAGAATACATGTTCCCTATGATATGATCTTTCTAATTTTAATGCCAAATTAGAGATTTTCCCCCATTTTCACGGTCCACTGAACATAGAAAATGATAGTGCGAGTGGGGCATCCGTGTACTATGGACACATTCTTGTTTACGTGAGTGTTATTATGAATTCTACAAATTGCAACACAAAGTATTAGTTATAATGTTGCAACAGATCATAACCAAGATGCACACATATTTATATATAACACAAAACATATCCTTAGTTACATACAATGGTTGAAGATAATGAAATCACTTGCAAGCCATTAATGATATCAATAGGAAAATCATATATTTTTTATGCCCCCACCACAGCGGAGGGAGCATTAAGTGTTACCCTTGTCTGTCTCTACATAATTACATCCCAAAATTGTTTTCCGTTCTCAAACTTTAGTTTGCCTCAACAAATGTTATGAAACTGATACACAATGCTTATTACCACAAAACACAGATTAATTCAAGTTCGAATTTGGGTGGCGTCACTTTTACTGTTCTTGAGTTATGCCCCTTTATAAAGTTATTTGCAAGTGGGGGCATCATCTGTGTCCCATGGACACATTCTCCATTTATTTTATTGTTAAAATTAGATTCAATCTGAAAGCCATTTACAACAAATAAATTGATGTCTTATAGAAAATGAAAATTACACTTTATAAAATTGGTGTATCAGAAGTGCTTTTCTTGATTACTTTCATCAGGAATGTTCATCCTAAAAATAGCCATGGATGTATAAACACCTAAATATGTAAGGGGCTATACTACCAAAGGGGAGTTAAAAAGAAAAGCCAAATTCCTTTAAGATCAACTTTTCCTGAGGGAGTTGGAACCGTAGTTTCTCAATAATTTCTAAATTTATCAGTGGAGAAATAATGTTATCTCATATTATGTCAGTACCTAAGCAATGACTGCTGCAAAGATGATACCCTTAGGGCCCCAGGTACTAACAGACCACCAGCAGCTGAATCAACCCAGTGCTAGCAAATGAAAAATAACAAGTTTTATAATTTTGCTGTGTCTGAATTGCATGTCTAAAATTTCTATCATCAGGTTGTATTAAACAAAGATACATAACTGAAGGATATAATATCCAGTGGGTTCAATTAAATTTAAAACCAACTTCAGATGGAGTAGATGTATTATCCATTATTACAGATTACAACATCACTTTCAATATAGGCCTTTGTATCTTTTTGAAACTTCCAAATTGGACCAATATAACAAACCATTGTCTTTCAAAATATATATTTATACTGCATCTCATCAGAGTGCCAAATATGATTCAAAATTGTTTTTTATACAGAAATAATGTTTATAAAATGAATGGCAAAACATTAATTGAAAATAAATGGTAAAAAAATTGATTCAAAATAAATGGCAAAAAATTAATTAAATACTTGAAGGACATGAATTTTTTTCGAGCCTTCGACTTTAGTCGAAAAAGCGAGACATAGCGATCCTACATTCCGTCGGCGGCGTACGTCCACAAATATTCACTCTGTGGTTAAAGTTTTTGAGATTTTAATAACTTTCTTAAACCATCCTGGATTTCTACCAAACTTGGACAGAAGCTTGTTTATGATCATAAGATAGTATCCAGAAGTAAATTTTGTAAAAATAAAATTCCATTTTTTCCGTATTTTACTTTTAATGGACTTAGATTTTCTGCCAGGAAACAACACATTCACTCTGTGGTTAAAGTTTTTAAAATTTTAAAAACTTTCGTAAACTATCCTGGGTTTGTACCAAACTTGGACAGAAGCTTGTTTATGATCATAAGATAGTATCCAGAAGTAAATTTTGTAAAAAAATAAATCAATTTTTTCCTTATTTTACTTTTAAATGGACTTAGATTTTCTGCCAGGAAACAACACATTCACTCTGTGGTTAAAGTTTTTAAAATTTAATAACTTTCTTATACTATTTTGGATTTGCACCAAACTTGGACAGAAGCTTGTTTATAATCAAAAGCTAGTATCTAGAAGGAAATTTTGTAAAAAAATAAATCCATTTTTTCCGTATTTTACTTTTAAATGGACTTAGATTTTCTGCCAGGAAACAACACATTCACTCTGTGGTTAAACTTTTTAAAATTTTAATAACTTTCTTATACTATTTTGGATTTGTACCAAACTTGGACAGAAGCTTGTTTATGATCAAATGCTAGTATCTAGAAGGAAATTTTGTTTTCTTCCAGTTAAGATTACATTCAGTCTGCAGTTAAAGTTTTTAAACATTTATTAGATACATAAACTATCCTGGATTTTTACCAAACTTGGACAGAAGCTTCTTACAATCAAAAGATAGTATCAAGAGGAATATTTTTATTGATTTACTTCCTCATTTTTGTTGAGCTTACGATTAACAGAAAAAGTAGGCGAGACACTGGGTTCCGCGGAACCCTTACAAATTTTTTCTATAATTTTGAGAGAAGAAAGATCTGATGCACTTCTTAACAAGATTTTCAGTTTTACAACAAATATGATGGAAACATCTTGTTCAGAATGTAATATAATTATTGCCATCACTGAATCTGTCAACTGTTTGTCGAAAGTGTTTTATTAAGATTTGAAATTGGCAATTTTCAAATGAAATATGTTAGTTTCATCTGTTTTATGCAATTTTTTAAAGTAAACAATAATAACCAAGAAAGCTTTTCTTTGTTATAAAAAGCACATTTGTTTGTAACAGGTGAGAGATACAGGTTCCGTGGAGCCTTAATGAAATTTAATATATTTTGAAGGCTGTTTTTAAAAGTGCCAAAATAGATAATTTTTTATTTTAAGTTTTATATTGTACAATACTAACTAGTATGTGAAAACTATTAGAAATATTTCAGTGCTATATGCCTATGATTAAAGGTTGTTAAATAGTTCAGTAGTTCTCAATTAAAATGGATTATTATAAGGATGTTGATAGTTTAAATATCAAAATATTATATACACCATAAAATGGAAGTTTTGTTTTGAATAAAAATTGTACATTCTTTTTTGTTCTTATGATTCAGTTTTCCAGAATAGAGAACTAATTTGTCAGGTGATATGCAAACCTTGCTAGTAAGCTGTTATGAGATCAATCTATTCATAAGGATTCATTAAATACTGATATTTTAAACATATCTTTGGACAGTTCAATTAAGTCCAGGAGGACTTTTAGAACTACCTTATGGTCCAGATCCACAGAAAATTCTGAGCAACTGATTTACATGTAGCCATAGAATATGAAATGAAAAAAATATTCTGAAATTCAGATACAGGATAATAAATTGCTATGATATTTCTTGTATTTTAGTTCACCTGACTGGAATGGCTATTGCCATCACTTTTAAAATATCTGTAAGCATCATCTGTAAACTTTTCAAATATTTATTCCTGAAACTACTTGGCAAGAATGACTTATAGATGATCCTCTTCAAACGAGTATTCCAAATATCATGGCTGCAAGAAAGATCTTCGATTTTGACTAGCCAGTTTACAAAAATCTTTTATCAAACTACATAGGGAAATTTTTGGTAATTTTAGAGGATTTATGATTGGGAGACCTCTACAAACTTTCCTCAATAGTGATGATAGGGTGGCAAATAAGGTGGCATTAGGAGAGAGTTTCCATGTAGACCCGACAGAAATCACATTTTTATCTTCTCTGAAACCACTTGTCCAAATTTTACAACACTTCAGGAATGGTGGTTATTGGCTGTAAACTTGATTATATAACATTTTGGGTTCCAAGCTACTTTGTTGCCAAAGCTGTGGTCTTTGAAAGTGGGAAAGTAATTACAATTTTTGGGTAAAGATTGCATGAAATTCAATCAAAACAAAACCTATGGTACTGACTTGATATCTATATCTTCCAAGGTTGATCACTACCTTTGATAGTTCAAACAAAATAGTGCAGTGAAGTGTTCATTATTTAGATCCTATCCAGTCAGTGTCATGCAATTTATTGATGATTTGTTATACTTTGATATTTAAGTTACAATATGATGTGTATTTGAATTACCATTCTTGTCAAGAAAACATTTTTTTATTACAATTACCATTCTTGTCAAGAAAACATTTTTTTATTACAAATTACATAAGTAATGCATGGTGTATGAATCTGTTTTAAAAATAGGTTCAACTACAAATTATGACTAATGGACAATAACTCCAACTCAAATTTTTAACTTGCCGTGCAAAATACAATTCAATGTTTCTTATTCAAAAATTCACAAAATTACAAAATGAAAGCAATCTTTATCCTTCAGTGCTCACAAGCACTTTGATTGTTTTCTGATAAAAGACAACAGAATTTCTAAACACTTTGTAGAAAGGTTCTTAACCATAATCCTCAGATTGTATCAAATTTAGACCTCTTAACCTATTTTGGTTCCATATTTACCTCCCTTACAAATTTGCTCATTGGTTTTTGTTCTAATGTAGCCAGTATCAATTTATATCTTATTAATGCCATACTTTTAACATCTTCTATGAGAAAAGTTACTAGTTACTTTTGTTTTGTTTCTTCTCAAACAAAGCTGAGACTGATGTGTTATTGTAGTCTCGGAACAAAGTAATCCAGGCTATTTGGACCTTCTACATGTTATCTTGTAAATAAAGGTTAGGGCATAGGTAATCTGTCAATCTGTTTTTCTTGTGAATGTCTTGAAACATGCTTTGAGATAAACATTGAAGGCTATGGCCATGCTTTTATTTAGCTAATGTAAGACTGTTTGGTAAGTATTGTTTTTCTTATTGATTTCTTCTAATGTTAGCATCAAACTTTAACTGTACTTTGTATGGTGAGATTTAGTAAGCCAGGAATTGTTACTAAACCATTACCGTTTTTTTTTACCAAAGGCCAAGTGAGCTTTTCTCATCACTGTGCATCCGTCGTCGTCGTTAACTTTTACAAAAATCTTCTCTGAAACTACCGAGCCAAATTTAACCAAACTTGGCTACAATCATCATTGGGGTATCTAGTTTTAAAAAATGTGTTCGATGACCTCCCTGGCCAACCAAGATGTCCGACATGGCTAAACATAGAATATAGGGGGAAAATCGCTATAAATAGAGAGAATCTGACAAGTGTAAAAATGTTCAGAATGTTGAGCTCTACCTATTGTTTATTTAAGTCAATACATTTTAAAACTTTTGCCTATTATCTCGAAAATTATAATAGATAGACAGAAACTTCAAATAGCAAAAATGATCAGCAAGACAAGATCTACAAATAAGCCAACATGGCTGAATTTCAGCCTGAAATCTTCAGTCGACCCCTTATTAGAGTTATTGCCCTATAATGACGATTTCTAAGATTTTTTTTCGTTTTTGCCTAATATCTTAAAAACTATATTAGATAGATAGAAACTTTAAAAAGCAAAAATTACCAGCAAGACAAGATCTAAAAATAAGTCAACATGACTGAAATTGTAAGTTGACTCCTTATTGAAGTTATTGCCCTTTAATGACGATTTTTCCCATTTTTGCCTAATATCTTGAAAACTATAATAGATGGATAGAAATTTTAAATATCTCAAATGATCAGCAAGACAAGATCCACAAATAAGCCATAATGGCCGAAATCTTCAGTCGACTTATTATTGGTGTTATTGCCCTGTAATGTTATTTTTTTAACATGTTTTTGCCTATTATCTTGAAAACTATAATAGATAAATAGAAACTATAAAAAGGAAAATTATCAGCAGGATAAAATCTACAAATATGTCAGTTAACTCTTAATAGAGTTATTCCCCTTTAATGACGATTTTTACTATAAAGGGGCTGTTGTTGAAGGTGCAGGTGAGCGACACAGGCTCTTTAGAACCTCTAGTTGTTTTTTTTTTGTCCTGATGTTAGTGGTCTGTCTTCGAATTAGTGTATTCAATGGTCCTCTACTATTTTTATTTTTCTCACGCTTCCATGTCCAGGATATGTTTTAAGAATATCTGCTCTTCAGTCACTACGGATGACAGGTTGGAAAATGTTTTATTTTGAGTAAATGTCATATGAAAATGGCATCAATTCATGGGCGGATCCAGTCATTTTAAAAAGGGGGGGGGGGGGTTCCAACTATATGTCCCCATTCAAATGCATTGATCGTCATGAAAAAAGGGGGGTTCCAACCCCCGGAACCCCCCCTCTGGATCCGCCACTGCAATTTACTCTACAGAGCTTGGGTAAAACTCAACGGTTACAACTGGTATGTTTTTCAGTAGGCACTGGCTACGATTACCCGCAAAAAGTAACAATAAGAAGTAATTATTATTACTTCCGAGACTAATTGCCGAATTGTATTTCCGGACATGAACCTGATTTCATACGGAAATTGGAAGTAACAATGATATAATTTTATAGTTACCTGCAGTTATTGTTACCCGCAAAATTTTACATTCTCCAAATTATGTCTTTTTTGGGTGTAGCAGCAGGATATTTTGTTCTGTCTTCGTGTCATTGTTCCATATATGTTGTTTTACATATTCGAACAAATTTCTGAATGCATGTATATTTCAATTCAAAATAATTATATCTATCTGATTTCTTTTTTTTTTGGCAGTGTCTGCGCGTACCCGCATGCGGGTACGAATAGTCAAATTGCCATTCATAGGCTACGCGTACCCACATCCGGTTTTATAATAAAATGCCATCGGATCGGGAATGAAACGTGAAATATATACGGAAATTATCGATAATATGGGGTTTCGTGTAGAACGAGTGAAGAGTATGAAAATAATATTTTCAAATTGTATTTATTAGATAATGATACATAATTAACATTGCAAATTAAATGCACACTGATGGAAAATGAAACTGTACAGTCCCTGTAAAGAAAAACATGATAAAAATAATACTATTATAAAATGTAAATGCAAATTTAAAGAATAAAATTTTACTGATTTTGAAAAGTACCCATATGAGATTTAAAATAATCTTTTAGTAAAATGTAAAACAGAAACTGAAATTTTAAAATATCTTAAACGACTGAAATTAAAGCTTGGTTGTCTATATAAAAATTAAAGAAGCAAGTAATAATGTCAAATCAAATCAATTATAAAAGATTCATGTAACTGTAATTAAATTAAGATTTGGAACAAATTTTACATAACCGCTCGTCGGCTGAAATTTTCAATTTCTCATATGTAATTTCACGTTTAAATGTTTTCAATACGTGGAATAGACAGATTTGAATGACAGCACTTGGAAGAAAAAGACACAATGTGTCTCTTTCGTGATAACTTTGAAATGTCTTCCCCACATATGTATATCACTCTCTTCCATTTTAAGAATATTTATTAACTGAGAAAAACTGTTCACTTACCTATATATAAATATTTATAAAAATTCGGAGTAGTTTTAATCAATTTATTCACTAATTGCGACAAATTCCGTATATATTTCACGTTTCATTCCCGATCCGATAGCATTTTATTATAAAAACGGATGTGGGTACGCGTAGCCTATGAATAGCAATTTGACTATTCGTACCCGCATGCGGGTACGCGCAGACACTGCCTTTTTTTTGTGTGTGTGTGCTTTGGACGGTGCTCGTATCTTACAAGACATTCTTCTATATAGCTGCACAAAATTTGCATATTGGAATCGCTGAAATTTGTCATTCAAATTTTGAAAGCCATAAACTTCTCACTATTAAACCACACATTGGATATGTTGCTCATCGGATCCTTACTTACTTAATAGTGAGTTGTTTTAATCGACCCCTAAGGCAAAAGTGAACCTCATATTGGTCAATACATCTGGAATGTTTTTAAATGTTTTTACGTTGAAATTTATTTCACAGATTACTCGCAAATCTAAATTTTTGAGATCAGTGTCTGCCTGAATATATATTTTACGGATAACAATAACTCAGCAACGGCAGCATCTCGTACATTCATTTTGATTGCTTGTATACAAATATTAAATAATAAAAAAAAATGTATATAGGGGAGTCAAATAAAGCCAATTTGAAAACCACTGAGGTCGGTTGCGTCAAAAGTATGGAAAGCCAACGGGGTCAAAATTCGTAATTTGTAAATTGTCAATTTGTAACTTGTATCTTTGTAATTTCAAAATTCTTTAATAATTCGTAAATTGTCAATTTGTAACTTGTATCTTTGTAATTTCAAAATTCTTAATTTATAAATTGGCAATTTGTAACTTGTAACTGTGTGATTTCAAAATTCTTTATTGGTAAATTGTCAATTTGTATATTGATGTTTTGTAACTTGTAACATGTCGATTCGTGAAATGTCGATGTGTTAAAAGTCATCGTTGTATTATGCTAACGATCATTATGACGACAGATGGCGCTCGGTTTCTTCTTCGGTGTATAAGCCTCCTGTAAGATATATACCTAAGTTATTAAAATCAATTATTTACAGCACATACATATAAAAGAAAACAAATAGATAAATACATTGTTTGTTTTATATGGCATGTATACCAGGGACTCGGTTTTATATAGAGGTGACCTCGAATAAACATGTATATTTCCTGTACTGGTCACCAAACCTGGGAGGGGTGTGTCACTTCCTGTATTAAGGTATATACAGATGTGTCCACAGGCACTCGTCTCAGAAAAAAATTCCTATATACCTTTATGTGTTATATAAAGGTATATAGGATTTTTTTTCTGAGACGAGCGCCTGTGGATGTGTCGCTGGAATGGGCTTCCTGATTAACTTCGCAAATATATTACTGTCACTTAGCTTGGCAAGAAATTTTTTTCTTAATATTTGACCGGGTCAAAATTAGACTAAATACATGAAATATAAGACGGAGCTGAAAATTCATACTAATATTGTTCTGGGTCGCAAATTTTGGACTAAATGTATGATGGGAGAAATGGGTTGACACCCATTATGCCTTAATATTATAATCTCAATATTAAAATTTTAGAAAACAATGTAATTATCTAATGATTTTTTAATACAAGACTGAAGCAAATGGACGAACAATCTTTATTGATTTGGCTCTTGAGTAATGAAGATAAAAATGTTTTATATCATATTTGTACTTTGCAAAACAAATTGAATGAAGTATTATTTTAAATGAGTCACTTAGTTAATGTATACTATATATTAAGACTGTATTGAATATGCAATATTTTGTACTAAAATCTAAAGGAACCAGAAAACTAAACGAGGACCTAAAATGGACTACCCATATTTCCAACGTAGCCAAGAAGGCAAACTGATCAATATTAGGATTCCTGATAATAAATTTGAGATATTGCCCATCAGAATGCAAGGAAACCGCATATATTTCACTGGTCAGGTCAATAATGGGGTATGGTCAATAGTATGGGACCCCATCACATCTACGAACATTAACAAGCTTGAAAGGATACAGCGACAACCTGGGAGATTTATAACAGGAGACTACAAAATTAATCCAGAGAAGATGGTTGCATCTAAAACACGCTCACCAAACTGAAACTACAAGACATACATACAAGACGCTCTAGCCAGAACCTAATATTTCTGTACGAGGTGATTTAGGGGCTGGTTTCTACTATAGAACCAGACAATTTAAAAAAAAAGCTCGTCCAAAAAGAACAATTGCTGCCAAGGGATTTAACAATTATCAGTCAAGAAATGTTGTGAAAAAACAGGTCAAGAACTACACAAAGTGTTTTGAGATCTCAAAGAGCAAAATAACTCATTTTTCGTAAAAACAGTAATCGAGTGGAACCACCTTGAAGACAGTGTAGTGCGCACTCGAGCGTTGACAGCCGTTCAGAAACTGCTCTCGTGCACCGACGGCGCTCTCTCTTCCATTGTATTAAAGCCAGTAATGGTATCCACAAACGTATTCCTACAGATACAGATACAGATCTAGAATGATCATGGTACTAGATCGAAATATAATATTAATTTCATATGAAATATTTTAATTTATTTCTTTAAATATTTTACTTGAATTTACCATCATTATACTAGGAGGTGTCCCCTCTGGATATTTTGTCAATGACCATGATCGTAAAACTATGAAACTGTTTCTTTTTTTACTGCACACGTACATCACCTACACCCACTTTTAACCAAAGTGACACCCTACCCCTTTGACTTGTCAGAGGGAAGATCTCACCATTTCGCCATTTGCATGACAGAAGCAATTATCTCCAATATGCTTACCCTAATTTTATTTCTCCATCAAAATCTTTGCACATGATTTTGGGTTTGGCCCGAGGGGTATGTCTTGGGTCATTTTGGAGAGTAAAATGGTAGCCTGGGATCCTGGCTCACTGCTCGACAGAAGAGCCAGGCGAAATACAACATGGCTTCAATTGGATATTAGGATGATACATCGTGGGATAGCGTCATTTCTTGACATATGGCGGGAAATATTTATATCGTTACGAATTCATTGCAAATTATTTTTAATTTCATATGAAATGCAAATTTCAAAAAATTTAGATTTATTGATAAACATCGTTAATCAACTTGGTTAATCAACGATCCGATTGACGAAATATTAGAATTGGTCAGGTTGTCGGGCTATAAGGAGGGGTGGCACCGGATGGGGTTCATACCGGGAGTACTGGGCGTTAAGCAGCAGTTGAGAGGGAATTGGTAATATTTTGGTCTATTTGGTTGATTTTTTTATAGAACGAAAAATCAGGTAGCGGCAATTCTTAAGCTTCTTGACAAGAAAAGTTCAGTAGGCATGTATATTAATATAATAGAGATCTGTTTGGTATTAAATTTTAATAGAGATCCATTTGGTTACATCTTGTGATCCGTTTATTTGGCAATCGCCAGTGGCAGTCAGCAGGGTTTAAGGACATCCGTTGTTCAACCTGTTAGTCAAATGCGTTTTGTTTAAATATACTTTTTCACTTTTTTGGTCTTTTGGAAAATGTTGTTTGTGCTGTATTTAGACCCCTCTACCAAGACATTTGTTTTGCATGCACACGTATAAAAATTGCGGTTTTTATCCAACGCAATCATAGGTTTGAACGTTGTTTTCAATTTAGACGTATTTATATATATATATATATATATATCTGTCAGCCCTTTCCCCTCCTGTCATAATAAAATGGTCCGATAGTAGCATTTTATGGTTAATAGAAATTGTTTATTACTTATGTCTAGTACCTGGGTTTTCAAGTAATGATGTAGCCTTTTATAGCCGACTATATGGTATTGGGTTTTCTCATTGTTGAAGGCCGTAAGATGCTATACTTGGTTACATCGACTTTATTTGATCTTTGGTGGATAGTTGTCTCATTGACAATCATACAGTTTATTACCACATCTCCTTATTGTATTTACCTGAATAATTCAGTCGTTGTATTCCGCTGACCAACGACTATTTCATTAACCTCGTAATTAGGAGAGATCGATTACGTGGAGGGACTGAACTATTCGGGATGTATTTTTATATAGTTTCCGTTCTCGAACGAAACGCCGCCTGTCGTCTTCAGTAAACAAAATAAAACTGGGATCCTGTAAACATGCAATTTTTTGGTTTTGCTTTCTTTTAGACGCATTTGCTGTACATAATTGACTTTTTAAATTACCTAGGTATATATTCCATATGGAGGTGCTCCTACTTACAGGAGGCTTATACACCGAAGAAGAAACCGAGCGCCATCTGTCGTCATAATGATCATTAGCATAATACAACGATGACATTTAACACATCGACATTTCACGAATCGACATGTTACAAAACATCAATATACAAATTGACAATTTACCAATAAGGAATTTTGAAATCACACAGTTGCAAGTTACAAATTGAAATTACAAAGATACAAGTTACAAATTGACAATTTACGAATTAAGAATTTTTAAATTACAAAGATACAAGTAATTACAAATTGACAATTTACGAATTAAGAATTTTGACCCTGTTGGCTTTCCATAGTTAATATGCACCGGAGCTGGTGCAAAGTGTTACTATCATTTGCACTGGCGTACAGAGGTGGTATATAGTTTTAATCTGTTGTTATCACTACATCTTGGACTTGACAAAATACATGTACCTGGACCATTAATTTTGTT
Organism: Mytilus coruscus; assembly: GCA_017311375.1. Classification (NCBI taxonomy): domain Eukaryota; kingdom Metazoa; phylum Mollusca; class Bivalvia; order Mytilida; family Mytilidae; genus Mytilus; species Mytilus coruscus. Next base: position 111,375,234 of record CM029596.1, on the reverse strand, counting down.
ATTTTTGTCGAGCCTGCGACTTTTGTCGCAGAAAGCTCGACATAGGGATAGTGATCCGGCGGCGGCGGCGTTAGCTATAACTTCTTAAAAGCTTTATATTTCAGAAGGTGGAAGACCTGGATGCTTCATACTTTGTATATGGATGCCTCATGTTACGAAGTTTCCATGACATGTCCAATGTCCTTGACCTCATTTTCATGGTTCAGTGACTACTGGAAAAAAGTTAACATTTTTTGTAATGTTAAATTCTCTCTTATTATAAGTAGTAGGATAACTATATTTGTAGGTGCGTACCTTGCAAAGTCCTAATGCCCGTCAGACAGTTTTCACTTGACCTCGACCTCATTTCATGGATCAGTGAACAAGATTAAATTTTGTTGGTCAAGTCCATACCTCAGATACTATAAGCAATAGGTCAAGTATATTCGGTGTATGGAAGGACTGTAAGGTGTACATGTCCAACTGGCAGGTGTCATCTGACCTTGACCTCATTTTCATGGTTCAGTGGTTATAGTTAAGTTTTTGTGTTTTGGTCTGTTTTTCTTATACTGTATGTAATAGGTCTACTATATTTGGTGTATGGAATGATTGTAAGGTGTACATGTCTAGCTGGCAGGTGTCATTTGACCTTGACCTCATTTTCATGGTTCAGTGGGCAAAGTTAAGATTTTGAGTTTTGGTCTATTTTTCTAATACTGTATGCAATAGGTCAGCTATATTTGGAAATATTTTATGATCTATATGTCAGTCGCGCAGGTTTTATTTGACCTTGACCTCATTTTCACAGTTCATTGCTCAGTGTTAAGTTTTTGTGTTTTGGTCTGTTTTTCTTAAACTATAAGCAATAGGTCAACTATATTTGTTGTATGGAAGAATTGTTAGCTGTACATGCCTGCCTGGCATGGTTCATCTGACCTTGACCTCATTTTCATGGTTCATTGGTCAATGTTTAGTTTTCTTGGTCAATGTTAAGTTTATGTGACAGTTGTAATAAAGCTTTATATTTAGGACTATCAACATAATATCAATGATTAGTAAAGAAGGCGAGACATTTCAGCGTGTGCACTCTTGTATCCACTAGGAATAGATGTCTTTTATTCTTTGAATCCATGAATGTCCTCTGGTTAGCGGGGTTATCAATATGAGATCTTTTTTTTCTATTATCATGTCATTGACTTTTATAGAAACAATGGGATGGTCAGGCTGGTTAAAGTGTTTATAGAGAAATGTATTGTCCTCTATCACTACCGTAACACAGGATCGGTGATCTATTCCTTCGTTTAGTCTCTGTCATGTTGTAATGGCATAGATCGGTCGACAAAGAGTACATTCAATGCAGTTAAGCTATCGGACTGGTAGAATCCTGAGATTCTAAATCGGTAGTGATTGAGAATATTTAAAAAAGAAAGAAGATTCAAGATATCAAAATAATTAAAGCATAAGTCGAAGAAAAACAGAAAAAAGGCCAAAAAGAAAAACGACACTACGACAGTAGGACAGTGAAGTCCACAACACATACACAAAATACTAGACTTAGCGCGAACCCCTCAAAAACTTAGGGTGATCTCAGGTACTCCGAAAGGATCTACAATTCTACATTAGTTTAAAGACAACGAAAAATCGCAAATCCATTCTCTTCATTGAGAAGGTTTTCATTGCGGAAGGTTTTGTATGATATCGGTTTCACATGGCAATGAAAAAAAAAAAAGTCGGCCAGTAGGGGTGCAGAATAAATACCAATTGGAATACCGAGTGTCTGTTGAAATATTAATTCAGTATATTCGGAAAATATGTTCTAGCATTTAAATGATATCATCTTTAGTGTATTTGTTGTTGAAATCTGTGTGGTTCTGATTTCAAACAATAAAATTAATGTTTATTTACAATTTCTTTTAGTAGAAGAAAGCACTATTTCATAAGATGATGTAGCCTCTCCTTCAATAACAGTTTATATAACTCAGAATCTTGACCTTTAATACTAAGGATCTCAATACCCAACTCTTGACCTCAAAAGTATGTAAGGTGGTGTCTTCTGGCTATTCTAACATTTTGAATTTAACTGTTCTTTCTATTCCAATATGATAAGAACTATAGATTTTGTTATTACAAAATATGTTGTTCAAAAACTTATTTCAGAAGTATTAGTTTTCATTTCTATATCAAATAACTGATAAAGGAGAAGGTATGATAATAAAATTGAGAATGGAAATGGGGACTGTGTCAAAGAGACAACAACCCGACCACAGAACAGACAACAACAGAAGGTCACCAATAGGTCTTCAATGCAGCGAGAAATTCCCGCACCCGGAGGCGTCCTTAAGCTGGCCCCTAAACAAATATATATACTAGTTCAGTGATAATGGACGTCATACTAAACTCCAAATTATACACAAGAAACTAAAAGTTAAAATAATACAAGACTAACAAAGGCCAGAGGCTCCTGACTTGGGACAGGCGCAAAATGCGGCGGGTTAAACATGTTTATGAGATCTCAACCTCCCCTATACCTCTAGCCAATGTAGAAAAGTAAACGCATAACAATACGCACATTAAAAGTCAGTTAAGAGAAGTCCGAGTCCGATGTCAGAAGATGTAACAAAAGAAAATAAACAAAATGACAATAATACATAAATAACAACAGACTACTAGCAGTTAACTGACATGCCAGCTCCAGACCTCAGTTAAACTGATTGAAAGATTATGTCTTCATCATATGAATATCAGGCACAATCCCTCCCGTTAGGGTTTAGTATCATACCATCATAAAATATATGAGAAGAGCATAACCCGTGTCATGCCAACAACTGGTTTTAAATAAATGTGTTTAGTTCCGATGCAAAGACCCTATAAGTGAATCAATATTAAAGCCAAAATATGCAATCTTTAATGACCTGACAACAGTATCGTAACTATATCCCTTCTTAATAAGTCTATTTAAAGGTTTTGTTAGCTTCTGAGGTGAATACTGACATTTTAGTGCTTTATAAAGAATATTACCATAAAAGATTGGATGTGAAATACCTGAACGTATAAGAAGTCTGCATGTTGAGCTATATTTACGAATGATGTCCTTGTACCGATGATAAAATTTAGTAAATGTTTTGACTAGTTTGTGATATCGAAAACCCTGGTGTAATAATTTTTCTGTTTTTTGGTCCCTTGAATTAAAAAAAGCACAAAGTATCATGAATCTACTAAATGACATTCTTCAGAAGTTCATAAGAAATAAGTCTGTCAGACATCAATATTTATATTTTTGAATTTTGTCTTGAATATCAGCAGTAGGGCTTCAGACTTCTTGAATTTAATGCAAAAGTGCATAAAGTGCCAAAAATCGCCTCATTTTGAGATCTTGTCATAAATACTTAGATGAGAGGAACAGCTTAACCCAAAAATGTTTGTTGCTACAAAATGTATTTTACGCAGATGTTAATCTCTTCAAAATAAAATTGAGAATGGAAATGGGGAATATGTCAAAGAGGCAAAAACCCGACCAAAGAGCAGATAACAGCCGAAGGCCACCAATGGGTCTTCAACGCAGCGAGAAAATCCCGCACTCGGAGGTGGTCCTCAGCTGGCCCCCAAATAAAATTGTGTACTGGTTCAGTGAGAATGGACGTCACACTAAACTCCAAAACATATAAAGGAACTAAAATTAAAAAAAAAAATACAAGACTAACAAAGGCCAGACGCTCCTGACTTGGGACAGGCGCAAAAATGCGGCGGTGTTAAACATGTTTTGTGAGATCTTTGTGAAAATGTATATTTGTATAAGACTGTTGATCATAACTATTTTGTCCAAAAACTATGTGTAAAATGATCACTTTTAATTTAGCTCAAAGATATCGATTTCAACATCACCGTTGAACATTCTGCACTATAGTGTCCAGATTATATTTAGTAATTTATTCATCAATGAAATACATGGGTAAACATAAATTTGAAAGGCTTGAGTAATTTTATAATTATGCAATTTTAGGGGCCAAATAATGGCTCTTGTAATACTCATCCTTTACCTCTTAAAGTTAAGAAATAATCATACGTTTGTAAATTCAAATAAGAATCGATACACTGTTTCCGTCTATCAATTGATCCTGGGATCAAAATAAACATTTAATTAGTTCAGAATTGGAGACTTAGGATACCAATGTTACTCAAAAAGATAGACACTTCAATTTGAAATAAAAAATAAAAAAAAAAAAAAAAAATACAACTCAATTATTGGGACCTTCTGTTTTTTAAATTTCTGACGGCAGATTTATTTTATTTGATTAATGGAAAATTGGAGGAAGTCAATTGTCCAAATGATCTAGAAGCCAGTATATATTGTGACCATTACCATACATGTTTTATACGGGAACTTCAAGGATGAATTTAATCCCCGATTTTTAAGAGTGATCCTTAACTGGTAATTCCTTCAGCTTGAAATAATTAAACTTAAAACATAAAACTGAACATGATTTGATAAAAATATCAAATTGCAATTGAAGAAATTAGTGCCCTACTGACATTAATTAACATTTAGCTCATTTTGTCTACTAAAACGTATATTGCTTATCTTTCTCATGAATAGCAGGTTTGCAACTTTATGCAGAAGTGTTTATCATGAGTTTTTTGTTCACCGCCGTACCATCATAGAAAACTAAAATATGGTTTGAAATTATGCACACAACTCTGGCAATCATTCTACTTAATCATCAATTGAATTTCGACAGTCAGTGATCCACAATCCTATAATGTACAATTCTGTAAGGATGCATTTAAGGGAGTACAATAACTTCCAGCGAAAAGTAGTCTCTCTCATCTATATTTTAGGCATCATTGATTCGTATTGAGTTTAATGTCCAAGATCATTTCTCAGATACTTAATGATAACTATGTCTGTCTTTTTCTCACTGAAGTTGAATACCATTTTGATAACTGTTTTCTGATTATATAAGATTGATCAAGATAGTTTGGCGTTTTTTTTAAATAAAAATAACGTTTCACGTTCAATGGTCACGTTGATTGTTCAGGATTAGGTCTTTTTCTAAACAACTGTGAGTTTTTTGATTGAGTTCCAATTGATATTTTATAGTGTGTCTTTCTATGTTGTGATGTTATACTATTGTTTCAGAAAAAGGGAGAAGGTTTGGTACCATTAAAACGTTTAATCCCGCTGCAAATGTTTGCACCTGTCCTAAGTCAGGAATCTGATGTACAGTAGTTGTCGTCTGTTTATGTAGTTCATACGTGTTTCTCGTTTCTCGTTTTTATATAGGTTAGACCGTTGGTTTTCCCGTTTGAATGGTTTTACACTAGTAATTTTGGGGCCCTTTATAGCTTACTGTTCGGTGTGAGCCAAAGCTCCGTGTTGAAGGCCGTACCTTGACCTATAATGGTTTACTTTTATAAATTGTTACTTGGATGGAGAGTTGTCTCATTGGCACTCATACCACATCTTCCTATATCTATGACATATCAACAATATTTTGTATATGGATTCATTGCAATGAGTTAATGTCACATTTCATTCAGCCTTTACTTCATTTTCATTTTTATGTTCATTAACTTAAAATAATTTCAATATCGCGACAGTCGAATAACTGTAGCCAATCAACTGGCGTTTGTTCAATGAAAAGACAAAAATGTGGAAAACAAATTCTGTCTCACATAAGATGAGCTTCAGTTTTCTAGCGATTGCAAAGAATGCTTTTCAGTCTGTCACCTCTTTAAGACTTTAATGCCTTTCTAACTTAGAGTCGATAAATAGATACAATGTAATGTCCGAGAGAAATCCTTTTGATCTCAGACATTTTTACGATTATTTTACATTTTGTTTCAGGTCTTTTAGCTTTACAGCTGCCAGCATACGATTTCATGCTTGGTTTTCTTACCTTTGGGCAAATAAATTATGTTTTTAAACGATTATATTTAATATGTTGTTTTTCCTTTTCAATGGGTAGTTTTTTTTTATCTTCTACAAGATAAATGTAGACATGGAGAGATGAAATCTTACATTCATTATGTGATTTCATTTACAATCTGTAGAAGATTCATGACATTTAGAGTCTTTACCTTTTGAGTATCAGCGTCAACTTTCGTTCTGACGCTGACGCTTTTGATAGGACAAACGTATCACTATCGCCATGATCCTATTTACTAACGAGAACCCTGTAAAATGTGTTCTTTTCACTCTTTGGAGAATAAGCAGAATGAGGGAACTATCTAGTAATTTTCAAATATTTTGTCAAAATCCACTTAATTAAAGATCCTGAACAGTTTACTAATTGTATTATACAACGGTTCAACCATATGGACTATGTATTACAAGATTATTTCACTCCTGAAAATGATATAGAATTCATACTTTAGTATCGCCAGTTGATCAAATAGATGCTGTTGACCTGTTAATCAGTTTTTATTTAGACTTTATTATTGTACTGGATGCATATTCAAATGTTATTGGATCAACTCAATAGATAACTCAAATGTAGTCATAGATAACTCAAGTGTAGTCATAGATAACTCAAATGTAGTCATAGATAACTCAAATGTAGTCAAAGATAACTCAAATGTAGTCAAAGATAACTCAAAAGTAGTCATAGATAACTCTAAAGTAGTCAGATGTAGTCATAGATAACTCAAAAGTAGTCATAGATAACTCTAAAGTAGTCAAATGTAGTCATAAATAACTCAAATGTAGTCAAAGATAACTCAAATGTAGTCAAAGATAACTCAAAAGTAGTCATTGATAACTCTGAAGTAGACAAATGTAGTCATAGATAACTCAAATGTAGTCATAGATAACTCAAAAGTAGTCATTGATAACTCTAAAGTAGTCAAATGTAGTCATAGATAACTAAAAAGTAGTCATAGATAACTCAAAAGTTATATATATAGATCTTCACGTGTTTAGGTCTTACACATCATCGGTTTTAAATATTAGGGTTTGGGAATTCCCGATGAAGGTAAATCAAGAAAACCGCACGAAAATAAGAAAGTGTTATTTTAATTGACATTTAAACAGTCAACAACAGTTAGGAAAATGTATAGAAGAGAAAAATATAATAATCCCAAACCAGAACACGACCAAATGGAAAAATCAACATATCGACGTCTCCATGACTAAACAGAAAGAGGTATATTAAGTGGAAAATTGTACATTGAAAAGACTGTTAAGCAACACTTTACATTTCCAACTAATTTTAATTAAAATGAAAAGAGATGATGTTTTTTATATATATATTTGAATTTAAAATGGATAAACTAAAACAAGACTAAAGTATTGAAACCCAGCGATAAGTGTAAAGCTATAAAATAATTAACTTTTGTCGTCTGACCCTAACAAACTGCTACGTGTTACAATTAAACTAATTTCCTAGGAAACATTTTTAAAACATCGTTCATTTATTTGCTGAAAGTAATTTTCGACCCTATAAACCGTTCAAGTGAGGACATCGGATTAGACAACATAGTAATTTCCCAATCATCAAATAAAAAACGATTGAAAATTGGATTCTTTCTTAAGTAATATATCTCGTTATAAACTAGAGTACACTCAATGTCGTTGAAATATCGGAAGTTTGTCTTTTGACGAATTGAGCTCGTATCCATGTTCCAAAGCAATCAATGACTATTTGTGACAATTTATTGCATCTGTGTGGAAGAATCATTAATGTTACTTAAATGTTAGAATAGAAAACTGCTCCTAGAAATTGCTTTGACCTTACATTATATCATGATTCTGGCAGACAAAATTATTTGATAACTTATATGAGGTAAGTAAGTTTTATTAAAGTATTAATTATTCTCAATATTAATAAAGTACATATAATATCGTATACTTTTTAATTTGTTTAAACTTTTATTCGATTTCGTTGGGAATTTCTTATAATTTGTAATTTCCTACAATGATAACTATTTCCATGTCCTGGAGTGTTGGGATTGGTTTGTTTTCTTTTCCTTGTGCTATTGTGTTGTTATTTGCGTTTCGTTGGTATTTTCTATTTTTCCATTTTAGGTGATTTATTATTTTCCTTTATTGCAGGGAAATGGGGAGAATCACTTAATCTTATTTATTAACCTGTTTCATCAATTGCAAAATTAATTAACTCTATTTTTCATGAATATTACTTTTGTGTCTGAATATTATAAACACTAATAGTTTTGAAGTATTTAAAAGTTGTCTATTTAAAATACTTAATAAATAATCATGCATGATTGAATATTGTCTTTTCTGTTTATGCAAAAGCAATATGATACTCTCACAAAAAATAATGACGTATAAATGATTCCTTGAGAATAATCACTAGTTATAAGTCAATTTACTACGTGTCGATTACTGTAAGGATCTCTTCCTGAATCCAACAGATAACGTAATAGGCCAGACTCCCGTCAAAACATATTAGACAACTTTGACGGATTTTGTAAACAATGTTGTCTGTGAATTGACATTCGAATATTACTTTTGCTATACAAAAGAAAATCCAACAGAAACCATTTACTTGTTTCCAAATATGTAAGAAATATTTTTTTTCAAATTGTTCATTAAATAAGAATCGCGAATAGAATATTAACACTCTATGACAACTTTAACTTTCGGAATTTTAGGTCCTTTCGTACTTTATTTGGCCTTTTCACTTTTTTTATTCGAGCGTCACTGACGAAACGCGCGTCTGGCGTACAAAATGCTAATATAAATAATACAGATGTGGTATAAGTGCCAATGAGACAACTCTCCATCCAAGTCACAATGTATAAAAAGTAAACAATTATAGGTCAAAGTACGACCTTCAACACGGAGCCTTGGCTCACACCAAACAACAAGCTATAAAGGGCCCCAAAATGACTAGTGTAAAACAATTCAAACAGGAAAAACAACGGTCTAATCTATATAAAACTAGATGTGTCGGAACGACTTGAATTGCCCCATCTCAAAAAGTTGAAAAATCTGCAATTTCAACAATACATGTGGACACAAACATGCATGGATAGTATCCAGCTCTCAAGACCAATACTAGTTTGATGAAAAATTTCCTTGATCAATGAGTAGTTAAATTAAACTAATAAACTATCAGCAATCGGGAAGTGGATGTACTGTAGATCTAACAAGATATGTTGAAATACATGAAAATCAGCATAGCGGAACAAAACATAAACTTGATCTGTAACTCATCATGGTAGACTTACATATACAAAATCAGCGCAAAATCTCAAGGCGTATAGAAAAAAAGTCCGTATAACTGTGCTTTCAACAATTTTCAAGTCAAAAACCCGTAATTTCGGCAAAAATCAGCCGAGCGGAACGCAACTTAAACTTGATCTGTAACTCATCATGGTTAACTCAGATACCTAAAATCAGCCCAATATCTGAAGGCGTTTAGGAAAAAAGTCCGTATAACAGTGATTTTCAACAATTTATTATCAAAGTCCAAGGCCCGTAATTTCGGCAAAAATTAGCAGAGCGGAACGTTACTTAAACTTGATCTGTAACTCATCATGGTTAACTCACATACCAAAAATAAGCCCAATTTCTGAAGGCGTTTAGAAAAAAATTCGGTATAACTGTGATTTTCAACAATTTATTATCAAAGTCCAAGGCCCGTAATTTCGGCAAAAATTAGCAGAGCGGAACGAAACTTAAACTTGATCTGTAACTCATCATGGTTAACTCACATACCAAAAATCAGCCCAATTTCTGAAGGCGTTTAGAAAAAAAGTCCGTATAACTGTGATTTTCAACAATTTATTATCAAAGTCCAAAGCCCGTAATTTCGGCAAAAATTAGCAGAGCGGAACGAAACTTAAACTTGATCTGTTAACTCACATACCAAAAATCAGACCAATATCTGAAGGCGTTTAGAAAAAAATTGCGTATAATAGTTTGTTGCGGAATGACGGAATGACGGAATGACGGACAAGGGTAAAACTATATGGCCCGACAACTTTGTTGCGGGGCCATAAAAACAGCATGGTATCTATGATGAGTTTATTCATAGTTTCACAAAGGGGGTAATTTATTATAGAATCGTGATGCCATATAACAATAAAACATCCGCTTTTACTACTTAATATGTGACCAATGTTGTATCTTTTTAACAATACAAACTCATTTCAAAGATGTAGGGATAAGTTGAGTTAATCCTTCAATACACATTTCTTTAAGGATTTGCTTGTATTGGGGACATAAAGTTAATGATGTATTTATACTCAGATACATAAAAAAGAATTGCACTAGATATTTTGCACGATTCGTCGCTTCACCAACTTGATCACCTTGAAAAGGTTGTTTTCTTTATAGTCACTCTTTTTAATTTTTTGAATTATTTTCCAGTGTCATTATACCTTTTTGGGATTCAAGGTTTTTTTCCTTTCCGACATGTCCTGTAAAAGATATTTGAAATATGATATTTGTATATAAAAAAAAAGAGAAATTGATTGCTTATCGCATTTTTTGAAAATTTATACGAAATGAAAGCAAGTGACGTTCACATTTTTAGCAAGAAACAAATACACCTTAATAAGAACGATATATAGCCGTGTCCTCTTAAATGTTCGACTAAACATCTTTCAAAAGTTCTTACTACATTTTTTCTACAGTTATTGATGGCATTACTTCAAAAATATTGCGATGAGGAATATTCATACAAACTCAGCGGTGTCAACCAGGTGTGGTTTCTTAAAATAAAAGATCTACTCCAAAATCTTCAAGCACCTTCTTTACCATTTCGCAGTAATATCAAAATCTTTTTATACGCTCTACACAATACTATTTGCAAAAATAGACTACAACGTCTCATTAAGGGCATACGATACAGTTTTGATCCCGTATTTACATTTTGATAAAAATTTCCATATAGACTATTTTTTACCTGATTAATTCAAATATGTAATAACAAATATACCTTCATGTGCTACTTTTTGAGTAAAATGAGGTCGAAATTTTGTATATTTGCTCAAAATTCGGATTTGTGGCCGTATTTTCCCTTTCGAAAGAAAGACATAACTTTTTTGTTTTAAAAGATAAACACAAATTGTTTTTTGTTCAATAATTTATAATTTCTGTATTTTATAAGTATCCTAAAAATTCATACATTTTTTATTCAGAAATAACTCATATTTATCAAATGTTCATGAATGTAGAAAAAAACACCATTTTTTGCTGTACATTTATCAAATTTAAAAAAATTGCACTATTTACGTTTTCATGAAAATTGGTACACATAATCTTCTCGCGTAATCAAACCAAATGGCATTTTAAAAAAGAGGGGTCCATGAACTCGTTTTCAAGTCAAATAAGTTTGAATGATAAAAATCAGTCGAAAACTGAATCTTTTCCCGATAAGTCATAGTTTGACGTCGCGAAAATAACAATTTACGTTAGCAACGTCATTACCTCCCCTGTAACTGTATCGTATGCCCTTAAGCAGAGCTTTTTCTACTAAATTCCTTGTTTTAGGTCTTGAAAAATCTTTTTTGTGTGTGTAGAAGCACCATGCTGTCAGTGAATGCTTGCATCTCATATATCCCAGGGAATCTAGATCGTTTCCTCGATATTGGCACAGATGGACGACTTCAAACTTAAATCTGTGAAAAACGTGATGATTTCGATTTTCCGGTTGTCAACTTTCCATGTGTCAGTAGTAACATACATCTGCCTCATCGTATGGTGTATATCTATCTCAAATAATACGTTTCGCTCGTGCAAGTTCTTTCTATACTTCATCAATAGGTGTGCTGTTGACACAAAAACTGCTCAAATAGAACAGACACTTGGTAAGTTTCACGGTCATGCACCATCATGAATTGGTTAACCGATAGTTTTTCTGTATCTAAACTCACTATAGCAATATGTTTTCGCGGTTTTAGATCTTTAGATAACAGAACAGTTGTCTGATTTGTAAATTTTTGACTGAGTGCGGATTCGCGTGGCAGGTGCTTCATGCATAGCATGAGAAACTTACCATGTCGACGTCTTAGGTCTCACTAAAGAGTTCATACGATTCCCGCAGTTTAATACAAATGTAATACTTCATTTCAATACAACAACAGGCGTGTTTAACCACCTTGACCACTCGCACGGTCATCCTTGGCTTACGCCTTTTTAGGCATTCAATATGATTTATTTTAACCATAATGTTTTTGCTTATGAAATAAACATAAAATATTTAAAATGCATAAATGATCAGAAAAAAATATCTCGATTTTGTAAAATAAAAGATAAAATAAAAAATAGTTTTTTTATAATTTTTTTTTTTCAAATAAACTAATTTGATAAATGAATAATGGTTAATTCATCAAAATAAAATCAAATACATTACAGTATTGGAAACAAACTTGCCAACGAAAGCTGGAACAGGCGACAAAGCCTAACGATAACTAAGAACGACAGCAATAATGTTGCAGTACAGCAGCAGGCTAGTAGAGTAGAACATTTTGTTATGCTAAAATTGTCTAAGGAATTCAGTTGCCAAAATATTGCATTCGAATATAGAAAACATAGAAAGTCCCTGATTAAGGGAACAAATAAATTGGTATATAAAATAAACTGAAGACAGCGAGACAACTTTAAAAATAAATAACCAAGGGATTTATGTGGAATTTTTACTGATTTGTTTCAGCCCAACTGATTTGTAGGATTTCAGCTCTGGCTACTAGTACATCGAACGCTGTCCGCAGTGAGACACGATTTCCTGAACTTCATATATGAATTAGACCAAATAGCTAACCTGACCTTTAAATTAAGATGATATGATATATAATACAAAGACTTTCTAATTATCGTATTTTCATTTAAAATATATAAAATGAGAACAAAATTGTTGAATTATAGCATCAAATGTATAAGACAATTAAATTATTTAATAAAATATATTAAAATGAAGATGATAAAGAAAAAAAACAGAGCGAAAACTAGATCAATTACTATTATAGAATCAGAAATACAATGGACCAATGAAAAAGACTGTCCATTAACTTTTGTGAAAAGGGAATCCTAGAAAGGTGTCACCGTAACTTGCACCAAAGATTAATAATTATACTACGAAATCGAATTACTTCTTACGGTCAGAAAAGAAAAAAAATGCCTGTTAGCTATTTTGAACATTTAAAAACTTTATTGGTTGGACAGATCAATAATAATTCAACGCCTTGTTGCTTTGTATTATGCACTGGCATCAAAGTTGTAGACAGATATGATTATCCAAAGACTATTTTTCAATGATTTCTCTAAAAGCAGATTGATAGGTTCGTTGGATGTTGAGAGTTGTTGATTTTTTATGTTATATCGGCACTTTGTATTTTCAATTTCAGGAAGATTTCTTAAGTTCATTGATTTATAAAAAGAGTTGGAAATTGTCTGAAATTCTGATGCTGATGCCAATGTAATTGTTAGATTTGCACTTAATTCATACTTTTCAGTCAGCTAAATATCATGCATTGAATACTACTTGTTAGCACTTTTCTATTCTCTGCCACCTTGACGAATGCAAAGTTTATTACATCTTATATTAACAGTCATGTCAGTTTTCTAATTTCATTTTGTAATGTTGATAGATTGTTTCCAATCGTAGGGTTAGATATTTTTTCATGGCAATCTGTTAAGACATTTTATAACCCTCCAACTCTCAAAGATAATATGTTTTTTTCCGGCCCCTCCGTCCGTTTGTTCTGATCGAAATAGTGAGCAAAAGGCCTAAATATTACCCCGTTGAGAATTTAACCTTAAAGGTTGTCGAACTTTTGGTTAGTTTTTGTGAAATTTTCAAAATACGACACGTGATTTATCCCGTCCGCTTAAATTATGTTGTCATTATCAATCTATTTTTTTTAAATTTTGGAATATTTGAACAGATAGAATAGGTGTGCATATTAACACGATTAAAACTTCTGTTTCTGAACTACTCAATTTCGGATTTTGAATACTCAATTATATTCAACATTTTACCAAATGTCTTGATTTTGATACTAAGAGAAGGTACTTGAAATTTAGTCTTGTCGGTAAAAGAATATGATCATAGTAATCGTTCACTCCATCAGTAAGGATCGAAAAGAGAATTTCTGTTTAGTCTTCTCATTTTAGTGAAGATCATAGTTTTTGTATAGGAACTTGCAATTTCATTGATGGTAGCTTAACCTCATGTTCATCCGATTAAAGAAATCATTTATTATGAACCATTTGAACGCTTCTCAATTATTCCTATTTTCATAGTTGCTGTTTCTTATAATATACTATTCTCTTATACTTTCTCCTTTTAATTCTAATTCTTATTACCCCATGTTTATCTTACGACTTAATAATAATTGGTTTCAAATCTACTTTACTTCAAAAACCAGCTGAATTTTGTGAACATGACAGCAAACTTGAAAGAACTTTCACCTGAAACATACTTCTTACACTGTAATTTTCTCCAAAGTCGCTTAAGGACAAACAAGTGTTTTTGAACTTTAGAAGACGTAGATATTAATAGCTGCATTATAAGCGAGAACAAACAATGTTGTCCACTTGTAGAAATTGTTTTTAGTAGATCTGTACCTCGACGTTCTCGTGAATGTCGTCTTAATCTAAAGATTGAGTGATGAATAGCAACAAGGGCGAACGAATGAATTAATATTCTAAACGGTTATTGATCAAATAATTGTTTCTCAAGGAGGAGAACTAAAATGATTTTGGTTTTAATGAAAATAGGTTAAACAATCGTTCGTAATTCTCTTTCGAGTGTTCTGAAAATGAAATAAAAATTACATTGATGTGTTATTCGCTTATAGAAGCAATCCAGTACGACAAATTGCTTGACACTTGGAATAAGAAAACAAATCTAGTATTTAGTTTCAAGCGGATTGTGCTTTCGTTTATCTAATCGTTCCTTTAGAAGCTTAGTTTTCTCCAACCTTTTTGAAAACGCATTTCATTATATTCATTCGTTTAGAATAGCATATTTGAATCATTTAACAAGTGGCTTCAAAGGTAGTTGTCCGTTTAATTGAGTTTAATGAAAAAAAAAACTTTTCTAGGGGGAAATTTCATTTAGAAAATTGCTTTTAACTAACAAACTTTTTAGATAGTCAATTTATATACCTTGTATGGGATAAGTGTACATAAAACTAAATATAAAAAACGTGAATTTATATTATTTATGAATATTTACGGAAGACACATCTATTGAATAAAAATGATTATTATACTATTATGAATAAATTCATACCCTGATTTAAATGTCCAATACTAAAATATATCTCTGTAATTAATTTTAAAAGTTTAATTACTAGTAGAACAATTTAGAATAAAAAGAAATAGAAATTTGCGTTTTGTATTTCTTATTTATCGTTATATAAACTGAAAGGTTATAATAACTAACTCTTCAAATGTTGTTTTTCTAAATACTGTAAAATAGAAACACAGAATTTGTCTTATGTATATATTTGACCGGTATATATTTGTTCTGTAAATAGATAGTATTTTGGACTATTTCCATGTAGTGAAATAGGTTTCATAAGTGTTTTCAACGAGATAAAATTTATGAATGCGGTCAACTGACTCATTTTTCGATAAACTGACTGTCGAATGTCAGAAAAGTATTGATTTATAACAGTCTCAGTATTCGAATGAAACAAATGTCGGTTTTGATAATAATGTAATGAAGTCTTTGTACTAGATAACCCAGATGTCGAACGTGATAATAATGATATGCACCCTCAGTAATCGATAAATCAAATGTCGATTTTGATAATAAAGTCATACAGTCTCAGTGATCATTAAACCGAAATCTGAGTTTGTCTTTGATAATAATGTCATGCACCTTCAGCGCTTGATCAAACATATGTCAAGTCCTATAATAATGTCATGCAGCACCAGTGTTTGATAAAAAAAATGTCGAGCGTGATGATCGTGTCATGCACCCTCAGTAATCGATAAATCAAATGTCAATTTTGATAATAATGTCAAACAGTCTCAGCTCGATAAACAAATTGTCGAGTGTGATAATAATGTCATGCACCTTCAGCGCTTGATCAAACAAATGTTGAGTCTTATAATAATGTCATGCAGCCTCAGTGTTCGATAGACAAAATGTCGATTGTGATAATAATGTCATGCACCTTCAGCACTCGATCAAATAAATGTCGATTCCGGTAATAATGTCATGCACTGCATGTCTAGTGTGATAATAATGTCATGTAGCCTCTGTGATTAATAAAACCGATTAAATACTATCTCTCTTCTAATTTTGCAATTCATACAGGCCTGAAATTCGGTCTGTTTTTGGCATTTTGTCGATATGAAAATTATTTGTTTTTTCCCCTGCAATAATCCTCACCCTGAAGTTTTGTTTTGGTTAATTATCTTATATTAACGGATGTTTTGAAGTTCTATGGCTGGATTGACGAGAATGCTTGTATTGCTCAATATAACAGCAAACATTCTTCGTTTATATAAATAATGCATTATATTAATGTAAACAACAACAACTTTGCCTTAGAAAAGTAAACGGTTTCTTGGGACAATTTAGAGCTTTTTAAGTAGTATATAGATGTCAAATGTTGATGACTGGGACATTTTAGAGCTTGAAGTAATATATAGCTGTCAAATGTTGATGACTGTATGTTGCTTTCGTGATGTATTTTGGTTATCTTCGTCGTAAGATTGCTGTCTTAGTGACGTATAACACACATCTCCCTTTTATCACCCCAATACCTTCAATTTTAAGCATATCTATGCAATCTTAATAACCATTACTTAATATATACTAGTATCGTTGTTAAACACATATCTGAAAAGTGGAAGCATGATCATTTTTGTCAGATTTGATAAGGTCAATTTTGAACCTCCATGATAAAATTGATGTGTAAAACAATGTCAAATTTAAATGCCCAGCTTTTAGTAATTTTTTATGCAGAAATGATACTTAAACCATGATACATACGTGTACTGTTTATGTACAACCGGAATATTTGAATGCAAATGCCAATATTCATGTATTCGGAAAGACAGTGTATATTCGTTCTTAGATTATATAAACATCAATACCACGAAAATGTAAATAATCCTACTAACAAAATAAAAAAAATTTAGGAAATTAAGTATCATTATATTTCTAAAAGCTTCCATGCTCGGCATTCAGCATGTTCACTGCCTTGTAAATTGTCTGCTGGTCTTGTTCCTTGTTTGGTGCAATATATAGTTGCTGTTATACGGCGTTATCAATATGCCCAGGGGTAAAATAAACATATAAATAAAATATAACTGCCATTACGGACATCATTATTCCATTTAATCGTTTTTTTTTTTTTGTCTTTTTTTTCCTTAATGTAAAATACAATGTGCATTGCTCCTTGCGACAAAAATGGACATTTTCAGATTTTAAGCGATGTCAAAAAGACTGAACTGTATGGACGAGCTATAATCAACATGTACTTGTGTTAAGTGTTATTATATTGTATATTTTATTTACAGAAATAAGTGGATGTGTTGTTATTGTCGTTTCGAGAGGTTTATGATTAATTTCAATATAGACGAATCAATTTCATATAATCAAATGAGGATATGACAGCCATTCCTAATCTCAAATAAACTGCGATAATCACTACACTCACTATTTTCTTGATCTAGGACATGTCCATTGACATGTTAAAAATAGTTTTTGAATAACCAGACCCCTCTTACATGTATCCTCTCCATCAACTGAAGGAATCAACAGATCAATAAAAGGAAAAAAAAAAAAACATTATAAATACAATATACTTTGAACATAGTAATACAGGTATTTAAAAAAAGTAACGCAGTAAAGTAACAAAATATCATACAACACTATAGTTATTGTCTTAAAGATATCTCAGATCTGAATAAATTGAAATGGAATGTAAGTCACCCAACCACAAAATATATCCAAAGGAGTACTTTATCTTTTGAAAAATAAAACCATAAAAATTTAGGAGAATAAGATAGCAACGAGCCAACTATCCAGCAGGCCACCATACGGCATTCGACAATGAACAAACTCGGTCTCGGTTGCGAAAAAAATAGGATCAGCTCGAAGTGCCAAGATACTTCTTCTTTTACCGCAAATAACAAGGATTGATTATTCTATACTTGACGGAATACTTATTTTAGAGGCGACCATTCTATAAATCGAGGAATCAACTTTAGTCAAGCATTAGATATAAAAAGGGCTACCAATTTCAATGCGTTATTATTTCACTAAGTATTTTTGCGATAATGTATTTCTTATTTTGATCAAGTTGGTGATTGTTATTTGAATTTCATATTTAAAATAGTCCTTAGTTTTAATCTGGGACATAATATATTGACTATACTATTCACGGGTTTTGATTGATAAGAGTATCTTAATTTATTATTTATTCTTGCTTCTTTTTTTTTTACCTTTTCAGTCATTGATTTCCATGGAGTTTACACAGTTGTTGTCTATATGTATGCTGACGCTCGTAACAGTAAGCTCCCCTAGAAGAATTCGGAATCGCAAAGGATTGAGAGATAAATTTACAGACAGTAATCAAGGGACATGCGAGCTGGAAATTTCATGCAAAGGAAATGTGCACTCACCTGTACGTCTACCAATCAAAGGCCCTCGAGGTCCACCCGGAGTTCCCGGTGAAAAAGGATCCAATGGTTTGCCTGGTAACCCGGGGGTACCTGGAAAGCCAGGTTTGTATCACAATATATATTTTTGTATGTTTTGTAATTTGTAATAATTCTTCCATATAGCTATTATCTTGTAATTCAAATATGGCTTCGGCTAACAAATATCTCGGTGGTGTGTACATGTTGATTATGGTAGTTTTCGCTGCAAGGGGAATAACACGTGTATACCTGTAAGTAAAACTTGAAAATAATTTTAGATTTACCTCCCATACATCGATACAAAGTCACAATTTTCCGTAAAAATATATTTCACCCAAACTGATCCAAAAGAGGTTGTAATATGTTGCGTTATAAAATATCAATTTTCTTTTCAGGTAAGTCTGCATCTCGTACACAAAAAGTATCTTTCTTCGTCGGACTGAGCAAAAACCATGGTCCTAAAAAGACCAGTGAAGAACTTAAATATGACAGAGTTATAACAAACGATGGACTTGCGTACGATATTATGACTGGACGTTTTACAGCGCCAGTGAATGGGACTTACCATTTCACGGTTGTCGTTGCAGCACAAGGAAGGCATAAGGTACATGGTAAAAGGGATATACTTAATCGTCATTCGAAGAGTTAACACTCTTGAATTACATAATGGTTAATTCATTTCTCACCTTCTGTGTATCTTTTTATTGTGTGAAATTGTCACCTGTTATTCCATGACCCCATATTCTATTACTATTATGATCAAAAGACCACCAAGCAAATCAATTGGTTTGGTGTGTGTTTTCTTAAATTTTTGTTTTGTATGATTGATGGTTCCGATATTCCTTAACTAGATGCTTTGACATCAAATCTGCAGTACTACTAACATATATTTTATTTGAACTTTCACATTAACAGATAAAAAAGAGATTTATTTAACTAAAACAAAATTGAAACAAAATCCAGGGTCGACTAAAGGCTCAGGAAGGGTGAATCGTTCCTCTTCCAAGAGCCCGTCATGTTGCACATGACATTTACAAACCCGATGGTAAGTCGTATTCGGTGAAAAGGCATGAACGTCCGAAGTAGGGCATAATTATGACTACGACAAAAAATTTTCTAGTAAGCAATCAACCAAGTCACGATGAAGACCGGAAAAGTTTAGAAGCAATTAATTCCAATTTCTCAAAGGAAACATTTGTTTGGAAGCTATCTTGTAAACAACAACCCTCTATGAAGGATATCATGATGAAAGACGCAAGTTTTTACAATCTGTAAATATGGTGTCGGTCAGTGATATATACCCCTTCTGCAGGCGTAATGTTGCTACATAGTAATTGAATGTTTACGAGGGGAAGATCTTTGTTTATTTAATTAACAGTAATAGACGTTTTTTATATCTAATATGTTTTATAATTTTATAATAAAGGATTTGAAATTCCATAATTTCAGGCTGCTGTAATGCTGATGGCCGAAGGTCATATGATCATTACAGTGTGGGCGGACAGTCGACCGATATGGGCAACAGCATCAAACACCGCAATACTCCATCTCTACCAAGGGCAGCAAGTTTGGCAAGTCCTACAAAAGGCGTCAGCACTCAGTGGTTATATGTATTCGAGTTTCTCTGGTTTTATCTTGTATCAAGACGATAATGATTAAACTTCTAAATTTATTGATCGATGAAGATATAGTTTTCAATCCAAATGACCTAAATTTTAGTTTAAATTTGGTATTTAAAAATATTGTTATAGCAATTGTACTGAAAAATCCTAAATATGCAAAGTAGGGATAATGTAGAATTTTTTTAAATGATTTTTGCAAATTATAGTCAAGACAAGTGTATGTAAGTTCTGCACTGTGTCTACTTGAATATGTTGTGGTTCATGTTGACTTCTTTTTATAAAGTCTTTTGCCTCATAAAGGTATTTAACCAAAGGAATGGATGAAAGAACCAAGAAGACATGTTTTTGAACAGGCATCTTAAGTAAGAAAACACTCTATCTGTATATGTAATATACATACATATGCATACCTACAGCAGTCTCTGTTGTAATTACTTAACCATCGTTAACTTTGAAATTTAAAAATTATAATAGTTCAAATCACACAGTGCTATTCATTTAGATGTATTTATGCAAGAACGCAGTCTCTGTTGTTAATACCTGCGTCAATTTTGAAATTTTAGAATTATACAGGTTTAAATCGCACAATGCTATTCATTTTGGATGCATATCTACGCAGTATCTGTTGTAATCGTTAACTTTGAAATTCTAGAACTACACAAATTCAAATCGCACAGTGCTATTTATTTTTGATGAATAAGTACGCAGTCTCGGTTGTAAATATTATACTGCGTCAACTTTGAAATTTTAGAACTATATAGGTTCAAATTGCGCGATACTATGCATTTTGGGTGCATATATACGCGGCATTCTCTGTTGTAAATACTTAACCTGTGCAAACTTGAAATTTTCGAATTATACAAGCGTGGTTCAGTTTTTTAATATAATTTGTATTACGTTCAAGATTCTTTTAGTAAAATCAAAATAGATTGATATGATTCATTTTACATCATACTGATGAATGATATATATATTATCCGAAATATTTATTGATACTTATATTTACTATTTCCTTTTTTTAACATTCGTGTTGTTCTGTACACTTGTTAGGCGTATGGTGTACAAAAACCTTTGCACCTTTTGTTTGCGGTATATCATCTTTCCCGCAAGTTAATTGTTTTCTGTTTAGTATTAAATATTTAATTAAGATCCATTTATTACATCGGTGATCCGTTTATTTGGCAATCGCCAATGGCAGTCAGCAGGGTTTAAGAACATTTGTTGTTCGATCTGTTAGTCAAATGCGTTTTGTTAAAATATACTTTTTCACTTTTTTGGTCTTTTGGAAAATGTTGTTTGTGCTGTATTTAGACCCCTCTAACAAGAAATTTGTTTTGCATGCACACGTATAAAATTGCGGTTTTATCCAACGCAATCATAGGTTTGAACGTGGTTTTCAATTTAGGTATATATATATATATATATATATATATATATATATATATATATATATATATATATACAAGTCTAAATTGAAAACATATATATATACAAGCCTAAATTGAAAACCACGTTCAAACCTATGATTGCGTTGGATAAAAACCACAATTTTTATACGTGTGCATGCAAAACAAATTTCTTGGTAGAGGGTCTAAATGCAGCACAAACAACATTTTCCAAAAGACCAAAAAAGTGAAAAAGTATATTTTAACAAAACGCATTTGACTAGCAGGTCGAACAACGGATATTCTTAAACCCTGCTGACTGCCATGGCGATTGCCAAATAAACGAATCACCAGATGTAACAAAATGGATCTTAATTATTGATTTAGTACCAAACAGAAAACAATAAACTTGCAGGAAAGATGGTATACCGCAAACATGAGGTGCAAAAATTAGTACACCATATCCGGATGTCGACAAATAATGTCTCTTCAGTGATGTTAGGAATTGAAACAGTATTTGGAAGGCCATATAATTTACCTCAATTTAGGATAGACTCTTGAATTTTGAAGAGTCGAAATAGGATGAACGGATTATATAAACCCGAAGGCAAATATAATTTATGTATTGTGTACAGTATCGTCTTCATAACGACCAACCCTCGTAAGAAATATAAAATATCAAGATTGATTGATTAATTGTTGGTTGTTTAAAGTCCAGTGGCAAATATTTCATGTATGTTCAGGACGAGAAAAAAAATAACAATGCATACAATAGGTAGATCCTGTTATAGGGGTCGACCGGGATGAAGGGCGGGAAATTTGGACTGCCACTAGAAAATGAGGGTAAATTTGATAGAAACATGTATTCAGACTTGCAACAGGCTACCTACGGACCCCTCAAAGAGTTGTCACAGGAGTTCTTAACATGCAGAGAGCGCGGCACTCTCTCTACACGAGGCATCAAAATTAACGTCCCCCAATGTTCATCCATCTTTGAATGTAATAATACTATACTATAGCTAATACTAAGGTGAATTCTATATTCATCTTTTGTTTCCGTGTGAGTATTTGAGGTTGTTATTGACCATTATCTCTCACTTTGTAATCATATTACATCATTTGTACATTGGTTGGAAGATATCGATATTGCGGAAAAAAAGAAAAAAGAAAAATGAAGATAAATTTTTAAATGACACGGAAAAAAATAATTGTGAACATAATGAATCCCTATTGGAAGGTTCCAGTGACATTAATTTCTCACAAAGATTTTCTTTCTGTTTAATTAATCAATTTCTTATAAAATAAAATGTAATACTGCATTACACCATATAAAAACTTATAGTGCTACAATTAATTAAATCAAGTCCTGTTGCTGGAATAAGTCTTCCGACTGGATATAGATTCGAGACTGAAAGCATGTCATTTATCACTGTTCTCAAAGCAATAAACATATAAAGTGTCATGAAACAAACGGGTTTTCGGTCAAAGTTGAGATGAAAAGGTTGATGTTTGACTTCCTTATCGTTGTTACCTTTGATAGGTGAAACGAACCCGAGGCTTACTATATGTCTCTAGATGGATGGATGGATGGCTGTTTAAAGTTTAGGTGGCAAATCCAATGCACACCCAGGACGTGACCCTGCTTTGCACTAGACCGACACGCTGAGCCGGATTTTAAAGGGCTAGTGCACAATGTAACAGTCCGCAGGAAGACATGCCCTCTACACGGACACATATAGTTCTGACTCCGAGTCTACCAGTTTTTACTCGGAAATGCCGCTTACTTATCGGAGAGGCAGCAAATACCAATTTCAAGTCTTTGGTTTGACTCGGCCAGGGCTTGAATTCACAACCTTCCACCTGGAGGCGAGCACGCCAACACGAGACCAAATAGGTAATCCATGTCTCTAAAACGTTCGATACTGGACTTTCAAATTTTCTGGTTATGATAATAAAAAAAAGGTTTGAGGGTCTAGTTGCCGTGTGATTTTGATATTATACCCCGTAGTTAAATTAAGTTCAGTTTTATATTCATGAAATTGTACTTAACCTTCTCATAGATGTGTCATTACCATGTCGTGTAAGTCTCTGTATCAATAGGTCCTTTGACATCAGTTGGGCAGTCAGAAAGAATTCTAAAGAGCTTGGACGCTTTAAATATATCATATTTGCTATTGGTGACTCTATTCCCTGTTTGAATTTACAGTGGAGTTCGATATTTTTGTTAATACTTCAATACCAAGGTTCCACTATGCGTGATTTTAAGTATTTTAGAAATCATGAACAATTGAAATGTGATTATTGTGATCTTCCATTGTACAATTATAGGTAAGTTTTTCTCAACAATTGAAATAGAATTTTATGGTGTAAGGCAAACATCGTGTGAGAATCTTTACCAACGTTCAATAAAGTTAGATGTGCGAAATTGATAAAAGGAGATGTAGATTGTATGTCAATGAGATAACAATTCAGGTGGTATGGGATTCATCCACCATCTTGGATTTTAAAATAGCAGAACACACTAGGCCTAGATTTGATTGAAATATATACACTACATTTTGGCAAAGTATGAAAAAAATCTATCTTTTTTGTTTATACAACCTTAATAGTCCAAAGTCTATAGACAAACTGAATATAAATTCAACACAAACAACAAAAAAAGTAAAATTACAAAAATACGTACTGAACTCCGAGGAAAATTCAAAAAGGAAAGTCCCCAATCATAGTTCAATCATTGATCAAATATTTGGTCCAAATTGCAGTGACACAAAAAAAAAATTAAAAAAAAGACAATGATATCGTTCCACTAACATTGTTAACTTGGGAGACATATACGTGACAAAGGAAAGCAAGTTTTGTCTTTACTTAAAGTCTCGATGAATCACTACTGCTTTTAAATAACATGTATGAGGGTTTATGGCGTTTAGTCTCAAAAATCGTTTCCGACCTCGTGATCAGGCACAATTCTAATTTAATAAATGATGTAATTGTACTAAAAAAGAGCTAAGACAGTGTTGACCTTAAACGATATTTGTTGCGTGTTCTGCAAAGGCATTTTTAGTTGGGATGCTCCAAAGTTTTGTTGTTTGTCTTTTTGTTTCGGTCGTGGTTTTGTCTGCCTCCTCTGGTATGTTCTCTATTATATGTTTTTTGTTTTGGTCGTGGTTTTGTCTGCCTCCTCTGGTATGTTCTCTATTATATGTATTTTGTTTTGGTCGTTTTGTCTGCCTCCTCTGGTATGTTCTCTATTATATGTTTTTGTTTTGGTCGTGGTTTTGTCTGCCTCCTCTGGTATGTTCTCTATTATATGTATTTTGTTTTGGTCGTGGTTTTGTCTGCCTCCTCTGGTATGTTCTCTATTATATGTTTTTGTTTTGGTCGTGGTTTTGTCTGCCTCCTCTGGTATGTTCTCTATTATATGTATTTTGTTTTGGTCGTGGTTTTGTCTGCCTCCTCTGGTATGTTCTCTATTATATGTATTTTGTTTTGGTCGTGGTTTTGTCTGCCTCCTCTGGTATGTTCTCTATTATATGTTTTTTGTTTTGGTCGTGGTTTTGTCTGCCTCCTCTGGTATGTTCTCTATTATATGTATTTTGTTTTGGTCGTGGTTTTGTCTGCCTCCTCTGGTATGTTCTCTATTATATGTATTTCACTTCCCAAATTCTTCGTCAGATCAGTATACAAAAAGTTGATGCATTTTTTTCAAAATTTAATAATACCGGACACACTGGCGTTTTGTTTTACAAATACATTTTATATTTGAAACTGAACACTGTTGAACCAAATGGAAACTAATGCCTAAATAATCAGGTAAAGTTGAATGTTAGCTCCGTACATAAGAAAATAACACATTGAACTTTTACTGGTTATTTTAATGTCACCATATCTTCATGGCAAACTGTTGTACCCAAGTTTAATGAAGACTGAACGAATGGAGCTCGACTATTTTTTTTCAATATAATGTTACCAGGACGTAAAGAAACTTGAAGCTCTCTTTATGATCAACCAATGTGCAATTAGGTATGTTATATCAAAATTTCAACGGTGATGTCATTTTCAACACTCTTTTTAAGATCGCTCGTCACGTATTATGAAGTATGTATAATTTCTTCTCAGTTACCACGTCATACTGAAATTCTATTGATTGATATAGCTAATTAGTAATGCTTACGTATATAATTTATGCAGACGAAAAGCCATTTTCTGGTTACTACGTAAAAGAAACAGGATATCCCACTTATTCAAAGTACACATGTACTAGACTAATATACTACATATATATGTTCCATCAAGTGATTCAACGTTGTGATAAATTTGTTTTTGTCAATTAGGATATATACTTGAAAGCAACCACATCAAACTTTTAATAAAATTATCAAGAATATTTTATAATAAGTAGATATGGATCCATATGTATGTGTGTATTCGTCGTTTACATAACGTGACTGCGACACTCAGCTACTTTAATTTCTTCAAGTATCCTGAGCACTGTAATTGGGATATTGACGTACAAATGAACTGTTTCTAATAGCAATTTTGATTTTAAAAGCTATATGACTTATAATAAATTTTAATAATAATATTGATCAAGACATAGTAACAGTTGTTTTTCAAAGTACACTTAATTACTAGGTATATAATATCGTGTCATTGTGTCTATGAAAATACGACTGTGACCATTAGCTCAACCCATACATCAGTCCAGTCCGTTCTCATGTGGCGTTTAAAGAGTTACCTCGTGCCGTGGGGCTAAGTCGAGAGCATGGGCCATGATGAGATGTGTATGTGAAGAGTATGTGCTTCATGTGCAATAAGGACACTTTCTGTAGATTTCGAAAAAAAAAAAAAAATGGCTCCTCTACCACCGCTACAAAGGACCTAATGTCCTGCACATACTTAAGTTCATATATTTTGGTGGCATAAACTTTTTTTTATGGACCCAAGCAATTGAAATCGTTTTCATTCCTTATTTCTTTTTTGTGTCATTTATTTCATGTACAATGCCTGGAAATAGCATGTTTGTGCTGCTTGGGGGAACGTCAACAATCAATCAATCCATCTATCATTCTAAAGTAAACAAAGATTTTTAATTGAAAAGAGGAATTCCAACCTTGTAAAGTTCTTTTTTTAAATAACATAACTGTGTTACCATCTTTGTTCTTATGTTGTGTTGTTATACCACTGTCCCAGGTTAGGAGGTTGGTTGTCATTTGTTTCTGTATATCATTTGTTTTTCGTTTATTGTTTTGTTCATAAATGAGGCCGTTAATATAAAAAAGAAGATGTGGTATGATTGCCAATGAGACAACTGTCCACAAGAGACCAAAATGACACAGAAATTAACAACTATAGGTCACCGTACGGCCTTCAACAATGAGCAAAGTCCATACCGCATAGTCAGCTATAAAAGGCCCCGAAAGTTTGTATTGTTATACATTTGTCATTTCGGATATGCTATGCGGTATAGGTTCATTGTTGAAGACCCTACGATTACCTATAGTTGCAAACATTCTGCGTCCTTTGATCTCTGATGGAGAATTGTCTCATTGGCAATCACACCAGTCCACATCCTTATATTTTTATAAAATAGAAAGATTGGAAATGTGCTTAACCAATGTACAGTTGATAAATTTTAGGGTTAACAATTTTGTAACGATAAAAAAGCACGAATCTTTATAAATAATTGAAGTTATAAAATATGGCCATACTTTGTTTTGTATTTTCATTAACATTCAGTGCTGTATAAAAGTTTACAATGATAACGATTTTGTAAGATCATATCCCTATAACAAGCTGATCCGTTACAAACTGTATGTAATATTGAAGCTTTTTTAATCGGTACATTACCGCATTTTAAGCATAATAATAATAATAATAATAAATATTTATGCATATATTCATTCGTTTGTTTTAAATCCAAATTTCCTTACAAGTATCAGTAACAAAATTAATAAAACGTAAGCAACATGTTACATGTATTACTACGCTTTGTTTTTGCTTACAAACTTAAGATCGATAACTTTAACTATACGTAGAGATATTGTACAATCAAAATTTAAAGCATTCTGCAACGAAATAAGCTGAAAAAGCTCTAAATACATGAGAAGGTGTCATATTAATCATTATCGGGGTCCATTTTTTTTTATCTACAAAGCTGAGGAAACAATGAACTATTCTTTTATGTAACGGTATTTAATTGATAAAGAATTATCAATGACAAATATAACAATTGTAAAATATAAAAAATAAAGAACATATATCACAGGTTACATATTTCATAAAGAGTCTGACATGTATTGTATATAGACAACAAGTTTACAACGGGACTTTTATATATTTTCTTTAAGATATACAACACTGGATACCCACCGTTTTAAATAATATTGATGATTGTCCCTAGTGAGGATTATTCTAAATGATAATTACAAATATAAACACGCTCACACTGGATCGCCAACCATTCTCTCTGCTGAACCTCAAATTACGGGAACGAATTGTTGAATGACTAGATATTTCATCAGTTACAATAGATATTGCCTGACTTCATTCAATGCAGTAAATCCGGAAGCACAGATTTTCTAGTTGAACAAGGCATAAATTGTCTTCTACCTGACGTCGATCTTGACTGTGTCATCCTCATGGACGAAGCAATTCTAGGCCATACCCAGCACCGCATATCCTTTTTGGTAAAGTCACATACAGTCACTGATTGTAAAATCGTAGGCAATTCACAATTTTCTATTAGTATTGGAATCAATTTACTGTTTCTACCAGCTGAAAGATGAATAAAATTATAAATATAATTTTCTATTCAAGATGTAAATACTTTCGTATATATAAATGAAAAACTATTGAAGGATACTAGTAGACTTCACATTGTAATCTGTTTTAAAGTAATATTTTGCTTTTATACTGTACGTATATTGTTTAAACTCCCCCTTCAATACAAGTTTCGCGCCTATTTATACAATATCTCATTTTTTTGTGGTTAATGAATATCATAGAAGTTTCGATTGTATCAACTTAAGTTACGCCCTTAAGGAAGCACAATCACTGTGACAGGAGCGAGGATTTGTATAATATAAAAATAAGAAGATGTGGTATAATTGCCAACGAGGCAACTCTCCACAAGAGACCAAATGACACAGAAATTAACAACTATAGGTCACTCTGTCATAAAGATTTAATTTTTTTTAAATTCCACTTTCTAATACAGTTACTTTTTGGGGGGCTATCTGTTAATTGCACTCGTCATAGTATTTTCTGTCAATGTTTCTTCTCTTTTTAAAATTATTTTAATAGAAATAATGGGTAAAAACAGACATGCAAAAAAAAAAAAAAAAAACATGATAATAAAAAAACAAACAAATAGATATTAATGAAAAAAAAAATACTTACAGGGAAATTTGGAATGTACAAACGACAGCAAGAAACTTGTGACGTCAGATTGTAGAAGGTTTGGGGAGATGACGACAACAGCACACCTACATCTGAAATAAGTGAAATAACTTGTAATTAGAATGTCATTTACAGGAAACATATAGACGTCAAATATGAATTTGTTGACTACATAGAATACTATAATGTACTTTTATTTATGCTATCAATCTTATATCAGACTACTTTAAAAAAGAAAATCAGCCATAATTATTATGCGTATGTAGTACATCAACCAATAATAGTAGTAATTAACAATTTAGAAACAAAAGGAATACACATTAAAAAATATAAACAAAGGAACACAACCAAATTTCCATATTTCATACACACCAACATTTAGAAAGGAGAAGTTAAATTTTGGGGCTATTTGCATATTCATTTCAGAAATTCGGGGGAAATTAAATTAAAACATATGATCATATAATATACGAACAAATTGAAAAAAAAGCATTCAATTTAGAAGAGTTTATCAGATTCAAGAAAAAAAGGCTGATTTAATTCAGGAGCATTTTAATGAATTAACATAAAACAGTAGTGTAACCAAAACACGTTTTAAACAAATTAAGATACATGAACTGTTTTAATATATTCTTCCTTTTTTGACAAGGGTTGTACTTTTTTTCCCAGCGCAAGATTTAAGTAAAACATTCACGGTTTTGTTTAACATCATTTCGCACGCAAATTTTTAAACCTCCTCTAACCCCCAACCCCCGCAGAAATAGAACAACAAAAATAACACACATACACAAAAAAAATAAAAGAAAACAAACAAACAAACATACATAAAATTGAGAATGGAAATGGGGAATATGTCAAAGAGACAACAACCCGACCAAAGAGCAGACAACATACATACATACAAAAAAATTGTAATATTCTTTTGAGGTATGTAAATTCAACATTTAAATTCAGTAAATTTGAGATTTAAGAGATTTTTAAGTTCATGTAATCTAAGAACCAATTAGCGGACCTAAATCAGCTCCCCCTTTGGATTTTTTGAAAGACGATAAGCAAAAAATTGCTAATACATACCTTTGAACCATAATTTTAGCAAGAACTTCAGTTTCATTTTCCTCTGTAGTTTGTAGATCTCGCCATGGTAAAAATAGTCTCAAGTTATATTTTGGTCCTTCTAAAATTCTCGCCATTTCCTGAACAAACTCCAGATCTTTTCCTTCTTCATTATGAATTACAAAGGCGTCATAAGATTCTACCATTATACCCATCCTGTTCAGAAGAAAAACATATCACAGTTATAGAAAAATTGAAAACAAGTATTGGACACATTTTCTAAAATACGTTTCAAAATTCGCACACTATAGGCCTGCTGATTTTTGATATAAATGAAAATTTCAAATTTTGTATCTGTTAATTTTAGGATTAATTTATTTTATGTATTGATATTTTTTTCAGATACGCTTATAAAATATCATTTTTACTCATGACATAAAACATACCTGCAAAATATTAATTCAACTTTAGCTTTTGATAAATCGTATTTTCTAATTTGATTTCCGAAGATTTTTACTTACAATATATACTATTTGATATAAAGACTCGCTTATAAATACCGTTGGTATTTTATTTATGTATTTTTAACAAGGACTTTAAATGGATCATTTGATCCAATCAAAATAGCTTTTCCAATTATCGTATAATAGATTAAATGTCATTGGTTGTTTACCGATAAAAGGTAGACACGGAAGTCCCAGTAAATATTCTACCTTGCAAGTACATTATTAATCCCTTTGTTTATTTGATCAAAAAATCTTTATGAATGTTTCTGTGCATTCCTAACAATGTTAATAACTTTTACATCGATTATCGAATAAATAAGGAATAAGCAGAAACAATTGAATGTCATGTGGTTTACTTGGTGTACATAAGGTCAAAGACCTGAAATGTAAACAGACGAAATATTTGTTTTTACATGTAGTATGAAACTTGTTATTTTTTTATCAAGGATTCTTCCGTGAAATTTTCGTACCTGGAATTTCTCTTAAGCAGAATATCGACTAACAATTCTTATTTACATATTCTGGATAATTTGTGTCAATGAGGTTTCGTTCCTGGTACATGTATTTGCCATGATAAATCTCTTTCAGAAATCTATGATTTTTCACAATATGTGAATTTCCATTCTGTGAGTTTCCATATTCATTTCCGAAAATCCCCGGATTAGAGACAGTTTCGGTAAATTCAAATAAAAAGTATGTATTGCAATTGTGTTCTATTTATTTATAATTCATTAATTTTAGATTCTTTTTATGACTTGTGGTATTCAACTGTTGGACCCTGTTAGATATTTGTCTCATTGGCTCCATATTTCATATTCGAATTTTAGCAGAATTTTTCAACTCTAATGCCAGTATTTCAATGTATAACATTTTGGATGTTGTTCGTCATGTTATAACATGGCTCTTTACTGCTTATTGATTACTGACTCCTTCTAGGCTTTATTGACCTCATTTATAAAACTTGTGATCGGAATTATTCTGGTATGTCGGTGCCAGAAATAATCAAATATATTTCTTGTAATGTAAAAATGTGGTGATTTAGGAAATGAAACTAATATTTCAGAGCGACAACCTCAATAAATTATCTAGAATTTTAAGAACATAAATTTTATCATTATACTAGTAAGGTTGTTTGCAAGCTTGTCTTAATCATGCTACTCTTTTGTGATGTGGTTTTCGAAACCAAAAACAATTAGGTAAAACAACTGAAAAGGACGGAAAACCAAGCTAATCACATTTACAAACTATTACCAACTCTTTGTATTGAAGGTAACTGAAATCAGTTGAAACTACACATCAGAATATTCAATCCTCACAAACGTAGCAATCAAATAATTTGTACAACTCATAAATCATGGATTTACATAAAAAAAATTTCTACATCAAAATATCAAAGTAATAAATATATCATGTTGTACTTTGGATTTTGAATATTTGTTACGAAATTTTTATCAGCTCTATTTATTCCTATTGGGTCATTTATCACCAGTCCACTAGTCAACATGTTGACATGAATTATCATTGATATGGTCATAATTATAAGTTAATTGTTTACAAAACTTGGATTTTTTCGAAATACTAAGGATTTTTTTTACCCCAGGAATAGATTACCTTAGCTAAATTTGGCAAAACCTTTCGAAATTGTCCTCAATGCTCTTCAATTTCGTACTTTATTTGGCCTTTTTAACTTTTTGAACGAGCGTCACTGATGAGTCTTTTGTAGACGAAATGCGCATCTGGCGTACACAATTTTAATGCAGGTACCTATGATGAGTTTATCATCACTTCTAAGTTAATACCACTACTAGAGGTGGCAATATAAAGGGTGGAAAGGCAAGAACCTCCAAATTCTCAGAGAACTAAATAGGCCATGTTTTCAACCAAAAAGGCTTAAAGCAAGCCATAAACTCAAGATCCTGTATATAAGCTGTTAAAATTGGTCCATGATAGTCGGTAATTCACAAACTATCTAGATCTTTTTCTCCTTTTACTAATCAAATGTTTTCTCTTCTCCCACTCCAAAGAAAATTCCGCCACCACCTATACAATTAGTACACGAGTCACTAGGAAAGTAAAACATTCCATATTTGAAAAAATATGGTTCAGAGCTGTTTTTCGCTTGCAGTCAATTAAGATCTGTTCAGACGGTTCAGTAGTTCTTATTTACCTGTGTACATTAGCATCATACTGAATTGTCAGAAAAGGTACAGAACAGTACCGAATTGACCACAAAGGAAATTGTCTGAATTGTACTGAATTTACTTCAGTTGGGTAAGTCTGAAAATTGACTGAAAAACTGAACATGACTGAATACTAGTTATTTTTTTTCAGACTTTTCAGATGGTATTAAGATCAAAATGAACGTTTAAAACTAAAATTCTATTTACTAATGCTTGTTTGCATTGGCCTTGTCAGTTTCTCTTCGACTTATGAGTTTTTAATGTTCCTTTGGTATTTTTCGTTTCATTTTGACTTCCAACTGGAAATTGATAGTGGAGATCGATTGAGAACTTAATTTACGTCAAAAGAGATACCAGTAAATTCAATTTTCCAATTGTGAACTTTTAAACTTTATGTATCAACATTCGATCAGTAAATCTTTTTCAAGTTGATACAGGGCTTTCGTTTCTTTGAAAGGGTGATGCTGCTTTCAATGGTGCTATTGAAATAAGAATTTTAATGGACAATTTGATTCATCAGTTTGTTGAAAAATGTACAGACACTATCATATTTTGATTGAACGTTGTAGAAAATCTTTGACACAGATGACCATGAATTTGATTTAATAGTCGTACTCATGATTCCATTTGTTTTTCCTTGCTTGTAGCACCAAATGCGACTTATCAACTGCTTCTTTATTTCTCCAAATATTGAAGTTGCAAACTGAAAAAAATATCCTTTCCAAATGAATATTTTGTCCA
Organism: Mytilus coruscus; assembly: GCA_017311375.1. NCBI lineage: Eukaryota > Metazoa > Mollusca > Bivalvia > Mytilida > Mytilidae > Mytilus > Mytilus coruscus. Next base: position 111,341,793 of record CM029596.1, on the reverse strand, counting down.
ACAAAGTGAAGGAAATAAATGTGTACAATAGTCAAAATAAATTTGCAAAGCCGCCCAAAAAAGCGGGGAAAAATCCTGCTCCTCCTCAAATATCAAATGATCGACCCCTGAAGAACTTTTTGATTTTCGAATTGAGGGGGACAAATGCATGACCTTATCATGCCTTCTCCTATATAAATTTGTCCCTCAGTTTATAAGTTTAAGTTATAAAAAGCGTGAGTTTACATCTTAGTTCCAATAAAGTTCCAAAATGTTTTTAGTAATTTAACAAAAAGCATTAAGAAACTCTTCAATATTATTAACTATGAGCGTAATCGTCTATAGTCTTATATGTACATGTATGTCCTCAATTTCGTTTTGGACATGCGAAATTAATGTTTTCTGATCAGTTATGGTAACCGTTCCTGTATCTCCTCTGACATGTTAAATGTCATATACAAAGGACTTATAAATTTATGTACAAAAGATGCAGATTAAAAAAAAGGCGAAAGATACCAAAAGGACATTCAATCTCATAAGTCGAAGATAAACTGACAACGCTATGGCTAAAAAAGAAAAAGACCAACAGACAAACAACAATACACAAAACACAACATAGAAATTTAAAGACCACTAAAAACTGGGGTGATTTCAGGTGCTCCGGAAGGGTAAGCAAATCCTTCTCCACATGTGGCATCCATTTATATTGATACTTGTTTGGATGACATGAAGACAGATGTGTGAATTATTTAAGAGGACAGCCTCTCTTTTAGTTTGGAAACTCTTAAGCTCTTTCATAACTTTAAAGATATCAATTTCACTGTACCCGATGCGCAATTAGACAATTAATGTCTCTGATGTGATGCTTAAGGCCAATCTATTTGATAATCCTAAACCTTGTATAAACGTTGAATAGTTGATAAAACCAAATAGGACCAAAAGTATTGCCAAACCCAAATTAAAATTATTTCCAAAGTTTCATAACAGCAAAATTCCATCACACCATTTTCGTATTTTCGTGCCAGTACCGAAGTACTTTCTATTTGGATGATGGTACCCTCAGGGACTAATAGTTCTTCAGCAGAAGTATCGACCCAGTGGTAGTAATTAAATTAACGGTACCAATTTATTACAGCAGGTATGCGCTTCGACAATAAATGTCTCTCTCGTGATGCTCAAGGCCAAAATATTTTAAAATAATAAACCTTATATAAACGTTGAAGGGCCGATAAAAACAAATATGACTTAAGGTGGTACCCAACACCTTGACTAATATTAATTTGGCTCGTTTAATTTTCATAAAATTTTGACAAAATGTTTACTTTGACCTTTGACAAAAATAAAAATTTCAAAAATTTGAACCAACCACTTTATCAGAAAAATTTCGTTGGTTATATAGCAGTTTGACAAACACTAATTTTGATCATTGAGAAGCTTAATACTTAACAAAACAACGTGATTAAAACGTTTAGCTGATTTTTACAGAGTTATCTCCCTGTAGTGTTAGGTACCACCCTAACATTAGATTATATATTACTGAAAGGATCGAACAACTTTCATATGAACTTCAGATAGTATTGAATCAATCGCACAAACATCATCTAATGTGGTTTATATTGTATGAATATTACGGAATTAAATTCACACATCTGCATGTGATAGAGATTATGCACGCATGCGATTTCGATTATGAAATATGGTTTTATATTAAAGTTAATGTTCCAACATTTACATAATCAAAATAACTGAGAGGATCTTAATGACCAGAATGTCCTTTTAAAACCCACTATAAACCCAATAAGGAAGCGAATAAGCAACTAACAAAACTTAATAGAAAAAGATGTTCTTTTACTTGTTAATTGCTTTCAACATTTTCCTTGATATGTGATAATGGTCATAAACATAAATTTTTCTGTCAATATGTGCATGTTTATCTATGGAAAACATGCATTTTTTCTAAAACTTAATGTGTACAAGTTTAACCTTTCCAAAAAGGTACGGAGTGATTCGCAGTTTTATTAATTAACGTCATCTTTTGTTTTTGTGATTTTGTTTTAGAGAAAACGATAGTTTTTTTTAGAAGTCATTTTTATCTCTTTTATTTTTGGATACTTTTATTTGGGTTTCAGTTTCATTACTATTGTTAAATGCGACTAGGGAATAGGCTCCGTTCTGAGGGTCGCGGATAAGATATTGTAACAGGAAAATATAGCAAACATGAATGTGTCCATAGTACACGGATGCCCCACTCGCACTATCATTTTCTATGTTCAGTGGACCGTGAAATTGGGGTCAAAACTCTAATTTAAAACTAGAACGATCATATCATAGGGAACATGTGTACTAAGTTTCAAGTTGATTGGACTTCAACTTCATCAAAAACTACCTTGACCAAAAACTTTAACCTGAAAAACTTTAACCTGAAGCGGGACAGACGGACGAACGGAAGGACGGACGAACGAACGGACGGACGAACGAACGGATACTCAGGCCGAAAAACATAATGCCCCTAGGTGGGGCATAAAAAAGTTCAACTAAAAATATCGTTAGACCAGGGATGTTATATTCGGATCTCTTTGATTAGACTGACACAAGATACCGCTTATTCTGTCTGAATATTTTTACTCTCTCTAATTAATTGTTTATTTAAGGTACAATTAAATTGATACTGTTGATATCATCCTCATCTTAATTACACAACGAGAGTAACCCATAAATTGATGTTTAAATTTACCATACCTACAATGTTGACATTATATACTTGTGTGTTGCTTGTTTTGTAAAAGGCCTTTGTAACCGTGTCGCTGCATGCAATTGATTGAGGTAAATGTATTCTCAGGCTTAAATGATCATCCCCTTGTAAATGAAGCCAACCATGAAATGTTTGATGAACATTTTCCTTGTTCAATGAGTGTTGTAACATTTCAAACTATCGGAAAACAGGAAGTGGCTACACGGTAGATGTAAATATTGCTGACATGCTACAATTTAACATAATCAAGCTGCAGACCATATATAAAACAATCCCTTCCATAGCAGTCAACTTAAGTTTGACGAAAACTATCCTTGCACAATAAGTGTCTTAAAATTTCAAACGACCGGCAAACAGGAAGTGGCGGTAAGGAAGATGTAAAATTGCTAAAACGATATACTACAACTCATTGTTATTAAGCAGCAGACCAAATAGAAATTCATTCCCTTCAATTGAAGACAAGAAACTTTTTACGAAAAAATGTTCCTTGTACAATGAGTGTTGTAACAAACTATCGGCAAACAGGAAGCATGTAAAATTGCTTACACGCTACAACTCAACACCATGAAACTGCAGACTAAATTTTAAAGCACCCCCTTTCTTTGAATAAAGTTTTCTACCAAAGCTTTTTCGGACGGACCGACGGACGCAAATGTTAAATATCGTATAAATAACATATCGATAAGCATCGAGTAAACGCAACAGTGAGCAAAGCTACCATTTTCAAATGTTATATGTAGTGACTGATGATATAATATTAACACCATATGCACAATATACATACCGTGTTATACAGATTGATTCAAAGAAATATTTTAATGCGTAATAATAATGTTTGAGTTTTGTTTGACTAGCAGTGCTTATCCAACAATTTGTGTGACCCTATAGCAACAAATTCATCGATTAGGTCCCGAATACCCATACTGGCAGACCATCCGTATATAATTGCTTCTCCCCCTTCAGCCAATAGCGTCTTAGTTACACCAATAAGCAACCAATCAGCACTCGCTGTTGTTTAGTTATAATTTCAAGATGGCGTGTATATCGACTGAAAGTAATAGCCTACTAAAACATTTATCAGAGTTGTTTGTAGGTTAATTTTTTGAGACCAGTACCGAATGATATGACAATTTTTGATACCGACCTGCATTGTTATGAACGCTGTTGTTCGGTTGTTAATTTTGAATCTATCTGTACACGTTAATATGTTTTTTTTTAAAAAGAGACTATGATGAACGAATATAATGAATCATTTTGTTACAATACACCATACAGCAACTTTCAAATGTACAAATTCGTGTACAATCTTACTTAATCACCCAAAACATAATATTAACTGCGTACCAGTCTTTTTAAGAAACATACATTATCAAAAATTTCCCAAAACGCGGTCTGATTATTCTTTCAAACTAAGCATGGGCTATTATGTTTGCTTTCATCTTTAAGTCAGACAAAAACAATTATGTTACATGTATTTCTATTTTAGACAGAATGTATGTATATTAAACGAAAGTTTTATTTAGATTCGATATACTTGAAATTATCAACTACAAAACATAAGCTCTAAAGAGCTTTTAACCGAATACATACGTATATATTATATATATACAGCATGAATGAAATTATGTAAGCTAATATTAATAACGTTATCTGCTTGTGCATTTGAACAAAATGAATAAAATTGAGAATGGAAATGGGGAATGTGTCAAAGAGACAACAACCCGACCAAAGAGCAGAAAACAGCCGAAGGCCACCAATGGGTCTTCAATACAGCGAGAAAATCCCGCACTCGGAGGCGGGCTTCATCTGGCCCCTTAACAAAATAGTGTATTAGTTAAATGAAAATGGACGTCACACTAAACTCCAAAACATATAAATGAACTAAAATTAAAAAAACATACAAGACTAACAAAGGCCTGACTTGGGACAGGCGCAAAAATGCGGCGGGGTTAAACATGGTTTGTGAGATCTCAACTATCCCCTATACCTCTAGCCAATGTAGAATAAACAAACACACAGCAATACGCACAGTAAAACTCAGTTCAAAAAAAAGTCCGAATCCGATGTCAGAATAGGTAACAAAAGAAACTTAGCAAAATGACAATGATACATAAATTAACAAAGGACTACTAGCAGTTACTGACAGCTCCAGATCTCAATTAAACTGATTGAAAGATTATGTCTTCATCATATGAAAATCAAGCCCAATCCCTCCCGTTAGGGTTTTAGTATCTTGCCATCATAAAATATATGAGAAGAACATAACCCGTATCATGCCAACAACTGGTTTTAGAATAAATGTGTTTATTTCCGATGCAAAGACCCTTTGAGTGAATCAATATTAATACCAAAATATGCCATCTTTGATGACCTGACAACAGTATCGTAACTATATCCCTTCTAAATAAGTCTGTTTAAAGGTTTTGTTAGCTTTTGAGGTGAATGTCGACATTTTTGTGCTTTATTTGGATATTACCATAAAAGATTGGATGTGAAATACCTGAACGTATAATATGTCTGCATGTTGATTTATATTTACGAATGATGTCCTTGTACCGATGATAAAATTTAGTAAATGTTTTGACTAGTTTGTAATATCGAAAACCCTGGTGTAATAATTTTTCAGTAATACAGAGATTTCTTTCTTTAAAATCAAATACGTTGTTACATACACAAGCGAATCGAACAAGTCGAGATATGTAAACACGATAAGATGGAAACAAGGGAACGTCACCATCTAAAAATGGATAATTAACAATAGGAAATGAAAAATCATCTCTTTTATCTTAAATTTTGGTATTAAGCTTGCCGTTAAAGATATAGATATCAAGATCCAGGAAACGACAGTGTTCGTTGTTAGTATTAGCTTTATTTAAAGTCAGTTCAGCAGGATAAATCTCTTTAGTGCACACACTGAAGACGTCTTTGTTGAGAGCCAATATATCATCCAAATAGCTAAAAGTGTTATTAAATTTATGTATCAGATGTTGTTTCGATGGGTCTTTGCTGATTTTAGTCATAAATTGTAACTCATAACAATACAGAAACAGGCCCGCAATACGTGGTGCACAGTAAGTCTCCATTGGAATTCCGATAACTTGACGATATACGGAATCTCCATAGCGAACAAAAATGTTATCTAGTAACAATTCAAGGGCAGGTCCAATTGACATAGTTGTTTTGTTTGTTGTAAATAAAAAATGACCTAAAAGAGTTTGAACATATGTATTCGCATTCTGACTTTTTAAATGCCCATTTAATTAGGTGTGTGAATTTTTCTTAATAAGATTATGAGGCAAAGTGGTATATAGGGTAGAAAAATCAAAACTTTGAACAGATTCGAAATCACCAATATAAGCATGCAATTTATCAAGTACTTCCAACGAATTTTTGACACTCCAAAAGTAATGAATTCCACTATTTTCAAAGGCCTTATTTGAACAATTTATTACCAGGTTTTTAATTTGTACCAAGTGTACTACTAAGTAGAATAGACAGTTTAATAGTGGAACAATGGCTTGAAGGCGGAATAAATCTATAGTTGTAAGGAGTTGTGTGCAGCTTCGGAAGCCAGTACATAGTTGGACCTTTCATGTTATTCGGTTCTGCTTGTAAAGAGGTAGCTAAAAGTTTATGTTTGTTATAGATGTCATTTTCCGAAAATGGAGTCAGTTGGAATGTTGGTGAATTCATGATTTCCTTTTGCAGAACCTCAATGTAAAATTTACGTCAAACAATAATGATATTATTAGCCGCCTTATCAGCCGGGACAAAAAAAATCCTTAGCGAGTTCTTTTAGGTTATGTTTGATACGAGAAATAGGGCTATTATGGTTGTTGAAATAGGGCTATTATGGTAGTGTACATAATTATATCTATGTTTTACTTCAAAGATAGAAAATTTGTAAGAAAGGAATTTTAAATTTAAATTGGCTATGTAATAGGCACTGTTTCAATTTTGGTTTAAAGTTGGCATTTTAACAATAAATTACTTAGTTTGTTAAACAAATATGCCGTCATTCTGTTTAGTTGATTAATAAATTATCAAGAAATGGGTGTTTTTATAACGGCCCTCGGAGGCTGTAATGTTCCTCGGCGTTGACTTCGGACCATTATTACAGGCCTTGGAAAACATCCATTGATTCATTATTATATTATCATGAACTTAATCGATAATGTTTGGAATTTTGCTATTTTAGTAGATCCCTTCTGGCAAAGGCTGACACTAATCAAAGCTGTAATACAATTGTGGTCAACAAAGAATGTGTTTATTCTACACCTGGAAGTAATTTTGTTATTTTGATACGTGACTTTATGCATGAAGAATTTTCAGTTTCCATTTTATTCCCAAAGTAATCAATACTATGAAAAACGTCCGCATTTTGTATTATATATAAAAATAATAATATATACATAACTTACTTTAAAATTATCCCTTTACAACGGGGGCAAGGTAAGCGTAGTACTAACATCGCGTCATCAAAGTTATTCAATATATACAAACAAACATCATAAAATTGCAATAAAACCTATAACGAGATAGTAGCAAATATTTAAAAGTCTTATAAATTAAATTACAATAAAGCTTAAAAGCATAATATCATTGGTTATATCGAAAAAAGTACATTACAACAACATGAAATTAAAGCTAGCATAGTTTTATTATTGATGTTCACTTTAACATATATTACATAAATATAAAATTAAGGAAATGTGCTTTTATTGCCAATGAGATAGTTATCCACCAAAGTACAAATAAAGTGGATGTAAGCAATTATAATAGAAAACTAAAGGATATGGGGTATCAGAAAATCAGTACATGCACAGCCAAAAAAAAAAAAAAAAAACAAAAAAAAACAAAAAGCAAAGGAACAGCGCATTTATTAGTGTTCTTCATCTCAAAGTCACAGTAAGGCCTTCAACACAGAGCAAAAAAAAAATCTCACCTCTCTGCAAGATTAAGACGGCCCCAAGCACCGGTTTGAGCGGAATTGCTTGCAAAATAATTCGGATAGACTTTGCAAGATGTAACACCACCAAATCGGGCCCGGTCAAAAAGAACAAACTAGAAAAAAGTACATATTTAAAACAAAATAGTACCTACGCATAGGTGTAAATATCAAACTTTGTAAAATATATCTTGGTAATTTATGTATCAATTGAATGGCGAAGGACTGGTGATTCTTGTAGAACACATTTTGACTGATAATTTTGAATAATACAAAAAAATGTATGGATGAATTTTAAAATTGAGGGCATATATTACCTGTTTCTTAGATGTAAGAACCTGCTTTGATGTATCCAAAGTACCGGTAACCAGTACGGTCTGATATGTAAATAACGGTATAATAATCCCGCCCTCGTTATACGTTAGAAAGTGAAAATTTAACGTGGATGGGAATGGAGGTCAAAAGTGATGTGCGTCTTATCAAAATTTTAGTACACAAACTGGCCTAATATTGAGAGAATGATGTTGCACACATAAGAGAAGTTATCTCAAAAATAAATACACCAAAACTTTAAAAATACAGAAGATAAAATTGAGAATGGAAACGGGTAATGAGTCAAAGAGACAACAGTCCGACCAAAGAGCAGAAAACAGCCCAAGGCCACCAATGGGTCTTCAACACAGCGAGAAAATCCTGAACCCGGAGGCGGGCTTCAGCTGGCCCCTAAACAAAAATATATTATAGTTCAGCGAAAATGGACGTCACACTAAACTCCGAAACATATAAATGAACCAAAATTATAAAAAACATACAAGACTAAAAAAGGCCAGAGGTTCCTGACTTGGGACAGGCACAAAAATACGGCGGGGTTAAACATGTTGAACAACAAAATTATTTTCATTTACCTGTGTTTGAAGTTATTGCAAATGGTTAAATGGTTGATATTTTTGTTCGAGCATATTGTTTTCTTAAATTGTTTAACATTTCATACCGATATAACATGTTACTTTTATTATTCTTCCCTTAGTTTATTTATTTTGTATTTACATTGTATCATAGGTCAAATTTATTTGTTCAGTGTATGTTCACTGGTGTTAATATGTCCTTTGATTGAGTTAAGCTATTTCAGTTGATATTTTATAGTGTGTCTTTCTATGTTGTGATGTTACACAATGTTTCAGAAAAAGGGTAAAGGTTTGGTACCATTAAAACGTTTAATCCCGCTGCAAATGTTTGCACCTGTCCTAAGTCAGGAATCTGATGTACAGTAGTTGTCGTTTGTTTATGTAATTTATACGTGTTTCTCGTTTCTCGTTTTTTATATAGACTAGACCGTTGGTTTTCCCGTTTGAATGGTTTTACACTAGTAATTTTGGGGCCCTTTATAGCTTGTTGTTCGGTGTGAGCCAAGGCTCCGTGTTGAAGGCCGTACATTGACCTATAATGGTTTACTTTTATAAATTGTTATTTGGATGGAGAGTTGTCTCATTGGCACTCACACCACATCTTCCTATATCTATTTGTGAGATCTCAACCCTCCCCCTATACCTCTAGCCAATGTAGAATAAACAAACACACAGCAATACGCACAGTAAAAAAAGTTTAGAAAAAGTCCGAGTCCGATGTTAGAATAGGTAACAGAAGAAACTACGCAAAATGACAACGATCAGCATAAATTAACAAAGGACTACTAGCAGTTACTGACATGCCAGCTCCAGACTTCAATTAAACTGATCGAAAGATTATGTCTACATCATACGAAAATCAAGCACAATCCCTCCCGTTAGGGGTTTAGTATCATACCATCATCAAATATCAAGAAGAACATAACCTGTATCATGCCAACATCTGGTTTTAGAATAAATGTGGTTATTTTTTATGCAAAGACCCTATGAGTGAATCAATATCAATTCTAAAAAATGCCATCTTTAATGACCTGACAAATGAATTGTTCATGACTTACGATCAATCTTTGTCGTAAGTTTTTTTTGTGAAACCGACTCCAGTATCGTAACTATATCCTTTCTGAATAAGTCTGTTTGAAGGTTTGGTTAGCTTTTGAGGCGAATGACGACATTTTTGTGCTTTGTATAGAATATTACCATATAAGATGGGCTGTGAAATACGTGAACGTATAAGATGTCTGCACGTTGATTTATATTTACGAATGATGTCCTTATACCGATGGTAAAATTTAGTAAATGTTTTGACAAGTTTGTGATATCGAAAACCTTGGTGTAATAATTTTTCAGTAATACAGAGATTTTTTTCGTTACTGAAATCAAATACGTTGTTACATACACAAGCGAATCGAACAAGTCGAGATATGTAAACACAATAAGATGGAGACAAGGGAACGTCACCATCTAAAAATTGATAATTAACAATAGGAAATGAAAAATCATCTCTTTTATCTTAAATTTTGGTATGAAGCTTCCCGTTAAAGGTATAGATACATGTATCAAGATCCAGGAAAGGGCAGTGTTCATTGTTATTATTAGCTTTATTTAAAGTCAGTTCAGCAGGATAAATCTCTTTGGTGTACATACTGAAGCCGTCATTATTGAGAGCCAATATATCATCCAAATATATAAAGTGCTGATTTAAGTCAATTGTAACGCGTAACAATATAGAAACAGGTCCGCAATAACTGGTGCACAGTTAGTCCCCATTGGAATTACGATAACTTGACGATATACGGAATCTCCATAGCGAACAAAAATATTATCTAGTAAAAATTCAAGTGCAGTTATCGTATCAAAGCAGGTCCAATTGACATAGTTCTTTTGTTTGTTGTTTCTAAAAAATGACCAAAAAGAGTTTGAACATATATGTTCGCATTTTGACTTTTTAAATGTCCATTTAATTCGGTATGTGATATTTTTATCTTAATGAGATTATGAGGCAAAGTGGTATATAGGGTAGAAAAATCAAAACTTTAAACAGATTCGAAATCACCAATATGAGCATGCAATTTATCAAGTACTTCCAACGAATTTTTGACACTCCAAAAGTAATTAATTCCACTATTTTCAAAGGCCTTATTTGAACAATTTATTTAATTTGTACCAAGTGTACTACTAAGTAGAATAGACAGTTTAATAGTGGAACAATGGCTTGAAGGCGGAATAAATCTATATTTGTAAGGAGTTGTGTGCAGCTTCGAAAGCCAGTACATAGTTGGAACTTTCATGTTATTCGGTTCTGCTTGTAAAGAGGTAGCTGAAAGTTTATGTTTGTTACAGATTTCATTTTCCGAAAATGGAGTCAGTTGGAATGTTGGTGAATTCTTGATTTCCTTTTGCAGAACCTCAATGTAAAATTTACGTCAAACAATAATGATATTATTGGCAGCCTTATCAGCCGGGACAAAAACAAATTCCTTGGCGAGTTCTTTTAGCTTGTTTGATACGAGAGATAGGGCTATTATGGTTGTTGTTAGGAGTAAAATGTTCTTTAAAATGTTTAATACGAATATCAGCTATGTTCATTACTGAACTGAAAAAGAATCTAAGGATTTTTTGTCAGCTTTTTCTCGTTTTATCAATTTCAGACAATAGTACGGAATGAGTCGTGAATGATGTTACCATTTAACTCATTCCAATTAATAATTGACTGGGGATGATATTTACGTCTTTTACTAAGGAATGATTTCAACTCTCGGTCCTGGACGGTGTTAAGGTCTCCTGTAATAACATGGAAACTCGGGCCATAAATGTATTTGGAATTACTGCAATTTCATGACATAGATGCATTGTCACTGATAACATCTTTATAAAAATAAGGAGATGTGGTATGATTGCCAATGAGCGACTATCCACCAAACTTCAAATGAAGTGGATGTAAGCAATTATAGGCAACCATACGGCCTTCAACAATGAGAAAAACCCATACTGTATGGTCGGCTATAAAAGGCCCCGACATGAAAAATATGAAACAATACAATTGAGAAAACTATCGGCCTAATTTATAACAAAACAATTTACGAAAAAAAAATATGACAGGTATGAACCAACGACAACCACAGAACTACAGGCTCCTGACTTGGGACAGGCAATTAAAGAATGTGGCGGGGTAAAACATGTTTGTGAGCGCTCAACCCTCCTCCTAACCGGGACAGTGGTGTAACAGTACAACATAAGAACAAACTATAAAAATCAGTTGAAAAGGGCTAAACTCATCAGATGGATACACACTTCGCTATAATTAAACACATATTTCTGGGTTGATTTTTTGTAAACATAACAAATAAGAGGGAGTTCTGTATTATCAAAATAACCAGGAATTTGTTCTTTTGCGGAATGATCTTTAAGAATACCGGCAATATTTACAAAATCAAAACCTTTATTGACATATTTGATTTTAATGAAATGTTTTTTATGATCTTTAGGGCGATCAATTTTGGGAAACAGCTTAGAATAACAATATGCAATTATAATTTGGACAATTTCGTACTTATGACTGCAAGAAGAGCATACACCTCAAGTACGGGGAAACTTTCTACATCCCCCACACAGCACGAGAGACAAACTTCATTCATATAATAGAAAAACAAAGGCTATAGGGTATCCATCCATGACACAAAATCAGTACATGCACTGCAAAAACACACAAAAAGCAAAGGAACAGCGCTTGTATTGTAGTCTGTCAAGCTTAATATTAATAAGATATACAAACTCAAAATTCGTCATACAGTTAATAATATTATGATTTTGAAATATTGTTGAATATTTGAATAGTAAATTTCTATTAAGTAAAAATAAACTTTTAGACAAAATTAAGAGATGCCTTTCCAATTGTGTCTAGACTATAACCTTACACAGTACAATGCATTTAACCCAGGGCACTTATCATGAAGTATATGTAAAAAGCAGATATCAACTTTTAAACTATCGAAATTAGAAAATTGTTTTTGTCGTAGAAAAATTGAGAAAGATGGAAAGTTTAACATTACGTGAAAAATACTTTTACACCTAAATATTTTCAGGTGCATGCATTTGATAAACATAATTTACATAAATTTATAACTGTGTAATTATTTAACATTATATTTCACCATGAATTATTAAAGTTAAATTGTCACTACATGTATTATGCAGTGTTATTATGTAACAGACCACATTACATGTTGTGTTCATTGGTCAACTTGAATTTGTTTTACAAACAAGTCTAGCCCTGTTTTAAATAAAAATATCAAACTTTAAAACAAGTTCAAGATTATATTTGTTTAAAAATTTTCTATGAAGAATACTTTTTGTTTTGGATAAAAGGATGCACGTAATTTATAATTTGTAAATTCGTGCACTGAATAATATTCAGCATAAATTGTTTTACATCTTAATGTAACACTTAATTTTTATTAGAGATATGTAGATACAATAAAGTCGTTGTCATTTTTGTTTCTTGCACTTAAAATGCATTCACCTTATACAGTAGCTGAATTGTTCTTCTTAATAGAAGCAACTTTGTTTTCCCGTTGATTGACAGTCATATCAAGCATCTGGATACTCACACATGATCAGCGACCCGGACACATTTATTTTTGAAATATGAATAGGGAAAATAAATTAAAAATCGATTACTTTAATTGAAGAATGTAAATACCTATCATTTACAAGACACATTACTTCCTTTAACTGTCCACTAACATTTTTAAGCAAGCAAGTCTGAAGTATCGAATTGCCTTCATTGCTCCAGGCTTCCACAGATAATCTATAGAATGCAGGTAAATAACTGTCACAAAGGAAAAATGCTATGCAGATAAAATATTTTTCTCATATCTTATTGAGTGCTTACTGATACGATATGTTTTTATTTGTTCAATTGTGTACTTATAACTTTTCCTCAATCACTGTTTACTTATACTAGTATGACTGGGTACATGGGTACCCCGTTCACACTAGGACATTTAGATCGATTTAAACTAGATCGGTTCACTTTAGATCGCTTTAAGGGCCAATGTGAACGCTTTGAATCGATCTTCAATCGGTCTAAACTAAAACACCAAAAGAGGTAGTTTAGTTTGAATTGATCTAAAGTGAACCGATCTTACTTTAAATGTGAACGCAGACATCGGTTTAAACTAGTACGATTGAATCGAAAATAATTTATGCGCATGTATAGCGGCAAAACTACACATCACTGTATATATCAGTTTGAGATATCAGTGGTTCGTTGTTTAACCCATATTTCTCTGTTAAGAGACCTTTGTGTACATGCAAGTAAAAACAAACTGAAAAAATGTTGTCTTCGCCGTAGCATGAATTTGCGAAATCTGTGTCTTCTTTTCTTCTGTTGATTTTTCTTTTCAGAAACCGCAGTATTTCTTCATGTTGTAACTTCCTTGCTACAGTTTTTTGTTTCAAAATTAAAGAAAACTGCAAGAACACCAGTATCAAAATTTGAACTTGTGATTCATGAGAAACAATAACTTCATCCAATTTTTTTTTCAAGTGTGTGTATCGGTGTATCAACACATGAATTTGATAAATTATTTCTATTTATACACAATGTTTAGGGAGCTGCCATTTGATATTTATGGGGGGGGGCTAGGATGAAAAATTTTGTCCTGCATTTTTTTTTTGTTGTAATCTCTGTCCTGCCTTTTTATTTTTCACTCTATTCGGTCCTGCCTTTTTTAGTTTATCCTGACTTTTTTTTTACATAAATTGTCATCCTGCCTTTTCTTTTGCAAAGTGTCTCATCCTGCCTTTTTTTTTACTCAAAACTCCTGTCCTGCCTATCTTTTTCAAATTTCATCCTAGCCCCCCCCCAATAAAAATCAAATGGTAGCTCCCTTACAGCTTTACGGGTTATAAGGTCAGATCGATTGCATTTTTACTTGTAGTGTGAACGCAGTGGTTCAGATTAGACCGATAGAGATCATTATGAATAAAGATAATGTGAACGCTAACTGGTTTTATTTAGATCGATTTAAATTAGATCGATTACAAAAAAATGCAATTGTGAACGGGGTCTTAGTCTTGACAAATTAACATGTATTGTACTACTGTTTAAATGGTCTTTTAAAGTGCGAAAAGGTCATTTTTCATTTCTGCGTTCTGCATGCTGTTGTTTATCACAGTTTATCATTTTTGTCTTGTTTTAAACGTAAGGTACAAGACTAACTGCCATTGAATTGTTATTACGGCTGTATTTTTATCATGGCTTATAAACATTAAATTTGACAAACTGAACTCCTCCATCAAAGTGTCCTTTTCTGTTTATACTAATGTTTATATTCTTTTATTTTTAGTATGTTTCTCATATCTTTTCATAACAACGTACGGAGGGTATTAAATTTATTTTTACCCGGCTGTCAGTCTGTCCTTCAAGGCTTTGTTTGTTGTCGCTATGCCAGCACCTTCATTTTTTGTCTGATCCTCTGTAAAAATAACCGAAATCAGTTCTCTTTTCCCGGCCGAGATATCACCTTTTTTTTATTAGAACCAAAAAAATCTGGGTGAAAGTTTCCATAATCAAAACCTTGGCTAAGTTCTATTTTTCGGGAAGGGAGCGTGGGGTATGTGAGCTTGCTCATTAAAGGTTCACTTAATTTTTGCGAAAATTATCTTTTTAGACTCGTCATTTATACTCTGTCGGAGAGTTCTCTCATTTGAAAACATAACACATCTCATCAATTTATGTAATGTCTACGATACCGTATAATTTAATCCTCTAATTAGACAAGAGTTGATATGCAGAAAATCGCATTACATATTACACAGTTGAGTATCATCTTTGGTCGAGTTCATACAATAAATCTTTAGTACTCAATGCTATTCAGGCCTTCAATATGATTGACAATACATAAAAAGGGGTAACAGGAATCGCCAAACAAGTAAGTATTTTCATTGGTGACAACATAGTTTATCAGTAAGAAGATAGAAATAACATAAATACAGCGAACGAAACATCAGAAATCGAAATCAAGAGGACATACCCAACAACTCTTCAGTAACATAGCTCTTCACGTAATCAGGTATCGATACATCCTTGGCTAACATTTTTTTTATCGTTCCTGGTGAATTCCATAAAGCGCTTTGAACGTGTTATTTTCATTTGAAAGTTCAAAATTTAATAATAAGTTTAAGAACTAGCATTAAAACAACGATTTAAACTTTAGCTTGATCAATGTGGATGTCCATAAAACCGGGTTCCAGGAAGTAAGGATTTATGAATTTGGCTCTTAATATGTTTACATGATTGAAATTGTGTACGCCAGACGCGCGTTTCGTCTACAAAAGACTCACAAGCGATTTAAAAGAAGTTTAAAAATCCAACTAATTGATTTATCTGGCATTCTTAGACAACAATAAATATATCTTGTATTATTTTATTATAACATTTTTAAGTTTATGTAAAAGTATTTTAAACAGCTTTGATTGTCTTTTATAATCAAATGTTTGCCCATGTTCAAATTATTTATTATACATAAGTGCTTGCATTCGTTGACTCAAAAAGTTTTATAACATGTATTCATCATTATATCATATAAAATTGAACGAAAAAAAAACCCAGCTTCTCCTTTTATTCTTTTAACTTGTTTCAAGACATTCACACAATCCGAAAAAGAAAATATAGAAAAAAAGATGGAATTGAGAATAAAAGTCGATGGCAATGGAACTTGAGCACTTAGTCTACTGCTGCTGCTGCATATATAAATTACATCATAATATAATCAGCTATTTTATGTATTAAGAAAGTTAGTTTTTATAAGTTACAACTCTTTTGAAGCTACACAATTTCATTTTAGTTTGTGGCACTACAATATGTTCTTCCTAAAGGAATGGACAAGGAAGGAATACACTTTCCTCTCATATCTGGTTATGTAACATGACATCTTACGACAATCTTACAATCTAAAATATGTCAGTTTAGATAAATATAACAAATTTGTTTGTCAACTGTTTGTTTAAGACAATGTTGATAGCTGAAAAAGTATGATATCATTCTATGTTTAAGACACTTTTCCTATTTGAGTGCATTTAAAGGTTTATTTCCTCCTGATAAACATTAACCACAACCCTTGATCATGAGTTTTATCAAAAGATGCATATGAGGGATATACACATCCGAACATAAAAAATATCAGTCCATGCATGTTGCAAATGTCTGAAGCAAAGGCGTTCGTGGCATAAACCACCTTTATCTTTTCCTATTTCCTGTTTCAAATTAGTGTATTTTCTTTATATATAATACATATTATTTTGCGCGTTCTTGTCCTTAATCTTACAATATTACAATATATGTAGTTTATGAGAGTAGAGGGACAGCACGTATAAACTACAGTTAATGTAAGATTGTATGGATAGGAGCAAGAAGTCATTTAATTAGGGAAAATAAGTTGAAACATTAAAGAAAATTTTATAAAAAATATCCGAAAAAATTCTAAATAAAAAAAAGGAAAAAACGGGGGTCCGTGTCCAATATGCCTGTGTTCTGAAGCAGAAATAGACAAAAAGTAGTTTGAAAAAAATATTTTCTTCTTTAAATTGCACACTTATTACGTACCTATAACATCATTAGTGAATCAATGTGTTAGAGTTTAATTTGTAATATTTTGCTAAATTTCTGCATACTTGTTTAGCAAATTTATGTTGATTTGAATTTCATAGAATTTCAGGGTCAATAACGAAGCCCGTTTTTAATACATCTTGCGCAAACGCAATTCAATTTTTTAGTTTAAACAGTATTTGATTCAAATAAATTGAATTGGATTGGACAACAGGCATAGCCTATGTAAGCCCTCACCATAAAACAAGGTACAATATATTACATTCAAACAAAACAACACATACACAAACATAATGGCAACACAGAATTAATTTTCCAAAAATACCTCATAGTTAACTGGAATGATGCTTCGAATAGTTGATTTAGAGGCCTAACATTAAATTAAACAGTCTCCAGTCAGCTGTTCAATACTATAATTTTAATAACTCATTTTTCAAAACAACATGTTTGATATCATGAACTTATTTTTACTAATTTATCGCACCTGAAGAATAACGACAGTGAGTAATAACCATATTGATACATTAAAGAATCATAATAATATAAAAAGAATTTAGAATGTTAATAAGAAAAAAAAAAAATAATAATAAAAAAAATAGATTTAAGAAACTAAAGATATACAAAAGATGGTTTGAATGATATAGAAAAATAGAGGTGCATTTATTAGTTTTTATAATATCAATTACAATATATTGTCATTTATTTTTTATTTTGTTTCAATTTAAATTATTTTTCAGCCGGTCGGGGTCTAAGAACTTGAATATAAAATAAAATACAGACATACAAAGTAAAAGATTATTTAGTTTTGGACTATAAAATATATTTCATTATACAAATCTCTCTGAATTTTTATGTATTCATGAACAATTCATTTTAAAAGAAATACAATTAAAAAGAAACAAAATAGCACAATAACATGACCTTATGAAACAAAATTAGACCAAAAAACAACCGAGAGTTTCAAACAGAATTGCAAAACGGATTTACATATAGAAATAAATTGGTCCAAATGTAAAAAAAATTGAGTCCATTAAAAATTGAACATGACGAAAATAGATCATTTCCTCTTTTTAATACTGGCCCAGGTAAAGATACGACTTAAAGCCAACATCTATTCAAATTACAACTAACCATAAAGACAAAGAAAGAAACAAGATTCAACAAAAACACCTCCTCCCCCCTAAAAAAATAAAAAAAAAATAATAATAAAAATAAAAACGCAAAATTCAAAGTCTAAAACAAAGAGTCTATGACAGACATAAAAACAAATAAAATTCAAGTAGTTTAAAACTAAGAATCTATAACAAACAGAGTAATTCAAAGGAAACTGACGAAAAAGTTATTGCTACATGTCCTTTATCAGCCGACAACGCGCATTTGAGAATAAACAGTAATTCAATTCACATGCCTGCGGGTTCGCAGTTGTCTCCTTGTATGAACGAAAGGAAGTGAGGATTGCATTAATGCCAGAACAACCTAACAAGACAAAAAAACATGTCTAGTTCAACAAAGGTTCTTCAATAAATGAAAAACACTTAGAAACTATGAAGACACAATGGGGATAAAACATATTATAAGTCGAAGAACAACACGACAAAAAAAAGAAGAAAAACCCCAGAAAGACAAATAACAGTCTTCAAATCACAACATTTAACAACCAAACCACACCAAAATTGGAGGTGCTTCTAAAGTCGACAGTTCCTGCTCTATTGGTGATACCCGTCGTGTTACTCCTATTATAATTCGTTGATGAATCATTACCAGCGATTAGGCATTATATAGTAGCAGATTGATGGTAAATTGTCTAATTTTAAGGCATTAATAATGTTTTACGTTCGGTGATAATCATTGGGAATTGACAAAAAATGCTCTGTAAAAGTCAACAAAACTATGAAAGCGTCCGTCTATCTAGACGACTAAACTTAACTTTTAACGAGACTTTGATTTAATAGCTTCAGTGCAATTAACAGTCGTCTATTAGAGAAATTCCAATAGCAAACGGAAGCCCTTAAGCTTTGCTTCAGGTCGAAGACATTTGTTCTACGAAAAAGTGTGATTGGCATGTTGCTACACATGAATGGAAAGTTCACAAATGAAAAAATTACATTATCTTTTTATTGTTAGGTTTGACTTTACACCTATGTTCATCGTCATTTCAAGGTGTCAGTCGAGATAAGAAGCAGACTTAGTTACACACAGGAATTGTCATTGACTGGAGACTGTTCAGGAGAGAATTTATGAACAAAAATCAAATAAGAATGCAAATGTTTGATGCTATAAAAGAGATGGAAATGAGTAATAGAAGATTGTCAACAAGACAGGAAATTTACTTATGTAGAGGGCACGAAATGAGCTTCAGTAAATGAATTTATGAACAAAAATTAAATAAGAATGCAAATATTTGATGCTATAAAAGAGATGGAAATCAGTAATAGAAGATTGTCAACTAGACAGGAAATTTACTTATATAGAGGGCACAAAATGAGCTTCAGTAAATGAATTTATGAACAAAAATTAAATAAGAATGCAAATATTTGATGCTATAAAAGAGATGGAAATGAGTAATAGAAGATTGTCAACTAGACAGGAAATTTACTTATATAGAGGGCACGAAATGAGCTTCAGTAAATGAAAAAGCCAAGTTAGTTACCCATATGGTTTCCAACCTACAAAAAATGAGATTTGATTGGTTTTTGTTTACCTAACATCCGGTGTCAAATACAACATTTAATATATATATAGTTCATAACAAAAGAAATTTAATAATTAACGGAATAGGAAGGTTTTTGAAAGTAGGTCGACTGTGCAAGAATTTCGATTGCAACTGTAAAATCAAGGTTTATTTAAAAGGGGTAGCAATTTTTTTTTGCAACAGGCCACGGACGCCCCAATTTTGCAAATGTTTTACTGTCGAACGGAGGAGACCAATTAAGGGATGACCATATTTCTATACCCTGACAAAGGTTGGAAAAGTAAAAGTAAAAAGTTATAAAAAAGCAGTCACAAGTCTAAAAAGAACAGACTACACATGATGTTATGTACGATAGATGTCCTTCTTAAATAGATAACAGATTATTTGCAGATTATGTAATATATTAAAAAAGAAAAACTCATAGACTTTAATCTAATATGTTCTCTTAATAAATTAATGTGAACAGTGATAAAGTAAAAATTTGACCAATATAACATGTGTTTTAATATTGATAAACGCAACATTGTGACGAAAAAAAATATACTTTCAGAGTATGTTTTAATGAAGAAGAATAAACAAGTCTGCTTTCGTATCCATAAATGATTGTTTTTAATAACTTGTACATGTTTAATGAATAACAAGTTGATAAATAATAATATAATCAATTCCATTAAAAGCAGCAAACCAGGAAAACCTTGCCGACGTCCGTTTACAACGCTTCAGTATTTAAGGCAATGATAACTGCTTCGTATCCATAAATGATTGTTTTAATAACTTGTACATGTTTAAAACAAGTTGATAAATAATAATATAATCAATTCCATTAAAAGCAGCAAACCAGGAAAACCTTCCGACGTCCGTTTACAACGCTTCAGTATTTAAGGATATCCAATGATAACTGCTTCCTGGTATGGATTTTAATAATTGAATCCGAATTCCTTAATCCATAAGAGAGGAAAATATTAAACAACAATATAAAAAAATTACAAGTTTTTCATCCTAAGCAAATGGTATTTTTACCGAAAATGTTTGCAAATGTAAAGATACCTTCGATAGATAACATATTTAAAAATAGCATTAAAAAGAATAAAAAGGGCCCTTTTGCATACACTTTGAATTCTACAACAAACTCACAAGGAATTCCAGGCACGATCCACAAAAAAACTCAAGAACAGTATAAATGCAGCTATTCAACTAACCTATTGTTGCAGATGGAATATCAAAGTTTTAGATTTGTCTGATATCATCATTTCTGTATGGTCATGAAACCCCACATAACCTACTGAAACTATTTGCTATGAATTCTTCTATAAATTTCAGACTTAAAGCATAGTTGCTACGATCTTAATAGTTATGAAATTGTATTCGACTTTCAAATAGTTATCTCCTGTAGTTTATATCAGAGCGAACGTGTTCTTTGATACGATATTCAACGCTTTCCAATTTAAGTATATTATGTACAATAGTTGAGTATGGCGATTGTTTATAATGAATAAAAGGAACTTCAATTGGTACCTTTTATTTCACAATGAAAATAAACGAACAAAAGGAAACACAATCATAAATCCAAATTATTAAAAAAATCGTTTAGTAACTGCGAGAATTCTCTGATACAGTATTATGAAGTAATGTTTTACTTAATTCCCATGTTTTGTTTTGTCGTCTGTTATTATGCATTTATTATAAAGTTGATAAGTCCTTTGGATTAGTGGTTGTCTTTACTTGGGTTTTGATTTTTTGTATATATAAATATTTTATTGCAATCTGTGTTACATTTTAAAAAGTACTCATTGAGCCCTGCAGTTTTACAAACTAAACAAATGTATTATACCATATGAGTAATAACACCTGATTTAAATTTCAAAATAAAAGCTAAGAAATTAAAGTATATAATAGCTTATGCGTAATCAATTTATAAACCAATTCGCAGAAACCTTGAGATTGAGTAAAACAAACACTACAAATCATATTTTGCTATTTCAGGTGCTTTGTAATGGTAAGTATAACCTAACTAGTGGCATCTGCTGTGTTTCTCATGGCCAGTGATAACTCTTATTCGGTGAAATCATTATTGGGGAAAGGTGAATGATGATAGACTGTTGGTTTCTTAACGTCCAGTGACAAATATTTCATGCATGTCCAGGACGATGAAAGGTGAATTGGGTTGTGGTGATGACAATTCATGCTTCCGTAAAGATGACTTTGATTTTATCATGAAGAACCATTGGTTAAGAAGCTTCCTTGTTAGCACCAATCGTCCATAGATTAAGTCTTGGTGGGAAAAAATCGACATTGAATAAGATATTAACTTGGAGATACGCACTTGACATTCTTGTGCTGCTGAAAATTTGCTGCATAAAATAAAATGCTCACAATTATAATTTTGTTTTCCTGTGTGTATTTAGGAAAATTTATTTATGATTGTAATGAATATGAAAAGTGATAGGAGTTTTACTCGTATTTTTCTTACATCTCTTTCATTGTATACTTACAACGTATTTTCTATATTTAAGAGCGAAAAATAGAAAGAAGGAACAATTGTGAAAAACTGTCAAAAAAGCTTGATAAGAAATCCGCAACATGTTTCGCTCAACATGAATGTTTTTGCATTTTCTCTGAAAAAGCTACCAAAGAGAACCACATTTGAGGAAAGTCCTGTATTGTGGTAGAATTATTTTTAGTGTAAACTTAATGGCAATTGCTTCCTCGTCTGGGTCTAATAATGATTTATCACTTATAAACAAAAATGCAGAATTAGCTTTGATGATTATAAAAATACTTTTACACGAAAATGTTTTTGATTTTATTTTGAAAACAGGTTATTTTCAATAGAATGATCATACTTTGACACGATTTCAAATATTTACTGTCGCATAAAACAGTTATGTCTAGTCGTTATACAAGTGAATGTAAACGGTAATCAAATCGTCTTAAATACATGTATGAAATGAGGTCTCAAAGGTTTACATTTAAAGCCTTATTGTGGCAAAAACAATTAATGACTATTCCATTTTGGTTCTCTTCCTTGTTGATTCGTGATTCCGTGTCACAGGCACTCGTTTCTAAAAAAAAAAAAAAAAACAATGGCTTCGGTACTTCTTTATTATGGGTCGGATACCTTAATATATCAAGGTATATAGGAATTTTCTTTAGAAACAAGTGCCTGTGTTCCTTATGTGGTTTTGAATAATATGTTACAGGAGCACATTCGAACTTAATATTACATTTGCAGTTTGTACAGGAGATAAGTAAATTAGTGTTGAAGGAATAGGAATATATAAAATATACTAAATTATATGACATCAGTTTCGTCCATATAGATTTTGGTTAAATCCTCTCCACATGAACAGTTGGCTATAGACTGTTATATTCCTGACTTAATTAGTACATACACTGGTATAGGTGATAGAAAAACGGCAATATATTTATATATATATGGCAGTCAGCAGGGTTTAAGAACATCCGTTGTTCGACCTGCTAGTCAAATGCGTTTTGTTCAAATATACTTTTTCACTTTTTTGGTCTTTTTGAAAATGTTGTTTGTGCTGTATTTAGACCACTCTACAACGAAATTTGTTTTACATGCACACGTATAAAAATTGCGGTTTTTATCCAACACAATCATAAGTTTGAACGTTGTTTTCAATTTAGACTTGTTTATATTTTCCCTCCGGTTTATATAATCCGTTCATCCTATCTCGACTCTTTAAAATTCAAGAGTCTGTCCTAAATTGAGGTAAATTATATGGCCTTCCAAATACCGTTTTGATCCCTAACATCACTGAAGAGACATTAATTTCGAAATCCGGATATGGTGTACTAATTTTTGCACCTCATGTTTGTGGTTAACATCTTTGCCGCAAGTTTATTGTTTTCTGTTTAGTATTAAATTAATTTCAAGATCCATTTTGTTACATCTTGTGATCAATTTATTTGACAATCGTCAATGGCAGTCAGCAGGGTTTAAGAACATCAGTTGTTCGACCTGCTAGTCAAATGTGTTTTGTTAAAATATACTTTTTCACTCTTTTGGTCTTTTGGAAAATGTTGTATGTGCTGTTTTTAGACCCCTCTACAACGAAATTTGTTTTACATGCTTAAGTATAAAAATTGCGATAAAAACCGCAATTTTTATATATATACAAGTCTAAATTGAAAACAACGTGGTAGACCACTCTACAACGAAATTTGTTTTACATGCACACGTATAAAAATTGCGGTTTTTATCCAACACAATCATAAGTTTGAACGTTGTTTTCAATTTAGACTTGTTTATATTTTCCCTCCGGTTTATATAATCCGTTCATCCTATCTCGACTCTTTAAAATTCAAGAGTCTGTCCTAAATTGAGGTAAATTATATGGCCTTCCAAATACCGTTTTGATCCCTAACATCACTGAAGAGACATTAATTTCGAAATCCGGATATGGTGTACTAATTTTTGCACCTCATGTTTGTGGTTAAACATCTTTGCCGCAAGTTTATTGTTTTCTGTTTAGTATTAAATTAATTTCAAGATCCATTTTGTTACATCTTGTGATCAATTTATTTGACAATCGTCAATGGCAGTCAGCAGGGTTTAAGAACATCAGTTGTTCGACCTGCTAGTCAAATGTGTTTTGTTAAAATATACTTTTTCACTCTTTTGGTCTTTTGGAAAATGTTGTTTGTGCTGTTTTTAGACCCCTCTACAACGAAATTTGTTTTACATGCACAAGTATAAAAATTGCGATAAAAACCGCAATTTTTATATATATACAAGTCTAAATTGAAAACAACGTTCAAACCTATGATTGCGTTGGATAAAACTGTAATTTTTATACGTGTGCATGCATAACAAATTTCTTGGTAGAGGGTCTAAATATATATATATATATATATATATATATATATATATATATATATATATATATATATATATATATATATATATATATATATATATATATTATATGAACGCTATTGCAATGCTAACCAACAAATACATAGCTTTCATTCATGTAGAACATTTTAAAGTATTTTCTTTTAGATTAAATGACAGCTCATTCCTGGTTTTAATCTATTATGACGAATCCGATACCTTTGGTTCGGGTAATGCAGGCATAAAGTAAGCAGCCGCGTCGAAAGCGCATGATACGCCCTTATTGTGCATATTGAATAAGTTGCAAAAATTTAATGGGATATGAGTTATCGTACGAAGCGCTATTGGACGGACGGTCATTAGTATAACATAATACGTTCAGTCTTCGACGAACGTATAAAAACCACAGAAACTCACTGAACTATATAATATGTAACTTTATATGTCTTTTCAAAGTGAACAATAATAAAGATAATAACGAACAAACAATTAGTCATTTTTTCTTTTAAAATACGTCAAATAAACAAAACAAAAACATTTTGATTCCTAAATTTGGACAAATAAATTAATCTGGTTTTGTTAGTACTCAATATTCCTTTGATCTTACAAATAAGAAAAAGAAAAAAAAAAAAAAAATGATACAATAAGCAAATACACAGCACAATTGAAATTGCAACAGCAATGTATAAAGAAGAAAAAGAGCTACATAAACATGAACTTTTTAAATGAATGCCAACAGTTATTGAGAGCAGGATCGTGGTTTTTCGTCTTATGATTATTAACATTTACTCTGAATCGGCCTCTATAATTTTATTAAGTAGCCTTATAAATAACATCATACTATTTTCTTTTAAGATAATTTTGTCTGATAATGTTTTCAGTCAAGTTAATTTATTACTCGGGATTTTCTCGCTGTGTTGAAGACACATTGGTGGCCTTCGGCTGTTTTCTGCTCTTTGGTCGGGTTGTTGTCTCTTTGACACATTCCCCATTTCTATTCTCAATTTTATTTAATTTAATTTATTTTATTTTATAATAAAGCTATAGCCCCTAACCTTCATTAAATGGTTTTAATTGAAAATTTGTTCATGTGAAGAGAAGAAAATGTTTAAATCATATAAGAAGGAATAAGGAAATGTGGTATAATTTCTAATGAGACAACTATCCCACATAGTCCAATGACTTTGATGAAAGCAATTCAAGGTTACCATATGACCTTCAATAATGAACAAAACCCATAGAAAATAGACAACTATAAAAGGTCTAACATTACAAAATGTGAAACAATGCAAACAAGAAAACCAATGACCTGATTTGTGACAAAACAATATACGAAAGAATTATAACCCCAACCTCGGACAGTGTTGAAACAGCATAACATAAGAACAAACTTGAAAAAACACGTTGGAATTGGCTTGACTCATCAGATTGACACAAAGCAAAAACATAAAATTAAAAGTACCGATCCGAGAGTACTCGCAGTTACTGACAACTAGTTCAAAGCCAATTACAAGTAATTAATGAATCATGTCCTCCAACTCTAAAGTATCGGTCAGTACACGTTCAATGGATTTAGTGTAAAGACGCCATAAACAGTCATTGAAAAGCATGACATCATTTAGGTTTTCTGTTTGTTCACATAACTTTGAAAAAAAAATTGTGAACGCTAAGGTTATTTGATGTTTTCATATTACTTTTATATTATTGTAATAAATGTAAAACTGAATCCACACTTTCCTTCACCCATTTAAAGCTCATAAATCTTAATTTACATACATGTATATCGTTTAACTAGGACAAAATAATGACGATATTCCCAACAATCTACAGGTGGAAAAAGATCGCAATAGATTTACGCATGAAAAGAAGTTTTTGAATTTTAAGAAAGAAATATTCAATTGAATCACATTCTGGAGGAAGAGTCACCATACTGTTGAAATACCTTCGATAGATAACATATTTAAAAATAGCATTAAAAAGAATAAAAGGGCCCTTTGCATACACTTTGAATTCTACAACAAACTCACAAGGAATTCCAGGCACGATCCACAAAAACTCAAGAACAGTATAAATGCAGCTATTCAACTAACCTATTGTTGCAGATGGAATATCAAAGTTTTAGATTTGTCTGATATCATCATTTCTGTATGGTCATGAAACCCACATAACCTACTGAAACTATTTGCTATGAATTCTTCTATAAATTTCAGACTTAAAGCATAGTTGCTACGATCTTAATAGTTATGAAATTGTATTCGACTTTCAAATAGTTATCTCCTGTAGTTTATATCAGAGCGAACGTGTTCTTTGATACGATATTCAACGCTTTCCAATTTAAGTATATTATGTACAATAGTTGAGTATGGCGATTGTTTATAATGAATAAAAGGAACTTCAATTGGTACCTTTTATTTCGCAATGAAAATAAACGAACAAAAAGGAAACACAATCATAAATCCAAATTATTAAAAAATCGTTTAGTAACTGCGAGAATTCTCTGATACAGTATTATGAAGTAATGTTTTACTTAATTCCCATGTTTTGTTTTGTCGTCTGTTATTATGCATTTATTATAAAGTTGATAAGTCCTTTGGATTAGTGGTTGTCTTTACTTGGGTTTTGATTTTTTGTATATATAAATATTTTATTGCAATCTGTGTTACATTTTAAAAAGTACTCATTGAGCCCTGCAGTTTTACAAACTAAACAAATGTATTATACCATATGAGTAATAACACCTGATTTAAATTTCAAAATAAAAGCTAAGAAATTAAAGTATATAATAGCTTATGCGTAATCAATTTATAAACCAATTCGCAGAAACCTTGAGATTGAGTAAAACAAACACTACAAATCATATTTTGCTATTTCAGGTGCTTTGTAATGGTAAGTATAACCTAACTAGTGGCATCTGCCGTGTTTCTCATGGCCAGTGATAACTCTTATTCGGTGAAATCATTATTGGGGAAAGGTGAATGATGATAGACTGTTGGTTTCTTAACGTCCAGTGACAAATATTTCATGCATGTCCAGGACGATGAAAGGTGAATTGGGTTGTGGTGATGACAATTCATGCTTCCGTAAAGATGACTTTGATTTTATCATGAAGAACCATTGGTTAAGAAGCTTCCTTGTTAGCACCAATCCTCCATAGATTAAATCTTGGTGGGAAAAAATCGACATTGAATAAGATATTAACTTGGAGATACGCACTTAACATTCTTGTGCTGTTGAAATTTTGCTGCATAAAATAAAATGCTCACAATTATAATTTTGTTTTCCTGTGTGTATTTAGGAAAATTTATTTATGATTGTAATGAATATGAAAAGTGATAGGAGTTTTACTCGTATTTTTCTTACATCTCTTTCATTGTATACTTACAACGTATTTTCTATATTTAAGAGCGAAAAATAGAAAGAAGGAACAATTGTGAAAAACTGTCAAAAAAGCTTGATAAGAAATCCGCAACATGTTTCGCTCAACATGAATGTTTTTGCATTTTCTCTGAAAAAGCTACCAAAGAGAACCACATTTGAGGAAAGTCCTGTATTGTGGTAGAATTATTTTTTTAGTGTAAACTTAATGGCAATTGCTTCCTCGTCTGGGTCTAATAATGATTTATCACTTATAAACAAAAAATGCAGAATTAGCTTTGATGATTATAAAAATACTTTTACACGAAAATGTTTTTGATTTTATTTTGAAAACAGGTTATTTTCAATAGAATGATCATACTTTGACACGATTTCAAATATTTACTGTCGCATAAAACAGTTATGTCTAGTCGTTATACAAGTGAATGTAAACGGTAATCAAATCGTCTTAAATACATGTATGAAATGAGGTCTCAAAGGTTTACATTTAAAGCCTTATTGTGGCAAAAACAATTAATGACTATTCCATTTTGGTTCTCTTCCTTGTTGATTCGTGATTCCGTGTCACAGGCACTCGTTTCTAAAAAAAAAAAAAAAAACAATGGCTTCGGTACTTCTTTATTATGGGTCGGATACCTTAATATATCAAGGTATATAGGGAATTTTCTTTAGAAACAAGTGCCTGTGTTCCTTATGTGGTTTTTGAATAATATGTTACAGGAGCACATTCGAACTTAATATTACATTTGCAGTTTGTACAGGAGATAAGTAAATTAGTGTTGAAGGAATAGGAATATATAAAATATACTAAATTATATGACATCAGTTTCGTCCATATAGATTTTGGTTAAATCCTCTCCACATGAACAGTTGGCTATAGACTGTTATATTCCTGACTTAATTAGTACATACACTGGTATAGGTGATAGAAAAACGGCAATATATTTATATATATATGGCAGTCAGCAGGGTTTAAGAACATCCGTTGTTCGACCTGCTAGTCAAATGCGTTTTGTTCAAATATACTTTTTCACTTTTTTGGTCTTTTTGAAAATGTTGTTTGTGCTGTATTTAGACCACTCTACAACGAAATTTGTTTTACATGCACACGTATAAAATTGCGGTTTTATCCAACACAATCATAAGTTTTTGTTTTCAATTTAGACTTGTTTATATTTTCCTCCGGTTTATATAATCCGTTCATCCTAATAAAATTAGAGTCTGTCCTAAATTGTAAATTATATGGCCTTCCAAATACCGTTTTGATCCTAACATCACTGAAGGACATTAATTTCGAAATCCGGATATGGTGTACTAATTTTGCACCTCATGTTTGTGGTTAAACATCTTTCAAGTTTATTGTTTTCTGTTTAGTATTAAATTAATTTCAAGATCCATTTTGTTACATCTTGTGATCAATTTATTTGACAATCGTCAATGGCAGTCAGCAGGGTTTAAGAACATCAGTTGTTCGACCTGCTAGTCAAATGTGTTTTGTTAAAATATACTTTTCACTCTTTTGGTCTTTTGGAAAAATGTGCTGTTTTGACCCTCTACAACGAAATTTGTTTTACATGCATAAGTATAAAATTGCGATAAAACCGCAAGTCTAAATTGAAAACAACGTGGTAGACCACTCTACAACGAAATTTGTTTTACATGCACACGTATTGCGGTTTTATCCAACACAATCATAAGTTTGAACGTTGTTTTCAATTTAGACTTGTTTATATTTTCCTCCGGTTTATATAATCCGTTCATCCTATCTCGACTCTTTAAAATTCAAGAGTCTGTCCTAAATTGAGGTAAATTATATGGCCTTCCAAATACCGTTTTGATCCCTAACATCACTGAAGAGACATTAATTTCGAAATCCGGATATGGTGTACTAATTTTTGCACCTCATGTTTGTGGTTAAACATCTTTGCCGCAAGTTTATTGTTTTCTGTTTAGTATTAAATTAATATCAAGATCCATTTTGTTACATCTTGTGATCAATTTATTTGACAATCGTCAATGGCAGTCAGCAGGGTTTAAGAACATCAGTTGTTCGACCTGCTAGTCAAATGTGTTTTGTTAAAATATACTTTTTCACTCTTTTGGTCTTTTGGAAAATGTTGTTTGTGCTGTTTTTAGACCTCTACAACGAAATTTGTTTTATGCACAAGTATAAAATTGCGATAAAAACCGCAATTTTATATATATACAAGTCTAAATTGAAAACAACGTTCAAACCTATGATTGCGTTGGATAAAACTGTAATTTTATACGTGTGCATGCATAACAAATTTCTTGGTAGAGGGTCTAAATATATATATATATATATATATATATATATATATATATATATATATATATATATATATATATATATATATATATATATATATATATATAATATTATGAACGCTATTGCAATGCTAACCAACAAATACATAGCTTTCATTCATGTAGAACATTTTAAAGTATTTTCTTTTAGATTAAATGACAGCTCATTCCTGGTTTTAATCTATTATGACGAATCCGATACCTTTGGTTCGGGTAATGCAGGCATAAAAGTAAGCAGCCGCGTCGAAAGCGCATGATACGCCCTTATTGTGCATATTGAATAAGTTGCAAAAATTTAATGGGATATGAGTTATCGTACGAAGCGCTATTGGACGGACGGTCATTAGTATAACATAATACGTTCAGTCTTCGACGAACGTATAAAAACCACAGAAACTCACTGAACTATATAATATGTAACTTTATATGTCTTTTCAAAGTGAACAATAATAAAGATAATAACGAACAAACAATTAGTCATTTTTTCTTTTAAAAATACGTCAAATAAACAAAACAAAAAACATTTTGATTCCTAAATTTGGACAAATAAATTAATCTGGTTTTGTTAGTACTCAATATTCCTTTGATCTTACAAATAAGAAAAAAAAAAAAAAAAAAAAAAAAATGATACAATAAGCAAATACACAGCACAATTGAAATTGCAACAACAATGTATAAAGAAGAAAAAGAGCTACATAAACATGAACTTTTTAAATGAATGCCAACAGTTATTGAGAGCAGGATCGTGGTTTTTCGTCTTATGATTATTAACATTTACTCTGAATCGGCCTCTATAATTTTATTAAGTAGCCTTATAAATAACATCATACTATTTTCTTTTAAGATAATTTTGTCTGATAATGTTTTCAGTCAAGTTAATTTATTACTCGGGATTTTCGCGCTGTGTTGAAGACACATTGGTGGCCTTCGGCTGTTTTCTGCTCTTTGGTCGGGTTGTTGTCTCTTTGACACATTCCCCATTTCTATTCTCAATTTTTTTTTATTTAATTTATTTTATTTTTTAATAAAGCTATAGCCCCTAACCTTCATTAAATGGTTTTAATTGAAAATTTGTTCATGTGAAGAGAAGAAAATGTTTAAATCATATAAGAAGGAATAAGGAAATGTGGTATAATTTCTAATGAGACAACTATCCCACATAGTCCAATGACTTTGATGTAAGCAATTCAAGGTTACCATATGACCTTCAATAATGAACAAAACCCATAGAAAATAGACAACTATAAAAGGTCTAACATTACAAAATGTGAAACAATGCAAATAAGAAAACCAATGACCTGATTTGTGACAAAACAATATACGAAAGAATTATAACCCCAACCTCGGACAGTGTTGAAACAGCATAACATAAGAACAAACTTGAAAAAACACGTTGGAATTGGCTTGACTCATCAGATTGACACAAAGCAAAACATAAAATTAAAAGTACCGATCCGAGAGTACTCGCAGTTACTGACAACTAGTTCAAAGCCAATTACAAGTAATTAATGAATCATGTCCTCCAACTCTAAAGTATCGGTCAGTACACGTTCAATGGATTTAGTGTAAAGACGCCATAAACAGTCATTGAAAAGCATGACATCATTTAGGTTTTCTGTTTGTTCACATAACTTTGAAAAAAAAATTGTGAACGCTAAGGTTATTTGATGTTTTCATATTACTTTTATATTATTGTAATAAATGTAAAACTGAATCCACACTTTCCTTCACCCATTTAAAGCTCATAAATCTTAATTTACATACATGTATATCGTTTAACTAGGACAAAATAATGACGATATTCCCAACAATCTACAGGTGGAAAAAAGATCGCAATAGATTTACGCATGAAAAGAAGTTTTTGAATTTTAAGAAAGAAATATTCAATTGAATCACATTCTGGAGGAAGAGTCACCATACTGTTGAACCCTATTTCTGATGTACGTGCACCCAATGGCAGTAGCTTCCTGACAATTAAATCACATTCTGGAGGAAGAGTTATACTTTGGAACCCTGTTCCTGATGTACGTGATGAACTATAATGAATAATAAGTATTAAAAAGACCGGGATTGATATCACCGAAAAATACTTTCCGTGAATGTACTTGTTAAGATATAATTTGACGACAAGTTTTAAACAAAATTGTCCTACTTTGACATCAGTTATGTTATTTGTCTGGCCTTGATCCAATGAACAAAGGGGATTCAATCGTTGTTCATCAAAAAATAGATTTTTTTAAATGTGTTTTTTTTCTGAAAAAAAGGTTTTAATTTTAGGTATAACTGCGTTTTTTTAACTGAAGTGGCACACAGCTGTAAAGAGTAATTTATAGTGAATACATTAGTTAGATGCAAATGAACAAATAAAAAAAAAGATTTGGAGAAATTGTAACTGGCCATGAAACGGTTACCATAAAAAATAACATACATAGATTACCATACGCCTTTAAGATAGTGTTTAAACATTCTGCAGCTTCTACATCGTTCCATGTGTAGGTAAGTAATTCACGAAACCAGAAAATATTCATGGTGATAAGAAACTTAAAAATAAAATTGGACTTAATTTAAGGAAGATTTTTTTACTATATTCATATACACATTTATAC
This sequence comes from Mytilus coruscus, assembly GCA_017311375.1. NCBI lineage: Eukaryota > Metazoa > Mollusca > Bivalvia > Mytilida > Mytilidae > Mytilus > Mytilus coruscus. The sequence goes on along the minus strand of CM029596.1, from coordinate 111,308,736 downwards.
ATACATGTATACATTTGATAATAACAAATACAATTTTTGAATGATGGTTTAATTTTCAACAGTTAACAATACAATCAAACAAGAAAGCATGACCTGCTGTAGAGAAATTCACATTGTTAGTTTAATATGAGGAAAAAGTCAAAAGAAAAAGTAAAAAGAAAAAAGATAAAATTCTGATAATATATTAAAGTTTCAAATAAGATAAGTAATATATTAATTAATCCCCAAATTACACTTGATGTAAGAATGAGACCACATTAATTTGTAAATTATTTATTTAACCCTATACAAAGATCGTAGAAAAGCTTTGACTATTACCATGAGGACTATACTCTTTCGCGAATATTTCGTCACCTTGTAGATATTATAAGTCAATTATATAAAAATAGGAGGAGATGGTATATATACAAACGAAAAAACTACCCATAGAGGACGATGATGTGAACAATTACACCGTACGGCCTTCCACAATAAGCAAAATCTATATCGTATAGTTAGCTATAAAAGTCTCAAGAATGACAACATGTGACAGTAAAGGAAAAGAATTGTCAGAAAGAAACAAATGACAACCAAATCGTGAGATTTTCCTTACAAAGCTACTTTTATCAGAATAGTTTATGAAAAGAAAATATAGGGGTCAAATTCATGTAAAGAGGTGCACGGGTGCACTATATCCTTGCTGATAATAGAGTGCCGACGTTGCAGACGGACAAGGACATAGATTCTGCCACGCAGACGACAGAAAATCATTCACGTATTGTTCGGTTCATTTCGATTACAAACATGGTTGTCATGTGCAAAAAAAGCTTTCCTTATTGACAACAATTACGAAATTTTCGATAACGTCTGTCTGGATCAGTTGACATATGTGGGAAGCTTCCTCATACAAAAGTCACTGAATGATTTTATACGTTTGTCAGTCGGCAAACTTATATAATACTATGATAATTATGAAAATTTAAAAATGTTGTAAAAAACCTTAAATTGGCTTCCAAAGCTAGCGAGGGATGTATGAACAGTAACTGTTTTTAGACTTCCGGAATGCATGATAGAATCTGTATTGGTGTAAATTATATAAATCATTAGTTTACTATGTATTTTTCTACATATTGTATATGTTCTAAGTTGCCTTAATTTATATGCCCTAAAAGTGTCGATATTTGACATCATAAGGTTGGTTTAAAGCCTTACAAACCAACTTGCATACAATTTTCAAATTCAAATTCAAAGTTTTATTGCCATATAAACTTTACAGTTTGTGACATATAACAACAACAAAAACAAATGAAGACAAAAACAAAAACAAAAACAACAACAATGCACTTAATATATTATTGGTACTTGTTATGAATTAATTTTCCCTATTTAAACACTTAATGTTAATTCGGTTAAGGTTTCAAATCATAGGAATGGGGAACAATGCTTAAGAGAATATAATATTAATCTTTTTATAAACTGCGCAATACATGTCTAACTTGATATATTGTTATAGCTTTCACTTGTTGACCTACGTTCTTTCTCTGACCCAGCTATCACGTTATCTATTTTCTACTAAATGAAAAAATCTGAACTTTTAAAACAAAAATAATCCTATTCACATGATTCTTATACATAGTGCATATTATTCATTGTAAGCAGTGGTTTTAACTTACCCATTCCATCTTAGCGTCTTCGGTTCATTTCGATTACGAACATATTCAAGTCTTCCTACTAATACAATATTTTTGTACATAATAGTTTATATTAAAGAAAAGCATTGATTGCTAGCTCCCGCATATATATTTTCAATATGAATAAAATCAGATTAGGGGGTATAATATGTCAACGAGACAGCAAATAACCAAACAACATATAGAGGGCACCACGTGTAGTCTTCAACAATAGATCGGTGTTTAAACAAAATGGCAAACTCTAAATAATCCCGAGGTCTACAAAGGTGAAAACATATTAACAGAAACCATAAAAGATTTGCTCTAAAGAATGATTTTGGTAGATTTTGTTGGACGCTATGGCTGCTTTGAGATCTATATGTATTATTAATCGTTATATATCGCAGAAGACTTTCCATTACTCCAATTATTCAGACGAAGAATAGCAATAAAAGCTTTTTGACTTTTATGTATGATTATTTTCAAACTTCTTTTCTATTTTCTGTTTGTTCACAGACTCTTGTAAAAACTATTTTGTCAATCCTATTTATTGTTATTCGTGTTAGCTTTATATTAATTAACTAATTATGGAAACTTCATCGTCCTTTTCAAACCTTTTATCGCGTATTAATTTCATTTTTACATCCATCAATCATTTAAGCAACAGCTCATATAAAAATAATAAGAAGCTTTGTATTTTATAACAATATATGCAACTAAAAACACTTTTGAAAAAAGTTTTCATATAGTGGTGCACTTTCCTGAAGCCAATGCGCCAATGACAGTGGCTTCCTGATATTTGTTCCTTTATGAATTATTATGCATATTAAGTATTACAAATTGGGATTAAGGCCCTATACGAATTTTTTTTAAGATACGAATTAACGGCAACTATCAAACAAAAACATATCCTTTTGACACGAGTACTAGTAAGTGCATGTCCTAATGGGCCTTGTTCCAATTATTAAAACGGATGCATAAATGAAAAATCTATTGTTCTCACTCAAGAAGTTACATCATCGACATGACAACTTTTTTTTGACTGAAGAACAATAATAACACTATCTGACACTAGAACTTTCTCAAAAATCTATAATAGTAAATGCATAAATTGTAGATTGCTCACACGAAATAGCTCTCAAAACTTAACCTTTTGTTCCAAGCACTACAACATATAAAGTAGTCTCAGATCAATCCAGACTAAATATTTTTTTTAGATTAAAAAGAAGTCAAGTTGAATGGAAAATAATAAATTCACTGCAGCTACTTTAAAAAGTATATGTATACGATACTGACAAACTGTAGTATCTTATATAGAAACTAACAAACAAAAAAAACAGATATGTAGACCTTAAGAAAAACAAACATTATAGTTCTTATACTTAAGTGACAAACATATTGATTGATTGATTGATTGGTGTTTAACGCCACTTTCAGCACTATTGTGCTATTTCATGGGGTCGTTTTTGTATTTGTGGAGGAAGCCAGTGTGCCCGACAGCAAGGAAATTAGTTCATGAACTTCAGCATACATTGTGTGGCGATAAGGTTCATATATAGAGAAGATAAACCCTTGATACAATTCAGTTCTCGAATCTGTTATGAATTGCAAATACATTATTAATCTCTCCCGGTATAATAACGTTATACATACACACATTCAAATATAAATATTTTATAATAACAAATGCAATTTTAAATTGATCGTTTAAGATTCACTAGAATAAGCAAAACATTTACACGTAAGTACCGTTGTACTCGCAAACAAGGAAACATAACCTTGATAAATATTTTATGAGATCCAATGATAGCCGCTTCCTTGTGTTGATCTGTACTTATATATATTTAATCCGATCAAATGAGGATACTGAACTCATGTAAACATGCTCAAGTGTCAAAATCCTATATATGCAGAACATACGGTAAACAAAATAATAACTTATTTGTATTTAATTTATAATTGTTTCATACTATAAAAAAAAAAAAAAAAGGATTTAATACATTTCAACAAAAAAAAAAAAAAAAAAAAATAATATTACAAATTATTGTGCGTGATCGGCAAAATTGAATTACCAAAAAATAAATCTAAATATCACACACAGAAAACCAAATACTGATTTAACAGTAACTTTACGAAAGCTGGGGATAAGTCAGGTGCCCTGAAAGGATGAGCAGGTCCAGCTCCACTACTGAACCCTATTGTGATGCTCATGAAAAGCAATAATCTTGTGATAAGTCAGATTATGTGCAAGGTCATGAACGAACGAATATTGGCGTTTTGACTACCGTAAAGACTAATGGACATATTCTTGTGAATTTGTTCGATATGTAATTCCCAAAAAAAAAAGAGCCCGGAACAGGAGAAGAAATTGCTTACTTTATCCAGAGGAACTCTTTATCCAAGAGCTTCATTGTTCGTTGCAACTCAGTCAAGGAAATCCTTGAATAATTTGTTTCTCGTATGCTTATTCTGTACTTTATAGAGATTCATCATAATTGTTTATTTCATACTAAAAAGAAGGTCGGTTTTATTTGTTAAGAAGTAATAATCTATTTCCATAAGTTCTGTTTCAGTTGAAATTAAGTGGAAGGGCACTTACAAGTAGGGATCTAAAGATTGTTTTACTGAATTAAGTGACGGATGTCGTATACGAGATTTAATAGTCACTATTTAGTTTGTATTATAGATTGAGGGATTAAATTAATGCTATTTTATGTTTTGTTTATGTATAAAGTGTAAAAATTCTATGTTCTTTCGCTTTATCATAGTAACAGGATTTCTTTAGCGAAATATCAATAGTTTATTTACTTCTTACATGTGCTACGGTGTTACTGTCCCTTCCATTGTATGTGTTATGACATTATATAGTATCATGACTGTCAAAGTATTATGCAAATTATAAAACAATTTTCGACGTTGCTGTTTGCATCTCCGGTCAGAGTTATATTATTTCTTGTTGAGTTAAATGTAACTTTATTTTGTTTTATAAGTGTACCGTAGTAGTTGTTTGCAACAATGAATTGCTCTGAGCGGATTTATATACATGTATATTCTTTATTCTTTATCATTTAATGCATGGGTCATATTGACCTGAATTGGCATAGAGAAATTGTATTCGTTTGCTTAGTCATAATTTTTATTATGATATGTACCTTGCATGTGGTCATGTTAAATACATCGCCTTGCGGATGCATCTATATGGGTGTAAGTTTTTCGTACTTTATTCAAACTATGTGTGGTGCAAATAAGCACAACCAATCCACGTTGTTAGAAAAAATGTAGTATTTGGCAATTTGTATGGTATAATATACCCTTTTAAAAGGAAGCCCATTTGGGCGTTGCAGGATGTATGCAAATACAACCACATCCGATCAAATGTATAGGAGTAGCTGACCTTGAGGATGTTAGATGCACGAAGCCCTTTCAGCTATTCTTACTTAAATGAGGGCTATTGAACTTCATTCTACATCTTGTTCGGAAATTGCTATGTTTGATCGGTGATTTCAGTCATCAAGTAATCAGATAATTTCCGCAAATAACCTTGATCCTTCATGAATAATCCTGTAAGTGCATCAAGTTGAGATTGTACCATATGTTCTTAGAATAAATATTATGCACTTTGAATTAAGTTCGTTTACGTTAATATCTGTTTTCACGACTGAGAAAAATTATTCTGATTAGAAATTGTATATTAAAACCAAAATTATGTGATTTCCGTTCGCAAATCACCTGTTTCTGGAAAACAACCTTGATCAGGTATATGCGTGCCGAAAAGTTTTGAAAACCAACCATACGAAACATTTGAGAAAAAAAAAAAAAAAAAAAAAAAAAAACAGAATGGCCTAAATTCATATACAACAGGCAAAACCATCTCCGGTACCTGTGGAGTTACAAACAAAAAGTATCATTTTACTAATATATTATACCAATATTCGTTTATCGTTTGATGTTGAACACTAAGTCTAAAACAACATACATAATTTCCATTATGTGATGAGGGAATGGGGATCTAAAAAAATCTAGTCACCACTTATGCAATGTGCATGCCCAAAGTCTAACACCTCCTCAGTGGTCTTCTTTTTTCATATCTCAATGTTTTGGTTTTTTTTTTTTTATTTTTAAAATTTGCGGTGACGGAAGATCTTTGATTCACTTTGTTACTGTTTTATTAATTCACACGTTTTATATAAACTCTGGATCTTTGGTTGTTTTTATTTTCTTAATTCTCATCTTTTAAAGACTAAGGACGATGTAGAACTTGACATATTGTGTAGATAATTGTTTATTGTTGAAGACTATATGTTGCCGTATAGATGTCTTTTGGGTTATTTTTGTCGATTGGTGACAGTCTTATTGAAGAAAACAACATATTTGTTTTATTCCTAGGTTTCAACAGATATCATCCATGTAGATGCTATTATATCTGCATGTCGTAGTTTAAATCTGCCCTTTCCTCACACTATGGTACTTTCAAATTAACAGATGAAGATGTAAGAACGGTTAATAATACTGTAAACAAAATAATTTTTGCGAGCAATTTCTTTTCGCGACTTTTGCAAGTAGAAAAATAAACTGGAATCATCTCTAATATGAATCCACAAACAATGTTAGTTAATGACGTAAAGAAATCGCTGCTTATTTGGCTTGAAAGGACTAAATGCGAAAAATGGTATGCGGAAAAATATCTTGCTATATATCCCTTTGAAGAACAAAACACAACTTTAACGAATGTTTAGAAAGGTAGTAAATGCCTTTACTGAGTTGTAGTGTTTTTTTCTTGTGAATTTTGTTGAATATCTATTATAAACATTGTACATGTATCTAGTTATGTGATCTCTTAGACACACTTTGAGTGGTACCCCAAAGGGTAACTGGAATATAGAAATCTGGTAACCGGTCACCTTGGTCTTCTTCCGACCAGCAGTAAAACTCTTGCAGAAGTAGGGTATACGTTTGGCTGTGCAGGATGTACGAAATCCGCAGCCAGAGGGAATCAAAACGTATATATAAGTTATAAATAATACCAAATGCCTTAACGTAATAATATAAGCATTTACATATGCCGGAAACGTTGGGAAGACATAAATTGTTATGAAACCATCTGTATTTAATCGGTTTATATCCACTGATGTTTTATCAATAACTATATTTATCATTTAGTACTAAAAGTTTGCACTTGTTTTTATCCCTTTTCCATTATCAGTTACAAAAGCATGCATATTCAAAATATTTCAACGATTCTCTCTCAGTCAATTCAAATGACATTTAACATTTAAAGACTAACGTACCAACTCGACGCGATTGTAATTATATTGTGATTTCGTGCTTCAAACCTCCAAATGTGACTTCAAAGGCAACAATTATCATTTAATAGAAATATTGTACCCACCCAAAGTTTAATATCAAAATAACCGGAATGGCGGCGGCTACATGTGAATATGCGTATGAGACAAATAACCTAACAACACAATTAGATAAGAAGGCAAGCTATGATAGCAGTATATATCAACACACAGTCTGTAGTTTTACCATATTTAAAACCCTAGACTCGATTCATAACAAGTTGTTGAATAAATTTTACCGTGATTTCCCATCTGAACTGCCATCAACAGCAACTTCCTTCAATGAAAAAAACCCAATAAGTTATAAAAAAGACACCAACTAATAATCAAATAATGTTAAATGATTTCTGGCAGGCACATTTTTAACATGTGACGGGTTATGTTTTTTTTTTTATAATCATCCTTCCTTTTTTATCTCCACGGGTGTTGTAAAAAGTGCATAGGAATGACGTAAAAGTTTGGAACTGTTTTTTTACCCATTGAATTTCATTAAAGAAGCTTAAAAGTTTGACTAAATAACACATTACCGGGATGTTTCATAAGTTTAAAAGTACTTGTAGAGATAAGATCGCAAATGAGGTTCTTGTGACTCAGAAACTTCGGTCGTCTGTAAAATGTTTAATTTAATTTATTTTTCTGTATATTCGCTTTGATCTTCTTTTTTCTTGTATAATTTCAGTCTCCAGTTTTTCTAAACGTTTTAAAAATTACTGCCTTTGAAATATTCGCTTTAATTTAATATTCCCGAAATGGTTTGGACACAAAAGATAATTTTAAATCAAATTTTATTTATCTGGTCGGTTCCTGTTTCATGTGTCAAGTGACAAGATACATCAATGCCATTTTGGGTTGCTATCTCTTTGATGTTAACTACTTACACATCTCCTTTCATTTTTACTTTTGAGAATGTTATTTACCTGCACATTTGATAATATCTAGATGAAGTTTGAGATATAAGTTTCCCGAAATGTTTTAGACCATGTAAGTTTCAAATTTCACCATGCTTATGGCTTTTCCCCTTTCTGAAATAATTTATGTTTTCTTAATTAAATGTATGTCTATATAAAAGTAGGTACACCTAATTTGGTTAATTAAGAAATAACTCTATGTCTGAAGCTGAGATTTTTAAAAACAAAAATTCCAGAGAAAATTGTCATAAATCAGAAAATGGTATTTGCACTAATAGCTTTGGCTCAAAACCTAAAAGTGATAGAAACAAACATTATAAAAAAAACTGTCTTAATCTAAAATGTAAAGGTTTCAATGCTGTATGCCTTAATATTAGACATATTTTATCTAAATTTGACGAGTTAAAGAATATAATTACTATAAACAACAGATATTTAGATTTATTTGGATTAGTTGAAACATTCTTAAAACCTGATATTAACAATGAACAATGTAAAGTGCCAGGATACAAAATTTTCAGAAAAGATCGCCAGAGTAAGGATGGTGGTGGTCTATTGGTTTACGTCAAAGATTCTATTGCAGTTAAAAATAGATCTGATTTATCAATAAACACATTGGAAACTTTATGGTTAGAGGAATAATTTCCAAAATCTAAACCTTTCTTGATTTGTACTGTTTATAGACCACCAAATTCCCCTCAGTCCTGGATAGATCTTTTTGAGGAGGAATTTAATGCAGCTCTTTCAGAAAACAAAGAGATAATTTTAATGGGGGACTTTAATATTGACTTGATAAAAATTGTAAATAAAAAATGGATGAATTTCATAAACCATTTTAATCTTCAACAACAAATTTGCACTGCAACACGTATTTGTGACAAATTAGAAACTCTTATTGATAATATTTACACTACAAATCCTGAAAATATTGCTCATTGTCATGTTCCTTCACATGCTTTAAGTGACCACTACCCTGTATGCTTAAATAGAAAAATCAATATAAAGGTAAAGAAAGAAAATCATATCGAAATAAAATATAGGTGTTTCAAAAACTTTAATGAAGATGCCTTTTGTGCAGACTTACATCAAACCCCTTTTCATATTGTTGAAATGGAAGAAGATATTGATATTTCTGTCGACAAATGGTATGAACTTTTTAATCAAGTTATTAACAAGCACGCACCAATGAAAACTAAAAGAGTAAAAACATTTAAACAAGCCGAATGGTTCAATGAAGAAATTAAAAATTCCATTCAATACAGAAATATGGATCATTCAAAAAAAGATTGGGTAAACTTTAAAAAGTGGCGTAATAAAACAACGTCGTTAATATTTAATGCAAAAAAGGATTATTATCAAAACGCTATATCTAGTTCCAAAAATAGTAAAGAAATCTGGAATCACATTAAAGAGCTAAATCCAAAAATGGATAATATTTTCCCACTTAAAATGCAGTATGAAAATCAAACTGCTTATAACCCCCAAGATATTGTTAATACACTAAATGTTCATTTTTCTTCCGTAGCTGAAAAACTTATTGGAAATAATACTTCAGATATGGATTTCTCTAAGCTACAAACTTTTACTAGTAAAAAATTAAATGAAACTGAAAATTTTAAATTAAAACTCATTTCTGTTGGAGAGGTGTGTTCACAACTAAAACGCCTTAATATTAATAAATCCGCAGGTTTAGATGGAATTGGTCCTAAAGAGGTAGGGCCATTTTCCCGTGAGTTTTTTTCATTTGATTAGCTAGGTAAATCATGTTTTTAAATAGCCCGATAGAAACTAATTATAGTATATGAAAACACGTCACATCATCTATATTACCTTGAACAGGTATTCCTACAATAATCAAGGCCAAGACTATTGATTTTTTTGTTTATCAACACCAATATCGATTTTGTTTGTAAATGCCCCTGAGGAGCATTAAAATATGAATTATCAACAAATAGATATTCAAAATTAGTTTTGTATTAAAAAAAGCATGGTGCTTCAGTTAGCGTGTTAATGTTGGTAGGTGATTTGTAGCGTACATGTATTTCACAGCTTTGTTTAACTTAAAACTAACAAAATATTAAACAAGAATGTGTCCATAGTACACGGATGCCCCACTCGTAAGTATCATTTTCTATGTTCAGTGAACCATGAAATTGGGATAAAAACTATAATTTAGCATTAAAATGAGAAAGATCATATCATAGGGATCATGTGTACTAAGTTTCAAGTTGGTTGGACTTCCACTTCATCAAAACTACCTTGACCAAAAACTTTAACCTGAAACGGAGAGACGGACGGACGAACGAACAGACGGACGGACGAACGAAGGACGGACGGACGGACAAACGAACAAACGGACGCACAGACCGAAAACTGAATGCCCTAAGTGACGCCTAAAAGGGGTTAAATATAAATACAAGAAACATGTAATAATCTAATTATCTGATATAAATCAGCTAATCTGATTCAAGATCGGTCTCTGTATTAATGCCAAGAAGCCAAAAAATATCGGACGCATTTAACTGGGATGTTATTTTCCTCAATCTGGATGTATCTATATCTATACACTGTTCCAGCTTTAAAGGTTTACCGTCTATATGAACCGGACAACAGCTTACACCAGTTGGTACTAGAACGGCTTGCGTAACAAACACATGTAATCTGGTCTTTTATGCATGGCATTGTACCAAATGGATCGACCCTATGTTATGATACAGATTCAACACTTTATTGATGTTTTACCTAAAGTCACGATTGGTAGTGTAATTGATTTTTTCTGTGGTGTTGATTCATTTTCTGATGACTTAGGTTCCGGTGTAGGGACAATGTAACAATACCAGTACTGGTATCTACACAGTTGGTGGATTGGCGATAAAATTACTGTCTGCATTTGTTACATATCATACCATTTTCTAAAACGTTCTTGTTCAAGATTTAGAAAAATATTTTTGTTTTGAATTTTTCTGCTATGGCCTTTTTCGTTATGTGTATAACACACACAACATTTGGGCTTCATTGCTATATAATCAATTCTCGTGTTATTGGTTATGTACAAGCACCTACTTCAGTGTGACTCTTTGAATAAAATAAACATCCGAAAAAATGTGATAGAAACATAACATTTTAATATTTCAACATAAAAAATGAGAAAAATTAGCGTGAGATTTGAACCCCATCTTAAAAACAATCCATTATTTACAGTTTCAAGCGCTACCGATGGAGCCACGGCGACTCTTATAAACATAAACGATATTAAGCAGCTATATAGGTAAAATTTAGTGATGTTCCACATTTTATTAAAAAAGTTGTTTTTTAGGTATTAAGGACACACTAAACCAATTTCATTTTTGAGGGGAAAAGTTGTATAAATTACAACAACAACAAAAAACATAACTTTGTTTTGGTTTGAAGTGTCCTTCTAGGGGATTCCTGTTTTCCAACCTTAAAACACGGTAAATTCCGCATATTTGACTTTCATCCTTTTTGGAGGTTAAATTAACTATTTTCCAGACATAACATAATACATAAAAATCGAGATATTGACCAAAAAACATTTTTATTTCATGTTTTTATCGTAAATTTTATTCTTTCAGCACTTTTTGAAATTGGCCCTTCTGTGAAAAAATTCCAGGGAAATTGGCCCTAGGCCTACCTCTTTTAAAGCTAAGTGCAGAGATAATATAGCCATCACTAACTTTTCTAATAAACAAAAGTATAACGTCAAATCGTTTTCCGCAAAATTAAAACTTGCAAGAGTAACTGCCATACATAAAGGAGGACCAACAGATATTCCTCAATTATCGTCCAATTTCTATTTTAAATACCATATCTAAAATTTTGAGAGACATGTATGTACACAGTTATATGCATTCTTAAATAATAAAAAATTGTTACATATCGCTCAGTCAGGTTTCAGGCAAGGTCATTCATGTCAAACAGCGCTGACTAAACTAATTGATGAATGGTTAAAATATTTAGATAATAGAGAAATAGTTGGTACTGTGTTTTTAGATTTCAGTAAGGCTTTTGACCTTATCAACCATGCCATACTTTTCGAAAAGTTAAAGTTTTATCATATAGGAGAACATACGATAGATTGGATAAAATCATATTTGTCTGAGAGACAACAAGAAGTTCAATACGCTAACATTAAATCTGATAAAACGTTTGTAAAATATGGAGTGCCTCAAGGTTCTCTTTTAGGTCCTGTGTTATTTTTTAATTTATATAAATGATTTACCACTTCATGTTAAATAATCCGACATGGATTTATATGCTGATGATTCAACATTGCATTTTCATAATAAAAACATTGAAAAAATAAACAGCATATTGCAAAATGATTTAAATGCTATACAATCTTGGTGTAACAGTAACAGTATGAAAATTAATGCACAAAAAACAAAGTGTATGAAATTGGGTTCAAAACAAAAACTTACACAACTATCAGAATTATGTATTACCGTCAATGAAACATGTATTGAAAATGTCCATTCTTTCAAATTACTTGGAATTGACATTGATGAAAATTTAAGCTGGGAAGATCATGTTGATCGTATATGTAAGATCATTCAAAAAAGATTGGGTAAACTTTAAAAGTGGCGTAATAAAACAACGTCGTTAATATTTAATGCAAAAAGGATTATTATCAAAACGCTATATCTAGTTCCAAAAATAGTAAAGAAATCTGGAATCACATTAAAGAGCTAAATCCAAAAATGGATAATATTTTCCCACTTAAAATGCAGTATGAAAATCAAACTGCTTATAACCCCCAAGATATTGTTAATACACTAAATGTTCATTTTCTTCCGTAGCTGAAAAACTTATTGGAAATAATACTTCAGATATGGATTTCTCTAACTACAAACTTTTACTAGTAAAAATTAAATGAAACTGAAAATTTTAAATTAAAACTCATTTCTGTTGGAGAGGTGTGTTCACAACTAAAACGCCTTAATATTAATAAATCCGCAGGTTTAGATGGAATTGGTCCTGAAGAGGTAGGGCCATTTTCCCGTGAGTTTTTTTCATTTGATTAGCTAGGTAAATCATGTTTTTAAATAGCCCGATAGATACTAATTATAGTATATGAAAACACGTCACATCATCTATATTACCTTGAACAGGTATTCCTACAATAATCAAGGCCAAGACTATTGATTTTTTTGTTTATCAACACCAATATCGATTTTGTTTGTAAATGCCCCTGAGGAGCATTAAAATATGAATTATCAACAAATAGATATTCAAAATTAGTTTTGTATTAAAAAAAGCATGGTGCTTCAGTTAGCGTGTTAATGTTGGTAGGTGATTTGTAGCGTACATGTATTTCACAGCTTTGTTTAACTTAAAACTAACAAAATATTAAACAAGAATGTGTCCATAGTACACGGATGCCCCACTCGTAAGTATCATTTTCTATGTTCAGTGAACCATGAAATTGGGATAAAAACTATAATTTAGCATTAAAATGAGAAAGATCATATCATAGGGATCATGTGTACTAAGTTTCAAGTTGGTTGGACTTCCACTTCATCAAAAACTACCTTGACCAAAAACTTTAACCTGAAACGGGAGAGACGGACGGACGAACGAACAGACGGACGGACGAACGAAGGGACGGACGGACGGACAAACGAACAAACGGACGCACAGACCGAAAAACTGAATGCCCCTAAGTGACGCCTAAAAAGGGGGTTAAATATAAATACAAGAAACATGTAATAATCTAATTATCTGATATAAATCAGCTAATCTGATTCAAGATCGGTCTCTGTATTAATGCCAAGAAGCCAAAAAATATCGGACGCATTTAACTGGGATGTTATTTTCCTCAATCTGGATGTATCTATATCTATACACTGTTCCAGCTTTAAAGGTTTACCGTCTATATGAACCGGACAACAGCTTACACCAGTTGGTACTAGAACGGCTTGCGTAACAAACACATGTAATCTGGTCTTTTATGCATGGCATTGTACCAAATGGATCGACCCTATGTTATGATACAGATTCAACACTTTATTGATGTTTTACCTAAAGTCACGATTGGTAGTGTAATTGATTTTTTCTGTGGTGTTGATTCATTTTCTGATGACTTAGGTTCCGGTGTAGGGACAATGTAACAATACCAGTACTGGTATCTACACAGTTGGTGGATTGGCGATAAAATTACTGTCTGCATTTGTTACATATCATACCATTTTCTAAAACGTTCTTGTTCAAGATTTAGAAAAAATATTTTTGTTTTGAATTTTTTCTGCTATGGCCTTTTTTCGTTATGTGTATAACACACACAACATTTGGGCTTCATTGCTATATAATCAATTCTCGTGTTATTGGTTATGTACAAGCACCTACTTCAGTGTGACTCTTTGAATAAAATAAACATCCGAAAAAATGTGATAGAAACATAACATTTTAATATTTCAACATAAAAAATGAGAAAAATTAGCGTGAGATTTGAACCCCATCTTAAAACAATCCATTATTTACAGTTTCAAGCGCTACCACCGATGGAGCCATGGCGACTCTTGAAAACATAAACGATATTAAGCAGCTATATAGGTAAAATTTAGTGATGTTCCACTTTTATTAAAAGTTGTTTTTAGGTATTAAGGACACACTAAACCAATTTCATTTTGAGGGAAAAGTTGTATAAATTACAACAACAACAAAAACATAACTTTGTTTTGGTTTGAAGTGTCCTAGGGGATTCCCTGTTTTTCCAACCTTAAAACACGGTAAATTCCGCATATTTGACTTTCATCCTTTTTTGGAGGTTAAATTAACTATTTTCCAGACATAACATAATACATAAAAATCGAGATATTGACCAAAAAACATTTTTATTTCATGTTTTTATCGTAAATTTTATTCTTTCAGCACTTTTTGAAATTGGCCCTTCTGTGAAAAAATTCCAGGGGAAATTGGCCCTAGGCCTACCTCTTTTTAAAGCTAAGTGCAGAGATAATATAGCCATCACTAACTTTTCTAATAAACAAAAGTATAACGTCAAATCGTTTTCCGCAAAAATTAAAACTTGCAAGAGTAACTGCCATACATAAAGGAGGACCAACAGATATTCCTATTATCTCATCTAAAATATCACTTTTGTTTAAAATTAAAGTATATTTGCCTACACACAAGACAACTATTTTATAATGCATATATTCTACCATATATAGACTATTGTAGTTCAGTGTGGGAAATTTATTACAAAAGATTCAGATAGAATCATAAAACTTCAAAAAGAGTAGCAAGAATTATACTTGAATGCGATATTTCTGTTCCATCTAATTTTATGTTTTCATCTTTAAAATGGCTATCTTTTACAAAAGAATCCCAAATAAATAGAATAAACAAGTAAACAAAGTGACCACCATTACACTCCCTCTCTTAAGACATAATGTACCCACATTAGTCCTAAGATCGGTGAGTTATACTTACCAAAATTTTGAATACAGGCACATATAGTTATCAACAAATTAGTTAATTTACTGTTAATGTCATATGATAATTTGAAAAATAGTTCAAGATATTCAATGTCTTTCACTAAATGTTCAAAAGTCACAAATACATCACGAGACATCACGGAGTAAGGAATCCAATTGTAAAGTTCGAGGGGAGCATCCAGGCACACATCTTGTCCAAGGTTCCAGGTAGGTAATACTGTAAAGTCGTCCAGTAGATTTTCTAAATCTGTACATAAGTTAAAGTAGTAGTCTCCAACAGTTAATTACATGATGTACGTTCAAAATTATCGGCAAAAGGCCAATATGAAATCCAATGTTCCCTCACTGTGGCCAGCTATCAACGCACTGAAACAATTTCAGTTTAATCTCCCATATTCTGTCAGACACTGGAATAATTAAGAAGCACATTCTTCTTATAAAATCCTGACTCACCAAGAGTCTATAAAAGTCTAAATACACAAGCACTGCACCACTTGATCGGGTGCCCCAATATGTAATTTTATACGTCACCGAAAGCATATAGCCCATGGTATTACTATAAACATATAAAACACACATTTCTATACTGGAATCCATACAAACTGATTGTTTGTTTATCAAATATTTTCAAAAATTAGAAAGTCATATAAAACAATTGGACTGTATAATAAATCATCCCTTGTATTCCAGTAATCCCCAAACAATATCCTTAACCATGCAGACAGCATACCCATGGTGAACCAATAAGGCCATAAAAATACATACGCAAAAAGACTAACCAATAGTCCATACCCATCCTAGTGCCATTCTCTAGCACATAAGGTATTTCCAAATTTGCCTGTATGTACCACCGAAAGCAGCTTCCCACAGCTAAAATACTGAGTGTACTTTCTTCTATTTAGCAATAATCCAGCACAACTCGTTGTGACAAAATGTGATTTTAATCCAAATTCTGACTACATCCACAATTCCTTCATACGCATTGCTTAACTACTGAAAAGATTCAGCATTATTTTCCTCCACCTAATAATCCACCAAACTGAAATTAATTCAGTTTATTTCAAAAGACCATTGTAAAATATGAACATCATGATGATGTTATAAATAAAATCGAGTACAAAACTGTAATTTTAATCCTTTTTCAATATTAATATAAACCGGGCAAATTTCAGTTTATAATCCATGACGGCACAATCTATGACTTACGGTACAACTTTGAAGTTTTGAGGGTTGTTGATTCCTTCCTTTCCAAAAAGCAAAATAATTGCTATTACATCCACACTGACAAGACATAAATGCAGACAATACTGACAGAAATGCAAGTACCAAATGTACTTTATAATCCAAAACAAATTCAAGTATAATCAAACAAATTATTTGACTTTCCAAATGGAGTTTCCACTGGCTTCGTTTTCCCGTTGTCTACCCAAGTTCTGGGGTATTGGACAACTATAAAACCACGTAAATATAAACAAGATGTTTATTAAGAGACATACGTTATGGTTGAATATAAGTTACATACAAGAATAATTAAATATACGGTGGTGGATAGTCTACCAGTCATTGTAAAGTTCCTATGCAAGCCAAACGGTATGAGCGTCTGCTCATTTCAAATCCTAAGTGTAGACTGCCCTGAACCCGGTGAGTGACGTCATACTTATAGTTCCTAGGGACAACGAGCCCGGCCGGGCCGGAAGTCAGGCACGTGCAAGAAGCAGGAAGTCCCGACAAGAATAATTACATGGCCGGTCTCAGGAGAAAGAGTTACGGAACTATAAATAATACTAGCATTAACCAATTTCCCAAATAAATAGAATAAACAAGTAAACAAAGTGACCACCATTACACTCCCCTCTCTTAAGACATAATGTACCCACATTAGTCCTAAGATCGGTGAGTTATACTTACCAAAATTTTGAATACAGGCACATATAGTTATCAACAAATTAGTTAATTTACTGTTAATGTCATATGATAATTTGAAAAATAGTTCAAGATATTCAATGTCTTTCACTAAATGTTCAAAAGTCACAAATACATCACGAGACATCATCACGGAGTAAGGAATCCAATTGTAAAGTTCGAGGGGAGCATCCAGGCACACATCTTGTCCAAGGTTCCAGGTAGGTAATACTGTAAAGTCGTCCAGTAGATTTTCTAAATCTGTACATAAGTTAAAGTAGTAGTCTCCAACAGTTAATTACATGATGTACGTTCAAAATTATCGGCAAAAGGCCAATATGAAATCCAATGTTCCCTCACTGTGGCCAGCTATCAACGAACTGAAACAATTTCAGTTTAATCTCCCATATTCTGTCAGACACTGGAATAATTAAGAAGCACATTCTTCTTATAAAATCCTGACTCACCAAGAGTCTATAAAAGTCTATAATACACGAGCACTGCACCACTTGATCGGATGCCCCAATATGTAATTTTATACGTCACCGAAAGCATATAGCCCATGGTATTACTATAAACATATAAAACACACATTTCTATACTGGAATCCATACAAACTGATTGTTTGTTTATCAAATATTTTCAAAAATTAGAAAGTCATATAAAACAATTGGACTGTATCGTAATAAATCATTCCTTGTATTCCAGTAATCCCCAAACAATATCCTTAACCATGCAGACAGCATACCCATGGTGAACCAATAAGGTAAAAATACATACGCAAAAGACTAACCAATAGTCCATACCCATCCTAGTGCCATTCTCTAGCACATAAGGTATTTCCAAATTTGCCTGTATGTACCACCGAAAGCAGCTTCCCACAGCTAAAATACTGAGTGTACTTTCTTCTATTTAGCAATAATCCAGCACAACTCGTTGTGACAAAATGTGATTTTAATCCAAATTCTGACTACATCCACAATTCCTTCATACGCATTGCTTAACTACTGAAAAGATTCAGCATTATTTTCCTCCACCTAATAATCCACCAAACTGAAATTAATTCAGTTTATTTCAAAAGACCATTGTAAAATATGAACATCATGATGATGTTATAAATAAAATCGAGTACAAAACTGTAATTTTAATCCTTTTTTCAATATTAATATAAACCGGGCAAATTTCCAGTTTATAATCCATGACGGCACAATCTATGACTTACGGTACAACTTTGAAGTTTTGAGGGTTGTTGATTCCTTCCTTTCCAAAAAGCAAAATAATTGCTATTACATCCACACTGACAAGACATAAATGCAGACAATACTGACAGAAATGCAAGTACAAAATGTACTTTATAATCCAAAACAAATTCAAGTATAATCAAACAAATTATTTGACTTTCCAAATCCAATTATGACAATAAATATAAATACGAATCAATTAAACAGAACTAACAAATTAAACAGCGTTTTCATAATTAAAACGACAATGAGTATTCCCCATTGGAACCTCCATACACACATTCCTTAGATGTCATGTGTTTTGACGTCGAAATTATGACGTCATTTTGTAAACATGGCGTGATAAATCGCCAACTTCCCGAAAATTGAAAAGCCATACTATGCTTTATACTTCGATAAAATGCAGTTAAATATTTAATTTTGCTGCTGTGTAAATTAGTACAAACATGATGTGTTTGTTTTCCTTTATGCAAGAACTGCATTTGTCCTCTGGAACGTGAACAAAATGTTTACCTTGTGCTCCAATTTTGAATTTTCTCCTGAAATTTAATTGCAATTTCTGAAGGTAAGTCACCTTTACTTATCTTATTGTACAAAACAATATCTAATGCAGTACTGGTCATTGTACATGTTGTAGGACCGGAACAAACAACGAAAATGATGAGAAGACGAACAATAAACTGTTCGATTTTGGCTCCTAGGGATACACAAATCCTTTTATTCCAACCATATTGCGGAAATAATGTACAAACAAAACGTTTGTTTTATTCTATGTCCTAAAATATATCCCGGACGAGCCCCAATGTAACGGGAGTCGAGTTTCCACTGGCTTCGTTTTCCCGTTGTCTACCCAAGTTCTGGGGTATTGGACAACTATAAAACCACGCACGTAAATATAAACAAGATGTTTATTAAGAGACATACGTTATGGTTGAATATAAGTTACATACAAGAATAATTAAATATACGGTGGTGGATAGTCTACCAGTCATTGTAAAGTTCCCTATTTGCAAGCCAAACGGTATGAGCGTCTGCTCATTTCAAATCCTAAGTGTAGACTGCCCTGAACCCGGTGAGTGACGTCATACTTATAGTTCCTAGGACAACGAGCCCGGCCGGGCCGGAAGTCAGGCACGTGCAAGAAGCAGGAAGTCCCGACAAGAATAATTACATGGCCGGTCTCAGGAGAAAGAGTTACGGAACTATAAATAATACTAGCATTAACCAATTTCCCCAAATAAATAGAATAAACAAGTAAACAAAGTGACCACCATTACAATATCAACAATCAATTCTAATGTATAAAATTGTAAATGGACTTACACCTGATTACTTAGCAATGCTAAATATTAATGATGTGCAACACCACAACTTACGATCTGTCTCTAATAATGATCTATTTGTTCCAAGACCAAATACAAATTTTATAAAAATCTTTTCATTATTCTGCAACAAAGGTATGGAATAATTTACCACTCAAAATAAAAATTGTCGTAATGTGGAATTATTTAAGAAACATTGTTATAATCATTTTCTTGAAAATTCTATGCAAGTCGAATAATTTGTTTTCTTTCTTTTGTTGTAAGAATAAGAAAATTTAATCAAAACTTTACCAATTATTGCCATTTATTGCCATTTGTATGTTTGAATGATTGAATTGTGTATATACTAGTAATATATATTGTATTTTAATGTATGAATGTATGAATGTTAACTGTATACATGTATTTTGTTTGAGGGCCTCAATGAAAATTAGACTACTTCTAATTGAGTTACCCTCTTTAAATAAAGAATTTATTATTATTATTATTATTCATGGGGGCTTGAATATATCGTGATTTTACACGGGTTGGCACTTTATGCTAAATATTTTACCCTGAGCGATAGCGAGGGGTAAAATATCGGCATAAAGGGACGACCCGTGGTAAAATCACGATATATTCAAGCCCCCATGAATTATTTCGATTCTAATAGGACAAATACGGCAATTCTTTTGGATCAAAGCGCTCTAGGTGAAGGCAAATATTTGCCGTTCCCATAAACAAACGCACTATTCAATTGACGTAAAGGAACGGAGCAAACTGAATTAGTGACATGCTTAAACTATTTACAATAATGTATTTAAATAGGTTTGGATGAATTAAATAAGAATTTTATTTATATGTCTAATATGTATAAAAAAATTAGATTATAACACATTTTAGCATCGTTTGTTTACGTTTCCTTGTTGTGATGATTTTCGGTTTCACAAGCGTGTATTTTCCCGTAAAATCCTCATATTCTTACGTTATCGTTGTATGACGTCGGGTAGCTCATTCATAAAAAAACATATGACGTGGGAGTACGATCAGAACAGCCCAAACAATATATTCATATTTTACCACGGGTGTGTACTCAAAGCGTATGAAGAACGTCATGTTAGAATATCTCATAAGTTCTTAATAAAAACAGCAAAGGTGGAAGTCAAAATAAACTAAATCGCATGAACTTCGAAAAAAAAAAAAACCATCAGAAGGGTCCAGTTGTGTCGATAGAGTAATGATCTTCTGGTATGCGAGGTTTTTACCCGTTACATGATTACACATGATTACAAAGTCATACTATTAGTAAGGCAAAACCAGAAACATAATTATGTTAGATTGATGAAGACTGTTAGTGGACATGTTGGATATTTGACAGAGTTAAAATATAAATAGTGAGACAATGTCAATCTTAGAAAACCTATGGTGATGGCGATCGTAGAAGCTTTCCTATTCAAATTGGCTGTGCTAGATTGTTTGTTAATAGTGGTCCTCTGCCATATTTTATCGCCTTTTTAGCATCACTTGGCGTCCGTCGTCCGTCGTCGTCGTCATCGTCGTCGTCTTTTAACTCTTACAAAAATCTTCTCCTCTAGTGTTAACGTCATGGGCTGATAATATGCTATATGGTAATTGGAGAAGCACATCGGAATATGTCAGTTAATCTGCCGCTCGAGTGACCCTACTTGGCCCGAATGACGTAGGAGTTCGGGTTAAAGAGTCATCCCGACCGTGCAGATTAAATGATATATACCGATTTGATTGGTCAATAATTGTTTAAATACATGACGTCATCAATTTACATGAACGTTTTGGAAATATTCAGACGATATTCCATACCACGGCTCCTGATAAAGTTGTCTGGTAGGGTAAATGGTTGGTGAATTTCAATTATTAACTTTTTTTATATTGAAGCTTGTTCTAAATCGTTCCATTATTTGGAAAATTGTGTTTTACCGGCAGATCATTGATTATTTCTGTTTAATTTATAACAATTTTTATAAATGCATGTCTATTGTTTAACACTATATGTTGCCCTCTATAAGTTCTTTGGTTTTTTTTTTTTTTGTGGTTTGAATGCAGTCTTATTTGACGTATAACCCACATCTTCTACAGTTTTAGTTCCGTTTGATGTAGTTTTAAATCTGTTTATGGCAAATTATAACTGAAAGGTTATTGAGTATAGATTAATTGTTTTTCTTTATCTCAAGATTATACTCAGGGAAGATTTATCGAAGAGAGATGTACTTAAATTTATAGTGCAAAGTAAACAAAAAACCAAGTTTCAATTTTCAATCTTCAACTTCCCCCTAACCCCACAATTTTTCAACTTTATTAATTCTGAAGACATGTCGCATCTAAACGAAGTCAGATTAATCTTAACTTACTAGTATATTTATTCCTGTTTTGGCCCATACTTAAATATAACCTCGTTAAATTCGATCTTTCGCCCCTTATGATAAGAGTACTTTTGACCTGTGCAGTATATCTGAGTTAGTTAATTCACACCTAAGCTGTGCATTATCCACCTTTAAGCACAGTAAGAACAAAGAGATTTTGTGGCTATGGCATGTATTAAGTTGGTAATCAGGATTGAGAGTTTGAAAATATGAAAACTGAAATTTGCGCTTTAGTATTAGTTTCAGTGTCCACTAGCATGAAGTAAAGCAAATTAAAAAGATTTACACATGAAGAGACTTTCCCGTCTCTACGGTACCCTTAATTTCAAGTTCACAATGATATACTAGATATGAATAATTATTACTGAAAATATGATGCCGATTAAAATGTGAAAGGATATTTATAATACATGTATTTCCTTCACACTCATTAAAGTTATGTTTTTCGACTAAGAACAAAACAAACTGGTATTTGCCATTCCAATTCTTATAAAAAAAAACACAAGGAATTGAGAAGATTTCATTTTAAATTAGATGTTTCTTTCAATTTATAATTTTGAACAGAATGTTTTGTCATTATATTTGACAAGTTCGTGAGTACGCTTTTATGAGCATTAGTCAGAAAAAGAGAAATAATTGTTGTAGAACATTTGGACTGAAAGTAGATATAAAAACAAATTTTGTAAGGTTTCTTTTTTTTTAGCTCACCTGGTCCGAAGGGCCAAGTGAGCTTTTCTCATCACTTGGTCGTCCGTCGTCCGTCGTCGTTAACTTTTACAAAAATCTTCTCCTCTGAAACTACTGGGCCAAATTTAACCAAACTTGGCCACAATCATCATTGGGGTATCTAATTTAAAAATTGTGTCCGGTGACCAAGCCAACCAACCAAGATGGCCGCCATGGCTAAAAATAGAACATAGGGGTAAAATGTAGATTTTGGCTTATATCTCTAAAACCAAAGCATTTAGAGCAAATCTGACTGGGATAGAATTGTTTATCAGATCAAGATCTATCTACCCTGAAATTTTCAGATGAATCGGACAACCCGTTGCTGGGTTGCTGCCCCTGCATTGGTAATTCTAAGGAAATTTTGCCGTTTTCGGTTATTATCTTAAATATTATTATAGATAGAGATAAACTGTAAACAGCAATAATGTTCAACAGAGTAAGATCTACAAAAAAGTTGACATGACCAAAATGGTCAATTGACCCCTTAAGGAGTTATTGCCCTTTAAAGTCAATTTTTAACAATTTTTGTAAATTTTTGTTATCTTTTACAAAAATCTTCTCCTCTGAAACTAGTAAGACAAATTTAACCAAACTTGATCACAATCATCTTTAGGGTATCTAGTTTAAAAAATGTGTCCGATGACCCCGCCTGCCAACCAACATTGCTAAAAATAGAACATAGGGGTAAAATGCAGTTTTTGGCTTATATCTCTGAAACTAAAGCATTAAGAGCAAATTTGACATCTGTAAAAATGTTCATCAGGTTAAGATCTATCTGTTCTGAAATTTTCAGACGAATCAGACAACCCGTTGTTGGGTTGCTGCCCCTGAATTGGCAATTTTAAGGAAATTTTGCAGTTTTTGGTTATTATCTTGAATATTATTATAGATAGAGATAAACTGTAAACAGCAATAATGTTCAGCAAAGTAAGATCTACAAATAAGTCAACATGACCAAAATGGTCAGTTGACCCCTTAAAGAGTTATTGCCCTTTAAAGTCAATTTTAACAATTTTGGTAAATTTTGTAATCTTTACAAAATCTTCTCCTCTGAAACAACTGAGACACTTAACCATTTAACCAAACTTGGTCACAATCGTCATTAGGGTATTTAGTTTAGAAAATGTGTCCGATGACCCTGCCTGCCAACCAACATGGCAGACATGGCTAAAAATAGAACATAGGGGTAAAATGCAGTTTTTGGCTTATATCTCTGCAACTAAAGCAAAAGTATAACGATTGCATTGATTTATGCATCAATTGTAAATAAAAATATCAGGTGAGCGACACAGGTTCCTTGGAGCCTCTAGTTTTATTTAGAAAGCCAATACATCATTTGTACTATGCGTCACTGATCATCTTTCATTTCAATATACCTAGCGAAAGAACTAATAAAGTGTTATAATGTTATAATTGATTCGAGAAAAAACAAATCCAGACTTAATCTTAGTAAAAAAAAAAATTTAACTTTCTGAAATTGATATACAGTTTAATGATTCAAATAAAAGTCAAAAGTACTTTCATTTATGTTATTAGGTAAATAACCATAGAGTGGGTTCCTTTATGTAATATACCTACGTTTTATAAATCCATAATTTAAAATACATTAAATATACGCGGGTATGGCGGTAAGTGAAAATTATCAATAAACACCTTCTATGCAGAAAAAATTCCCTAGTTTATTAAGTATATCGTATCTAAATTTAAATTTTATACTTTAAATTAGATCAGATAAACATTTTAAACGTAGGATGGCATCCGGTTTTAAAAGCTCTTCAGAGCTTATGTTTTTACTTGCAATGTTTATACCGACTCTAAATAAAGCTTTATGTCTATGTCTATGGGAGAATTGTTTTGACTGTTTTGATTGGTCAATCAATCTTCCGAGTTGTACTATTTAAACACTTTACTACTGCCTACATACATTGACGTTATTCTCATCTAACATAAGGCGTGGGCGGATCTAACCAGACTTGAAAATTGGTATTTAGTGCTTCTCCTCCTTTACATACTTTACATACGTGAGCCTAGGCTCCGTGTTGAAGACCGTACTTTGACCTATAATGGTTTACATTTATAAATTTTGACTTGGATGGAGTTGTCTCATTGGCACTCATACCACATCTTCTTATATCTATGATTAAGAGCAAAGTCTGGAAGGCTAGGAGTAAGAATAATGTATCCGGGTGACCTGTCTTTCTGTGGTTTCATATTCTTGGTATCTGGGTCCATATTCATATCACACCAACATGTTCTCGTTCTAATATGCATGTTATATTACGAGGGGGGAGGGGGTACTTCGATATTTTTTTGGAAGGGGTGTGCCATTTTTGCCTCAAAAAATGTACCCATTTCAATATAACATTCACTGAAATTCGGTACCTAAAGTTACATAAATATTTAAGAAACTTTCAGAATGACCTATACTTATATACAAATCAGGAGACAAATAAATGTCCGGGGTTCATTTGGGAACTTATTTGAAAGGTGAACCTTCAAATGAATTGATTTAATTTAATATAATAATTGACTATTAATAATTTAAGATTCTCAATAGCATATTTATATAAGATATGTAGATCATACATACCCCCAAATCAATATACAGTTATCAAACGTAAATGCATTTTAATATAGGATGTTATAAAAAGGTAGGTAATTTCTATATATAATCTCGCAAAATTATGACCTATATTTTTGGCACATCTCCGTACACCCAATAATAGGAAGTAAATTATGACCTATATTTTTGGCACATCTCCGTACACCCAATAATAGGAAGTAAATTATGACCTATATTTTTGGCACATCCTCGTACATCCAATAATAGGAAGTCCAATAATAGGAAGTGACCCCCGTGTGTTATATTTGTCAGTTGACAGTTAAACACCAATTCATCGTCACCATCTTTATAATTCTTTAAATGTAATAATGATAATAAAGATATATATAATAAATATAAAAATGAATTTTCGTTTGGATTACTGTAATGCAGTATTACTGTAATACTGAGTGTAATGATCGCGAAGCTTTATAGAAAACAACTGATATTAATACAGTTTCAGTCGAAAAAAAGCAATATTGAAATAACAAAACAACAAAACATTGTCATAATACTAAGAGTTATATGTATCTCAATCACAACTGGAAATTCATCACAGCCATAGAAAATAAAGAGCTAATATATGTCAGGAACAAAACGTAGCATTCCAGAGCGCATTTGCAATTTATGTCATAATATCTATCTTGATATTATGCAGGACAATTTTTTAGTTGTTACAAACTGAAAGTTTTATTCACAGTGAGAACACGATTTCATCGGGATGGCAACTATTATAGTCATTTGCAATATTTAGGGTAGGATTTCCCTTATACAGATTGGCTACTGACAACAGAAATTGTGATTGATATTACTACTTTTGATCTATGTTCTTACAGACAAGTGGCAATTAGTATATACGTAGTCAGGACGACAAAAAATTTCAACGAATGAAGCAAAGTGGATCGAATGGGAAGAAGGGCTGCCAATGGAAAAAATAGAATGTTGGAATGTAGCAAAATATTTGCCTTGCAACAGGTCACATACGAAAACCTATGCTCTACAAGAGCTGTTACGAGGGTTCTCAAACATAGAGATGGAGACACTCGATCTCCCTGGCATCTTGGCGTTGCTGCGTATTTATTCATTCCGTATCTCTTATATGTAATTATACCTATGTACACTATCATCAATTATTAAAGAATTTATAACACTCATTTTTCAAGTTGTTTCTTCCCTTTTAAATATGAGGTATAAAATCATAAAATGTTAAACTAGATCTATGGACTAAATGAACCTTTACTTCCGCTTGACTTTTCCTTCTTAGATAAAAACTTAGCAAAGGTCACATTATTTTACTGAATTAATCAAAATTGATTATATTTTGACAACAGGAAAGAAATTTCCACTTTTCATCTATGATACATTTCTCGTTTTGTGGTGTATGTAAATATAAGAGCTTTTTATAAAAACTTTTGGATATCGTTTTTTCTGCTTATGGTAAAGGTCATTTTTGTGTTTCCGAGCTGCCGATATAACTATGCAATTTATTACAGTATAAAACATGTTATACCTTTGTTAGTCTTGTATGGTTTTTAATTTTGGTTCATTTATATGTTTTGGAGAGATGTGTGACGTCCATTTTCGCTGAACTACTATACGTTATTGTTTAGAGGCCAGCTGAAGCCCACCTCTTGGTGCGGGTTTTTCTCGCTGTTTTGAAGACCCATTGGTGGCCTTGAGCTATTTTCTGCCTTCTGATCTTTGACACATTCCACGTTTTCATTCTAACTTTTATATGAACTTTTAACATTTACTTTACGAGTATAAAATAAGGAGATGATGTATGATTGCACGATTGCCAATAATACAACTTTCCACCAGATCTAGAGTCCAAATGACGTAAATTTAAGCGCCTATTGGTCACCATACGACCTTCAACAATGAGCAAAACTCAAATATAAAAGTCCTAATGTGAAAAATTGTTAAAATATTTCAGCAAATCCTATAACTAATATTTTACAATCTTTTGATAGTGATGCAAACTTTTGTTTCTAATCTTTTAATTCTAGGCTAATCTAAATTTTTGATTTATTTGAAATGTTTTCGGCATACTTCAATGTTTAACAGAGAAACTAAAAAATAGACTGTTTAACTCGTATTTGTCCATATGTAACAAAGTTTTTAAATAGTAAATAAAGCAACAAAACCAAACAGTAATCTTCGACTCCTATAAAGCCTGCAACATATTTTATGATTTTTTTTCTACAAATATATAAATATCACTGACTTATAACGTCGTCTAATTTTTCCTCATATAAAATTCTATAATAAATTGCCAAAATCTTTTTATTGGATACAATAACGGACACTTAGTGATATAGCTGTATATCATAATCATTCTGATTGCACTATAGATACATATATAAACTGACAAAGATCATAGTTGAATCTTGTGCAAAAAAAATGATAATGCCATTCTGTCATCCCTGTTTCCTTGTTCCTTTGGCAGGGCTGGAAGACTGATTGTACCAAGGAAGTCATTCGCCAAGCATTCTTTTTTATCTACAATTTCGAACATTTTTATAAGTTCACACCTTTGTATTATTTATCACAATCTGTCATGTCGTTAATTATCGTTATCATTGTTGACAGAACTTGACACCTCTTTGATCAATAGAATCATTTTTCCATTTAGAATATAATTTTACATTATGGATGTCGCATTGACTTTAACATTTATTCAATTTAAGCTTTTAATTCTATTCATAAATATTAAACATAACCTATTTGAGTAAATAAGTTTAGGAAGACTGAAATTTAAAATATTAAAATTTAAAACGAACATATTTAAAAACAAAAGTTTTCTGTTTTATTCTTAAAAAACCTTATATTTGGGTAATTTCATAATAAAGAATAAATATGATTTACATATTTCAAAAAAACAGGGTCGAAACGAATCAATAATTGCAAGATGTTATTAAGTATGTTGCCAACTACAAAAAACGACATCAATCAATGTGTATTGAATAATTCAATTAGAAAAGTAGTTTTAAAATTAGATAAACAAAACCATCACATTGCTATACATTAAATAAATTACATAAATAGATTCAATATAGTTAAAGGACTTGATTAGATTTCCCCTTCTGCATGTACATGAGCTGAACATTTTGATTGGATCATTCAAACCTTTGACCATTTTTTTGTTTTCCGTTTATTATATTTTACTTCTATTTCATAATTTTATAACATATAGTTTAAAAGGCAAATTTTTGAAAATCTTATTAAATCGAAAAACGGTGCCAATGTTAGTTGCATGAAAATCTAAAGGGAATCATTTCCCTCCAAGTTTGCAATGGCTTATATCTCAAAAACAAGGACACGGACCTTTTATATCTTTATTTCATTTAGTTCCGTCATTTGTATACTATCAAATTATAAAACTCTTTTATTTTGAAACAGAGCTTCGAACATCCTTAAATCAGCATCATATGCTTTAAAATTCCACAAATGATACCATTCATCCTGTTGTCACCGTAGGTTAATATGACCATAAACTTGTCAAATAAACATTGAAAAATTTCATTAAAATATCACTAAGTAAATTTGTTCAATAAAAAAATATAGTTTAAAATCACCTTGATTATTTGTACTTATTTTTATGAATATTGAATCAAAGGGAAATTCAAGGACATAATTCGGATTTTATCAAAATATTTAGAAGTTAATCAGTAATTCACCTACTTCAGATTCCTTATGATTTTGGGGGCGGTTTCGTCTTCTTGGTATTCCTCTTATAGTTGATGTGTTTTCCTCGGTTTTGGTTTGTGACCTGGATATGTTTCAGTTATATCGATTTATGACTATTGAACAGCGGTATACTACTGTTGTCTTTATTTAACTATTTCCACGAATAAAGAAAAAGGAACAATTCGTAGTTTATTATAAACTATATGATTATTTTACAAATAACTGATTCATAAGACTCATCGATGATAAACACAGATGTCCAAATTAAAATAAAGATTTTTTCATGAGTTTTTCTTATAAATTAAGTAATGACTTGTTTATGGCTTAAATACTTGATTTTAATTGTCGAAATGTGAAAATCTTTGCTTTCGTATTAATTTCAGTACTCTTACAACTTGATTTTCTGTTGCTACCCACCTGCATTATCTCAATGATAAATTAAACACGTGGCTAAACGTTCAGACGAAGAAGTTTTTTTTTATATATGAATTGCTTGATAACGAAACTACATGTAGGTATTGCCATTTGGCTTGGTTACTGAAAATAAACTTAAACAACATGTAATAAAGAGAAAACCATGGAAATAATTGAGGCTAGAGTTCTGATCTTTTTAAAATTTCAAATAATGTGATTTTGATAATTCTTCTCTTCGGGGTACTAAACTTATGCGTATCTTATTTTGGTGCTTATGAAAGATTTATGTATTCGACTCTTAAACTGTGGTTTCGAGTGCATCTGATGTAGGTTATTGCAGAAACACATGTCAAGCACACTTTAATTGAAGTCATATATGCTTTTATTTAAACAAATGATTTTAAATACACTCTGTAATTATAAATTATGTAATTCATTGACCGCTCCCGACATGTGTAACTTCAAGGCATATTTTAGCGTCGATCGATGTCTTTCAAAATTACTTTATTTTTATCAATAGTACCGCTTAAGTCGACGCTAGGGGCCGTCTTGACCTTGTTGTAGGGTATGAATGATTTGTTCATTGTTGAAGACCCTACATCAACTGTCAAGATGAAGAACAGGAATAAAAGCCCTGTTCATTGACAATTTTCTATGTATTGTGTGCGATTTTGTCCAATGTACATTTACTCCATTACCTTTCATTTTCTATTGATTCTAGAGTTTGTCTCTAGTGCTGTGTGGAGGCAGTAGAACGTTTCCCCGTGCTTGAGGTGTATGCTCGTATAATATTTACAGTTATGGTGTGCTTGTTCATGTGAGAATTTCTCATATTAATACACCGTCAAAATTTCATGTTTGGTTAAATTTCTTCAAAATACTGGTCTGGTCATCTGTTTTGTATATTGCCCTTTTCATACTTATTTAAACTGCTAGGTTTTCTTACAAATATTTCGATGTGCCCCGTGCTGTCTAGCATTTGTTGTTTAGTTTTATATGTATTGTCTATCATTTGTTGTTTCGAAATTATTGGTCTTTTGTTGGGCAATGTATGACAATTATATGTTCAAAAACCTCGCCTGTAATTATAAATCATGTAATTCATTGACCGCTCCCGACATGTGTAACTTCAAGGCATATTTTAGCGTCGATCGATGTCTTTCAAAATTACTTTATTTTTATCAATAGTACCGCTTAAGTCGACGCTAGGGACCCTCTTGACCTTGTTGTAGGGTATGAATGATTTGTTCATTGTTGAAGACCCTACATCAACTGTCAAGATGAAGAATAGGAATAAAAGCCCTGTTCATTGATAATTTTCTATGTATAGTGTGCGATTTTGTCCCATGTACATTTACTCCATATCCTTTCATTTTCTATCCATCCCAAATGTGTAGGTAATTATAAATTGGTCATTAAAATGTCAAATAAACATACTAGAATACTTGTATCGGGCATCACGAGGCAAATTTGTACTTTTAGATCACCTTGATTAATCGTATGTATTTATGATTCAATTGATGGGAAATTTCAGGACATATATTGGCTTTTATCAAAATACTTGGAAATTAATAATCAGTCACGTATTTCGTAGGCGTCATGTTTTTGGGGTGTTTTCGCCTTTGTGGTCTTCCCCTTTCCATGATAATAGAAAAAGGTACCATTTGTAGTAAATGTTAACTTCGATGAATTTATTCATCGTATTTTACTTACAATTGTTCCGACTGGGTGTAAATATTGTCATCCATGGACTCCTGCCGTCCAGCAGTGAAACCTTTGCTGACGTTGGGCATCCGTTTGACTGTGCTAGATTTATAAATTCGCAGACTCGTCTGGTCGGAATGCAGAAGAATGTATTATTTATGTTATTCTCAGCTAGTATTGACAACAAATGAAATTGAAGTGCATTGTCAAAATTTAATTTCAATGAAATATGCAGTTCTTGTGGTGATGGGATAACATTCAGTTTTGTTCTTCCCTAGTGCCTTGCTTAAATTCAGGTTTGATGGGAGTCGTATGATAAAGTTTGCAGTTTTGTAAGGTGTTCACAAATCAGTATCATAAATTACTGTACTTTGTTATTATTTATATACTCCATTTGGTATTCTCTTGTTTTTTTCTTTATTTCAACAAATGATCTAACTCTTTGTCTATTTATTTGTACGACTTTTTATTAACTGAAAAATGT
Source organism: Mytilus coruscus (assembly GCA_017311375.1). NCBI lineage: Eukaryota > Metazoa > Mollusca > Bivalvia > Mytilida > Mytilidae > Mytilus > Mytilus coruscus. Next base: position 111,276,914 of record CM029596.1, on the reverse strand, counting down.
TTGCAAAAATTAGTATCACTTTCATATTTTTATACATTCTTTAAAATGTAAATAATATTACAAGAAGGAAGTCAATTTCAAAGGCAGGTAATATTTTTAAATCTGTGATTTATGTTAATTGAAAAGAATGATTAATGAGCGTTTATATATATATATAATTAAATGGGCATTTAAAAGTCAGAATGTGAATACATATGTTCTAACTCTTTAGGTCATTTTTAGTAGCAATAAACAAAAGAAATATGTCAATTGGACATGCTTTGATACTATATCTGCCCTTGAATTTTTACTAGATAATATTTTTGTTCGCTTTGGAGATTCCGTATATCGTCAGGTTATCGGAATTCCAATGGGGACTAACTGTGCACCACTTATTGCGGACCTGTTTTGTATTGCTATGAGTTACAATTTATGACTAAAATCAGCAAAGACCCATCGAAACAACATCTGATACAAAATTTAATAATACTTTTAGATATTTGGATGATTTATTGGCTCTCAATAATGACGACTTCAGTATGTATACTAAAGAAATTTATCCTGTTGAACTTACTTTAAATAAAGCTAATACTAACAATGACCACTGCCCTTTCCTCGATCTTGATATCCATATCATTAACGGAAAGCTTAATACAAAATTTATGATAAAGAGATGATTTTTCATTTCCTATCGTTAATTATCCATTTTAGATGGTGACGTTCCTTGTCACCATCTTACGGTGTTTATATATCTCAACTTGTACGATTCGCTCGTGTATGTAACAACGTTTCAGATTTTAACGAAAGAAATTTATGTATTACTGAAAATTATTACACCAGGGTTTTCGATATCACAAACTAGTCAAAACATTTACTAAATTTTATCATCGGTATAAGGACATCATTCGTAAATATAGCTCAACATGCAGACTTCTTATACGTTCAGGTATTTCACATCCAATCTTTTATGGTAATATTCTTTATAAAGCACTAAAATGTCAGTATTCACCTCAGAAGCTAACAAAACCTTTAAATAGACTTATTAAGAAGGGATATAGTTACGATACTGTTGTCAGGTCATTAAAGATTGCATATTTTGGCTTTAATATTGATTCACTTATAGGGTCTTTGCATCGGAACTAAACACATTTATTTAAAACCAGTTGTTGGCATGACACGGGTTATGCTCTTCTCATATATTTTATGATGGTATGATACTAAACCCTAACGGGAGGGATTGTGCCTGATATTCATATGATGAAGACATAATCTTTCAATCAGTTTAATTGAGGTCTGGAGCTGGCATGTCAGTTAACTGCTAGTAGTCTGTTGTTATTTATGTATTATTGTCATTTTGTTTATTTTCTTTGTTACATCTTCTGACATCGGACTCGGACTTCTCTTTAACTGACTTTTAATGTGCGTATTGTTATGCGTTTACTTTTCTACATTGGCTAGAGGTATAGGGGAGGTTGAGATCTCATAAACATGTTTAACCCGCCGCATTTTGCGCCTGTCCCAAGTCAGGAGCCTCTGGCCTTTGTTAGTCTTGTATTATTTTACTTTTAGTTTCTTGTGTATAATTTGGAGTTTAGTATGACGTCCATTATCACTGAACTAGTATATATATTTGTTTAGGGCCAGCTTAAGGACGCCTCCGGGTGCGGAATTTCTCGCTGTATTGAAGACCTATTGGTGACCTTCTGTTGTTGTCTGTTCTGTGGTCGGGTTGTTGTCTCTTTGACACATTCCCATTTCCATTCTCAATTTATATATATATATATATAAAAAAAAAAAAAAAAACATTTCACCAATAGACATTACTGTATGTCTTCGCATATTACGAATATTTGAAATGATGCCTGCGACAAATTTGGTCATATCAAACGTTTCAAACAGCATCTTACAAGTTTTGTAATGCAGAATTTGCTCAATGTTATTGCGTTTTTGTCTTCCAATAATTTCTTATTAATTCCTCCTCCATTTAAATAATTAATCTGTCTATTAATAAATTGATAATAGTAGTACATGTTTTATGTTTTAATTTGATAAACAGTCACATTTGCATGGTAATTGTGTCAAGACAGGGTTTCAATGGGTTTTTATTTTAGGAAATCTGTAGTAATCAATTTATTAGTTTCGATGCCAGTTCCTGGACTTAATTAACTAAAATGAATGAAAGGTCAAATATGATCAAATTTAAACACAGACATAACATATTGTGTTTCTTTGTAGATCAACTTTTAAAGTTGATCTACTCTTTGAAAATCAGATTCACATACAATGTAGCCTGAGACGGCATTTACCCTTCAAAAACAGGATAAAATCGAAAGTCGAAGAAGCAAAGACAACATCAAAATTTTCTCCAACGATTTAAAAAATTCCATTAGGATATGGTGTTGTCTGTCCTTGATTTTATGGCTTTTGAATACCCATTAAAAAGAAGAACGTAATAAAACGTAGTTTGCAACAATAGAACTATGCTATTACGGCTTTATGGAGGTTCGTATTGCTTGGGATTTACTTTTAAAGTTCTTTTTTGTTTCGTCTTTGTGTTGTAAACTGTCTTCCTCGTGCCTCATCGTCTAATTTGTACATTTTAAAATGTTTTCATTATCGCTTGTACACTCCTTATATTTTTTCTGCAATGCATTTGATAATGAACAGGACATATAGATGATTACATCATCGTCCTTGGTCTCTTTTGGATAGTTGTCTCATTGGCAATCATACCACAGCTCATTATTTATATAGAGCTTTTTTAATATGCATACGAGCGGACATTAACATATTGACATAAGTTTTGTCATTTATCATCATGAAATTACACGATCATCAAAATACTGATGTAGTAAATCTGCCATTTGTTTTTTTTTTTGATTTATCGAGATTTATCTCAATATTATCGATAAAATTGTACATGTCAATGTATTTTGTTTGTTTCTATCATGTGTTTTTATATGAAACATTTTAAAACAATTGTTATGATCAACGTGGAAAATACGAAACCAGCTGTCTTAAAGGTATAATATGATGGAAAGTTGTCTCATTGGCACTCATACCACATCTTCTTATATCTATATAAGAAACTCTAATTCTTGATTGCAAAACACAAAAAGCTCACAAAAAGCACAATTATAGCTCAATTATACAGACACAACATCAACTAGATTGTATACAAGACATTTAAAAGATAAGACAAACAATATCTAACAAAGTCCTAACATTTTACTTCCATATATGCTCCATGATGATGTTCTTTCAATCAATAATCTTTATTTTAGTAAATAGAAATAAAAGTTTATATCATTGAAGGTTGAATTTATCCAATGGATTCATCTCAATATCAGCTGTGATGCTATGCATGTTACACCTGTCATGCAATTTGAAACCGTAATGAGAACATACTACTGCCTAGATACATGAATACAAGGAAGATAACCCTATTCAATTTTCGGAAATATTTGCGTGCTGTTCTATACTATGTTTAACCCCGCCGCATGTTTGCGCCTGTCCCAAGTCAGGAGCCTCTGGCCTTTGTTAGTCTTGTATGTTTTTTTTAATTTTAGTTCATTTATATGTTTCGGAGTTTAGTGTGACGTCTATTTTCACTGAACTAGTACACATTTTTGTTAAGGGGACAGTTTAAGCCCGCCTCCGGGTGCGGGATTTTCTCGCTGTGTTGAAGATTCATTGGTGGCCTTGGGCTGTTTTCTGCTCTTTGCTCGGGTTGTTGTCTATTTGACGCATTCCCTATTTTCATTCTCAATTTTATAGTAAATTCAACATTTCTATATAAGTTATAGTCAAACACAGCGTTTGAAGCAGTTGTCAAATTGATACATTCTGGAAGAAATTTATACTGCAAGCAACTTCAAGTCTCTTGATATTTGTCCAAGTAAGTTCTAATTGAACTCAAAGACAGAATAATAGTTTAAAAATAGAAATTTCTTTGTTTGAAATAATTATTCCAGTTAATGTATTAAATTCAAACTATTATACAAATCCCGAGTAACAGTAGAGTCTAATCAGTATTTGATTAGTAGTTTTCCCTTCAAGTATCATTCCGAAAGAAAAAAGGGGACATGTGTTACTCTTCTATGTTTTTTTAAAGGCAAACGCTTGTACGCTTATTCATTTATAGCATATATAAAATTTTGTTGATTCAAAATTTAAAGGTTAAATAATAATCATCCTATAGATCTCTTTAATGTCTTTAATTTAAATAGTTATAAGTTGAATTTATAGAAATTTAACCACTGCAATTCCTCCTGTCACTTTTTGTAGATCTTCCTTGATTAACTGGTGCAATTTTCGTTATCCAATTATATCTTTTGGAATGTTCTTGTATTTTCAATAATTATAAGTGTTTTACTTTGAACTTCATGTTTTGTACATTTCGAATTTTTTTTAATCATTATTTATTCCTTATTTGTTAGCGATGTTACCTTAAATCATTTTCGTAATCTCTTGATGTATCTGAACCACATTGATACTGGTTGTAATATCTAGGAGTATGTTAACTCCTTAATTTACATACTTCATTTATACATTCTCTTATATATCGAAATTACACAGGGTGTGATAAATCTACTTCTGTAATACTGTGTTAGATTAATCCTTTATGAACCCATTGTTTAAAAATCAAATCAACGTGGGGTTGCCGATTATCTGAGTAGATGATTGGTTAAGTTAAAAGGTTATAACCTTTATCAGCTCTAAGGATGAATCAAATGTTCTAACATCTGTTGGAGAAATTGACAACGTTATAAAAGCTTTTACTACATGGAAATACTTCCACCTTCAGAAATTGTTGCTCAAGTTGTTTACAAGTACGTTTAAATATATATTTCATTATATGTAATGTTCTTGATAAAATTGTCCCCTTTTATACATGTTTTCCATTTAAACTACAGATGCATAACTGAAGTGTTTGTGCATCAATTTGGAAAGTGTATGACATAAAAAAAAAAAAACAGTCGGGGAATGTGAAGGCACTCGAAGCGGATTTTGGTTTATCAATTATTAAAATTTAATTTGATATTCGTTAAGGAAACAAATTCTTACATAGCCACTTGTGGGCTAACGGATTTATCGAATCTCGATCGTTAAATTAATGAACTTTAAAATCCTTGACGAGGCTCGGACTTTAAAATTCCATAATTTGACAATCTCGATTTGATATATCCGATAATCCACTGGAACCAATGTAAGAATGTATATTGATTTCATAGTTTGCCATAAAGTGGTAATTTTTGTTTTAGATAAATTTCAGACGGTGCATAAAAAGATTAACCAAAGGTTGTAAAAAAGTGTGTAAATTATTGTAAATTAAAATACCCTAAACTGTTTTGGTTATGGTGAATACGAGAAAATCTTCTCTCTTTTTTCTGAAGGGTGTTTCACTGAGTTTCTCATATAACTTAAAAGGTTTCTAGCTACATATATGTATCATATTTACAAGATGTATTGATGGTTAAACTATTTTCCGCTAGAATATTCAATTAATAGATTTAAGAAGATGTGGTATGAGTGCCAATGAGACAACTCTCCACCCAAGTCACAATTTGTAAAAGTAAACCATTATAAGTCAAAGTACGGCCTTCAACACGGAGCCTTGGCTCACACCGAACAGCAATCCATAAAGGGCCCCAAAAATGACGTGTTAAACCATTCAAACAGGAAAACCAACGGTCTAATCTATATAAAAATCGAGAAACGAGAAACACTTATGAACCACATCAACAAACGACAACCACTGAACATCAGGTTCCTGACTTAGGACAGGTGCAAACAAATGCAGCGGGTTTAAACGTTTTAATAGGCGCCAACTTTCACCCTACCTGAAACAATAGTGTAACATCACAACATAGAAAGACACACTATAAAATATCAATTGAAATGGCTTAACTCAATTAAAAGACATTAACAAAAACAAGTGAACATACACTGAACGAATAAATTTGATCTATGACACAATGTAAATACAAAATTAATAAAACAAGGGGGTTAGATGTTAATCAATATCAGAAAGACAACCATAACCTTGGACAAAATGCCGCCAAATAAAATAACGTACAATGGTAAGTCAGGAAAAGGGGATTTATATGTAATTTTCATTTAATGTTATTACTTTCCTTTTTAGATGTATTTTACTTACAAAATACTCTATCTCTGCCTATCAATTGCTTAGTTAGTTTAGGTCAAATGGTTGCAAACTAAAGTCTTTTGTATATCACATCTCTTTTTCAAATGAAGTGCACCAAGTGGTAATCGGCCTTATACGTTTAACCACTTACGCTGTGTCGGTGCCGTTGTTTGGTGGTATGTCAGTTCTAGTATGTACCCTCCGCAAAAACCAGTTGGTTTGCGATTTATATTGTAAGTTTTCAGTTTTATAATTATGAAATTGTAATACAATCAAATACACAAGGCTTACAATTTAGTACGTCAGACATAAGACTGCAACTCTATATCGCTCAGGCAAAGTTGACCTTGCTTAAATTTTGCTGTTATTTGTAGGCTGAACACTGAGAAATGAAATCAGTATCATGAGTTCTAATATCATTTAAAGAACATGATCTATCCATATGCAAGTTCAAATAATATGTACACACGATTTTTTGTTTTTAAAGTTTCTTTTTCTTTTTGTAGTGTTTCATTGGAAGTAAAACATGTTTTTTCTTATGAGTGGGATAAGAAAGAATAATATACAATTTAAAACTATATATATTAAAATCACCTTAACTATTTGTAATTATATTTTATGAATATTGAAATTAAGCAAAATTCAAGGACTAATAACGGATTTTATCAAAATATTTAGAAGTTAATCAGTCGTTCCTCTACCTCGTATTTCTAATGTTTTTGGGACAGTTTCGCCTTCTTGGTGTTCCTGTTACTTTTTCTCGAATAAAGAAAAAAGAACAGTTAGTAGTTAATTTTTAATTCTATGATTTAATTCATAGTCTTTTTCATAGGCTAAATGATCATTGAACAGACAACGATCCACAGGACTAATTGCTAGACTAGTCACTAAATCAAAACGGCGGTTGTCGTATGAACACTTTTAACTCGTTTTTTTCATTAGTTCATTGTCATTTTTATGGCTCAAATACTTTCATATTTATTTCGGTACACTTAGTTTGCTTGGTAACTGAAAATAGGCTTAAACAACACACACTTAACAAAGAGGAAATAGTGGACTAAAATAATAGGCATGCTTAAAAAAAAAAAAAAAAAAAAATCAACGTAATATGATTTGGATCTTCCTTCATCGTACTGGATCATAAAATCGGTTGTAGCCTATCTGGTTTTGGTGCTCATGACAGTTTTATGTATTATGGAGTGCATCTAATAATGGTTATTCTAGAAACATGTGGCATGCACACTTTAATCGAAAGCTTCAAATTAAAAAAAAATATTTTAAACATACTCCATTCCATATGTGTAAGTAAATATTAATTCATCAATTAAATGTCAAATTAACATTGTAAACTTTCATTGAATATCACGATGCAAATTTGTTCGACGACAGTGGTAGTTTAAAATCACCTTGATTATTTGTATTCAGTTATGATTTAATTAAGGGAAATTTACAGACATATCTTGGAATTTTAGCAAAATTCTTGGAATTAATCAGTTATTCACATATTCCATTGACGTCATTGTTTTATTGGAGTGTTTTCGCCTTACCGGTATTCCTCTTTCCACGATTTTAGGAAAAAGATGAATTTGTTGTTGATGTTATCTTCTTTGAAAAAACTCATCAAAGATACAAGGCTTATAACCTCGTACCCATATGTGTGTTTCTTCTACACAAGAATCATCGGTGGCGAAATAAAAAAAATTAGAGCTTAAAACAACCAAAAATTCCGAAAATATGTGCCATATACGGCAAAAGCAATCTAAACCTGGGGGTAGAAAAAACTCAGTGTTTCGAATAATTCAACATTTTATATACAGTACATTAACTGAAAAAGATTACCTCAGTGAAATTAATTGTCAACTTAAAAGTGCTGATAACAGGGCTGCTGATACTCTCGAGGACGAAACGTCTAGCAATTTACCAATTTATTATTTTTTTTTACTTACGATTTAAATTTTTTGAACCCAAAGGCTGTATGAATATGGTTATCCCTGAACACTTCTCTTACTCAAGTCTGGCGTCCGTTGACTGTGCGGGATGTATAAATTTGCAGCCAAGTCGTAGCAAAATGGTGACGTTAACCCGATGCCTGTGGCAGGGATAGCGCAATGCTCTCTATGAGTTAAATAGACCTTGTGGACTTTCCATTTCTTTGTAGCAACATATTCCAGCAGCGCCTGAATATGGAGTATATATTTCCCAGTTGATACGATATTCCAGAGATTGCAGCTTACAGTGAAGCTTTTAAACCAGAAATTCCAAGTGGTGAAATTGAAATCATCCCTTCAAAAATTTTACGGACGCCATCACGAATTGGTTGACTGTTATTGAATATCTGTTCCACAGATGACGACAGATATGTTCCAATTATCGTAATCACGATCCCGTCCTCTTTTTCTCGAATGTGACTTTCCGCATAAGGCTTATCACCGGGTTTGTACTTACATGAGTAACACGACGGGTGCCACATATGGAGCGGGATCAGTTTACCCTTCCTGAGAACCTGAGATCACATCTGTTTTTTTCGGGGTTCGTGTTGCTCAGTCTTTAGTTTTCTTTGATGTGTTTTGTGAACTGTTGTTTGTCTTTTCGTCGTCTTTTGTTTTTGCCATGCCGTTGTCAGTTTGTTTTCGATTTATAAGTTTGAATATCCCTTTGATATCTTTCGCCTCTCATTTGCAGCAATTGAATGAGGTGTCCGTAGGATACCTGTTGCAAAGTTAATTTCTGCCTCTTTCAAACATACCCTTATTTTTTTGTGGCAGTCTTAATTTCCCGCCCTTCATTTCGGTCATTTTACCTTTTAGAACGTAACTTCTTATCAATTGTTAATTTGTTATCGTCCTGAGTATGGATACAACAGTTGCCAAAGGACGTAACTTCTTATCAATTGTAAATTTGTTATCGTTCTGGGTATGCATACATCAATTGCCAAAGGACGTTAAGCAAGCAAAAACCAATCAATTAAACAATCAATAAAGAGTATTAAACAAATAAGTTATCCATAAAACTCATTGATGGTAAACGGATATATCCAAATTTAAAAAGTTCTATTGTCAGATGCATACTCATTATGTTTTCATAAGAAATTTTTATGAAGGTATGAATTCTTCTTCGGTTGAATACTATATTTTGAAATGAAAATGTCTTCAAATTTCCGCTATTCGATATTTTCAATGCTTTTCCATCTTCGTTTCTTGATGATAAACATTGTTTCACCGCATTGACAAATATGTCACTATAAACACAGGCAATGTTCACCAAAATATAGTTTTTGTGTGTAAATTAATCGATACAAACTTCTTGATAAGGGAACTTGATATTACCAATTTGCTTTTCAATGTAAAATAAACATAACTGATACTTACTGAAGAGGCAATCATGGACAAACAGGTCCTTTTTTTATGCCCCTTTGGATTTGATTTATCGTTCCCTCTACTGTATACGTTAATTACGTAAGTTCCTTACAAACAACCTTATATGATATTTGATCTTCAAGACGCTCCACAAAATGTCTTTTTAAATTGCTAACAACAGTTCTATCTGCAAACAAAACCTAGCTTATGAGCTATTGTGAAAAATCTTACAACATTCCAAACAGTTGGAAGGCCAAATAAATTACAAAGTTGAAGAGTATGCCAAATGGATAACGTTGAGATCATGGAAAACAAATAATTCCGGAAGGTTGTGCCAAATTGGCTGTCTATGCATAGGGGTGAAAAAAACCTTATTGTAATGGATTCTATAAAAATGTTTTCAAGTTTGAAGTTTTGAAAGGTGAACGCATATTGTAGTTTTAATGTCAGTGTCATAGATTATCCGATTGTTATAATTTATACATACTAATTGGTATATTTAACAAATGAATAAGCGTGCTCTTTGTTTATATAGTTGAATGACATTATCTTCTAACTGATAAATGTTTACAAAAATCTCATACAAATTTCAAATTTTAACAGTTTTTTTTAAAATATGAATAAACTTAAAAGAAAGGAAGTCAATTCCAAATCTGTTATTCATGTTTATTGCATACGAATGATTAATGAGCGTCTTTACATATAATTACCATACAACTGAACAAACAGTACCCATAGACCGTTCACCAAGAGATTTTGATGTTTATGTTCGCATGTTACACATACTTGCAAAATATTGCCTTCAACAAATGTAGTCAATATGAAACATATAAAGTATCTTTTCAGTTTTGAAATGCAATGTTATGTCGTTCTTTTCTTCCAAGAATTTCTTATTAACTTCTCCCATTAAATTCTAATTGAGTATCCATTGTCCTGTCCATCAACAAATAAAGAGCTGCATGAACGCATGATACGCTCGTCGCTTTTTTACGAATAAAGTTCCATTACTTCTCCATGTCATATCAGAAATTAATGAAAAAAAAAAACCTTAAGGGAGCTTATTTTAATAGATATAAACCAGTCACAACAGTTTCATGACATTTTTGAGTTATTGTCCAAAAACTGGAAACTGCCTTTTTTTTTTAGAAAAAAGTCCCAATACTCCAATATGAAAAGTCAGAAATCTTTAAAAAATCGAAAGGGAACTTATGTCAATATATATAAACAATTCACCAAGTTTAATGAAAATTGTTCAAAGCATTTTTGAGTTATATTCAGAAAACTGGAAAAATCCCCTATTTTCTATAAATAAAATCCCGTTACTCAGAAACGTAAAATCTAAAATTTAAAATCGAAAAGGAGCATACGTCAAAGGATATAAACAATTCACCAAAGTTTCAAGAGAATTGGTTAAAGCGTTTTTGAGTTATTGGCCTACATGTTGACGACGGACGGACAGACGGACGGACAAAGGTAAACCATAATACATCCTGTAATCGGGCGTATAATTAAAAATAGTACATGTTCTATGTTTAATTTGATAAACCGTCACATTTTATGGTAATTGTATCAAGACAAGGTTTGATCGGGGTTATATTTTATGAAATCTGTAATCAATTTATTCGTCGCGATGCTAGTTCCTAGATTTAATTAACTTAATAAATAAAAGGACGGATATGAAAAGATTTAAACACAGACACATATTTGTTTGTATGTTGATCGAATTTCAGTATTGATCAACTCTTTAAAGAACAGATCCTCTTAGCCATTTACCCTTCAAACACAGAATGATTGTAAAATGTGATATTGGGAGATGGACGATAACATGGCAATTATGAACTTCTATCGTCTTGCTGAAGGCATTAAAAAATTTGCCGACATTGTTGAAGTCGTGCTGGTATATGCCGTTCGATCAATATTCAAGAAAAAAATAATCAAAATTGGAAGTCAAAGAAGAAAAGACATAATCCCCCCACATTTGTTTCAATGATGCAACGAGTAACATTTGATTATGGCGTTGTCTGTCCTTGATTTATGATTTCGATTGCCCATTAAAGGTACAATGTCATGTAATCAAAAATAAGCTTGGATCAATTTTAGTATGCTATTAAAGCTTAATAAAGGTTCGTATTGTTTGAGTTTTACTTTTTGATTTTCTTTTTTTTTTTGTGGTGTCTTTGTGCTGTAAACCGTTTCATCGTGCATCATCGTCTAAATGCTAATTTTAAAATGTTTTCATTTTCTCTTGTGCACCCTTTTATTTTTATGGCAAATCATTTGATAATGAACAAGACCTATAGATGATTACATCCTCGTCTTTGGTCTCATTGGCAATCATACCACATCTCGTTGTTTATATTTTATATAGGGCTTATACGGTAAAATATGCATACCAGAAGACATTGACATATTGACATGACGTATGTCATTTATTATCAGGAAATAAAATTATCATCAAATGTAGTTAATCTTCCGTTTGTTCTTTGAATTTTAAAGATTTTTCTCAATATATCAACATAATTGTATATGTCAATGTACTTTGTTTGCTTTTATAATGTGTTTTCACACAAAACTTTAACAACTGTTATTATCACCGTGGATAATTGGACCGGCTATCGAATAGGTATATGCAAAACTTTATACAAGATGGCAAAATACAAAGTACACTAATGTAACTCAACTAAACAGGTGCATGCACAAACAAAATCAAATTGTATACAAGACATTAACATAATTTAACAAAGTCCTAGAATTTCACTTCCATATATGCTCTATGATGATGGTCTTCTCTCAATAATCCTAATTTCAGTGGCCTAGAAATAAAATTTCAAATAATTCAGTGTTGAATTAATTCAATGGAATCATCTCAATACCAGGTGTGATGATTGGATAATTATTTTCTGCTATACATGTAACACCTGCCATACGATTTTCGTCATTATGAAAACACACCATTTGGTCAAGTAAAACCTTTTAACAAGGAATAAATGTAACAATCGAAGAACTCTATTGATCAAAAGACATAGAGGCTTTCATGGTACACTTGTTTCAATTTAAAGTTCACTCTAATCATTATTCTAGCTATCTTTTTCTGTTTGATCCTCAAACTAATTTTGCAGGAGTCAAATGTTGGTGATTCTATATCTTTTAAATTTATCCACGGTTAATGAGATCGTGTATCTCAATCTTAATTTTTTTATGTGGTGTATGTAAACTATTGCTTACCTTTTCGATTTCGTAGACAAATGATTTTTATTACACCCATGGTATTTATTTGCATTTTGTCGAAATTCCCGTTGATTCGGACTGCGAACATTTTGTCGAAATGCGCATTCGATACAGTAAAATACCAGTTAATGTCATTACAGTATGCTCAGCTTTCGTCATTTTGCCTGGCAAAAAAATGTGATTAGAATAATAATTTTTGGGTATCATAATTTCGAAAAGGTTTTACTATGTATATTGCATCGACTAAAAGAAAGCAAAAGAAATAGGCTCAGCCGACAATTGAAAGATTAAATTTGAATAAGACTTTGCTAGCTTCGAATTAACAAAGGCCACCTTAAAGACAAGCGTACCAGTAGAATGTCAATTTATATGCATCTGACTTTGACATAATGGTTATATCGAATATTCACACAATTCCTTAATACTTCTAAACTTTTTAATACAAAAATCTTAACAAATATTAATAAAGAGAGTAGTATATACGTCAATAATGAGACAGCAACCTAGCAATACAAAAAAAAACCAGAATACATCTAGAGGTCATGGTGTTTACTATAGAATATTCAACATGTCTATTTAAGTTAAAGTCAAACATATGTTGTAATCTTAAGCAATTTTCAAATATATATATATGTTCCGGACCATATGAGTATTTGGACCATACGCGTATGGTCATGACCATATGGGTATATACTCATATGGTCTGACCATACGCGTATGGTCGGGGTAATTAACACGTTTACTGTTAAGACTTTAATTTCATAAGGTATGATCCTTCTAGCTATAGTTGTCACGTCATTGTAAAGACGCTATCAAAGGTCATTCAATTAATTAAATAAACGATTAACTTAATAAAAATAAACAGTTTCAAACAGTAAATTTTACTCACTGGTCAATATTATAGTAAACACATTTTATACCAGTCCTGTATTATTACAAGTGAATGGCAATATGTCGACTTGGGAAGATAACTTCCAAATATTTCTGAATGAACTGTTACAAAAGAAGTCAACTGTTTTACTAACTGATGAAAAAGTTGAAAGGATAAAGAGTCTTATAATTGACACTAGAGACGGACAGAAAACAGATACACCCAGATTTAGACAATATGTGAAAGACAAAGGCTTCCATCTTGTAACTTGTGCCGTTTTAGGTTTAGAGAACGAGCTGTGTGTTCCAACAAAAGAGGTTAGAATTCTACATATTATGGCTTTGCTTAATTTTTAATCTTTACATTAATTAGCATTAGCAGTTCTTTAGCAGTGCAATATTCAGAATTTTCCTATATGTGTTTTTGTTTTTACTTGCTGTAATCGCATCTTATATGGTTTATAATAGTTGTAAAAAAAAAACAGGCGTTTCTTAGTTAAAAATGTTATTACAAAAATCAGAATATGCATGTGGTATGATTGTCAATGACAAAACTCTCCACCAGAGACCACATAACGTTGAAGTTAGCAAATATAGACCTTCAACAATGATCGTTTTATTCATTCTTTACCTCTTGCTAGCTTATTTCTTATACCTTTCTTTCGTTTTTTCCCTCAGGAATGTGAGAGACCTGGCCTGCTTGCACACTGGCGTCGTGTAGTGACAGTCGAAAATATGTTCAAGACTTTAAAGCTAGTTCATGAAGGAACTCGGTCTCATACAGGTTATCACAAATTATTCAAAGATGTTGAGGATACTTTTTACGGCGTCCCGAGAAGCCTTTGTAAGGAATTTATTAAAGGATGTGTAAAATGTGCGTGTAAGAAACCTCAAAATAACATAGCACCTTTAAAACCGATTTCATCCAAACATTTTATGCATAGGGGTCAGTTGGATTTAGTTGATAAGCGTGCAGATCCTGACGGTCCATTTTGCTGGATTGGACATTACAATGATCACTTTTCCAAATTTAACTTTTTTTGGCCACAAGAACGTAAATCCGCCATTGAAGTTGCACATAATCTAAAGGTACACGTATTTTCTGTCATTGGCCTTCCGTTCATTTTACAACATGACAATGGTCGTGAATTCTGCAATGATATTATAAGAGAAACAATTAAGATTTGGCCCGGTGGAAATGTCAAGATTATAACTGGTAGGCCTAGACATCCTCGTACTCAAGGTCTTGTAGAGCAAGTGCATAATTCATTACATAGATTACTTGCCGCAAAACGATCGGAAACCCTGGTTCTGGCTGGCTTGAACATTTGTACGAAGTGCAATACTCTTTGAACACGCAACATCATTCAAGTATAAAGGTAACCCCATATGAGGCGGTCTTTGGACAAAAGGCAAACGATGGGGTATTTGTAGTAACTAACGCAACGGACGAATTTATCAACGAAGAAGCCATTGAAATGTTTATAAGCGAGGATATACCAACAGACATAGACTCACAGACGGACAACGAATCACAAACCGACATTGACTCACAGACAGACATAGAGAAAAATTATAAACACTCTGTTCAAAACACCATGCGTAAGTACAATAAGAAGATGTCAAAATCAAATGCACATATCGTAAAAGGCTATTTTGTTACTGTGCGTATACCGGTAGTTGAAAGGGCGTCTGGTGATTTACCACGTTTATTGTGTAAAGTAGATGACGTCAGCGGCAAAGACCAAAGTTTATTTAAGTTGTCCTGTGAATATGGTATATTGCAATCTTATTATGATATTGGAGATCTAGAGCTTCTGAATAACACCGTAGATACATCAGAGTGGTCCAAGACCTCGGTATCTCTGCACGCAGCTGCTAAGAAGGCTAGCTTTTCACTTGCTAGCAAACGGTGTAATTGCAAAGGTTCATGCACAACTAGGACGTGCAAATGCAGAAAAGCTATGGTACCGTGTGGTAGCAAATGTCATCCTAAAACTACATGCAAGAACACAATTAGTGATGATAACTAACTCGTGTAACTGTGGCTTCAATATGTAATGTTTATGTAAGATCATGTAACCTTTGAATTATAAAATTAATCCATTTTCATGTAACCAAGGTTGTGTTTTTTTTTAAGGTCAAGTTTATTGTATTATTCCAACGTTTCTTATGCATATTTGTAAAATACCTATATGGTCCAAATACTCATATGGTCCGGCCCGTAAATAACCAAACGAGTATATACTCATATGGTCCAAATTCTCATATGGTCCGGAACATATACATTTTGGAAGAAATTAATACCGCAGGCGACATTAGGCCTTTTCATATTCATCCAGGCTCTAATTGAACTGATATGCGGAAAATTAGTTTACAATGGAATTAACTGTGTTTCAAAAAGTTATTTTGTTAAAGTATTAATTCGAAACCATTAGACAAATTCCCCAGTAAAGTAAAGACCAATCAGTAAATGATTTGAAGTTGTTCATACAAGTACTCAATCCGAAAGAAATAGGGGAAATTTGTGTTACTCCTTTATGTTTCTCCCTTTTTTATATGGATAGCAAACGCTTGCACTCTTATTCATTTATGGCCTACATAAACATTTATTGATTCAAAATTTAAAGGTTATATATAAATCATCCTATAGATCTCCTTAATGTCTTCAATTTCAATAGTTATAAGTAAACATTTGTAAGAACTTAACCACTAGAATTTCCCCGTCACTTTTAGTAGATCTTCCTCAATTAACTAACTATTATAATAATGAAGATTTTGTTATCCAATTACATTATCTATATGTGTCTTTTGAATAATTTCAAATGTTTTACTTAGAATTTTAAGTTTTGTACATTTGAAATTTTCTTAGTAACTATTCATTTTTTAACTGTAAGCAATGTGAAATAAAATCATCGTAAAATTGATGCATGTGAACCTCATTGATAATCCAAAACACATTGATGCATCTGAACCATATTGATGTATCTGAACCATATTGATGCATCTGAACAATATTGATGTATCTGAACAACATTGATGCAAGTGGACCACATTGATGCAATTGAACGACATTAATGCAAGTGGACCACTTTGATGCATCTGAACAACATTGATGCAAGTGTACCACATTGTTTCATCTGAACCAGATTGATACATTTGAACCAGATTGATGCATCTGAACCACATTGATGCAAGTGAACTACAATGATGCCTATAAACCATATTGATGCATATAAACCATATTGATGCCTCTGAACCACATTGATGCATCTGAACCATATTGATGCATCTGAACCACATTGATGCATCTGAACCATAATGATGCACCAAAACCACATTGATACATGTGAACCACATTGATGTATTTGAACCATACTGTTGCATCTGAACAACATTGAAGCATTTGAATCACATTGATGCTGGTTGAAGTAGCTAGGAGTATGTTTATTACGTGATAGTATACAGAGGAAAGTTCAATATTAGATGAATTTCTGGGATTTCATAGAACGAGTATCACTTGGTCAGCTGGTATATTGGAACTCTTGTCTATATTGTTTGTTCGGGTTTACAATGCATATATGGACGCAAAGAGTGCAAATAATTGAATGTGAAGCATTTGTTTATTCACCTGATACCACAGACTAATTGGGTTATGGTGAATACGGGGAACTCTTTGCCTGTTTGTTCCGAAGGGTGCTACAAAAGTGTTTAGCTACGTTTAAAAAAACATGAATGGTTTCTAATCATATCTTCAGATATTCTAATGGTTATAGTATTTCCCGCCAGAATATTTGATTAAGTCTGGTAAAGGAAAATACCGGTACTTATTTTTTCTTAATGAGGTCCTTAAGTGTTTCAATGTATTTTTCATTTTAATTTTATGTTATTAATTTCCTTTTCAGAAATGTTTTATCTTCAAAATGCTCTATCTGTGCCTGTATTTTAATAGCGTTGGTTTTAGTCGAATGGTTGCAAACACAATTATTTTGTATGTCACATATTTTTACAAGTTTTAATATCATTAAAGGAACATGTGCAAGTTCAAATAATATGTAAAAACGATTAATTCGATATTAAATTTTATTTTATTTTCAATCAAAAAATATTTTCAAATATGAGAGTATTAACACAGAGTCATATTGTAGAGTTGAGGTTATAGACACCACCATTCTAGCTTAAAATGTCTCTATAAAGATATATCTAAATCTCTAACTTGCAGGAACAGAAATCAAGATTAGGCAATATTATAAAGCAAAAACAAATTATCAGGTTAATAAAAATAAATGAAAATCATAATTGCGTAAATACAAACAACACATTATATGTTCATTTTGAATATCTTTATTTTTGTTAACTTAAAAAATGCGAAGGTTGATCACTGAAAGCTATTTTCGTAGAACATGCTTTGTTCAGTTGGAATGTTGATAGTTTACTGTTATCTTGATAGTTACATTGAAATATATCAGCAGACACTTAATTGTTTAGAACTCCCCCAAGGAAAGTTGAGCATAAATGGAATGGTTATTCTTTTATGTCAATTTTGTCATATAGCTCCACTCGTGCGTGGGTATTTATATATTCTTAGCTATGAAATATTCGGTTTTGTTTGAATGTTCCCGATAAAGGTAAATCTAGAAAAGCGTTTAAGGTGCACAAAATTTGTACAGCATTATTTTCATTTTCTTGTACTGGGTCGTTATCCCTTCTGGTGGACTGTTAGTTACCAATGACGGTACTGACATGATTTTTTTCAAATTATTGTCTTTGTTGTTACATTTCAAAATAATAAATAAACTAAGGTTTCTAACTTCCTCAAGTAAAGTTTATCTTGATTGAATTTTGTTTTTCTTTATTTCAAGCGTATTCGTTTAACGTTACAATACCAAAATTCCACCGAGTACCCAATTTGACCCCCCTCCCCCCCCAAAGCAGCAGAATTCTTACAATTTTTCTTAAAAACTAAACCATTTCCAGTTTTACTATGTTCCATTATACACGTCTGTCAACAAAAAAGAATGTATTTAAATATACACATAACGGATGAAGTATCCAGTGAAAAAATAAAATGTACGGAAACGACACGCGACCTCTACAATAAGTTATTTTAAAAAAAAAACAATCAAAATTTGTCACAGGCATCCATTTCTTACAAACTGAATAAAAAACTAATTTGGTTCTAAAAATGTATAGAAATAGAACAAAACATCAGATATTTGATTTTTACGGATGTGAATTTAAGTATGGATACAATATAGGTACTCCTCATTACAGAATCTTGGTCGTTTGAAGGTCGTTTCAAATCAATTTTTCTATGATTTAGTGTGGATTCAAAATTAATTTTGTGAAACTATATAGTAAAACAGGATACATCTGAAAAATGAACACAGAGTGGAAACTTTTATCTGGATCTTAAAATAAACGAAGGTGAAAAAACTGGCATAAAAAGGTGCAATTTGGGTAAACACTGGTGTTAATATATATTAAAAAAAGTACCAGTAACCTTAATATGAGCCATGTGCAGTTCAATCATACTGATACACAACTGATGTACCAAGACAGTCCAATGCTTTCGTTTCCACAACAGCAGCTTTTCTCTAATCCTTCGACTTAAGTATATACTCCTACAATGCAATATGTATCACCCATAATACTCACCACAACGACCACCTTGGGTAGATGAGATGTTCAAACGTACGGACAAATTTGAAACTAATTGAAATAAACTTGACCAAATCGGTAGTAACTATAAAAAAGGCTGATGTAATTCGCCTTGAACAATTCTATAGATGAAATTTTAGAACATGCAGAAAAATTACCTAGTTTAGCAGCGATGATATCAGAACAGCTACCGATTTTGAAATCAAGAATAATTGGAAAGAATTGTGACCTCTTATGAAAGAGTTGCCTGATTAAGATATTAAAGCTTCTTTTGAGAAAGACACCATATATTGGTGGAAGCGAATACATTCAACCATAGAGGTTACCCACAGAACAAAGTTAAAGTTTGATATATTTGTCCGGAAAGTAAATGGCATAGAATTATGTTATGATGACAAAGAATTTTTCAATATTGTTTGCAACTATGATATTCTTTTTCTTTGAGAAAGTTGTTAAAAAGACAGCAATTTGATTGAAATTGAAGGTTTTGCCAAAATATCATGTGTTTACCGTATACAAAATATTTGTGTTAGATCAGATGGAAGTATAGCTGCTTTTGTAAAATTACCTTTTGCTCTTCTAAAGGTCAAAGTTGTAATGATTGTGTTCTTGTGTTTCGAGAAATTTACATTCAAATCGGTGACTTCGACGTTTTGTAAGAAGCAACATTTTCCTATTATGCTCCATAATATTCATCAACTTTATCTATTCACTCGTGTGTTAACAAGCATTTTTTCTCGCACACATAGAATTATTAAATATAGAAACACGAGTATAACCAATTTTTTTTGCAACACAGTGAATCTTTTGTGATGCTTATAAATATTTTATCCTGTGCGATGATGTCAACAATGTTGTTAATGAGACAAGATGTGTTCTATTTGACAATGCTTTCAAAGTTTCTGGAAAAAAACATATTGGTGAAGAATTCTTAGAATGTGAAAAGACATGAAAACGAATGGTTTAATGAAAATTGTGTCCTTGAGAATCGTAAATTTAATTCATCTCGCAATTTTGACGAGCAAAATGAGACTGGTGGAATCCTTTTAGTTAGTAGCTGAAATATTTAGATACTTCAATTCCTAAATGTGACGCACGATGTTGCACCCCGTAAAGTCTTGTTATATCACGTATGTGCTTTTGTCATCTGGTCATATGTTAACGTCCGATTCCATTCAATTCCTTTTTGGGTTAATCAATTGTTAAGGTTACGGAGTGCGTGGATCTAAAAAATTTAAGTAATTTGTCATTGAATAATAACATTTCTGATGGACATATGTATTTTAATATAATTTTCAAGTTACCTATCTACTAACTGTTCACTATCTACGATTGGTATTATTTTATTTTAAATCTTAACAATAGATAGCAAAATTAAAAACCAATTGTTCAGAGAACAATTGAAGGTCTTTCCACTTCTTACGATTCATTTTGATATGAAAATATTAAAGTACGGTTTAAAATGTCATTTCGAGTGTCAAATGATACCTTGATGTACGCTGATTCCAAAATTATATGGTTTCTATACAATTTTGTTTGAAATAAGGGAGAAAATTTGTTACTTCCGGTCTGAAAAATATCACTTCCGGTATTATTTGATAGTTTACATGACACTGATTCCAAAAATGTATGGTTCTATATACTTTTAACATCAAATAAGTACAAGAAAGCTACTTCCGGTTTACACAAGGTTATTTCCGGTTGGATTTTCAAGGTCATGTAAATTGCAACCTAATGAAAAAAGTCCCATGGCTTTATCGTGTTTAAATATGAAGTTAAAGCAAAGGTCAAAATGTAGAACGTCAAATTCAACTTTGACCTTGAGCTCAATTTCAAGGTCATAAACCAAGGACCTTAAATCAAATTACCCTAGGTCTTTATTATACTTGGTAAATGAGTTATACCACATTACATGTTATTTTAAATATAAGAAGGGAGAAAACTCCCATTTACGGTCAACGTACCCTCACAATCAAAATTTACGTGTTACAACATGTCGCAACTAACAATTTAGTAAAAATAATTTGTCAATATCTTATACGGTTTATGAAAAGAAGTGAGAATAAGCCAAAATCAAAATTAAGAATTTGACCTTGACCTTTGACCTTGACCCATTTTTCTTATTTTTTAACAAAGGACCTCAAATCCAAAGACCCTAGGTCTCTAACACTTTTGGTTTTTCATTTACCAATGCAAATTACTTTTATCAATTGCATAAGGGGAAATAACTCTCATATGGAGTCTCCGGATAGCTTCGGTTCAAATGATTCCCCTAATCCTGAAGATATAACGAGCAATTTGGTAAAATAAATTTGTCGTAATCTTTTACGGTTGCGAAGAAGTAGCAAACACAAGAAAAACAGTGTTCGGGGAGATAACTCTTACAAAGAAAAGTATTCGGTTAAGCAGGGTCAGTTTTGAAAGCGCATAAACTGTTCGATATCATATACCAAATATCAAATCGACATCTTACGAAACAATCAAACAGCGAAAGAAAAAAAAATTAGGCGGAAGAAAAAAAATAATCAGAACAAAATCAATAGGTCTTTCCACGGAAAAGTGGAAAGACCTAATTACTGAGAATAATGGGTGCTGAAAGATAAAGAAATATATATTATACATCTATGAACATGAATCTTTTATTTACGCAAACACAACTTTGTGTGTACAAACAATAGTTCCTTTCTTGCTATAAGAGACAGTCTCCACTTCCGCTATACAGCCACTTAACAATACATGATAACTTCCTGTACATTTGAAGGAAATAATACCTGGAAGTATTTACCAATAAATTCATTTAATTGGATGATTTTTTTATCTAAAAAATCAGCATATAATATCTGAATTCATTTAGGCTTATACAATTATAGTCCAATATTTACGAACTCCAAATGATATTACAATACTATACTTATAGTATAGTTTTGTTATTGATCCATATACTTATATTTCTTTATTTGTAAATATTTTCCTTTGTGAATATTGTCTTTACGAACCACTTTACTATTTATTTTAATAAGGACATACATGTCGATTTTAATTATCAAACTAACCAATCAGGTGACATTAAAATGTTAGCGAAAAATAGACATCAAGTGGTTATTTTTATAAAATCCATTTATATCTTTTACTTTTTTCATTACAAGTTGTCATATAAATGCCTGCTTTCTAAGAAATACTGACAAAAACTCGATTTCAAAATTAAGAATAAAAAGTAACATGTTGTTTAGAGAGTAAACTTTTGTGATCCCGGAAAACATTATCGTACAATGCATAAGCAAACATAATGTTACAAACTTTTTCTAATATAAAAAATTCCGTGTTTTTTTTCAATCGTGATATATTGATATATATGACATCTTATTAAAGCATACAATGTAGTTTTATAATATAAAGGCAGCAGCTGCAGTTGATGACTTTACCCATTGAAAGAGCCGTATCATATACTTTTGACTCGGAAAAATCTTCAAAGCAATCAGTTGTTTCTTCTTGCATATAATTTAATACCATTCTGAACGTTTAGATCAGAACCTAGTTAATAAGAATACACTGTTTATTGAAACATATCAATGGTCTTAAATATAATCCATTACCTATTGGTTCTTTATGCGGACGGAAACATTCGTTTATCTTTTTCTTTATATTTGTTCACCGCAGAAGTTGGGGCATGTATATTGCATCGTACTTTTACCAAATTTTGCGTCAAATTAAAATTCGTTGTAAATCTCGTGTGTTAATTTCTCAACCACAGCATTGATTGCGCTTCTGAGGCATCATAATTGAGAAAACTAAGATTGACCAATACGAACCCAACCAAATACCATGTGGTGAACGTAGATTCTCCAATTCTTCAATGATGATTACTCTAATCCTAAGATGTCACCAAAATTCATAAACTATCGATTTATGTAAATTTTCTAACCTTGCAACTTTACAGAATGTAAAAATATGAAATGAAATAATATAATTTTATCTTCTTGTCATGTAATGCTCATCGCCTGGTATTATCCTGATTCCATTTGTATTCCATAGTTGAAGAGAACTGCTGTATACCGTATTACATGTAGAGTTAGATCATGTGCATTTAAAACTATGTTTTTATTACAATTTTGATTCATGGATTTGAAATTTAATTCTTTGACACGATATTAGTATACTAGGATTGAACACATTTTCTGGGAATTTATTTATCTATAAACTCGACCAATGCACTAACAAAATAAAATTGATTGAACCCGAACAGTTAATGCGTTTTATCATTTAAAAAAATATGTTTGGTCGTTTGTGTTGAAAAGATGTAAACGACAACATATCATTGTAGTTTGAAGACTCATATAGGACTACACTTTTAAACATAAATAGCAGGAGTGCAATTGTGTAGCTGGGGTTGTTTGCCAAAATATGCCCTACTATATTCTACATTGATATCTGAGAAATATTATTATTGAATTCTAATTACACGGGATAACGATAATTACAAACAAATGACTTTATATAATGTTGACCCTTTTTTACTAGAAAAGAATACATTTTTATCGACTGTATCTGTTTATGTTTCAAGGGGGAAATAAATGGCTTACCACCAATAATAGTCCGACCTCATGATTCTAGACGGCACTATTAAATGTACCAATGAATCAAACAAGTTGAACGACACCTTAATTATCCCGGAAATAAATATATATGTTTTCAAGTAATCAATCATTTAGTATCCACATAATTGAGTCTAAAATTACATCATGCACATTACATAATTTTTATGAGATCAGGAACGATAACGACTTTTTTTCTTCAACAAGGACATACAAATGTATACATGCACTTTAGCCCCGGAAAAATGATTGTGTGAAGTATTGATGTACTTTAATAATTTTGCCTTAAGAATCGAATCCATAAGCTTTCCTTCGATTTTTTTTTTTTTTATATTTCACTTCATTTTAATTTCAAGTAATGCATATTGAATATGTCATCGTTAGGTAATTGATTTCATGACGGGTAAAACTAAAACTCTTTTTTAAAAATATTTTCGATAGATTGATTGGTCAAAGTGTGAAAGGCAAGGATGCCCAGACTATGCAACGTAATTTACTATGATGCAAGTGGCTGAGAAGTAACCATTATAAAACTTTGTAGATATAATGTTTGGTGTAGTTGTTATCAGATCTTGAATTGTCTCTATTTAATTTATGCACAACTTTTGTTGACTACTGGAGATTAGAGCTTGACACATTATATTGCCACTTATTTTTGAAGACTGTCTGTTTTATAGAGGTTGGTTGCTGTCTCAATGACGGAAGTCTCAGATCTCCTTTTATTCATATAGAAGAATGTTTACCAGAATAACAGCATGTAAGAGTATTCAAGCCAAATGTCTAGTCCATTATAATAATGTACATTCAGCCAAAGAGTGTCATTTAAATCATATTAACACTAGTACCTAAGCATTAGCTACATGATGGATTGTAAACGGCAAGATTGGAAGTGTAGAGATATCAACAACATGAAATTCTGCAATTCTGACGTTACCTTACTTTCGCGGAAAATTGAAATTCGACGAAGAATTGTATCAAATATTGTTTTCTAATTTTTACTTATGCTTCCTATCAGAAAATGGGCTAAATTCAGTTTCTTAAGAAAAATTAAGAACATTTGATTCAAATATGGAGTCCAAAAACAATAATATCAAAAATAATATGAAATAAATTTAAAGGTTAAGACGAAAAAACCTATTTTGATATCTATTTTTGCCTCCAACGATCATCTTGTATTATGTAAACGATTTTTTAATCTGTGATGGGCCAGACATTTTACATAGAAATAAAAGCAATTTAGTAATAATTGAAACCTATTTTATCGTACAGGAGTTAGAAAAATAAATGTTCTATCGTTAAACTTTATACTCTTCCCAATTTCAAACAGAAAGTTATAACTAATGTTTGTGAATTAGTTACTGCAGTAGATATCTCTGTGAAATGTAATTGCAGTATAATTAAGTATTTCTGTGACATGTATGTGCAGTATAATTAAGTATCTCTGTGACATGTATGTGCAGTATAATTAAGTATCTCTGTGACATGTGTGTGCAGTATAATTAAGTATCTCTGTGACATGTATGTGCAGTATAATTAAGTATCTCTGTGACATGTATGTGCAGTATAATTAAGATACTTTTCAACGTTTGTATTAGGTTTTGAAATTTCAAATATTTTGGCCTCGATCATCAGTAAAGAGACATTAATTGTCGAAATGCCCATCTGGTGCAGTAAAATTGGTAGTGTTTTTATTATTAGATGTAAATGCAGCACTAACTACCAAATCATAGATGATCTTCCCCATATCAATCTAGTACTAAAGATGCTATACCATATTGGTGAATGTTTTATAGCAGGTATCACCTTTTGTATTGTTGTTAACATTATTTCACATTTAATCTACTCATATTTTTCAAAAGAATCCAGTGATTAAGGTAATAAAAAGAAAACATACAACATTTCAATAAAGATTATTTTTGTAACGTCCATATTTATCTCATTATTGTAGAACTTAAAGTTAAATGAATTCATTTGTTAACACATGATAATACAACTATATATTTATATGAGAGAGAGACAGACTTGCTACAGTCGAACCAAAAATATTTTGATTGGTTGCTTTTAGAAAAGGGGTTCATTAAGGCGACAGTAGTTTACCGATGTTCAAACCTCGATTAGGTAAAGAGACAAATCAAGGTAACAAACAAACACTGAGAAGATTGGATGACATCGTCCCTGATTTACTGAAAAAGAGAAGGAATAACCAATAGAACTCAACGCAGAAAACACATTCCAACCCAATCAATACACCGGAAATCAAATTATTGATATTCCACGGAATCATTAAATAAAATTGAGAATGGAAATGGGGAATGTGTCAAAGAGACAACAACCCGACCACAGAACAGACAACAACAGAAGGTCACCAATAGGTCTTCAATACAGCGAGAAATTCCCGCACCCGGAGGCGTCCTTAAGCTGGCCCCTAAACAAATATATATACTAGTTCAGTGATAATGGACGTCATACTAAACTCCAAATTATACACAAGAAACTAAAAGTAAAAATAATACAAGACTAACAAAGGCCAGAGGCTCCTGACTTGGGACAGGCGCAAAAATGCGGTGGGGTTAAACATGTTTATGAGATCTCAACCCTCCCCCTATACCTCTAGCCAATGTAGAAAAGTAAACGCATAACAATACGCACATTAAAAGTCAGTTAAAGAGAAGTCCGAGTCCGATGTCAGAAGATGTTACAAAAGAAAATAAACAAAATGACAATAATACATAAATAACAAGACTACTAGCAGTTAACTGACATGCCAGCTCCAGACCTCAATTAAACTGATTGAAAGATTATGTCTTCATCATATGAATATCAGGCACAATCCCTCCCGTTAGGGTTTAGTATCATACCATCATAAAACATATGAGAAGAGCATAACCCGTGTCATGCCAACAACTGGTTTTAAATAAATGTGTTTAGTTCCGATGCAAAGACCCTATAAGTGAATCAATATTAAAGCCAAAATATGCAATCTTTAATGACCTGACAACAGTATCGTAACTATATCCCTTCTTAATAAGTCTATTTAAAGGTTTTGTTAGCTTCTGAGGTGAATACTGACATTTTAGTGCTTTATAAAGAATATTACCATAAAAGATTGGATGTGAAATACCTGAACGTATAAGAAGTCTGCATGTTGAGCTATATTTACGAATGATGTCCTTATACCGATGATAAAATTTAGTAAATGTTTTGTCTAGCTTGTGATATCGAAAACCCTGGTGTAATAATTTTCAGTAATACATAAATTTCTTTCGTTAAAATCTGAAACGTTGTTACATACACGAGCGAATCGTACAAGTTGAGATATATAAACACCGTAAGATGGTGACAAGGAACGTCACCATCTAAAATGGATAATTAACGATAGGAAATGAAAATCATCTCTTTTATCATAAATTTTGTATTAAGCTTTCCGTTAATGATATGGATATCAAGATCGAGGAAAGGGCAGTGGTCATTGTTAGTATTAGCTTTATTTAAAGTAAGTTCAACAGGATAAATTTCTTTAGTATACATACTGAAGTCGTCATTATTGAGAGCCAACATATCATCCAAATATCTAAAAGTATTATTAAATTTTTGTATCAGATGTTGTTTCGATGGGTCTTTGCTGATTTTAGTCATAAATTGTAACTCATAGCAATACAAAACAGGTCCGCAATAAGTGGTGCACAGTTAGTCCCATTGGAATTCCGATAACCTGACGATATACGGAATCTCCAAAGCGAACAAAAATATTATCTAGTAAAAATTCAAGGGCAGATATAGTATCAAAGCATGTCCAATTGACATATTTCTTTTGTTTATTGCTACTAAAAAATGACCTAAAAGAGTTAGAACATATGTATTCACATTCTGACTTTTTAAATGCCCATTTAATTAGGTGTGTGAATTTTTTCTTAATGAGAATGTGAGGCAATGTGGTATACAAGGTAGAAAATCAAAACTTTGAACAGATTCAAAATCACCAATATAAGCATGCAATTTATCAAGTACTTCCAACGAGTTTTGACACTCCAAAAGTAATTAATTCCACTATTTTCAAAGGCCTTATTTGAACAATTTATTATCAGGTTTTGATTGTACCAAGTGAACTGGTAAGAAGAATAGACAATTTAGTAGTGGAACAATGGCTTGAAGACGAAATAAATCTATATTTGTAAGGTGTTTTATGTAGCTTCGGAAGCCAGTACATAGTTGGGACTTTCATTGTATTTGGTTCTGCTTGTAAAGAGGTAGCTAAAAGTTTATGTTTGTTACAGATGTCGTTTTCTGAAAATGGAGTCAGTTGGAATGTTGGTGAATTGGTGATTTCTTTTTTCAGGACCTCAATGTAAAATTTACGTCAAACAATAATGATATTATTAGCAGCTTTATCGGCCGGGACAAAAACAAATTCCTTGGCTAGTTCTTTAAGTTTATGTTTGATACGAGAAATAGGTTTATTATGGTTGTTGTTAAGAGTAAAATGTTCTTTAAAATGTTGAATACGTATATCAACTATGAAAAAAAAAAGAGTCCAAAGATTTTTTGTCAGCTTTTTCCCGTTTTATCCATTTTAAACAGTAAGTATGGAGTGAGTCGTGGATGATATTACGACACTCATTCCAATTAATGATTGACGGGGGACGATATTTAGGTCCTTTACTGAGGAATGATTTTAACTCTCGGTCTTGAACGATGTTAAGATCTCCTGTTATAACATGGGAAATGGGTCCATAAATGTATTCGGAATTACTACAATTAAAACACATTCCAACCCAATCAATACACCGGAAATGAATTGATATTCCACGGAATCATTCAAACTTTTGGGAACATGTTGCCTACAAGTACCAGCTTAGAGTTACAGTTAGGCTTTTCTTTATACATTGAAATCGCCAACGACAAAAATTTACAACTTATGGAATGAATTCATTTTTTTATCATGAATTGGGCTTCCAAATTTTATGCAACAATATTCCATAGGAACTTGCATATGAAGTTTACATTTCTAGGTTATAACGATATTTCAGGACTTGTTTTTTTTTCTATTAGGATTTTCTTGACAGAGAGAGTTGCTTCTTACCAGGAAACGTTTAGAAAAGATTTCTTTATAATATAACAAGTTGAAGTCATCTGTTCGGTCTTCAGGACTCAATCATTACATGGTTAACAGTGACCGAATATATTTGTTGTACTATACGTCAACAATCACGCCTCCCTCCCTTCGGTAAAACCGAATGCGACTAATTGCCAGTTTCAGCTTGTTATGGGCAACACGACGACTGCAACTGGTGGACCATGAGATGTTTTCATTCCTGAACACCTTAGTTTTCACCTGTTTTTGAATGGTTTCATGTTAATCAAATTGTACTTTTTATGTATTTAATGTGGACAGTTGTTTGTTACATTGTCATTTCTCTTTGGGTCATGACTTTTTCTGTCCTTCATGATATTGTCATGTGATTTTTTATTGCTCTTTCCATCTAGCATCTTCTTCATTTTGCAACTGTCCTATAACAACAGCTTCTACTTACTAAAAAGAAATAATTCTTCCATGTCATTATATATGATCATTTTAACATGGGTGCATCTTATATTTATGAATATCTTTATACCAAGCGTTAGCGAGGCGTAAAATGTTGATAAATGTAATGCCTGCCTCTGTTAAAATGTACATACTATTAGAACAAAATATGAAACATTAATGTCGATTCTAATAGTACCATTTGTAACTTTTTTCAAAACGAACCTATAACTCTCCTTCGAAACGCAGCCATTTTCATTTGATAACGTTATAAAAGTTACAAATGTTTCACGATATATATTAATTTTTAAAGATTTCAAATTGATAAAATTGAGAATGGAAATAGGGAATGTGTCAAAGAGACAACAACCCGACTAAAGAGCAGAAAACAGCCCAAGGACACCAATGGGTCTTCAGCACAGCGAGAAAATCCCACAACCGGAGGCGGGTTAGCTGGCTCCTAAACTAAAAAATGTGTACAACTTCAGTGAAAATGGACGTCACACTAAACTCCGAAACATATAAATGAACTGAAATTTAAAAAAATATACACAAGACTAACAAAGGCCAGAGGCGGTAGGCATTATATATGTCATTCTTCTATTATACTAGTTTTATTGAACTAAAGGTATTATTAAAAAAATAATCAAAATGGAAAGACGAATAGTGAAGTCTCGTGGAATTTTCATTACTTTATTGAACTGTCAGAATTCTTCTCAATACATTTATCATTCCAGTATATCATTACATTTAAGTACAAATCTCTTGAAATCATAGTTCTAGGTCAATGTCATTTGATTTGTCGGTAAAAACTTCCTTTTCTAGGTGAAATAGTATTATCTTTATTTGAATAACAAACAAACGTCACTGTAGGATTTTTTTACGCACTTGATATATGCACCCACGATATTGTAATAGTCGGTCATATGAATCAGTTTGAGGACACTTCTATTGTATAATAATCACGATACGGGTTATTTTAATATATTGTATTTATTAACTTAAACGAAAATCTATTTATCACAGTTTTTAATGTATGGTTAAATAAATATACGAATAAATTAAAATGAACATTTTAGTAACTATAATAATCATTATACATTGGATGTCTCGGAAATTAATTGTGTACATTCTTTTTAATTTATGATTTTTGTTTTCAGATAAAACTGATCAACTTCCAGTTTTTGTTAGATCTAAAAATGTATTGTTTATATGCAGTTATTGTGTACTTGTGAATAAAAGGCAGCTGAAGGTATACGTTAATCAGACAGCAACCCAACGACATATTGAATATCTACAAAGATGCTCCAGTTGATTGTTCTTGTTTTCAGTGTATTATTAACCAGGTGTAAGAGGTATTATACTTAGTAATAAAACCAAATCAGGAATGACTATGTATTATGTCGCTGTCAACATTTCTATAGTAAAACAAATAACAAATATAAAAATAAGAAGATGTGGTATAAGTGCCAATGAGAAAACTCTCGGCCACCAGAGACCAAATGACATAGACGTTAACAACTTTAGGTCAACGCACGGATTTCAACAATGAGCAAAACTCAAATCGCATAGTCTGCATAAAAAGATTCACTCACCGGGCTCATGATCACCTCGTAGGACGACAATAGAAACGTTGTTACCTCTCATTAAAATGTAAGTTGATGAATAAACGAGTAGGTACATTATAACTTTTTATGTACATGTAGCTGCAATAAATGAAATTGAAAATGGTAGAAAGGGTCAATTTCTTTTATTAAATGCATTTCAGCATTGTTAATACTTGATCAATGTCAAAACATTAAAAAAAAAACATATCTTTTTAACATATATGAAAATGGAAACCCCTTATAAAAGATATAACAAAAATACCGAACTCCAAGGCAAATTCAAAAAGGGGGAAGTGCATGATAACTGACAAAATCAAACGTTAGAC
The DNA here is from genome assembly GCA_017311375.1 of Mytilus coruscus. Classification (NCBI taxonomy): domain Eukaryota; kingdom Metazoa; phylum Mollusca; class Bivalvia; order Mytilida; family Mytilidae; genus Mytilus; species Mytilus coruscus. The sequence continues at coordinate 111,245,626 of CM029596.1, read as the reverse complement.
CTTATCAACCAACGGAACGAATGGAAAACAACTGTCATGTTCCTGACTTGGTACAGGCATTTTCCAAAGAAAATGGTGGGTTAACCCTGGTTTTATAGCAAGCTAAACGTCACAGTTTATATCATCCGTACATAATTTCAACACAAAATCTTCTTCACTACAATGTATATGCATGGCATAAGTTGTTCCTGAGTTTTCAGAATTCGATGTTGTATTGTCATGAGGATTGTGTTGAATTTGTTTACTTTGTTACATGTTCAGACTCCGTTGTCTTGACTATGTTATAAATTTGTTATCGATTGCTTCAAACTCAATAAAAACAAACTAATACTAACATGGCTGAAAACAGAAACATGGAAACAAAACTTAATTCTGAAAAAAAATTGTCAAGGATCAAGTACTAAAGTTTTGATAGCAAAGAAGCAACCGTGAATTTGAATAAAAAAATAACAAAAATAAATCAATAAAAAACAGGAAAAATAATCATGTTAAAGGGTTATTGCTCAGGTGAGCGAATACTCTGAAGTTTGCTGAGCTGATGACACTCGGCTGATCAAAATATAATGCGAATGATCCTTAGTTTTGTGTTTTTCATTTTTTTGTTAATTTTTGATTGAATTTTTCTTTTCTACTATGTACCAAAAACTTCATTTTTAAGTGGGTTGAATTCAGTTTGGAAACAAGGCTAGCATTTTACAAAAATTAGTACGATCTTCGTTTGAGAATATGCGATGGCAAGGTCGTTGGCATTTAAAAAAAACTTCCCTGTTCGATTAAAATGCGTCATGATAAGATCAAAGAGGTATTTAAAACCACTATGGCTATTTAAATCCATTGTACTTCATTACATATTTCGAGTACATACGCACCAAACATTTATAAATAATTGGAAACATTTCTGAAAAAAAGAGCTACCATGTACAAAATTTAAAAACACGTAACTTAGGTCGTGTTTACCATCAGATGTTTAAGGTTAAATAAAGCAATACAAGAGGTTTCTAACTGACAACAGTTTCAATATATGCATTCATATTTTTTGGTAAATGATCGATTTTTACTTGCTTAATGACCAGTTCCAAATATTTCATCTTGTTCTGGACGACAACAAATTATTAGGTAGGTTTTGCAGGGTGGTTTGATCAGGATAAAAGATAGGAAATGTTGACTGTCATTGTTATATGACGGTAAATTGGATATGTACTACCTATGGACCCAACAGAGTGTTGTTAACAAGGGTTCTAAAATGTGCAGAGAACAGGGCACTCATACTACACAAGGCATGGGATTAAGTGTTCGCGTTCTGGCTGGACGTATTAATATATTCCCGGCGACAGCCAAACGGACGACCCCTGAAGCAATGGTTTTACTGTCGGACGACAAAAGTCCATGGATGACTATTTTTGTATACCTTAATCAACCTGTGTGGTATATACTAGTAATTCGAACAGATAACCAGAGAGATTTTATATGGTTATAATACAGTGAAATGTGCTTGATTTTACTGTCAGCTGTTGTTGCAGGCTTATCAAATAAAAATCAAAATCAAGAATAAGTTGAACCATTTGATTTTTGGAAATTTGGGAGGGGAATTGTTGGCTGGACGATTTTTAAACTTACATAAAGAAAGTTCTATTGGGAACTTTCACCATATAATAGTTTATTTGTTGTCGTAATAGAAATTCCTACAATGTTTTAAATTTTTATCACAATGAAAAGTCATATCGGAACTTTATTTACAAATACAAATATTATATTGGGACTTTTTTATCATTAAATTGCGAGTATTTACATTTGTGACAATACTAATTTCAAAACAATAATTCAAGAACCATTATTCAATTTGTATATACAAAATATTTAGTTATCACTTTCTTAATTACAAGAAAATATTTATTATGTAACAGATTTTTCCAGGAATAATAATTATGTATGTAAAGATCTTGAAAAATCATTATGTAACTGATATTCCTAACATTTTATTAATTTTTAATGTATAAACCTTCATGTACAAGTGATTACTATTTAAAACACTCCGGGACAAACAATCACATGATAATTTTTAGAACATACTCACCCCATCTCGTCCAATGGAAAATCAGTTTTTTCCCTTCAAATTTTCATAGTACATGGCTTTCCATGCACTATAAAATACTATACATGAATGACTTTTCATTGAAGATTAATTATGAAAGTGAACTCTTAATTACTACACTAATGAAGTGTACAATGCCCTGAGGCATTTTCCATAAGAAAACAGCCTACTGACTAAAGATAAAAAAGAATAGAACTATAAAAACATTTTGAATATTGCAAATGTTTATAATGGTACATATATGGAACAAAAAAATATATATATGGGGGCAAAGGTGTACATAAAATAATCTTTAAATTAATTTTAATACCAGACCTTAGAGTCAATTTCTTTTTTTTCATAGAAAACAATGTCAGACTGCTGATATATAAAGCCAAGGAACTTTTCGAAAGAAAAAAAATATTTGTAAATTCATCAATAAAAAGTAAGCATCTGATGTTGAATGGTCGTAATTCTAATAATTATTGAGTGAGTTTTATAATTACCAAAAAGTATACAAATTTCAAAAAGCTGATTTATAATACATTGGGTGCTTTTTATAACCAAGAAATTTAAGGTATATATTAAGTATTAAATTTTACCTGAAGCAGAAGAAAAACAATTTATCCTTCTTGTACACACAAAACTTTGTCAGTGCTATTTCATTCCATCCATTGAAATGACCATTACACATGTTCCTTTTATTAATCAAGTTAACACTTCATTATAAAAAGTGAATTCTTATTAAGGTTTGAATATTACAATGGGAAAGGATAATTTTGTAAGGTCACTCAAATGTGTGAATATGTTCTAAATTGGTCAGACAATACTTGGTCGTGTTTTATGAAGATTTAAAGCCCTCGGCTACGCCTTGTGATTTAAATCTTCATAAAACATGACTAGGTATTGTTTAACATACACATCTTTATTACCAAAGTCTATATAAACTATAGGTGCACATTTGAATTACGTCAACATCAATAATACATACAATACATTCATAAACACAAACTATGTGACAGAATAGCAGAAGGTGTTGTAGTAATACATAAACATTATTTTAACATTTCGGTTCTAAGCTTAAAGTATAAGTATTATGACCTTTAATGAAAATGGTTGACTGTTTAACGTCCTGCGTCAAATTAAATGCATATTCAGGTTGAGAACATGTTAATCTAATATGAACATTAACCCTGCTTTGCAATGGACCGACACGTTGAGCCGGATTTTCAACGTGTTAGTTCACAACAGTCAGCAGAAAGACATGTCACCCTGCGTAATAAGACACATTATTCTGACTGCGAGCCGACAAGTATTTGCTTTCACTCCTTAATGCCGCGAGCTTAGCGGAGAAGCAGCACATACCAATTGTGAAGTCTTTGGTTTGAGCTGCAACTTTCCGCACTAGAGGCGAACACTCTACCGCCGGTTTTCATGACCTTTAAAAATCAGTCTATACTTGAATAATTTCCAGTCACAATTTTATGGAGCTTTATAATCCAGGATATTATTTTATGAGTAAGAAATAAATATCATATAATTCTAATCCTCAAGAAATTTTGTTATGTACAAATTTGTTCCATTTGGAACAGACTAGTAAATAAACAGTTACAACACCCCCTTGCCGCATAAAATATTGAAAGTCGTATAAAAGAAATCATACATAATTCCTTTGAACATTTATTGTTTTGGGATACAATTCGGCATATTTGGTATATTTCATGGCGATGCACCGTAAAGTCAAGATAAAAACTGATCAATATTCATTAGAAATCCTAAATGGTAACTGTGAACATTCCCATGATATAGATATAAGAAGATGTGGTATGAGTGCCAATGAGACAACTCTCCATCCAAGTCAAAATTTATAAAAGTAAACCATTATAGGTCAAAGTACGGTCTTCAACACGGAGCCTTGGCTCACACCGAACACTAAGCTATAAAGGGCCCCAAAAATTACTAGTGTAAAACCATTCCAACGGTCTAATCTATATAAAAAACAAGAAACGAGAAACACTTATGAACCACATCAACAAACGACAACTACTGAACATCATGAGTATGATTCTTAGTCTGCTCGCAAATGTAATTGTAAAGCACGCAAATGTACTGCACCGTGGAGTATTATACATTTATAAATCATTCGATATACATGTAGTAGGGTGCCCAGTCAACGAATATGATCGATTTGGGTTAACGGAATAACACACGGCTGTATTTTATATCATTGGAAAGAGGAGTACAAGCCCCATCAAAATATTGATGTCGTCGTTGTCTACAGTGGTCACGATTTTCTTAAATTTGGGTCAAAGGTCAAAGCTAAAATTTCATGAAAAACGCAGAGTCACGTTTAAACAGCTGGCCACCCCTACATATATGCGTTTATAGCAAAATAAATTCAAATAATTCAAAGGATTATAACTATAGTTTCTATATTTAGGACTAATTTGATATTTCTGTTGCCAAATATGGTTCGAGATTGACATTTGTATTATAGGGTGCACATTTACAATTTTCATTCAGCTGTTAAATAACAGTGACCTTACCTATTAAAATTTTCAAATTCGGAATTTTTACATAAGATTCGATACAAGTGATCTCTAAGAGATTTTTTTTAAGATATAAACATTTCTAAGTTTCCCTCCAAAATTGTTATTTTTTTTCGTCTTTTGATAGAAGGTGTTCGTAATGATTTTCTGAGTAAATATCCAATTTTCTTTAAGTGAGTGTGGAAGCACATCAAATTGTAATTCGTTCCAAAACTGGTGTAATATTAACGCAGAATGGATTGAATTTGCAGGTCTGAGTATATCTTTGCTTTATAGAAATATGAAATACTGGAAACGGTGAAAAAGGGGGAGGGTTGTCTGTCAGAGTTATGAAAACAAAATGACAATTAGAAACAGGTTAATCACTCCATCTTACACTTTTATATGACTTATTAAGCATATATTGGCCTACAATCGACATGAAGTTAACGATTATCTACAAAAAGAGGGTTATGTACAGCATCGATGTATTTTACAAACACTTGTAAACAACATCAATCTAATTAAAATATAGATCTCTGATTTCCTTATCCTCATATGAGTTTATATATACGAGCACGCGAGTTAATATAGATCAGAATTTTAATCAAATTGAAACAACATAGAAAAATTGCCGAAGCTAGTAGTCGCTATTACGTTTCGTTGTCTACCAGGTCTAGTAAGTCAGAGACCTAATTTCAGTTGTTCTTTTTTAACTCCGACCGGCATTCGACGCAAATCGCAAAATGCGAGGCAGTGAGAATACAATCTGATGGTGGTGGCGGCAACGGCGTAAACTATTTGTATAGCTTTATATTTCAAAGGGTAGAGGAATTGGATGATTCATACTTTTTATATAGATCCATTGTGTTATGAAGTTCCCGTCTGTCATATAATTATTGTCCTTGACCTCATTTTCATTGTTCAGTTACTGCTAAAAACTGTATAGCTTTTTTTTATGATGTAAATGTTTCACTTATCATGAGTTCTAGGATAACTATATTTTGTTACTCATATATGGTATCCTGACAAAGTCTACATGTCCATCAGACATGGTTCACCTGACCTCGACCTCATTTCATGGATCAGTGAACAAGGTTAAGATTCCGTGGACAAGTCCGTATGTAAGATACAATAAGTAGTGGCTCAAATATATTTGGTGTATTGAAAGATAGCAAGGTGGACATGTCTTTATGACATAATTCATCTGACCTTTCCTCATTTACATGGTTGTTGTACATTCGTTTGATGTGTTTGTGCTTTTGGTTTTGCCATTTGATTAGGGACTTTCCGTTTTGAATTTTCCTCGGAGTTCAGTATTTTTGTGATTTAACTTTTTATGGAACATTGATAATGTTAATTTTATGTAATGCTTGTTCAGTAGTGTATAATATAAAAATAAGGAGATGTGGTATAATTGCCAATAAGACAACTGTCTATCAAAGTTCAAATGAAATTGAAGTAAGCAATTATAGGCAACCATACGGCCTTCAACAATGAGAAAAAAAAACCATTACCCTATGGTCGACTATAATAGGTCCCGATATGAAAAATATGAAAACAAATATGACAGACATGAACCAACGACAACCACTCAAAAACCGGCTCGATCCTGACTTGGGACAGGCATATAAAGAATGTATAATCTTTTCCTCAAAGACTTTCGACATAATTCAGTCAGTTAGTAACGTATGCTGTACCTGTAGAATCCTAGTTTTTATGGTAACTATATTTATGATCATACTTTTCTCAGACTATTGATGACATCCTTTCATTAGCTTACAGTAAGAAGACGACCGTTTGATTTCAAAAAGGGGTGGCAAGCGGGAGGAGGATTTTGAAATGAATAACTTGGCCTGGTATGAACTGAAAATAAATGACTTTGCACACTCTGCAACATGAAATGCGGGATATTTGAGGATACGATGTGTCAAAAAGTGAAAATAAATTTTCGCGCAGCAAAGCCGCGGAAAAAAATAGCAACAGATGAAAAAAAAAAAAAGGTCAATCCAAAAAAAAAAATCTTCTGCCACCAGGACCTACCCCCGTCCCCTTTTCCCGAATATAAAATGGTCGTACCTTAACGGCGAGTACTTGTAGATCGGTACTTTGTATCTTTTGTTTTCATGTAAGTTGTTTTTGTGTTTCAAGCTGATTTGATGAGTCAAGCCATTTCCAACTCCTTTTTTTGCAGATTGTTCTTATGTTGTGTTGTTATACATTGTCCAGGTAAGGGGAGGGTCGAAGGATCACAACATGTTTAACCCCGACAAATTCTGTATGTGTCTGTCCAAAATCAGTTGCCTGCAATTCAGTGATTGTCTTTGGTCGCTGACTGTTGTATCTGTTTTTGTTATTCACATAAATAAGATCGTTATTTTTCTTTTCGTTTGGATTGTTTCACATTTTGTCTTGTCGGGACCTTTTATAGCTGATAACATAATTTTAAACTACCGATCTTTTTTTAATTGTATTATTTTCACAGAAAAAAACACATTCCAATTCGAAACCTGGTAGATAGATTGAACTGCTTGCTTGGCATGTTTGGGTCATTTGCTTCAGTGGTTCGCTCGGATAAACCTATTGCCAATTCAACTTTGAAATTACTACAGTTGTGTCTGCTGGTGTATAATTTATAACACGAACGGTGGTACATTTTTGTTGTCGTTCACACCGAGGGGGGTTTAGGTTGAAAACATCACGCACGACCATAACCTTTAGACTTGGTATGCCATATTCCGGGTGTGAAACGAAATCGACCAAGTTGATTCTTATACTACAACTATAACAAAAAATTCTATTCAATAAAAGTTTAAAGTTTTGAAAAACAGGCACAAAACATATTCCTCCGAAGAAAATAAACTTCAAATTTAACTGGCTATTCCAAACAAACAAATCAACCACACAACAAGAAAAAATATGAAACGTAGTGAGTGACCACTGTCCTTGTTAATGACCTAATAGTGTAAGCAACAAAATGATTAATGGCACGAGATAATCCGTGTTTAATCAATGCCAAAATGCTGACTTAATTTGTGTTTTTAATTGCTAATTTCTTCAAAACAGCTTTTATTTCACACATGAAATTTGACACACATATGTACTGTGTCTTATTGCTTTAATCAGAGTAAAAAATATTGTGACGATACACGTAATAATTTTGCTTTCGATGAAAATGTGGTAAATTTCGAGTAAAATTTTAGTCTTACTAAAATGCTGAAATATTTATACTAAAATTCCTTAAATACTTTCTGCGTTCGCCATATGATATATCTAATATATAAACTATATTATAAGAACTATTTCAACCACCAACAAAGAGCGCAATACTTTTATTTTTCATATTAACGATTCCCCGTACAGTACGGTATCTTGGGGTACACTGTAAAAACACGAGATTTAGAAAATCGTGACCACGGAAACTTACGACGACATTCGTGATTGTAAAATATATTGATTTTCCTATAATTTGCAAAAAATGAGCCGTGTGTTATCCGTTAACTTAAACTCGTTAACTAGAGGACTTTTTGGACACTGGGCACCCTACTAATATTCACGAACTTGAATGTCCCTTTGGTATCTTTCGACACTTTTTTTGCAGCTGCTACTCAAATTTAGTAAAACGTCATCGGTGTCTGGGCTAAAAATAAAAATCCAGAGTTTTGTGAAAGACCGTCTTGTCCTGTCCTTTTTCTAAAAAAAATCATCGGAAGGTAGTAATTAAGACACAATGGGTAAATATATAGTGTCAACTTCACAAATAATACAGGATGGTCTTGAGTTATAGATTCTAGGTGCTGACGTTGTGTATAATTTTATTTACTTTGCAATTTTCCCCTTTTTGTCTTTGTATTATTATGTTCATTTTGGTCGTATGACTCTTGGCGTGGCTCAGGAACACATATATTGACAAACTGTTCCCAGCATGGCTAGGTATTTATGCATCCAGCGTTCTGTTTTGTTTTGTTTTTGGTATTGGGCGTTCCAAATGCGGGTGGTTCCACAGATGCGATTCGTATGGAATTTACTGACCACGTCTATATCGTATTAGGTAACTAGCACACTGTATAACTAATAATAAACGGGGTTCTGACGTCAAATGTGCTTGATCCGGCCTGTAACCTAAACATCTTTGTAAAGGATTAAAAGCAATTCAGTAATACTATAAATGTTTAAAACAGATTCCTTCATATATGAATTGGAAATTACAAGTTACATCGCTAAATAATAGGAAACCCAGACTCTGCCTGTTAGTCAAAAAGAAAATGATTTAGCATCCAGGAAATATATTATGACTATAGTATTACGCAAACTTTTTATTCCAGTATATATATTAACCAAAGTTGTGTACAATGGGATGTAACTCCAACTCTTTTTTATTTTTATTTTTGTCTATCGGTTACTGTCGTTTATATTTGACAATTCTTATTGCACTGTACTACAATAACTTCCATAAGAGCCATGCTATCAATATTGTTTATACAATACTATTGATATATTCGCCAGCGTGCGTTCAGGCCCACTGTATAATGCAACACATGCATGTAACTTTTGAATAGATATTTTACATTTGTTACGTCAATCGTCTTCTTATTTCAGTTAAACTTAAAAGAAAGAAATACTTCACTCAGATTTCTATTCTACACTGGAAAAAAAAAACTATATCTTGGTTGAAATGTTTATCATGGTCATGCTTTAGCCTGACAATCATGTATGTCTTTTAGTCATGTCGTAATCAAGTGAATCCTTCGTACTTGAATAATTGATTGATGTTTGCGTAACGTCCAGTGGCAAATATTTCACGAAGGCTCAGGACGAGAAAAAGTTAACAATACATACAAAAATTTTCCCTTGCAACAGGCCACCTATGAACCCATCAAAGAGTTGTTGCAAGGGTTCTTAACGTCAGGAGAGCGTGGCAATCTTACTACACGAGGCATCGGACTAAACATCCCCATTCTGACCGGACGTGGCTGTGTACTTGTATATTCCGCACAGCCAAACGAACGCCCCACAAGGGTTTTACTGTCGGTCGGAAGAAGACCAAAGTGACCATATTTCTATTCCCCAGTCACCCTTGGGTTATATACTGAATGAATACTTTTTTTCTCATAAAACATTAACATAATAACACATAAGGTAACAAGACAATGATAACACATTATGAAAATAGGCACGTGTTTTTTAAATATTTATAAGTGTATTAGATATTTCTTTAAACCAGGAGGATATTCAACATGTTAACAGAAATAATTTTAACAAATCTACATTGTAATTTAGTTTAAATTTTGAATCGTTTTGAAAATGCTTGGTTGATTCTAATAACATATACATTATTTTTTCAATATTATGTACATGCAAGTAATTGTTTCAAGTTACATGATAAAACACAACAGAATTCGTCATCGATGTCAGCTGAGTTGCAAATGTTTAACAATCTTGTTCGGCACTCCTGTATCAATTTCCGTCATTTAAATTAAACTATGAACTAGTTCAATGACTGCAATTTACAAAGACGTTGCGTACGGTATTGGTGTCTCTTTGAAAAAAATGCGGTAGATAGCGGCCGGGTTGTTCCAATTCAAGCTCTTTTCCTACAAAATAAATATCCATATCCTACATATCATTCGAAAGGAAATAAACAAAAGAAATCAATTAAATAGATGATTTAATGCTTTGTATATTATGTAAAGAAAAACTTGGCTCATTTCTGTGGAACGCCGTAACTGCCTTATGATACTTCCATCTTTATCATGAAGAGGTTTTTCTTTATGATGATGAGGTTTTTCTTTATTATGATGAAATTTTTCTCTATTATGATGAGGGTTTTATCTATTATGATGAGGTTTTTCTTTATGATAAGGTTTTTCTCTATTATGATGAGGTTTTTTTCTTTATGAGCATTTTCTTTATCATGATTAGCTATTAGAAGGGAATCATGGGAAATTAAGAGAATTAAGGTAAAACAAAAAGAAAAATGGTAGAATGAGAAATGTTGAAAATTCTTCGGAAAGTTGGCTTGCTCCATGTGCGGGAAATGTTTGTGAAAGAAAAAAATCACACCAAATATTGTCAGCATGCTCTCAAAACATGAACTGTAATATCTAGGAGTTACCATTCCAGCGCATATGATGACACTGAGAATGGAATGCATCAAGTATGGAAACATGAAACCTGTGAAAACTGATGGTTTGGATGGTCATCCAAAATACCATGTCAACAAAAATGTACTGGAATCGTTGCTGGATTGTGACTTCAAGATATCGGACATTGGAAATCTCTTACAACTCTCAAAGAGAACAATCTATCGACGGATGGCTCATTTTGGACTACAGAAAAGAGCTTTTTCTGACATTGATGATCGCAACCTTGACAATAAACTTTCCGGCATTGTCGTGGACTTTCCTTGTTGTGGCGAACGCATGTTGCGTGAAATACTGAAAGGAAAAGGAATTAAACTACAAAGATGGAGGTTAAGAAATGCCATTCATAGAATAGACTACGCTGGTACCCAAGAGAGAAAGACCGGTCGACTGCACAGGCGTGTATACAACGTGATGACACCGAACCACTTATGGCACATAGACAGTAACTATAAATTAGTAAGATGGAGATTCATTATACTGGGTGGAATTGATGGGTTTAGTAGGCTAATTATGTATCTACATTGTCGTGACAACAACACATCCCGCGCCACCGTATTGAGTAGGGTTCGGTCAGATAAGGGACTAGAAAATGTATCTGTGGCGTATTTCATCTTTTGACAAAACATGGTGACGGCAGTATGATTACAGGCCCAAGCAAGCACTCAGCGAATAGAGAGATTGTGGAGGGACGTTTACGAGGGTGTTTTGTGCTATTTCTACAACTTATTCTATCATATGGAAGACGAGGGAATTCTCGATCCACTAAATGAACTGCATTTAGTAGCCCTTCATTACATTTTACATGGATGAAATTAACAGAAGACTTGATATTTGGACTCAAGCTTGGGCAAGCCATAGAATGAGAACAACAAACTCATCTCCCGTCAATATTTGGATCGCCGGTCAAATACATAATCCAGTTGGTACACAACTCAGTGAAAGAGATTTAGTTGATTATGGATTAGAGGGAAATATTGATGTGGCTAATCTTATGGACGATGGAAGGCCAATTTTTGAGCCAATGAACATTGCAATTAATGACCAACTAATGAGAGCAGATTTCAATAGGACAGGTACCAACTTTGGCATTGATGACTTTGTGAATTGTGTCGAAATCCTTTCTGCACAAGCCTGATTGAACTTTTCAGTGACTTTTTGCGTACAATAACAATGTTTTAAATGTTCGTTGTCTATTTCTTGGCCTGTTTTGTGTCCCCAGTTTTAGTCTTGTTTTTGTTATCCGTCATAGAACTCATCTGGTACACCTATGCCTAGTCGTGAGGAGCATAGTGGGCGGCAGAAGTGAGAAACAGGAGCTGCTTACCCTTCCGGAGTACCCGAGGCAGTCCCAGTTTTTCGGGGTTCGTTTTTTTATCCCCTCGCCAACGTATAGGAACGCCTCCATCCGTTCGTAACAATTCTTGTTAACACCCTAGAACCAACATCCTTAATTGGATTTCAAACAAACTTGGTACAATGAATGTCCATAGCAAGATCTTGAAATCTATTGATTTTTAAGGTCATGGGTCAAAGGTCAATGTCATTTTAGATTTAAAACTTTTCAGCAAGTATCATCCTTGTGAACACTATAGAATTAACATTGCTAAATGGATATCAACCAACTTGGTACAATGAATATCCATAACAAGACCTTGAACCCTATTATGTTATGTTATGGATATTTATTGTACCATGCAAAGAATTTTGAACTTCCCTCAAAATATACGCTTTCAAAAGTATAGGATGAAATAAATTTCGGGAGATGTACTCCATGTTTGCGTGCAATCTCTCTCTCTCTCTCAGACATTTATATATTTGCAGTTTTAGATGGAGCTCAGATTACAAACTGTGCGCGTCTTTGAAATTGCAGTGCGGATTAATTAGTAGGTTAAATATGATAAAATTTAGCAACAGTATTGTATACCATCGACGAAAGCATATATTTAAAAAAAATATAAATTCTGTCACATAAAAATGAGTATATTTTTATAAATCGGATTTCGGCCTGCTGTTATCAAATAGTGGTTAAGTTTTGGATCTATATAAAAAGGGATAGAGTTTCCATACTTTGCCAAAATGCTATAATTTCAAAATAATAATACACAGTATGTATCGCGACCTTTTTTTAAAGCTTATGTTTGTGAAAATTATCAGATTTTGTAAGGATGATACGTCAAGTCTCATTTAATACAGTACTATACAAAATAAAAGATTCGAGTGTACCTTACTTCTTTCGAGTGTACCTTACTTCTTTCGAGTGTACCTTAATTCTTTCGAGTGCATCTAACTTCTTACGAGTGCACGTTATCTACTCAAAATAAATTGACCCTGAACTTATGTATTTTAAAATTATCTTCAGTTTTTTATGTAGTAATACAATGAATTTGATTGTGGTGAACAAGATCAAAAGAAAAATGTTGGCAAAATGTAAAATTATTCTATTTGGTTATTTATTATTCATGCAGGCATGCGAGCTTGAAGCATTTCATATCAAGTTCTACCGTAACGGTTTATGTTTATGTTCATTAAAGTACGTGTTTTTATGTTGATATGCATACTTATCCATAAATTGCACTCCGAAGGAATTAAAAAAAAAAGAACAACTGATTTTTGTAATTTCAAATAATGTTTGATCATGACAGGGGCTAAAACCGCCTCAATTCAAATCTGACAACAATCTACAATCACCATAATTAACAAGAAATCTATGAGCTTCTATTCATTGAGACTATCCCCATATATTTACCAGAAAACGGGACTGAAGACAAGTAGAATAGAGACAGACCTCAATCCGGAGTACACAAGCTGACCCTCCATATAAAAAAAATCAGGCGAATGTTATGTCAATGGTTGCTAGGAAAACTGGTGTTACATTCATATTGGTCAATCGAATATATTCGGGGGGAAATGAAGTAATGACGTAATAGATTTGTATGCATGCAAATGCAATACCGGACTGCTACCGGATCCTCCGGACCAAATATCAAGTGACTGACTGACGGATGGACGGACAGAGGTAAAACAATATGTCTCTGTTTCCGCGAAGAGCCTTTGAGGTATAATGGCAAGGTCTCCTACAAACTTGGAAAAATCAACAACAATCTCCTTACCTCCCTAACTTACGCCCTAAGGGATTCATATTGCATATATGAGTTTATAAAGCTACAGTTATAAAGCTGCAATCCCAATAGAAGCTGAAGATAATGCGAACATTTATTTAATTTCTACAGTGCCCGTAACAATGACTATATATCTATTGAATGATTCAAGTTTTATTAAGCCAATGGATTTAATAGTAACGTTTGTCTAGGATATTTCCTAGCATACATGTCCAGAACTGCTTGGATGTCAATGTCAATATCCTCGTGGACAAACAGCAGAACTTAGGCACTAAATCGATCCTCACTCATAGAACTTCTGAAGGAATTCTTCGCGAATCGGAGAGAAGCGTTTGCTCTCTCTACTGAACTGGCCGCTACGGACGTAAGTAATAACAAATTAGGTTTTTCCGTCTGTGAAGACCATTGCCTTTGCCACAAATTAAATTCTTGTTCAGAGCTTGAAGCCATTGGCAAATCATCCTTGTACACCGCCAAGATATCGTCTAAAACCTCTCTGTTGGTATGCTCTAAATGAGCTGGTATCAAAGCCATCGCTTTAACTGCCTTCTGAGATAGACTACTAAATCGACTACTGTACTCCTGAATCATAGCATCAATATATGGCAAATATACGGCTCTTTTGTAGTAGAATTGCGGAGTATCTCCCGGAACGTTACTTCGCTGAGTCTGTCTACCACAGCGGTGGAGTATATAACAAGTTCGGTATCTGCTAATTCGGCCATCTGTTCAGCTTTTTGATAAATATTATCATACTCTGTATCATTTGCCGATATCAACACGCTCTCAATGTTATCTACCATTGAGTAACCTTGAAGTAAGTCTAATGCAGTGCTTTGTAATTTCCCACTCGAACCATTCAAATAACCGTAAATGTACATGGCAGTTTGGAAACATACAATAAAGGTTGTATCTGTAATACGCTTTAGAAGTCCCTGAGACTCTGTTACGGCTTTGGTATCCCAACTTCTTTCTGTACCGATCGCTGACAATCAATAATGGGTTGATACATTGCTTTAAAACTTGTATTGTAGTAAACTTCTCTACACATCTCGTTTCACAAAAGATTTTAAACTTAAAGCATAATATGGATTTCTTTTACTTTGCTGCTTTTGCATAGTTCTAGGTTCAAATCATGTGAACTACAGTAGTGGTAAACGGCCTTTAGAGAGTGTTCACGGAACTTGGCAGAACAACCATGATATTTTCCCCGACATGTTGCCGGCGCCGTCCATAGTTTGAGGCGTGCAAAGTTGATTATCTAATCCAGCATTACTAAGAGACCCAATAAGTTTGCTTGCAATCTCTACTCCATTAATAGTTTCGCATTCGATAAATTCTAATAAGAGCTCCTTTGGATGCCCATCGACAGTATCACATTGTATTCCATGTTAAGGGCCAATAGCTTGTGCTCTAACTTCGCCCACAATCCTGTTCTGAGTGTATGTAATCCCTTAAACACAATAGTAATTCGTTTTGTGACGTATTGGAAGTGTAGGTAGCGTTTTTCTTACATGAGTTGAGATGTTTCTCTAGAATTGAATCACTACCGTCGACTCTGAAATTTAGTAATTCTTTGAAATTTCCTTTGTTGGTACTGCTTCCCTTATCAATATCATCATCCCTGTGGCCACGCAAGGCAATACCTTGTCGACCGCAAAATACCAATGACTTAATTATGGACATGAGTATCTGACGGTTTCGCTCAATAATTGCTTAGTTTCCAGAAGTAAGTGTTGCATCAATTCTTGATGAAGGCTCAAGATGTAGAGTACGAAAAGCCTCAAGTTTTGTCATCGGTGACAGATCGATAGATGATAGTATGTTGTAGCATGCATTTTCAAATCTTCTTTTGCGTGTTTCCACTCGCTGTAGGGTCCTCGTATCAATTTGATGGGTCGTCTATGCGATGAATCCGGAAACAACCGGCAGGGCAAAGAATAGAGACCACCTTGATAAACGGAATATGATATGAAGTTGAAAACGGAGATCCATTCCCGCACACATGATCTTTTAAAATTTCCAGATTTCCTTCTTTTATCCGCGTAATTTTTGACGGGAACTTGAAGGAAATATGTGGTTCTCTTTGACAGTATAAACGGTATTTCATTTCACCTGGAGCATCATGATCATAGTCATGAAGATCACATAAAACAAGAGCTGCACTACTCAACTGAGTTTTTGTATTTATATTATCAACAGGAACGTCGTCGTTCTCTTCATGGTCACAATGATCATTTGTATTTTGCTGGAATTGAGTCACAGGTGTACTTTGTTCACTGCTTGTTGCTGCATTTTGTTCTTTCACTTGTGAATCTACTCCAGCTTCGACCGAAGGCTCTTGAACGTCACGATATGGTCACTCGGTGAGTGTACAGTATCTAGTGGATTTCATGCTATAGAATGGCATATCTAACGAAGATAGCGACTCACACATTTCTCTGATATAAGTAACTAGCTGATCTAAGGAACGAAATCTAAGTAAAACAGCTTTCCCATCTGGGACCGATTTTCTAGATTCATCTCTGCTATGCGAGTCTATTACCAAGTACATCTGATCATCTGTCTTTTTGTACCAATAGTACAACTTGGATAGCTTCCAACTGTCATAAAACACATATCTGATTCCTCACAGCAGCGCTTAAGAGCTCCTCTGATACTAAAACACAAGGCGTCCAAGTCGTCTACTGCACGGGCTGTTGATCCGCCTCTCGACTCTATAACATGGAAGTGTAAACTTCTTCCCGCAATATCAACGGTACTTGGTATTTCATTTATAAGCGTATAGCCACGATGCGTGCATATTGAGTGGTAAAGATCTGTACCAAGTTGAAGGATATGATGAACGACAGATGGAGTAGATGGTTCGTGGGTGACAGATACCATGAAACACAGGGCGACACAAGCGCATTGTCTTTCACCATCTACAAGCATACCTTGATTCTGTATTCCTTTGCAAACCAAACTACAATCAAGTCACCAGCACTTGTTGTAAACTTATCTATATAGTAATATCAGGTAATATCTAAACTAAACCTTGAAAGACATGGTGCTGGTAGTTGTGACATAAAGAGATACAGGAACACCACAAAAAAATAATTAAACCTTGTTTTGCACATCGTTAATGTGTCTAAGCCAACTGTACATAGTTTCAATAATGTGAAATGAAACCGGTTAACTTAAGAATTACTTTGACACTCCATAACACCAGCCCCTGCCAAACTTGGTTAAGACGATGGAAATGTGAAGAGTTGACAGATAGACGGGCGGACCGACGGACGCAAAGTGAGACGAGACGAGACAGACCTGACCAATATTAGATTTTGCAAACGAAAATTTCTACTTTTACCAGCGATTTTTAAATGTCTTTTCATAATATCTGTTTTTAATTTTTTAATTTTCGGAGGTTGTGTCAGACTTTATATATGCTGTTTTCGCCGCAAACCACATTAATCAGAATGAGATGTTTTTACGAAGTTATGTTTATTTTCTTGCGATCCCATGTAATACGGTAGTACGGGTCGGGGGCCTTGATTTGTTCGCATACACGGAAACACCTTGTAGGTTGAATTTTAAAGTTAAATAACTTTTAACTTACCTGCTTTCTTAAGTTTTCAGCCAAATTCTTTTAAAAGCATGATGATTTCAACCTTCCCATTTCGTAAAAAGTCAAATTTTAAGCATTTTCCCTTAGAATTACACAGCATTTTTCGTAAATATCCGCCTAAGGAAGTTTTTAAAGATACATTAGTTTTAGATACATGACGGAAAAGGACTGGGTTATCGGCAAATCTAAAATAAATTATATTTTCAATCTTAAGCTAAGGGAGGTAATTTGATCAAAAGGGACAAAGTCACGTGGTGCAAATCATTTGAATAAAGTACCCTTGATTTTGCCATATGCCTGGACTGTTTTCTTGGCCGTGCCATGATGAAATAACCAACCCAAAGGCGGGTAGGGCACATTCACTTACTTCGTGGGAAAGTTAGTTAGAGATGTTTTGGAACTTCGATTATCAAAGAAATTGTTTTTAAAAACCGCAACTACAATGTAACAATTGTTTTTACTTTAACTGCTAAAAGCCTATAATATTTGTCATCAAACGCAACCTTCCTTTGAAGTATATTTATAAAACTTAAATAAACCGCAGGTCAGTTGGTTAGTAATCATGCACGCCCGCTACGCCCCCACCTAAATCCGCCCCTGCTTGAAGATGCCTACTAAGTAAATTTAAATAGCATTTACTCGCATCTCTGACCCCGACAACAGTTTAAAAAAAAATTCCTGAAATAGGTAACTATCTTATCATGAATATAAAGTCAGATACACCTTTTATATTCAAGCGTGTTCGAATCCACTGCTTTTTCCTATGAATTTAAAATGCAGGAACAAAATATATAATATCGCTTCAAATTCCATTATTGTTATATTTTAAAGATTAAACGTTTATATACTTACGTTCACAATTCAGTCATATTACTGGAAAACGAAATATATGGGTCAAGTGAAATATCTTTGTTATCGTTGATAATCTGGTATTATGGACGTGACAATACTATGTTGAACAGTATGGTAGTTAGGTATACTGCGCAGCCTGTTTACGGGTTTTGGGCAATTGAGAAGTTCCCAGTTCAGGATAGATACCTGGTAACGAGAGTTGGTAACGGGAGTAAAACGCATCGAAATCACGCAGAAATACATCAGAACAATTATTTGATTTTATTGCCAAATAATCTTTGGTGGCATCTGCAAATAAACGCAGAGTAAATTTAGACCGGTTGGAATATCGTTTATGTATTACAGAAAAAGACTTTGAGTAAGAATTGACCCCCGATGAATCCCCGACTCAACTGTCAAATAATCAGATTATTCACCATCAAAAGTACTACTTTCTTTCGATTACTTGAGAAATTTTGTATCCAGAAATTTAATTCCCATTGTATTTCGTAATGGCCAAGTTTGTATATGTGAAGAGAATGTAAAACTTTGTCGAACGCTTATGAAAAATACATGACCAAAATATCTGCTTAATTACCTTTTTCCATTTTGTAAGGGATATTAGATGATACAATTATATGCATGTTTCATGATGTGTTTTACATCTGTTCTAGTAGTTTGCAACATATACATATAAGGGATATGTGGCGGTAATTTTCTGGGTTATATTTCTAACCTTTTTTGTATACAGGTGTCACTTTGGCGGTGTTCCAGTCTTCTGGAACAATACCTGTAATAACTGACCTAAAATAATGATAAGTATTGGTGCAATTTCATGTGATAGTTTGTATATTAATAGATTTAAACACCTTTTGTTTTCTGGAATAATTGTGAAATTGGTGGAAAATGAATATTGTTTGGCAGGTTGCGCTGTTGACAAATTCTGTAAGAACCCCAATGGTGATCGGGGAATAGAAATATAGTCACTTTGGTCTCCTTCCGACCGGCTGTAAATCTCATGCCAAAGTGGGGCGTCCGTTTAGATGTGAGGGATGTATAAGTACACAGCCACGTTCAGTCAGAATGTAGATGTTAGATCCAAAGCCTCGTGTAAAGAGAGTGCCACGCTCTCTGCACATTTTGAGAACCCTTGGAACAACACTTCAAGGGGTCCGTAGATGGTCTGTTACAAGGCTTAATCTCTGTCCTATTCATTATATCCGCATTTTCCAGTGGCAGTACTAATCCTCCGACCTTCATTTCGGAAGGCCTTCATTACAAGACCTAACTATGGTATTTTATTGTTAATTTATTCTCGTCCTGATCATGCATGAAATATTTGCCACAGGACATTCAGCAAACAATAATCAATCAATCAAATTCTGTTAGAAAGAGGTTGGTTACCGGTGAAAGTGTATAGTGCACCAGTTTTTTGTCGTGGATCAGTTAGAATTTTGCCTTTTTGCTTAATTTCAGTTTTACCATTATTATCAGATTTTTTTTATGTTTTATGTAAGTCTTAAATTTGTTCTCATGCCAATATTTGTTTCATTTACTTGTATTTGTAATATGAGGCTTTCAATGCATTCCCAGTAGGATTTCAGTGTAAGTTTCTGTACCTGATGTATAACCTTTTTTTTTATAGTAAACGATGGATTCCCTGATTACTTTGATTTTTTATGAATTCAATCTCTTTTCTGAAAAGTTGTTTTGTTTTTTTGTTTTCATTGTAGTCAATGGCGACCATCTTTAGAATTTTCTGTTTTATGTGGGATGATCTTTAACTTTGTTTTAGTACTGTTGTTGTAAAACTATCCCACATGTCATTTAAACATAAATTATGCTGGTTTTCAGAGATTTTCGTATGAGGAGTTTAATTCTTGTTTTAATGTGTCCCAGTTTGCTTTTTTATATAACGGAACAACTCTTGGCTTTTGTTTGTTGGTTTGATGTAGCTATTGCAAATTCAGCAATTACAATTTAATGATCGGATAGACCGGGTATTGTTTATTTTATTACATGTTTGTTTCGTTTTGTTTTGTCAACTTTTCGTTTCGTTTTGTTTTTTTGTTCATTGCGTTTCGATATCGTTTCTCATTTTAGCACAACCTATTAATTCAACACGTTACTGAACTTAATGTTATACACATATGTACTTTCACGGTACTACAATCTGTCGATTCCTATATTTTGGCATTGCACAAGGTGATGATTTCTCTGACTGTTAATGACGTCTTTACACTAAATTCATTGGATGTTCGATGTGTACCGATTGAAATTTTAGTCTTAGATACATGATTCTTTTTATTGGTTGTTATTGGCTTTGAACTAGCTGTCAGTAACTGCGAGTACTCTCAGATCTGTACTTAGTGTCTTTTTTGTTGTGGTTGTGATGAGGGATGGATAAATACCCTGCCACGTTCAATCTGTGTTTTTGTTTGTTTTTCTGCTTTGTATCGATCTGATGAGGTAAGCCTTTTTCAACTGATTTTATAGTTTGTTCTTATGTTGTGCTGTTATACCAATGTCCCAGGTTAGGGGGAGGGTTGAGTGCTTACTAACATTTTGAACCCCGCCACATTCTTTATGTGCCAGTCCCAAGTCAAGAGCCTGTAGTTCAGTGGTTGTCGTTGGTTCATGTCTGTCATATTTGTTTTTCGTAAATTGTTTTGTTATAAAGTAGACCGTTAGTTTTCTCAATTGAATTGTTTCATATTTTCATGTCAGGACCTTTTATAACCGACTATACGGTATATCTCATTGACAACCATACCACATCTCCTTATTTTTATATTGTATCGGAGTTCCTCAAAATGTCATACTCTGCTTTTGTTTGTTTAAGAAATTGATGCAAAAATGATCTTTGCATCGCTGGCATTCCAGGAGTTTTGTATCTTGGTCTTTGTAGATTTTTTGGCATACTTTACATTAAATCCATTAATCCTGTTTTTTGAGTCATTTCAGGTATTTGAGCTCAATTTAACCCTTCTGTCACGTCTTGTTTTGTTGGACAAAATCAGGTCCTGTGATATCCTAGGTGTTGCATAGAATCTATTAATTAACTTTAGGTTTTCATTAAAGTCATCGATTTGCTCGGATACCTTTTTGTCTATGTTAGCTATAGATGCTAATTGAACTTGTCTGCATGTAGCCTTTTAATATTCTATTCGCCAGAAGTGCTTGGAAGTGTCTATTTTTGGTTTGTTAAATAAGGGCTGATAAACTCATTTTTCTTGTCACTATTTTTTGGCTCTTGTAATTGAGTAGTATGGACATTCAATAAATAGGACTGTACGTGATGGTTTAGTGCTGATTATTCTATCTTTTAAGTGTCTGTATTGAGATAATGTTTGTTCAATATTCTGATGTGGGTACTCCCTGAATTTCATGGTCTTTTTTTGTAATTTCACATGTTCCTAGCCAGATTAAAATTATGGGTTGATCTAGATCTTTGATTTTCTCTAAGAAGGACTTGATGTGACTCTCACTACCGACTGTTGCATCTCTCGTGGGTAACACTTTAAATTTGTCACCTATGGAGTCAAGAACAAAGTCTTGAAGGCCAACGCCTTTGGTGTCTGCGAATAAAATATTGTCCTTACTTAGTTAAGCTCTCTGTACCCTTTGATGATTTTTTTCAGCTCTTTGATAATTTTATGCACAGACATTATAATCTATGTATAGGTAATTATATTTAATTAAATACCATATATAGCACATGTTTTAAATTAATGTTAATACTGTCAATTTCATTATACTATCAATATATGTTTGCTTCCAACTATGCTTATGTTTCCCTGACCAACGCAAAGTTTGATTTTTTTTGTTGAAGTTATACTTTGATTGCGCAAAAATAAAATGATAGACGGGTGCCACATGTGGAGCAGGATCTGCTTACCCTTCCGGAGCACCTGAGATCACCCCCAGTTTTTGGTGGGGTTCGTGTTGCTTAGTCTTTGGTTTTCTATGTTGTGTCATCTGTACTGTTTGTCTTTTTATTTTTGGCCATGGCGTTGTCAGTTTGTTTTCGATCTATGAGTTTGACTGTCCCTCTGGTATCTTTCGTCCCTCTCTTCTAATTGTCTTCAATTAAACACGTAATCAATTCAAGAAACACCGTCAAACAAAAATGTAAACAAAAAAAATGTACAAAAAACATGGTTACTGACCGACGACCTCGAGTCCACATTTTTCTACTTTTTGGTTTGGATGTGGTCACAGTATTATAAATATGATGTAATATGATATGGACAATATGATTTATGTGTTTTTGGTGGTCGATGGGCATAGATAACCAACTAATAAAACTGAGAACGGAAACGGGGAATGTGTCAAAAAGACAACAACCCGACCAAAGGCAGAAAACAGCCCAAGGCCACAATGGGTCTAAAATACAGCAAGAAAATTCCGCACCGGAGGCGGGTTTCAGCTGGCCCCTAAACAAAATCGTATAATAGTTCAACGAAAATGGACGTCAAACTAAACTCTGAAACATAAATCCATTTTTCTCTGATTTTCCTGAGCTACAACATTTCAACCATGCTATAACCGGAACCTGAAGCAACATTGTTCTTGGTTTGGTATGTTTGTGATGATCAGATCACGAATTTACGTGCATGCACATCCATAATTTGGATAAGACCAATGTTGTCGAGTGAGTTGCAAAAGAATTAGTGAATGTGTTAGTAATATGTGTTGGGTTTTAGTGACATGCTGTAATAATTTCTATAACAGCTTTAAGGACACCCTTTTGGTCTTCTGTCAATCATTTTTGTACAATATAAACTACATGAATTATTATATATATTGTTGAAAGACAGCCGCGAGTTTGAGTTTCCTGCTGAAGCCGAAACGGCATGTTTTCTAAGAGGTCCAAGTAAACGAATATTGGAGCTTGATAGGCGAGGAAAGAAAGAACGCCAACAATTTCGGTTTTGTGCTTGTATATGTAACGTAGCGTTTTGAGAGTAATATATTCCGTCTTTCTGACCTGCTCTCTGATAGTTGGTCCCTTACAGTCAGCTCTATCCATTCTACGACTGTTCCTTCTCAAGATCATTATCGTCAGGAAGAGGTCTTATACTATCCTGTTCATCTCTACTTTCTGAATGACTCCTTGACCGATCAATTATGTGGGGTATTCCGACTGAATCATTCCTGGTTGGTCTTTCTGGCATGTCCGCTATCTGGGAAGTAAACGGTTGTTCTGTAGACGATGGTTTACATGCCTTCCATTATTCCAGGATGATATTATCCTCTTAGAAGTATTAGTGACAAATCGAGCAGATGTGGATGGCTGTGTGGAGTTTGATATCGGATCTGCTAAAGAATCGTTCATTTCAACTCTGTTTGACTGCACAGGACTTGACATATTCCTTTGTTGAAATGAATACGGTCGCAAGTTCGAGTTTCCTATTGAATTTGAAACGACATGTGATCTAAGAGGTCAAAGTAAACATATATTGGAGCTTGATAGGCCAAGAAAGAAAAAAGCCAAAATTTCGCTTTTGTGCTTGTATATGTAACGTAGCATTTTGAGTTTAATAAATTCCGTCTTTCTGACCAGCTCTCTGGTAGTTGGTCTTACTGGACGACCACAATTTCTACCCCTATCCACTACAGTCAGCTCTGTCCATTATACGGCTAATCCTACTCTAGGGTCATCATCGTCAGGTAGATGTCTTATACTATTCTGTTAATCTCTATTTTGTAAATGACGTCTAACCCGCTCATTTGTGTTACGTCGATCGGATAAATGTTTTTGGTTTGTCTTTGTGGCATATCCGATCTTTGGGGGGAAAGCTCGTTCTGTAGACGGGGGTTCATGTGTCTTATTTGGAGGTGATATTATCTTCCCCGAATTATTAGTGACAATTTGAGCAGATATGGATGGCTATTGGGAGTTTGATAACGGATCTGATATAGAATCGTTTGAAAATGGATCTTATATAGATACAGGCAACAGTAGTATACCGGTGTTCAAAAGTCATAAATCGATTGAGAGGAAACAAATCAGGGTTACAAACTAAAACCGAGGGAAACACATCAACTATAAGAGGAAATTAAAGGAACAACAGGAACACTGAAGTGCAACAAAACGCCAACATACATAGAAACGAACTATTTGATAACAACTGCCATATTCCTGACTTGGTACAGGACATTTTTAGAACAAATGGTGGGTTGAACCTGGTTTTATGGCTAGCCAAACCTCCCGCTTATATGACAATGCTAAAAAATATCGCTAAAATGACAACACAACGTGACAGAAATAAAGCAGAAACACACGCAAGAACACTCATCACAGAGAAACGCACAAACAAATGATATAATAGTCGACACAACATGCAAACCGCAGAACAACAACGAACATCTTCCATCAACGACAGACACCACAGGACATCACAAACAGTGACATAGCTGCTGCATGGGTTCTTTACGTGGAAAGAGCGTGGCACTCTATTTACACGAGGCATTAGATTTAACTTCCCAATTCTGACCGGACTTGACTGCGACCCTGTACTCTGAGGCAGAAAAGCCAAACATATTCATCCAATATATTTGCTGTATTATTATCTGTGCGAAACTAATGTGTGAAAAAATGAAAAAGCCTGCCGAGGGAACAGAGGCTCTTTGGTGAATTTTACAATTATGGTTTATAAAATACCAGTAAAATTTATGCAGCAACCAAACTTCAAGATTTAGTTATAAAATAGAATGAACCTTTTGTTGAAACATGTATTTTAAACTACCAGAAACATTTATAATCGATGGAGGTTGTTAATAATCTGAACATCTGCTGTATTCCCATCAGTTTAATTAATTTCATAATATCTTTACATATAAAAATAGTTAGTTGATGACCAAAAAAAAAAACAAAAAAAAACAAACATGGTATAGCAAAGAAATAACAATTTTGAGAGAAATGAACACATAAAAAAAATTATAAGACTTCTGCCCTCGGTTCTAATAACTGTTTTATATAGGAGCCAACATTTTTAACATGTTTCATGATAGAGGGGTTTGGCATTTCTTTTACTTTTTGTTCGTGGGTGAGAGACTCAAAATTATGAGATTGTAAACAATTTTTAAATAGATTATCCCTTAGTTTTTTGTTAATTTTACATTCAAGAGGGAAGTGTTTTTCATCATCCAGCAAGTGGTACAGTTTATATATTCTTTCCTTTCTAAGAGAATTTTATAATAGAGACCTTTTTCTTTTTATGGTCACTAATTCTCAACTTAGTGAAGTATAGAATCGTTCATTTCAACTCTGTTTGTTGGCACAGGATTTGTCTTATTCCTTTATGTTGAGATGAAGACGGTCGCGAGTTCGAGTTTCCTGTTGAAGCCGAAACGGCATGTGTTCTTAGAGGCCCAAGTAAACTAATATTGGAGCTTGATAGGCGAGAAAAAAGAGTGCTTGCATATGTAACGTAGCATTTTGAGAGTAATAAATTCCGTCTTTCTGATCAGCTCTCTTATAGTTTGTCTTATTGGTCAACCACCATTTCTACCCCTATCCTCTACAGTCAGCTCTGTCCATTCTACTTCTAATCCTACTCTAGGGTCATCATCGCCAGGAAGATACTTATATGTTCGGTCGAGTTGATGAATCTTTCCTGGTTTGTCTTTCTGGAATGTCCGATTTCTGGGAGGTAGTTGGTTATTCTGTAGACGGAGGTTCACATGTGTTATCCGGAGATGATATTATTCTCGCAGAAGTTTTAGTGACAACAGTTTTTTCTTTTGTTCTTGAATATGTTACGAAGTGTTTTGAGTTTAATAAATTCCGTCTTTCAGGCAGTTTTATCCATTCGACGGCTAATCCTCCTGTAGGGTCATCATCGTCAGGTAGAGTAATTATACTATCCTGTTCATCTCTACTTTCTAAATGTTGTCTTACCCGCTCATTTAAGTTCCGTCGACCTGATGAATCTTTCCTGGCATGTCCGATCTCTGGGAGGTATCCGGTCGTTCTGTAGACGGGGTTCACAGGCTTTCCATTATTTCATGCTGATTTTATCCTTTCTGAAGTATTTGTGATAAACCGGACAGGTGTGGAGTTTGATAACTGATCTGCTATAGAATCGTCCTTTGCATCTCTGTTCGACTGCACATGACTTGTCATATTGTAACGCTTTTTTTATAAATAAATATGTATTTATCAATGTCCTAGTTTAATTCGATATTCGGGAGGTTTATTTAAGTGAAAGAGAATAATTTATAAAGTTCAACATTTTATTAACGAAATAAAGTACGGGGAGAAGGCTTGACTTTGTCACTGGCCAGTGGTCCCTGGTATGGGTGGTCTTGCAACAATTTACACGGATGTAAATACTACTCGTAACATAGCATTTATTTTCAACAAGACCTTCATATAAAGGTTTCTATCATATTTGTAACTAATTTTAACCAAAAAAGATAAAAGGTATGACCCTCATTAAACTGTTCCTAAAATATACATATTATTTTTCCATAAACTATGTTTGTCACTTTCTCAATAAACATAGCTATATTAACACTAATTAACACAAATAAATTATTGAAGTCCACATCTGGTGACAAAATATTTAGTCATCGTCAACTTGATCACCGTCACCGACATTAGTCACCGTCACCGAGATTTAATCACAAAGATTAATATTTAGCACCGTCACCGTTAACTTACTAAAATGAGATTATTATTTCACTGTACTAACTTTTATACTCATAACATCAGACATAATTCTATTTGGTTTCTAATTTTAGTGCTTTATCGCTTTGATTTTACTATCTCAACAAACCCGAGCTATCTCCCATGTCGCAGTCAACCACACGTATATATATATGACCTATTGACCAATGACAGTTGCGTTTATATAATGACATCCAATCACAAGCTAT
This sequence comes from Mytilus coruscus, assembly GCA_017311375.1. Classification (NCBI taxonomy): domain Eukaryota; kingdom Metazoa; phylum Mollusca; class Bivalvia; order Mytilida; family Mytilidae; genus Mytilus; species Mytilus coruscus. Next base: position 111,218,438 of record CM029596.1, on the reverse strand, counting down.
GACTCTTCTTAGGGAAATTCCCTTAATGGTGTTGTAATTGTAAACGATGCAATGTTCTTCACGAATGAATATAATTCATGTGTTTTAAATACCACTTCAAATCTTCAAAATTTGTGATTGGTAAAAAAGGACAGCCAACATATAACGATAATTATAACCAATTCACATCAAGCATGTAAGTATCACCGAGATCGGAGACAGAGTTATGTAAAGTTTCCAAATGATCCGTGCAATTAGCAATCATACACAACAGAAACCCAAACAGGAATAACTATAAGATGCAAAATAGAACAATCGCAATACTATTACAGTCGTAAATAAAAATCTATTGCCAAATTTCAAACAGTACGAAAGTAAACATTACATGTCTCATGAACAATATCTACAGGTTTAAAAGTCATTCGAGATAACAGTTTTATAGGTATGTGCATAAGCATCGCCTGGTATATCAAAAACTTTTGACAACCCACTTCCAGTTATAAATCACAACAGGAAACATGGAATAAATAAGGGGAGCCGTCATAACATTTTCCCTTCCTTAAGGATTTGGTCTTTAAATACTTGGTGAGCCTATTTATACTGTTTAGGAAAAACTGAATAAATAAACTATATTGTATTCAAAACTCAGTTAACTGTATGTGAGTTCTTTGATTTTTCTCAATTGAGCTCACAGTAGGTCAATACTATGTGGGTTTCACAACAAAGATATTTTTCATTTACAAGCTCATATTTACTATTTAGATTAACAACAAACATCAAAATCAACAACATATTTTAAAAGTAGCTAAGTCTACAGGCACACAAATTATTCAGTCTCTCCTGTACTATTGTTACCAGTCCAGACAATTTGTACAATTTAGCTTCATGGATCAGCTTTTACAAATAGATATGCTAGAAAATAACTCTTTTCAACAATACAATTGTTCCTTAGATCGTTCAAGATGATCTTAAAGTGAGCTGGATCTTTATCAAAGAAATACACATTATTTGACGGACGGCACGGACTAAGAGGCTAGAGTTTCAATGGAAACACACAGGAAGGATCAGCTCTCAGAGTGTTCTTACTAGTTTCCTCCTTCATACCTCCAACGTTCAGAGTTAAGGTGTTTTCTTGTGTATCTTGTAATGATCGGAGGAAAGTTTCCACCAACTCTGTCCTAGCTGAAAAATCGACAGATCTAAGGGGCTCAATTTCATTACCGACATTTTCTTCTACCACTAAGTTTTCTGCCTTTTGTGACTTTTTAGCCGAACTAGACTTCTTGACTGGTGCTGATGAACTAGATGAAATAGACGATCCGGATGAGAATGTTAATGGAGATGAAGTGTTGACTGACTTATCTGTCTTTTCTAAGATGTTTACGTCTTTCTCTAAAACACGTAACTCTACTTCCTCTACTATTTGATTATCCCCTATTTGTTTGTCTTCTTCTGGTTTTAGACAGATGGTTATAGTTTCTCCACTCTCACTCATGAGATCTTGCAGAACATCTTTTATTTTCTTTAACTTTTGTTCTATTTGTATATAAAGGTTTGCTTTGTTTGGCGGAAGTCTGCCCTGTTATGCTGCCATTTTCTTTGTTTTCTGAATCTGTTCTTTTTTCTGGATCTTTCATTTAACGAACTTTCTCTCCTTTTAAACCCCATTTCCTTACTTGATTCTGTGCTTGTTTCATTCATCTCGGACAAAGAATATCTATTTCTTCTAGTTAAGTTCCAATTCATTTCCATTATTGTCGACCAAAATTATCTTCTTTGGCATTTCATCCTGCTTATATTTCTCCAGATCATCTTCTGCATCCTTTCCCCTACGCCCTGTACCATTCTGGAGGCAAATCATCTGGCTTTCATGCATATTGTATCCGTGTTTGAATTACGTGTCTGAAACAGCTTTTTGCATTCTGAACACTTCCATGCCAAATCTGAGACCCTTTCTAAGATGTGACGTTAAAAAAATCTTTTCAAATGTCATATCCTCGCATATCACACACATCCATTTACTCTTTAAAAGAAGAAAAATAAGAAAAAGGTTAGATACTTATAGACCTAAAATTATAATTATTTATTTTTTAACAACTCAAAAACATACAAATAGTCGTAAAACTTACTTAATAAGTAATACATGTCATACTTATACATGGTAGGACAGTTTATAGTATTCAATACTTTCATCATATCCAAAATATTTGAAAACAACCAACATACGTATAATAAAACTATGATCATTCAATCAAAGTTCAACGAGATTTGATAAGTAATGAACTATGAAAACCAGGTTGGACCATCATCACCTAGAAAAGATTTAAGTTTATCATGGTGACCCGCCTTTGTGTTCGTTCTTGGACCCAGCTGAATTCTAAATAGAAAGTCATTCAGTCGATGGGTAACAACAAATAGACCATGACAAGGTCTCTGATATTTAGGATTAACACCAACATTCCGTTTGTATTGGTAATACCAGACTGGATCACCTGGATTGAACAGCTTTTGAAATGAATATTATGGTCATAGTTTTTCTTCATAACATCACTACCAAAATTTAAATTGTTTCTTGCAAATTCACGAACCGTCAATAAGGTATGTTCATTCACAAAGTCAGAAATAAAACTTTTAGGACGGTCGAGAGATTAACCAAACAATAAATCTACAGGTAGATTGATTTCCCATCATACATCATTCTTCAAGGTGACACACTTGTCCTTTCGTGTTCAGCTGATCGATATGTCATTAGAATAGGCACAAATTTATCCCAATCCTTTTGATGATTCGATACAAAAGAAGACAACATATTTTCCAGGGTTCTCAGCTGAGCAAATATGGATGGCTGTTGGGAGTTTGATAACGGATCTGCAATAGAAAGGTTTATTTCAACTCTGTTTGACTGCTTAGGACTTGTCATATTCCTATATTGCTGAGATGAAGACGTTCACGAGTTTGAGTTTCCTGTTGCAGCGGTATGTGTTCTAAGAGAGCCAAATAAACGAATATTGAGGCTCGATAGGCGAGGTGTTGCCACTGAATTTGATAGGCGAGTTGTTGCTACTGATTTTGATAGGCGAGGCGTTGCTACTGATGTTTATAGGCGAGATGTTGCTACTGATGTTGATTTGCTGTGCGGTTTGATTAAATGTTATTGGCGAGGCATTTGATTATATAGTAAGAGTAGATTAAGCTTTACCACTACAGCAACCAGCAAGTGGTTTAGAAGAAGCAGTTGTAGACATTGTAAATGGATGTTTCGTTGCTGTCATCGGTCGAATGCTGGTATAAAATTCTCTAGACTATCTTGCTGTTGTTCTGGGTATGTTCAAAACAGTTTAACGAAAGTAAGCGGTGTTACGATTCTAAGGTATGGAGGATATGTTCTCGGAGACACTGGACCGGTTGAATTAGTAACACTGATACATGAAGATGAGTTATGTACATTTGTTGAAGATAAATATTACACGTAGGAAGAAGGCTAATGTTTAAAAAAATAGCAACAGTATGTAGAAGCATTGTGGCAAATTTATTTCTTTTACTCTGTGGAACGGAATGAGAAGCTGAGCTTTTTATAGCTGACTATGTGGTAAGGGTTTTGCTCATTGTTGAAGGCCGTATGTTAATTTCTGTGTCATTTGGTCTCTCGTGGAGAGTTGTCTCGTTAGCAATATACCACATCTTCTTATTTTTATATTGTTTCCTTATCTGCAGTTGGATCCAGTAGTTGCCTGAAAAATAAATACTACAAAACCATATAAACAAGTAAAAAATGGTAAAAACATTATTATCAAAGAAGTTACAATCATATTTTTTGTGAAATTTATGTTTTATTCTATTTTTGCTAGGTTAAGCATATATTTTGTTTCTGAACTTTGATTGGATTACATGAATACAACAATTAGATGTCGATTTATTGTAAACCTTTGCTAAAATCGTCTCAAAAGGAATTTAAACCTAACACTCTTGCAATCATCATTATAGTATCTTGTTTCACAACTGTTTAGCAGACACATAAAAATAATCAATCATACTATACACTATGGGTTTTGCTCATAGTTGAAAGCTGTACGTTGACTAATATAAAGCAGATACAATGAATAAGCGTTGGTTCGTTAAAAGATACTATGAACCCGGAGGATGAAGTGTGTCTTTTTTTACGATCCAACGTTTTTTATTTAAACTATTGTGTAATCGTCAAGTCGGTGGATGCATGTTTATTTCTTGATTTCCATCCATAAAGCGTATTTGCAAAATGCAAGATTCCAAAACGGTACAAGGCCACTGAAACAAATATTTGTAAACGATGGAACGGTATTTAACTGGACAACCGTCTCGGACGATTACTATTGTTTTGTGCATACCTGTAGAAGTCACTTTTATTCGACATCCACTTTTGGGAAAGTTTATCGTCTAAACAATTATCGAACATGTCTGAATTTGTTATTTAACAAAGAATGACGTCATTTTTGAACTTTCGACTCGGAACATGCGTTATCAGGTCAACTTCTAGTGTAAAAATTATTTAAGTAGCCAATAAACCCGTCTTTTTTATACCTCAATTCAGCTTCTGTTTTCTTTTGTCTATGACATTCGCTGAAATATTTCACTAGACTCTCATCTTCATCTTTTAAATTGGCTCTTAAATTCATTTGCAGTAAACCGTTGCTGGCCAGATAGCTTCGAGCTATGAGTAACTCCAGTTTCTTAAATCTGATACGTCGACAACCAGAGGTTTCTAAAAATGATATAAAATTGTTAAAGCAATATTAATGTAGGATTCGAATGATTTTAAATACCATATGAATAGATATAAAACAGAAACTGTGACATTTATTGAACTGAGATACGTAAACGTCATAGATACTGCTCGAAAAAAAGTTTACACTCATTGCGTTTGCCAAAGATTCAGTTTTCAGTCCGATATGATGACTTTTTGATCTGTATAATATCTTAATATAAGCCCTTTGCTATTTAGATTTTTGCCGATTGTTAAATGCAAAGTGACGTTCTATGCCCTCCGTTCATATCAAAGAAAAAAAAATTCCGTTTAATATTTTTTAATTTAATATATATCTATCCAAAGCCTTAGTGTTGGTCAAATTTTATAAACATTGAACATGTTGAAAGGTGAGGAAGGTCTCACGTTCGTTTTAGCGGTCATCATTTTTTTGCAAATCTTTTGCAATATATTTTGACTATCAAAAAATTCGAAAATATCTGATATGGCTTCCTCTAATGGTTAAATATTTTTACATGTTACTTAAGTGTACATTTTGTTTTCAAATGCGTGTCTTGGGTGGTCATGGTTTCTAAAGAAGTATTCTGGATACTGTTTTATTGCTAAATTATAATTAGAAAATCGTGATATATGTTAATCTTGCCAGCGGCCGATTGAATATTAAGTACCTGTCTTTATAAGAATCATGCAGGTTCCAGTTGATGGGTGATTCATGACCCCTCTTCAAATGTCTTTATATTTTGTTTATGAAGAAGGTATGGTATGAAAATAAGTTTCATATATTATTTTTTTTCTTTTGAACCTTGGTTGCCATGGAAACCATCCTTACAAAATTTTGCCAAAATACGTACAAAAGTAGCCTTTGAAAATTGAAATATAAGGGATTTTAATGAACCATTGAAATAAAGTGAATCAATACAAACAATAAGTATATTTACAGTATTGACAAACAAAACCCCAAACTATACAAAAACGTTAAAATTTTGAATTTACTACATAGTTTGTTTTCATAGCAACCATTTAAAAATGTGTTAAAATTCGAAAATGAAAATGTCAAAAACTCCTTAATTTTAAATCTGTTTATCTCCCAAGACCAACAATACAATTACATGTCAGTGACAAATTTTGAAAGACAACATTCTATATATTCATAAAATAAAAAGAAAGTCGTGTGTTTTTTTTTCTTTAAAAAAATAATTTTAGTCAAAAATTGTCAATTTTCACCAAAATTCAGATTACCAAACACATGAATAATCAAACATTTTGAACTTATAAAAAGCTAAAATATTCCATTTGTATGTGCAATTCTGACACACAGTTGTTAATTTTAAACTAGAATATATGACTAATGAAGAGATACTTGTACAAAACGAAAACTCATCACTCTTGGTATGGTGCACCCCCCTTTTTTTTAGAAAAAAAAATTTTTTCAAAATTATAAAATTTGTTGAAAAAAATGTGGAATCTTATTGTGTTTACTTGTGAACTAAGCATTTTAAGAATTTAAGCATAACATTACTTCTATAGTTATATGTAAGATTTCTCAGAAGTTTGAAAAAATGGTAATACGCATAACCCGTTGTCGTGCCTGGGATTGATGCTGTTAGTGAAAAAGAATAATATTGAACTCCAAAAACATTTAAGTCTATGTATAAAAATAAGAGGATGTGTTGTAATTGCCAATGAGAAAACTCTCCGCTAGAGACCAAATGACATAGAAATGAACAACCACAGGTCATCGTACAGCCTTCAACAATGAGCATAACATGATTGTCTGTAAAACAAATCTTAATGAACAATTTAAAAAAAATTGCCCTAGACTAAGATCTGCTAAACAAGAATGCACACCCTGAAATGTCTGGTTGGTTTTATTTATCAATGAATTACTTTTGAAACTCTGTTATATAAAGATTTTAATACAAGTATCATATTAACTTAACATTATCAATATTCTAAGAAAATGAGGTCAGGGTAAGATGAACTATGTCAGACAGACGAAAGAGAGAGAACGGAAACGAAATATTCAGCAATTTTTCCATTTTTAAAGGGACATAACTCATTAACAGTACAAGTGACACCAATAAAATTCAAACTAGATCTGTATTTTATGGTAATAAGCATTGTGTATAAGTTTCAAAACATTTGGTTGTGGCTAACTTAAGTTAGCGAACGGAAACAAAAAAGTCAGCAATTTTTCCATTTGTAAAGGTGTATAACTCTAGAACGGACGTACTTACGAACAAGGGTACAACTTAATGCCCCCTTCGCTACGGTGGGGGAATACAAATTCTATGTGTTCTATCTGAGGAAATATATATCAACGATCTATCTTAAACTGTGCAAGACTTTGTCAATGTGTGTATGGTATATGGAAAAGGACAGCTTGTCTATCAATTTTTTTTAAATAACCTAACTGAATTATTATTTGTATAAGGCAGAGTTATCGCATCTTTATAGTTCTCAAAACATATTCTCCTTGTGGGCCTTGAGGAAAATTAACCCGAATAATTCAGTCCCTCCCCGTGATCGACTCTCCCACTCGCGAGCAGTGGAATTTACGACTGAATTATTCAGGTTAGAGGAAAATTTGCTGGTCTTAATTAGTATATACTGTTTTGATTCTCAAAACCTTAGGACCACCATGTGCAAAGATCATTCATGGAATTTTGCTCAATTTTATCAATTGTTATATTTACACATTTGTATGCCCCTGCCGTGGCGGAGGGGGCATTAAGGTTTACCATTGTACGTCCCAAAGTTGGTTTCTGTTCTCTAACTTTAGTTTGCCTCAACCAAATGTTATGAAACTTAATCACATTGCTTATTACCACAAAACACAGACCAAGTTTGAATTTTGGTGGTGTCACTTTAACCGTTCTAGAGTTATGCCCTTTACAAATAGAAGTATTGCTGTATTTTTCGTTTCCGTTCTCTAACTTTAGTTTGTCTTTACCAAATGTTATTTAAATTATACACAATGCTTAAAACCACCAAATACAGATCAAGTTTGAATTTTGGTGGTGTCACTTTACTGTTCTAGAGCCATGCCTCTTTACAAAGGGAAAAAGTTGCTGAATTTTCATTTCTTTTTCTTTCTTTAGTTTGCCTCAACCAAATGTTATGAAACTTTTACACAATACTTATGACCACAATACTAACATAAAGTACACATTTGGTTAGTGTCACTTTTACAGTTCTTCAGTTATGTCCGTTTATAACTTTTATGATATGCAAGCGGGAGCATCATCTGTGTCCAATGGACACATTCCGCATTTATTTCAAGCTCTTTTGCATAAGTTAGATTCATTATATATTAGAATAGAAAGAACGGTTCTGTAGTTCTTCTTCAATTTCAATTTTGACACAGTTAAATCGACATAGTGACAAATAAGTGTTTGCATAAGGGTTTCGATACATGTCGAATTACATGGGAGGTAAATAGTAACAGCCATTATGTGTACATAATCTGACTCTGCGCAATAGTATACTAGTCAACAAAAGAAACGATACAAGGCAATGTATTAAATTTTCCATATATAATGAAATTGGAACACTGTACCAAACTTAATAACTGTCCCATTGGTCTAATTTTTACAGAGTGTTATTTTTTTTATCAAAACCACTGATTTAAGACAAAAGACCGATTTTTTGTTTTTTTATTTTTGTTATTTTAAAAATAGTCTTTTTTGCCAAAAAAATAATAATCAATATTAGAACTTAAAATTTTAAACTTAAACATGGTCTGCTTTAAATTTTCATTGCCGTCCGTCCTTGTGTCCATCTGGCTGTCCGTGTGTCTGTCTGTCTGTCTGTCCGGTCCTTGCAGCGCTCTCACATGTACAAATCTTGTCAGATTTTTACGAAACAAATACTTTAGGTTAATATAAGCAACATCTCAAACAAGTTATATATTGGTGGCCAATCGACTTTTTTAAGAGGTATTACCCTTAAAAATATTAAATTTATGGAAAGTGGCCTCATTAGCGCTCTCGAGGGTAAAAGTTGTTTATTTTTCATTTTCAGTATATTTCTGATAGAACGGACGTAGTTTTTTAGTTCACCGTTCCATCACTTGGCGTCCGGTGTTAACTATTTCAAACATCTCCTCTGAATCCACTGAACCAATTCCAGCCAAACTTAAGCTGAATGATCCTTAGGATATCTAGAATAAATTTTGTGTTTTATTTTTTATTTTGTCAAAAAACATGGCCGCCATGGCTAAAAATAGAACATAGGGGTAAAATGCAGTTTTTGGCTTATATCTCAAACACTAAAGCATTTAGAGTAAATCTGATGTAGGTAATCATGTTCATTAGGTCAAGTTCTATCAGCCCTAAAATTTTCAGATGAATCTAACAACCCATTGTTGGGTTGCTGCCAATAAATTGGTAATTATAAGGAAATTTTGCAGTTTTGGTTATTATCTTGAATATTATTAATGACAAAGATAAACTGTAAACAGCAAAAAGTTCAGCAAAGTAAGATCTTCAAATAAGATTAATGACCAAAATTGTCAATTGACCCCTTAAGGAGTTATTGCCCTTTAAAGAATTTTTTCACAATTTGTTCATCTAGTTTGCTTACTTTAAAAAATCTTCTCCTGAAACTGCTGAATCAATTTCAGCCAAACTTGGGAGTATTTAGTATAAGTTTTGTATTTTATTTCCTTGTAATTCAAGAAACATAGCCACTATGGCTAAAATGGAACATAGGGGTAAAATGCATTATTTTGCTTTTGAAGAAAATATGACAGATACAAAGAACATTTAAATGGAATTTTTAAGCCTCTCATTGATATATATTGAAAAGCATAAATAATCATTGATGAAAGATTTAACCAAAAAATTACAGGTGATTGATTCAGGGTCTTGAGAGCTTCTTGTTTAGAGTTAAAATTTAAAGACAGTCTGAGACTTAGTTTTTTTGACATAGACTGAAATAAAACTTGGACAGAGGCTAATTTTCAAGACCATGAAATAGCATCTAAAAATTTCAATTTGCACAAAACAAGTGTATTTCATGTATTTAGAGACGCAGCAATCCTTCATTCAGTCATCAGTCTTTCAGCTGTTTTCTGTTGTTTGGTTGGATTGTTGTCTCTTTGACACATTCCCCAGTTCTGAAAAAAATCTTATATCTAAAAATGGGGAAGGAGGTACTATCATTGCCCTAACCCTTTGAATAAATTTCATGCTTCAATGCTCAAAATGTTCAGAATTTAATACCATCTTTCTTTTAATTTTTGAAAAATTTTACAATTTTGAAAAAAATGATTTTTTTTTTTAAAAGGGGCACCATGCCCAGAGAGAAAAGTTTCATTCTCTACCAACATATCTCTATCAATAATATATTCTCATTTATAATTACTAAATTTGTGTCAGATATGCACATATAAATGGAATGATTTAGCTTTTTAAGTTCAAAATGTTTGATTATTCATCTGTTTGGCAATCTAAATTTTGGTGAAAATTGACAATTTTTGACAAAAATTATTTTTTTAAAGAAAAAAACACACGATTTTCTTTTCATTTTATGAATATATAGAATGCTGTCTTTCAAAATTTGTCAATGAAATGTCATGGTATTGTTGGTCTTGGGAGATAAACAGATTTAAAATTTAGGAGTTTTTGAAATTTTTCATTTTCGAATTTTAACACATTTTTAAATGGTTGCTATGGAAACAAACTATTTGGTAAATTCAAAATTTTAACGTTTTTGAATAGTTTGGGGTTTTGTTTATTAACAATGTAAAAACCCTAATTGTTTTTATTGATTAACTTAATTTCCATGGGATTTTAAATTCCCTCATTTTAAATTTTCAAAAGGGTCTTTTTTCACATATTCAGGCAAAATGTTGTTTTGATGGTTACCATGGCAACAGGCAATATACAGGGAAAATAAAGACAGAATTTTACTTATCTACCAAAGTTCTTATGATATAGGGCCAAAAAAATTACTTCTGTGACATGTCATGAATCACCCTCTGCATGATTTTTACAAAGACAGGTACTTAAATAGTGAATAATTAAGAACAAACCGAGCGCTGACTTCACAGACTTTAAATATCAGTATGAAATTTGCTTCTTTGTAATACACCGAAAAGCTGTGTTGAATATTTTACGTGTTAGTTTAGAAGTTAGTATGTTCGGGGGAAGAAATGTCACCCTACTCGGACATTTTATTTAGACTCCGATTTAAGTTTGCCTGGGAATTTGTGTAAAAAATGTGTTTTAAATCATATCAGTTCCGAGGCACTGACAACTATGGTGATGATACCCTTGGGGGCGTACAGTCCAACAGCAGTGGTATCTACCCAGTACTAATAAATGAAAAGAAGATTTTATAAAAATTTTCGTGCGTCCAAAACGCTTTTCTGACTTTAACTTCATGAGGAACGCTGAAACATAAACATTTGAAAGCCAGGTATGTATAAATAAAGGGCGACAGTAGTTTACCGATGTTCAATTCTCATAAATCGATTGAAAAAAGACAAATCAAGGTGACAAACAAAAACTGGGGGCATCTCAAGAACTCCAAGAGCATCCTGAGTGATTCCGGGTGCGTCGACAGGGTAAGGGTCTCCTGCTATGCATGCATTACAAACCATGCGTTATCATATTTAGTCATAATTCAAAATCGGATACAAGACACAATTATATAAGTTACAAATCATACGACTAGACTGGTATCTAAAGATGTAAATATAAGTATATAAAAACGTAGAAACGTTAGGAACTATATTACGAAGCTTGACTATCGTATTGTTTGGCTGTTGTCTCCTTAATGTTTATCCCTTAATCCATTTTTATACTAATTACTCGGCAATTGTGGAAATAATTATTATTTAAACTATCAAATTTAGGTATCAGGTAATATTGTTTACTATAATTTTAGTTATTACGATTACTTTAACCTTGATATAAGTTCACTATTATGTAGGTTATTTATGTATCTAAAAATAATCTTAGAAGAACATTAATCCTCGACTGAAATTTGTCCACAGTTTTGATGAAACAGATATACTTGAAGTTATTGCGTATCGACTTATAAACGACTCTATAGCAGTAACTAAGTTTATTGGTTAATCTCTGTTCATGCACTTTCGTTTTTTGCCATTGCTTTGTCAGTTTTTCTTCGACTTACGAGTTTTGGATGTCTCCTTTGTATCTTACGTTTTTTTTTTTTTTCTTAAAAATATTAAAGTTTGTTGTATGCGTAAAAGAAAACAACATTAAAAACTCGTGCGTGAGAAGCGCACCTCCGGACACACCCTTATTAGGAACGCCCACACCAAAACCATCTGAATACCAAGGATGGACAAATACGTTGAAACACTTGGATTCACTAGTATGTGATAGAATTAGAACTTGAAATAATAGCCAAATTCATCTTAACTTTTTTATGGTCAATAAAATCTCACATGATATACTTACTCTGAATCCACAATACAACTGATGGTGTATGTGTAACATAGGAACACCCAATAACATTTTTCTATAAATTTCATATAGTCCTATTTTTAATTGTTATTGTATTATAAGATTAAATTTCTTTTCAAGTAACTTTTTTGTCCAACTCCTTTAGAATGTCTCTTGACTTTCTCTTCATTTATATGCCACCACGAGTCGGTTAACCGTTCTGGAATATCGGTTTCACAACTGACAACGGATATGTACCAATTGTCGTAACTACAATCCCGTCCCCCTTTCCCCCCGAATGTGACCTACCGAATTAGACTTATAACCGGGTTTGTACTAAATGAGCAACACGACGGGTGCCACAATACCTTATAGCAGGATCTGCCTACCCTTTCAGAGCACATGAGATCAACCCTAGTGTTTGGTGGCGTTCGTGTTGCTCAGTCTTTAGTTTTCTAGGTTGTGTTTTGTTTACTACATTTTGTCTGTTTATCTTTTTAGCCATGGGGTTGTCAGTTTATTTTTGATTTATGAGGTGTTTTTTTTAATGTCCCTTCGGTATCTTTCGCCTTTATTTTTATATTTTTTAAATGTCAAGTTCATAATTATCAAATACATGTACAACGACCCACTATTTTTCTTAATAAGACTGTGTTGCTACTTTAAATGGAAAACATTACTCATCTAAGTAAAAAAATGGTATCCAAACTTGCCTTTAGCAATTTTAACCAATGAATTAATAAAACTAGAAAGTATGTCACTCATTAATTTAATGACCATTCGAAAAGGACGAATAGTTACGCAGTGTAAGTGAGTCTTTACAGTTCCTCAAATTTCGTACAATAACTTATAAAGAACACGACAATATTTGGTTGTAAAATTATAAAATCCAACCGTATTAAGTTTCAACTTAAACAGTAACTATTCTTATAAATTAAATATATGTTTGTTTAGTTTAAAACAGCGCAACATATGACTGTCTTTCATTATATTTAATTTTCAACGCTTCTGACCTCATAAATGTATCAGGAACTGTTAAATAATTTAGGTTCCCCAAGAATGCAAGTGCATTCAAGAGTCTGTTTATTTCGAAAAAGTTGTTTACGTTTATTTAAGGGCCAGTCAGTTAATTAATATTAATGTATTTTTAGGAGTCCAAATCCTCAACATATCTATATAAATAAAGGCGACAGTAGTTTACTGATGTTCTGGTAGATCGATTTAGAAAAAAAACAATCAAGGTAGTAAACAATGATAGAATCGCATATGCATCAAACGGGCAAAACTGTGTGTATCCCGATGACATGAATTAACTGCAAATCGAGTACACATTGAGTCAAAATGTCACTATCGGGAATAGGACAAAAGCGGTGAAATTGCAGTATGGGAACGGAGCTACATGTAATTTTTTTTTTATTGTTTTGGTCATTCGGGAGACTGTAAATCGGGGCTACGACATTTTAGATAATATACAGCTACGGAGAAGGTAAGTTTTTTAATCATTATGATCTCTGGTGCTTACTTGTCAGTAATATACTAACATTCAGGGGTGCAGAAAACATTCTTAATGCAAGAAAACAGGGTAAACGTTTAAATGAAACTTAAGAGCTCTGACCCAAATTACGCAAATGGTTAAGTTCATTCAGCTTGAATTTCGACTTTAAAAGTTTTTTTTTTCAAAATTAAACCTATTGAATAATAGTTATTATATAGTTTTTCCTTAGATATTACATCAATATGTATACAGTCACTAATAGTGCTGAATCTTTACAAATACATGATACACTAAATACTTTTCACTGTACGGTCGCTTGTCGGTAAATAATTTTCTGTATTGTCGCTTGGAATCAGTGTTATAATTTTAGCTAGTGTATGCATGAAGACACCCGATTTTACTATTTTCGAAAGTAAAAATCTCGTCTTAAGTTCATCGCTGTTGATGTAAAGTCTGGCACTGGTGATGTGAAGTCGAGTGCTGTAAAAAGGTATCATCTCCAGCGCTGGACTTTAAATATACAGCGCTTGAAGATATATCTACAGCGCTGGGCTTGAACATCTCTAGCGCTGGATTTTGGATGTCCAGTTAATATAACAGAGGCTTAATTTTTATGTTGCGGATTTCAAGAGAAGAAAGAGCCATTTCTAACAATGATAAGCATTTTACATCATTCACGAATCTATTTTCAATATTTTGAAGTGACGGAGGGCATTCATATTCCCAAGGTTATATGTCTCCATTCTTTTGACCATCGACACTTGCATTCAACTTCTTTCCATCAAAACAAATTTTGTATGTTTGAAGTTAGTCGTCATCGTTCTCATGTAATAGATCAATCATTTCGTGAGATATTCTTGGTCTTAAAATTTTAAGACTGTTCGGTGTATCTGATTCCTCTTATGATTTACGGTCTGGAACTGCAAAATTCAGGATTCAAATGTCTCTAAACATCTTGACCTTGATTTTTCATGCCACTTATAAATTTCAGAAACCTTCCCTTGAAAAGTGTGAGGCCTACTCTCCAAAACTGTTTCACCTCCGGGGAATAACGCATTTTATGCGAGTAGTCAAAACAAATACCACGAAACCACATTCTTAAATAACAGGTATGCTTTTTTTTAAGAGCCATAATATATCCGGCTAGAAGCCTATTGAACTTAACGTTAGAGTAAATTTCCTCTTCATTTTGAAGCGTTTGTACTACTGCTGGTAAAAGTTCATAAGCTCAGGTTAATTATTATTATCTAAAAGCAGTTCTCTTCATGTGTTTCTATAACGTTTTCTTCCTGATCATGGATTTTTTTGAAATTATCATTTTCCCATTTCTCAAAATTTCGTTTGAATTTATACCATAATTTTTCGTTCTTTTCTTGGTTGCTGTTGGAAAAGTGTTTTATTATTTACAAAACCTCACCATGATTTATAATGTTATGGTTTATTATCTCTTAGAAACCCCGTGCCTTCAATTGACAATACATACCTTTGAATAAATTGATTGAATGTTGCTTGCTTGTTTAACGTCCAGTGTCAATTTTTACTTGTATATTCAGGACGGAACATTTATAAATATAAAGAAGTAGCTGCCGTCGAAAACAGAGGGGAGTTTTATCTCTTTTTTTATGGTGCTTAAAACGTTAAAAATATATGCAGAAAACTCAACAGTTTAATTCAAAACATTGATATAAAAAAATAATGGGATATTCGAAATAATGACATTTTTGATTTCGATGTTCGTTTTAGGCGAGCTTTTCTTTTTTTATCAATGATTTATTTTCATTGGTTTTGTACTTTTTTCTCTAGTTTACGGATTTTCGAGTATTTGTCTCTATGATATAAAAAGAAAAACTACGTGTGTTTTAAAATGGTGTACGTGATAGAAGCTTAATCGCCGAATGACTTAATTTATGTTTACTCTTATTTTATAATTATATACATTAATATTATAGTGCAGAAATAGAAAACAATGAAAAAATATGCAATGTACTTTATTATTTTGGTCAAGCCATTATACAGAAAAAGTCCAAGTGATTTCACAGTAATCGTTTCAGCGATTGTATAGTCAATAACATTTTCCGACATTTTATTTTCTACTTAGACTATGGTTATTTAACCTTAAGAGAAGTAACTAAACTGAAAGACTATGTATCAGAAAAAGGTTGTTAACATGTTTGTAGTAACGATTGTTTTGTTTTCAGTTTTATGCAGTTTTAATCGCTGTTAGTAGACAATTTTGATTGATTTACTCGGAGCTCAACCATTTTAGGGAAAACGTCTGGGTACATATGTCGTTTTTAGTATTAGATAAGTCTATTATACATGCAGAATGTTTTCGTTGCCAAATCTTAAAGAAGAAACTTTATATAGTAACTTGTGTGTAAATCAAACCTTACATTCAGCAACTTGTTATCTTTTTCGAATGTCATAGCTCCACTTGACAGTCTTTCGAAAAACAAAAGCATTAGAAAACCGTACAGTTTCGTTCCCATACGGTGTATACCAAGACCGCGATAAACCTCTGGCTAGTGAATTGAGGCACTGCAACAACGTATTGGTCAATCAATTCGTGATGTTGACTGTAAAATGTATGTAGTGTCGATTTCAGTCGTTCTACCTTATATTTCTGTGGAGCACAACCATGTCAATAAAGTCCGTATATTAGTAAACATAAAAGAACAGGAACAGTATTTAACATGTATCAATGAAGTCCAACTTCGTCTTGAGATATGTTTGCAAGGTAGGTTTAAAATATAATTACTTCAAATCATAAGTTGAAGCCTGGTAAAAAATGTTATATAAATTAAAAGTCTATCAAACATTTACTAATTTAGAACTGTTTTCAGATGTTCCCTTCGAATTCCTCTAGATTCAATTGAATGATTGTCGTTTTGAAGTATTCATAAAACGTGTAACACTTTACATTGGCCTCATTGCTTGCTGCCTAGTACTTAGATGCTTAAGAGGCTTTACATTTTTGTGTGTAGTGGAAAATATTTCTACCGCAAAAATTGAAAAATAAATGTTTGAGGTTTTTTTATTCAAAATTCTCTGCTCTGTACAGTTTTCAAAGCTCTTTTGGTCGTTTTTCGTTTTTGCCATAGCATTTCCAGCTTGTTTTCGACTTATGAGTTTGAATATTCCTTTGATATCATTCGCTTCTCTTTTATCTTACCCTTAGATATCACCAATTTCTAACTCTGAAACTTTACTAGAACACATTTTTCATGATAAAGGATAGAAAGACTTACCGGTACATACACCACAGACATTAAAAAGTTCAAAACATACAAAGAACAACACTTAACCCCTTTTAAACAAAACTAGGGGTAAAAGCAGGTGCCCCGGGAGTATTAGCAGATTCTGCTCACATGTGGCACCCGTCGTGTTGCTCAAGTAAGTACAATTTCAGTGATGTCACATTCGAGGAAAAGAGATCGGGATTGTGGTTACGAAGATTGGAACATATCCGTCGTCATCTTTGAAACATATATTTCAAATTGGTCAACCAACTCGTGATGTCGAAGGGTATACTTCAACTTCGCCACTTGAGATCATTGGTTCAATAGCACCCTTGTAAGCAGCTAGCCCCTTTCAACGAAATCATGATAGTAAACGCAAGCTCTGGAATACCATATCAACTGGGTGATATATACCCAATATGCAGGCGCTGTTCGATTATTGCTACAACAAAATGAGAAGATGAAATCATTTCTTTTGTCGTAAAGATTTGTTCTCAACCGACCCTCGTTGTTAACTTCTAATTCAAGATACGAGGCTGACTTAATTGCATATGTTGTATCCTTTATTTCAAGTTGGATGGGATAGGTGCGTTGAACATAGTAACCAACATCTATTTATTAAGAGAGATGACATCATCTAGATAGCGGAACGGAACGTGAAGTAAAAGGATAATGCTAGCTTCTTTTCATTCTTCCTAAGAAGCTCATGTGTGAAGTCTGCCTCATATGAATGCAGGAGTGAGTAGACAAGAAGAGGACCACAGTTGGTTTCTGTGGGAATGATGATTATTTGTTAAAAAAACACGTCTTCAAAACGTAATAAATATGTTGTGAATAAAGAATACAAGCTTTTCAAAATTTCAGTTTCAGAGTATTTTTATTTGAATCGTAGTGATGTTTTACAAAGTCTGATTTGTCCCTTCCTTTCAGAGGTATTCTCATTTCTGGCTAATTCCAAAATCAAACGGTAGCCTTAACCGAATTTTTGCAGATTACAATTCAAGTTACAGTATGAAATTTGATGCGACTGTCATACAAGTGAGAGGTGTACAAATGTAGCTAGCTTTAAGGTAGATCATAGGTATATATTTCTTGAGACAGAATTTTCCTATACTTTGCCAAAATGAAGATTTTAGTATGCTTTTTTTAAAAACATAATAAAAAGAATGGGTCACCGTGCTATTTTCCAAGCTATGAGTCGTTGAAAATTACCAAAATTTGGTTAGATTGTTCATGAAAAAACACATTTGTGTGCATAAAAAGAAATCTATGAGATAGAATTTTGAAATAATTTGTGAGAAGATAGGTTTTATAATATGTTTTAAGAAAATAAAAAGAAAAAATGGTGTCACCGAACTTGTTTCCTTGCTACAAGTAAAAATAAAAAATTTCCCTATCAGTCCAGTATATTATTTTTACTAAAAGAGTTATCTCCCCCGAAATGGCTTATTTGAATAAATTGATTCCTAAAACACAAGATTTGATATTTGTTTAAATATTTTGAATTATACAATAAATCACCAAGTTTTCTTTATATAAATTAACAGTCTAACTAATAAATTGCAAATCTGTCGCCAAATTTGCAGATTTGGGCAAATAACTAGACCGATTTTGTACTGCGATGGTACAATCCAAGATGGCGGTATACCATGAATCTACCTTAAAACCAGGTTTAATCCACCATTTTCTACATAAGAAAATGCCTGTACCAAGTCAGGAATATGACAGTTGTTATGCATTCGTTTGATGTGTATGAGCTTTTGAATTTGCCATTTGATTAGGGACTTTCCTTTGTGAATTTTCCTCGGAGTTCAGTATTTTTGTGATTTTACTTTTTTCACACAAGTCATTTTTCTATCTAAAGACATACCGGGGATAAGTAACGAACATTCCAACAAAATTGGATTTCAGGAGAAAATTATCATAAAATCTTTTATTTTGACATAAACTTCATTGATTTTCGATCAATGAATGGGACAATTGCAAAAAAATCAGTGATGAAATTATTTTTTGGAACCCAAAATTTTAAATTGAGAGGACATTTAATTTTTACATAATTTTGTTCACACAAACAAACTTTGAAAATTTATTAAATGAAAAAATCATTTTTTTTTTCTTTTTGGGGTGATTAAATATTATTTTTTTTAAATATTATTACATTATTTGAAATGGTTGTTCTTCTTGAATAGTTTTGACCAGTAAACGACATCTTATTCAATATTTAAGTGTCTGGGGAAAATGTTTACTATAATTTAAGAAGTTTCTACAACAGTAACCTTGATTGCAGTTTGTAGGTTATTTACATATCCTTGATTGCAGTTTGTCAACAGTTTTGATCAAAAAGTGTCAATAAAGTATTCAAGTAAGATGTTTTCTTTTTCTTTACAAATGTGGCTTATTATATTCAACATTTCATTAAGCTTTTCAATTGTAACATTTGTGGCTATTTGCTCTTGTATTTATGTCGCTCTGCATTTGACGCGCATTGCATTTTTGTACTTGGACATTTTATTATATTCAATTGAAGTTAGTACATTGTGCTATCAACAAGTGTGAACAATGTCGACCTTATAAATACGCAACGCTTTTTTCGGCAAAACAAAACCCCAAATATTTTGATGTTGTATATAGATATGAAATACGTCTGTGGTTTTGCTAAAAAATGTAAGTGTTCTGTGTGACAGATACAAGAACGTTTCTGGTAAAAGGAAATTAAAGGTTATGTTTGTTAAAGTTTTTCTGCAAACTTATTTTATCCTGAAAAGAGTATCGTGTTTGAAAATTTTAGAAGAGTGGTCAATTCGGTGACTATAACAATGTATATAACAATTTAATTTTTTTTATTTTCCACGGACGGAGAACAATACAATAATATTATGTGTTGAATATGTGAACAAAATACCATAAGTATGGTGTGTTTTGGATTAAAAAGAGGTTTCAATCTAAAATTCTTTTTTTAAATGTTCTTATTTTTTAAACACAAACATGGACCAATCGGTTTTCCTTGTTTATTTCTATGTTGGCCGGTGCATTATCCTCATTGTTGTTTGAATGACCACTACAGTATGACACTTGAGATAACCTAATTTTAACAGTGACAATTTCAAACAAGGATTTGTTCATTTGTCTTCAGTCATTGGTTTTCACTAACAACAGATACGAACAAAATTAAAACTGATTTTTTTATGCACTCATATCAAAACTGAAACTAGATTAATTTTATATCAAAAGTAATTTTGAAGTGAAACAATGAATTAAAACAATATTGTCATTTGTATGATCGTACATGAAACTTCACTGATACTTATCCATGTAATTGATAAGTAAAAGACGAAAGGACTTTTTGTAAAGGAGGGGTCGTGAAAATCCAGTAGAAACACGTTTGTTGTCCAAAATAAAGCAGAGCCCTGGCATCCAAATCATGGTCCAACCTTGGTTGACATATGATTTTAAAGAATAATATATATGCAGTAGTCAACCATCACTCATCGTCAATTCTAAGAAACCTAGATGACAGTTTTTATCGTGTTGCTAAAAGACGAGAAAGTCACTTGACCTTTCCTTTTTCTTGTTGGAAAAAAATATTTTAAAACAAAATGTATGACTTTAGCACCGCACTCACCAAAGACATTGTTTTGGTTGAATTACTAATGAAAATAAATGAATACATGGAGATATTGTTTATGAGACAAATGTAAGAACAACAAACGGTCACTGTTCACTAATCATACCGATATAAGAAAAAGAACCATTTCACTGTTATTTCAACAAATCTGCAATAAAAACAGGGTGTTTTCCTTCAATATTTACAGGGTTAATATGCAATAAGCCCAATTTAAACGTGATCACCAGTTAGCATGCAAGTCTCGTGGCTATAATTATACCCCCGCTTTAAAAACGTGGGGGTATACTGTTTTACCTCTGTCTGTCCGTCCGTCCATTCGTCCGTCCGTCCATCCGTCCGTCCGTCCCATGAATATTTTTCGTCGCATTTTTCTCAGGAACTACATCATAAGGATTTCTGAAATTTGGTTTCAGGGTTTATATAAGTGTCTATACCGTGTGATGAGTTTTCAGATTCATCACTCAACAACGTCCTGTTTACCGAACACTTACATATTTTTACACTATTAAAATTATCTACTTGCGGAGGGGGTATCATCAGTGAGCAGTAGCTCGCAGTTTCACTTATTTCATATGATCTGTAGCCAGGAATGTACTCACATAAAACAGGTTTTATCAAACGGCTATTTTGTGCATGTTACTATTCAGGATTCCTGGGCCATGTCGTTCTTTTATTGATTTCGTTTTATTGCGTCTGGTGTTGGTGATTGGTGTGGTATCATGCGCTATCGAATATTCGTTTTGTAATTCCTATTACCCTTTCTATGTATGATTTCTTAATCAAAATTATTTCGAATTAGAAATTTTAAAATGAATGCAATCTTAAATAGTGGAACATTTATTTACAGGTGACAAAAAAATATAGGACATTACGGATTTACGTCAATTAATTACTCTGCTGATACTTTACATACAGTCTTTAAACATTATAGGTCAAAGACTGTACTTTGACCTATAATGGTTTACTTTTATAAATTTTGACTTGGATGGAGAGTTGTCTCATTGGCACTCATACCACATCTTCTTATAACTATTTAAAATTGTTAAGTTACTATAAGTGTAATTGGTAATAGAAGCAGTTAATGTTTTAATTGTAATAAATTTCTTTAAATTACCTGAATTGTTTAGGGGCCAGATTGCATTTGATACTTAAAACAGCATTGGAGTGCAAGCCTAAACAGAACTGAAAAACAGCAATATTCGTATTTCATCATCATTTTTTGGCGGAAAAGAGTACAGATGTACGCTGCTTTTGAGTTTATATATGTTATTCATCATTTTCAATTTAATGGTCAAAGTTAGAGTTGTACCTGAATTTATATATAAGGGGATGAAAATATAAAGGGGCAACCCAAAATTAGTCGATATCAACATAACAACACGACGAAAATATAAAAGACGAAAAAACTGCAGTCCACAACCCATTAAATAGAAAATAATGATTGAACAAAAATCCTATTTATTTACAATATTGTGCATATATTAACATGTATATAGAGCATATATTATTACATTTTGAAATGGAGATTGAACGAATTTTCGTTCTCTGCATTTTATGTGTTTTTCATGCCAAATTCACTACAGAAAGTCGATAATATCATGAAAATGAAAAAAAATAAATATGTGATTCACAGATTGGAGGTGTCATAAACAAGGAAATAAGACAAAATTTTGCCTTCTACAAATGCCATATATCGGGAGTACCCTGTAGACTGATATTTCAAATCGATGAATAAAATCATGATAGCTAGCATTTAGTTTCCCTGAAAATGACTTCAACTTTACAGATAAGACCTGTTGTTTAATCCCTCCCTGATGATGACAGAGAATGCAAACCTATAGAAAATCGAAACAACTTGCTGAAATATACTTCATTTGTTGGTCCTGCTGGAATTACATAAATATAAAAAATATGAGATCATTTATTTAACTGTAAATTAATTAATGTGTTCAAATATATATATATATTATAGAAAATGTTACAATATACAGCAGTAGTTATAGCCTTGATTGGTGTGTTCTATTGGTATAATACAAAATAGAATCCAGATGATGCATTTAATATCCAATTGAATTCGAAGTATGACTATATTGTTGGTGAGTTAGATGGTTTTTTTTTTCTGTCAATATTCTTTCAATTCACATTTGTGTTGTACAAATTCTGCACTAATTCGTTATTGTATTTGTCATTGTATTTGTCATTGCATTGTAAATATGTATAAATTTTGTGCTATCGCGTTTTTCTTTAACTTTTAAAAGAACTTCAATTATACATCATATGTTGTTTGCATTTGCAAAGGGAAGCGATGATTTTTTTTATGTAAATCTTTACTAAGCAGAAGCCTTACAATTTCAAAATTATTTAACTGTGTATATGTACATATTTCATTACTCAATCAAAAGTTGGATCTGGGTCAGCTGGATCTGTCATAGCTAGCAGACTTTCAAAAGACAATGATGTATCAGTGTTGGTTCTGGAGGCAGGTGGATCTGAACTAAGCAATGATGATATACGAATCCCGATAAATGTTGGAAGTCTACAATTATCTATTGAAGACTGGGCATGTTTTACAGTACCACAAAACAACAGTCATCGAGCCATGACTGATCAGGTTGATATATATGTTTTATAGTAATTGTGGCAACATTTTTCAAAACGAATGAAGAGAGACTGGCAAATTCGTGGCTAAAACGAAAAAAAAAACAAAAAAAAAAACGACAAGCAGTCTACAAAACACTATAAAAAAAAACTTGACTGTGACGCGCGGATGATATCGGCAGCTCCGGAAGGGTAAACATATTATTATCCACATGTGGCACTTGTCACTGTCCGTCGTGTTATACTATACGAAAACACTGTATTGTAAGTTATCACAGCGCATGTCTGTTACTAAAACCATTATGACAGGAGTAAATTGTAATCATCATCGAAACTTACGCAATTAATTTTACGTAGATATTGAAGTGATTCCGTTAGACATACTTTGAGGAGGTCAAGTGAAATTTGATCTAGATACATTATCCTGGTATTATGGCAGAACTGCGGTTATCTTCTAAAAGAATGTACATTTTATTTGTTAAATAAAGGCCACAGAAGTATACCGCTGTTCAATAGTCATAATTCGATTAAGCAAAAACAAATCCGGGTAACAAACTAAAACCGAGGAAAACACATCAACTATAAAAGGAAAACAACGAAACAACAAAAGCACTGAACTACAACAAAAGCAAACGCCAACATACATAGAAACGGACTATCTGATAACAACTGCCATATTCCTGACTTGGAACAGGACATTTTAAGAAAAAATGAACTTGGTTTTATGGCTAGCCAAACCTCCCGCTTATATGACAATGTTAAAAATACCGCTAAAATGACAACGCTACGTGACAGGAATAGAGTACAAACAAACGCATTAACACTCAGCACAGAGAAATGCATAACTAAATAATAACATGTAAACCGCAGAATAACAACGGACACCTCCCATGAATTTACGACAGCACACCAGGACACCACAAACGAAATATAAACTGCGCGTCACATAAATCTTACTATATCGCTTTGACAATTGATGCACAGTTGAATAAAACGGCAATAATAGCCTTTATACCAATTCCGAAATTGGCTTTGTAATTAGAGATCTATTTGTACGAGTTATTTCCCTTCGGAGGTTCTTAATGTTTGTAATCTGTAGGTTCTTAAATCTTTTAATTACATGTTATACTTCTTTAGCCAAAACAGTTTTGATGTATAGTATTTTTCAATCAAATTGGTTAAAACGCATACATACCACTTAAAACTTATCATGTTTTACATCGAAACCAACCCAGTTTATACGGTTTAGAATCATTCTATAATTAGCAAACGGGAACAACTTATGGTAAAAGTGTGTTATATTAGAATCAGATCCATTAAATCAATAGAAAACAATGAACACGTTTAAGGATTTTTGGTACATCATTTAATTTCATTATGAATAATCGTTGCACGGGATGGAGTTATAAAGAAGTTCTACCGTACTTTCTAAAAATCGAAGATGAACTGATATGTTAAATGTATTTCTTATATATATATTTGAGACGATTTTGCGTTTCCTATTGTAAATTTTCCTTCTTTGGACGATGATGTGTCTTAGGCCTGTCTTACGGTGTGTAAACCAAACTCGTTTCGTGTGCCCGTGTCTGTATTGATTTTTTTTTGTGCATCTGTTAAATCATTCAATCAGGTATTTTGTTACCATCAATTACTTAAAATTTCAAGTAATTTTTTTTATGATACATAGATTTGGTTTAGAAGTTTTTTGTACATGTAAACTTCTTATTACATACAGGATATCACATTATAATATTTACGGTGATGTTTTATGTAGAGTCTGTAAATTTAGATACGATTCATTTAAGCTCATTGGTTCTTTTGTTCTTGAAGATTACAAATTTAACACCACCGTAGTAAGTTCTTTTGATATTGTTTTTCGGTACTATCGTTGATTTTGTTTCTGATAAATTTTAACTGAACTATAGCACATCCTAATTTTTACGGAGATGTTGCTTAACGAGCCCGGAAATTTAGAAACGATCCGGGTAAACTAATCGATCCTTTAAATGAATTTATTCTAAAAGGTTACCAATTCAACACTGTAATTAGATCTTTGAATATTGTTTGTATTGGTATTAATATTAATTTTGTTATCAGTAAATTAAAATCAAACTAAATACTATTTTTATATACATATACACATTCATGGCTCTACAATCTGTCGATACCTGTATCTTGGCATTGCACAAGGTCATGTTTTTCTCTGACTGTTAATGACGTTTATACTAAATCCATTGGATGTCGGATGTGTAGTGATTGATATTTCAGTCTTAGATGCATGATGCATGATGTGTAGTGATTGATATTTCAGTCTCAGATGTATGATTTTTTTATTGGTTGTTATTGGCTTTGAACTAGCTATTGGTAACTGCGAGTACTCTCAGATCTGTACTTAGTGTCTTTTTGTTGTGGTGAGGTATACCTACCCTGCCACGTCCACTCTGTGTTTTTGTTAGATGTATTTCTATTTGTATCCATCTGATGAGTTAAGCATTTTTCAACTGATTTTTATAGTTTATTCTTATGTTGTACTGTTACACCACTGCCCCAAGGTTAGGGGGAGGGTTGACGCCGTCAAACTAGTTTGACCTCGCCACATTCTGTATGTGCCTGTCCCAAGTCAGGAGCCTGTAATTCAGTAGTTGTCGTTTGTTGCTGTGTAACATATTTGTTTTCGTTCATTATTTTCTACATAAATTAGGCCGTTAGTTTTCTCGTTTGAATTGTTTTACATTTCTCATTTCGGGGTCATTTATATGCTTATGGGCTTTGCTCATTGTTAAAGGCCGTACGGTGACATATAGTTGTTAATTTCGGTGTCATTTGGTCTCTTGTGGAGAGTTGTCTCATTGGCAATCATACCATATCTTCTTATTCTTATAAATATGTAATTTCAAACAGTTTTAAAAACATATGGTCCTATATTTGTCTACAAGGTAATTCAGTGGTTTTCTTTTTGCTGTATGTCATATTTGTTTTTCGTTTATTATTTTCTACCTCAATGAGGCTGTAAGATTTTTCGTTTGAATTGATTTACCTTTGTCATTTCTTGGCCTTTTTATCTCTTGCAATGTGGTATAGGTTTTGTTCATTGTTGAAGACCGTACGGTAACCTATAGTTGTTAACTTCTACGTCATTTGGTCTCTGATGGACAGTTGTCTCATTGGCAATCATACCACATCTTCTTATTTTTAAATTTATACTCATACTTTTGAGGTTTTTTTTTCAAATTTTCTAAGGCATTGCATCTATGCAATCCACCATCAAAAATGGAGAAAGGTACGGTACAGCAAGGGCTTACCTCAGACCTGTTAAGAAAAGGACAAATTTACATATAAGCCTTCACTGTTATGTCACAAAGGTATGATTAATTTATCAAATGAATAATAACTTTCAAGTAGTAGCAAGAGGTAGGACAAAAAATGTAACTGCTGCTATGGCGACAGTTGTCTCGGTATCAATTTTGGGTTAATGTCTTATCCCCTCCTGCCGTCAGATCAACGGAAATCTATATTATGTACACATGTCATACATTTATCATATCATGCGTGATCTTACCTAATTTTGATTTTATTTTGTATTTCCGAATAACAAACATGTAAGAGGATGGTGTTTAGTATGTAAAGCGGTTGTAAAAAAATATGCGTGGTTGACATTTACCTTATCACTTTGTTGTAGACGTTGTACGTCTTAAAACAATTTGACGAAACCATATTATACAATTTCATTTTATGCACTATCTAAAGAACCTTTGATGAACATACTTTTCGATTGCCTCCTTGGTATACAGGCAACATATACATATACGATGCAGATACGAATTCCTGTACATGCACAGCAAAAAAAAAAAAAAAAAAAAGAAAAGAAACACACAAAAAGCAAAGGAACAGCGCTTTTATTGCTGTTCTTCATCTCAAAGTCACAGTGAGGCCTTCAACACGGAGCAAAAATTCTCTCACCTCACTGCAAGTTTTAGACGGGCCGTAGCACCCACTTGAGCGGAATTCTTTGCAAAAATAATTTGGATAGACTTTGTAAGTTGTAACACAACCTAATCGGGCCCGGTCAGAAAAGAACACACTTGAAAGTAGTACATATTTAAAATAAAATAGTTCCTACGCGTAGGTGTAAATCCTAAACTATGTAGCATATATTTTTGTAATTAAGGTATCATATGAAAGGTGAAGGACTGGTGATCCTTGAAGAACACACAATTTACTGATAATTTTGAATAATACAAAAATGTATGAATGAATTCTAAAATTGAGGGCATATATAGCCTGATTCTCAGATATGAAGTGCCTGCTTTGGTGTATCCAAAATGCCGGTAACCAGTGCACTACGGTCTGATGTATAAATTCAGGTATATTGATCCCGCTTCCATTAAATGTTTTGAAGGGAAAATTTTAACGGTGATAGGAATGAGAACCAAGAATAGGTGGTGTGCGTGTTTTTAAAAATTTCAGTATACAAACTGTCCTAAATTTGAAAGAATGATGTTGCGCACATAAGAGAAGTTATCTCAAGAATAAATACACCATAACTTTAAAAATACAGAAGAGCATACATATCAAGCACGGGGAAACTTTCTACGGCCTCCACACAGCACGAGAAACACGAGAGAAACAAACTCCGTTAATATAATGAAAAACAAAATCCTGCATTTTTGTAATGAATTAATGATGCTTCATGAAACATACTCGGAATTAAAGTAACTAATATTAGAGCATAGAACATATATAATTTATACCTGCATGTAATTTTCTGTTGTTTATCTTTTGGTCTTTTCTTTTTTGCCATGGCGTTGTCTGCAGTTTATTTTCAACTTTAGAGTCTGAATGTCCCTTTGGTATCTTTCGTTTCTCTTTTTTTCCATCATTTAACTTTGTTTGTTTCCTTAACAGCATTTCAGAAGATTTAAGATCTAAAAATCTATTTTAATCCAGCAACATGAACATGAGTTTGATTCAAATCAGAAGCTGTCGTTTAAGTTGATCTTTGGTGGCATTTGCTTTTGTTTTGGTCAAATAGTTGGTAATTTTTAGCTTGATAGTTGTTTTTGTCTTTAAATGCAAATGAAAGATTTTCAAAAGTTTTCACAAGGTTAAATTTATTGACAATTGTTTTAGACTCAAAGACAATATTTTGACATATTCTATTGACTTCTGTTTTAGTTTTGAAAGCCATATGTTGACATGGATATCTTTTGAGTGTCGTCGGGTTGATGTTTAATGGACGTATGTCCTACGTCCCCTTTCAATGAAAAGGAAACTGTTATTTGCTTACATCTTGTTGTTTGTGGTGCGTGCATAACAGGAGACACTTATCCTGTCAACGCATCCGATCTTGGTCGCCTAAAAGTTCATGCAATTCCTGCGAACTTTGTGTGTTACCTTGATATGTCATCGGTAAACATGTTGCTGTTTCAAAACATACAAATTGTAGTAATCTTTTCTTTGATTTGGAATTCAAATCTATATAAATGTGTACTTCTGGATAATTTCTTTAGTAGATACCAGTTGTAGCGGACTTACCTGTTGGAGAAAATCTGGAGGATCATTTGATGTTATTCATGAAATTTAGGACCGGCCAATTATTTACTGTAACCAAAGATCGGGCAAATAGCGTGGCTAGTAAAATGTGGTATGAAATGACTGGAAAGGGTAAGGAAAATGAACAAGTAATGCACAAATAAAAATTGACAAAACACTAAGAAATAACAAAAGAAAAAAAAAAGGATATATTACTATATATCAATGTTTCATGTTTCATGAAAGTTGTTATTCCATAGAGATCTCAACTCGAAATACGTAGAAAGACGAAATTCTTTCTGTGAAAGGACATTTAAGAAAATATTCCTTTGATCAATACTTCTGTTCTGGAAGACATATATCTTAGACGTACTTTGTTTAAAAGAAGTCCACATAAATGAGGTAAACCCAATTTTCCTCAGACATATATTTACTTACATTGCCTGTTTAGGAAGTTATCATGACATTTATTTTTGTTTTGTTTTGTTATTGTTTCAGTTTTGAAATTTGACTACAGCCTGGCAATATTGAATTATAAGATCAACCAGGTGATTTGTGTGCTAGAGTTGCAAATTGTTATGATGAATTATATGCCATTATTATCATTATCATTATCATTATAATTATATTATTATCTTTATTATAAAACCAATAAATCTACTTTTGAATATAGCTATTATGACGTTAGTTGAGTTAGACCAATCATGTATGTGCAGATTCAGCCCGGTCCTTCTTAAAATTAGTATCCTGCTTGAAAAGTCTTATCTCAGCATTATGTTTATTTAATCAACAGTCAAATCACAAAAATCGATAAAAGAAAGATGCAAATCAGGAATCAAACAAAACCTCAAGGAGTCGCATAAACTATATATAAAAAGTGAGACCGGATACGTCGATAGTGCATTATTTTTTTGGAAGACTGCTTTTTTTTTTAAATTTCAATTGTAGAATATATTTTCGACTGATTTTGTACTTTCATTGTTATCAACCAAAGTGATGTTATTTTTTCTTTGTTTCTCATTTATGTATTTTTCTAACAATGTCTTTAAATTAAATCGAGAGTTTATGAAATGATTATTTATTTTGGCCACTGGAAGACGACCGCCTGATAATTGGCATAATTTGTGATGCAATTTCACTAAAACACGCATCCCTTCTATCATTATTTACATCTGGCACATCAATTTAATCGTATTTGGTGTCATATACTGATATTTTACTTTTTCAAATCAAAGATAAATTGAAAAAAAGAGCAAGTAAAAATGAGTTCACTTTAATAAACGTACTGTCGCATCCTAAAAGTAAAGGAACATTACAACTAAAAAGCGCAGACCCTTTCGATTATCCTATAATAAGTCGAAACTATCTACGACATCCCGATGATATCAAGGTTTTTATAAGCGGTATGTTACTAGTACTTAAATATTATCCTTTTATTGACGATCCTATTACAGTATTTTTGATACTGATATATGTCAAACTTGTTTAAGCATTTCACCTACTCGAAGTTTGTATAAGTTAAATAGTCTTTTAGACTAAAGATACTTAAAAAAGAGTTTATCTATGATGTGTTCTTACTCACAGACTTAACATGGAGCAAATCGAAATTATGTGTTTTCGTTTCTGACAAAATAATGATTATAAACAGCAATTAACCAAAAAATATAAAAAAAATACCAGGGTTATACATGTAATGTGGTACGTCAGATGCGCGTATCGTCTTTATGAAACTAATCAGTCAGTGTGGCGCTTGAAACAAAATAGTTGGAAGACCAAAGTTGAATACGAATATACAATAGTTTGTCAGTAAAGAACTTGGTGTTAGTTCAAATCTTTGTGAGCTTCTGATTAACTTTTTTCATCACTTTGAAGTTCATAGACTCTGGAATAGTTACAGCTTGACATATAGTTCAGACACCCGTGTATCGTAATTTTTAAATATCTTTTGGGTTTTGTTTTCGTTGAGTTGGTATCTTATTTACGTATACTTTAATTCCTACTACAAAAACAGTTTTTCCCATTATAAAGACTGGAAACCGAAAACGCATCGCTACTTTTATGATCAGTATGTTCAAATCATATCCTATACATAAACCTCACAAATTACGACTACAAGTTAAAAACAAACAGGCGTAGCAGAATCTTAATATAGAGGAATTAAAATCTACAAATCTCAAGATTTAAATTTCAAGATTTAACTGCTTTGAGAGAAAAATTAACATATCATAATCAATACAGTGATAGAATCAAAATTTGATTACTATTTGTTTTATCAATGCATTCGTCATTTAAAATCGCTTAAGATGGACAGAAAGTTGGTTCAGTAAATAGAATGACCAACAATGTAAACCAAATATGTTGTTTTAGGAAGTTGCAATTTATACTTCGTTCAATACTATTCTGACAAAATAGTGAGTTGCAATAAAAGTTTAACATATCTTTTGATGTTGTATAAATTGTATTAATTTCAAGATTGTTGTTTTGATTTATTTTAAAATCTTTTCTCGTCTCTCTGTTTTCTGTTTTAAAAATAAATCAAAACAATAATCTTGAAATTCATACAATTTATACAACATCAATAAATATGTTAAATTTTTGTTCCAACTGCGTGTAGTTTAAGCTACAAAAATATTTTTGTCATGTATCCGATTTCATCTGGATAGATACAAACGCCTGATGAAGCTAGTTTTTCTAGTGAAATATTGCGTATATCTATTTAAAATCTATTAGAACTTTTTTTTTCTGCCTATGTGTAGTGACAACTGGAAATTATACCTTGTCGATTGGATTTCTTATGATTAAGAAATACCATGCGTTAGAATATTTATAAAGTCCCGAAAAAATCAACCTAACAATGTTAGAGTAGATCTGATTATTTACTCCTCCCCGAACGGGGTGTGGAACCTGTACTTTACACTTTATACTCCTACGACAACACCGCCTAGCATTGCACAGACGATTTATTCCCTCCTGTAACTATAGCTAGTAATATCAGCTTTCGTTTCGGGAGGTGTTACCTTCTCGTAGGAATTAAAAAAGGACGTCTAAACGCAATACACAAAATATTTATAAGTGTACAGGAATGATCATCTATTCATCTCTTCAGTATAATTACAGGATGATCATTCCTGTACACTTAAAAATACTTTGTGTATTGCGTTTAGACGTCCTTGTATATATATTTATGTTGGAGTAATTTCAATTGTTTATAATGAGTATGACATTATAGAAAAAAATAATAAGAAATTAATTTGTTTTCCTCTTATTGTTTTATTGGTTTTATTGTAGAGTTAAAGGCATAAAGGATCTTCGAGTCGTTGATTGTTCAGTAGTTAGGCGTGAGCATCTTGCGAATACAAATGCACCTTGCATAATGATAAGAGAAAAAGCTGCAGATCTCCTCAGAGGAAAAGACACTGTCGGGGAATTTAGACAAAAAATAAAACCTTTAAAATTGTAGCATGTGTAGAATGTAGTGTTAATAAATATCAATTTACCATGTACTCTGTGCATGCAATTATAATGCAAGTAATAATGTTCAATATAAATACTTTTTACTTTTAAATGTCCTGAATATAAGTCTTACATATTCATACATAAAATCCAGATTTTAACCAAAATAGCCGGGAGAGAGTGATTTTCCATTAAGATGATTATAATTTGGTATATACACTATAAAACGTTTCAAATGATCTACAATTGTAACAACAAAGATGACGTAATTGTTGAATTCCCGATGCGCATGTGTTTTATAGCTGACTTTGGCTCCCTTTTTGTTTGAAGAAATGAGGATTCTAGCATGGATAACTATATCTGATCAAGTGAGGAATTGTCAACTGTACATTCAGTAAAGAGATCATTCACCTTGATATGAGTTTACTGATGTGTAGGTTATTCAAACATCTAAATATAGCTAACCTTGACTAATGCTTGTTAACAGTTTAGAAGTTACAGTATTGCATGACACATTCAGGTAAAGGCATTTTCTGCACAAAATACGTCTTTTTAGATTAATGTTATTATTTATTGAACTGTAATATAAGCAGACATTATGAACAATCTCCATTTATTGCATTTTTCTTACTCTTTTATGTGGAATGATTGAAAATACACTTTGTAACAAAACGAAATTGCAAGAAAGGACTACATAATCGTATATAATTATAGTGCAATTTAAACATGTTGTCTAGTTGCATTGTTTTTAAAAGGAACATACAATACCAAATCTCACCTTAAACCTTGATTTTTTCTCATACAAGTGCTACGGATCAGTAAACAGATCCTGGTCGACATGTGACACTCGTTGTATTGCTTAAGGGAAGAAAAATACGCGATATAAATAGTAACAATTCAATAAATGCACGAATGCACACAACGCCTGAGTCAATTGTCAATGTTTTCGCTCAAGCATTAATTTTACATTTTCTTGCAAGGAGGTATATTCGTTTAAGTACAGCTTCGTTGTCTACGTTTAGCAACATCTATTGTTTTTCGTGAGAGATGTGAAAATAAGAGATTGATTTTATATTTAAAAAATCGTTTTTTATTCCCTTAGAAATCACGGTTTGAAAGTTGTTGATTCATTAACCAATAATTTTGGCCCTAAAAATCCTAATTTTTTAGACTGCAATTATGTTGTGAAAACTTTATGAAAACGTATGTTAAAATGTCCAATTTATTTCATTAAGAGAAGATTTTCACATAATGTTCTAGTGATGTATTTGTGATGTCATAATTGTTGGTGGCTTTCATTAAACCTTGATTTTTATACGACCGCAAAAATTTTTGTGGTCGTATATTGGTATGACGTTGGCGTCGTCGTCGTCGTCGTCGTCCGAAGACACATTGGTTTTCGCACTCTAACTTTAGTTTAAGTGAATGGATCTCTAGGAAATTTTACCATAAGGTTCAATACCACAAAAGGAAGGTTGGGATTGATTTTGGGGTTATGGTACCAACAGTTAAGGAATTAGGGGCCAAAAGGGGCCAAAATAAGCATTTTGTAACTTCCAGACAATAACTTGTGTGTAAGTGTATGGATCTCTCTGACATTGTACCACAAGGTTCCTATCACAAAGGGAATGCTGGGATTGATTTTGGGGTAATTGCCTCAAAATTTTAGGAATTAGGGGCCAAAAAGGGCAAAAACAAGCATTTTCTAGTTTCAGGACAATAACTTGTGTGTAAGTGTATGGATCTTTCTGAAATTGTACTACAGGGTTCCATATCACAAAGGAAAGCTGGAATTGAGTTTGGGGGTAATTGCCCTAAACGTTTAGGAATTAGGGGCCAAAAGGGGCCAAAATAAGCATTTTCTAGTTTCCAGACAATAAGTTGTGTTCAAGTGTATGGATCTCTCTGAAATTGTACTGCAAGGTACCATACCTCAAAGGGAAGGCTGGGATTGATTTTGGGGTGATGATTCATAAGGGGTTCAAAAATTGGGGAGGATTTTTTTCTTTAAAATTTTCCATTTTAAGTTGGTTATTTCTGATTTATATTTAAAAGCAAATAATAATGATATGGCAGGAGATACACACCAAACAGGATGTGTAAATTATTATATAATAAGTATTGTGCAATAGCAAGAAATTTTCAATTGCACAGTATTGCGCAATAGCAAGAAATCTTCAATTGCACAGTATTGCGCAATAGCAAGAAATATCCAATAGCACAGTATTGCACAATAGCAAGATATTGTCAATTGTACAGTATTGCACAATAGCAAGAAATATTCAGTTGCACAGTATTGCGCAATTGCAAGAAATATTCAATTGCACAGTATTGTGCAAAAGAAGATACTTTGTATAAATTGCTTATTTCTTGACCAATTTCAATAGGGTTTTATTCTTGAATTCTTGGGGTTCTTTAATATGCTGAATCTAACCGTGTAGTAAGTTTTGGATTTTGGGCCCCGTTTTTAAATTGGTCCACATTGAGGTCCAAAGGGTCCAAAATTAAACTTTGTTTGATTTCATCACAAATTGAATTTTGGGGTTCTTTGATATGCCGAATCTAACCATGTATTTAGATTCTTAATTTTTGGTCCCGTTTTCAAATTGGTCTACATTAAGGTCCAAAGGGTCCAAAATTAAACTTAGTTTGATTTTAACAAAATTGAATTCTTTGGGTTCTTTGATATGCTGAATCTAAACATGTATTTAGATTTTTGATTATGGACCCAGTTTTCAAGTTGGTCCAAATCGGGGTCCAAAATTAAACTTTGTTTGATTTCAACAAAAATTGAATATATGGGGTTCTTTGATATGCTGAATCTAACCGTGTATTTAGATTCTTAATTTTTGGTCCCGTTTTCAAATTGGTCTACATTAAGGTCCAAAGGGTCCAAAATTAAACTTAGTTTGATTTTAACAAAAATTGAATTCTTAGGGTTCTTTGATATGCTGAATCTAAACATGTATTTAGATTTTTGATTATGAGCCCAGTTTTGAAGTTGGTCCAAATCGGGGTCCAAAATTAAACTTTGTTTGATTTCAACAAAAATTGAATATATGGGGTTCTTTGATATGCTGAATCTAACCGTGTATTTAGATTCTTAATTTTTGGTCCCGTTTTCAAATTGGTCTACATTAAGGTCCAAAGGGTCCAAAATTAAACTTAGTTTGATTTTAACAAAATTGAAATCTTAGGGTTCTTTGATATGCTGAATCTAAACATGTATTTAGATTTTTGATTATGGGCCCAGTTTTAAGTTGGTCCAAATCAGGGTCCAAAATTAAACTTTGTTTGATTTCAACAAAATTGAATATATGGGGTTCTTTGATATGCTGAATCTAACCGTGTATTTAGATTCTTAATTTTGGTCCCGTTTTCAAATTGGTCTACATTAAGGTCCAAAAGGTCCAAAATTAAACTTAGTTTGATTTTAACAAAATTGAATTCTTAGGGTTCTTTGATATGCTGAATCTAAATATGTATTTAGATTTTTGATTATGGACCCAGTTTTCAAGTTGGTCCAAATCAGGGTCCAAAATTAAACTTTGTTTGATTTCAACAAAATTGAATATATGGGGTTCTTTGATATTCTGAATCTAACCGTGTATTTAGATTCTTAATTTTGGTCCCGTTTTCAAATTGGTCTACATTAAGGTCCAAAAGGTCCAAAATTAAACTTAGTTTGATTTTAACAAAAATTGAATTCTTAGGGTTCTTTGATATGCTGAATCTAAACATGTATTTAGATTTTGATTATGAGCCCAGTTTTGAAGTTGGTCCAAATTGCGGTCCAAAATTAAACTTTGTTTGATTTCAACAAAATTGAATATATGGGGTTCTTTGATATGCTGAATCTAACCGTGTATTTAGATTCTTAATTTTTGGTCCCATTTCAAATTGGTCTACATTAAGGTCCAAAGGGTCCAAAATTAAACTTAGTTTGATTTTAACTAAAATTGAATTCTTTGGGTTCTTTGATATGCTGAATCTAAACATGTATTTAGATTTTGATTATGGGCCCAGTTTTCAAGTTGGTCCAAATCAGGGTCCAAAATTAAACTTTGTTTGATTTCAACAAAATTGAATATATGGGGTTCTTTGATATGCTGAATCTAACCATGTATTTAGATTCTTAATTTTGGTCCCGTTTTTAAATTGGTCTACATTAAGGTGCAAAGGGTCCAAAATTAAACTTAGTTTGATTTTAACAAAATTGAATTCTTAGGGTTCTTTGATATGCTGAATCTAAACATGTATTTAGATTTTGATTATGGGCCCAGTTTTCAAGTTGGTCCAAATCGGGGTCCAAAATTAGACTTTGTTTGATTTCAACAAAAATTGAATATATGGGGTCCTTTGATATGCTGAATCTAACCATATATTTAGATTTTTGATTTTTGGGCCTTGTTATCAACTTTGTCCACATTGAGGTTAAAAGGGTCCAAAATTAAACTTTGTTTGATTTCATCAAAATTGAACCATTGGGGTTCTTTTATATGCTGAATCTAACCATGTATTTAGATTTTGGATATTGGACCATAATAGGTAAATTAAAAAATTAAGTTCTTAGACTACATTCATTCTGTGTCAGAAACCTATGCTGAAAAAATTAAGTTCTTAGATTACATTCATTCTGTGTCAGAAACCTATGCTGTGTCAAATATTTAATCACAATCCAAATTCAGAGCTGTATCAAGCTTGCATGCTGTGTCCATACTTGCCCCAACTGTTCAGGGTTCGACCTCTGCGGTCGTATCAAGCTGCGCCCTGCGGAGCATTTTATTAGCATTATTTGGCAAAATTTAAAACAGTTTTTTGCAAAATTAACAGTGTCGCCACCCCTCGCCCACAGATATTGATGCTTAAATATTCTTTATTTACCATATTCCTTATTTTCAATCAAAATTTCAATGGGCAAGGGGTGGCGCTACATATGACATCATGAAATAAGGCGGTAAAGGTTACAATTTCAGGTAAAATTAACTAAGATGAAATCTTTTCTTATTTCAGACTAACACATTTATTATATATGAAGCAGACATACAATTTGTGTTATCATACTTTCAAAATAAATACATTCAGGAATACATGCACATAAGATTTACTCAAACAACTAAGGTTTAAAAATCACCTTTACATGGCCGTTAATTGGGGTTACTGGCTCTACATCCTTCAACCAATAAAATTTTCAAAAATCAAATTTGATATTACGTCTATAAGATTTCTTAAATTGCATTATTGAACAGACCTTGTACACAATTGTGCTTGCTAATCATTTACAGGCAAATAGACTTAACACATTATCATTGAAGATGCGTATTGTCTGCTATCAAATTAAGACATTTTGTGGTTTGATTATTTAAAACAGGCAAATCAGTTGGTCTCTCAATAGACATATTCACCATGAGCCGAAATCGAAACCAACACCAAGACCGATAACTAAAGCGAAACCAAGAACAGTTGAGTTTGTTGAAATTTCCCACTGTAATATCAGTGTAAACTCAATCCGTCTATTCACTGGTATTGTTTTAAATCTGAAAGTATTATATCAAAGACCATTTGAACTGAAAAAATTAACAAGATTCTTTTTTGAATACTTAACATTAATTCATCCTTTACTGAATACACTAGTACAAATTATACACAACTTAAGATGTGACTTTAAATATTATATACATTTATCAATAAATATTTTTCGTCGAAAGGACTGCTGCATAACGTTAACTTTTCATTCGTCTAATGAGATGATCTTCTTGCTTGAATCTTATCGTTGACATTGTTAAGTTTTTTCTGATCGCGGATGTACCATTTTAGATATGTGGCGTCGACAACCAAGTGACAACCACGAGGTAACGTTAATGCCTCCTCTCGATCTTTGACGCCTAACAATCTATACATCATCGCGTCATTTTTGTCACATAGAAAGCCAGATTGTAGACAATTTATATTTTTGAGATGTCTTATATAATCTGAATATAAATCTATATATGTAATGATGTCCACATAAAATATTTTAGGCTAATTCAAAGGTTAAAAAAAAAGAGAAAATGGAAAGGCACAGACTTATGTTTTGTTTTGTTTTGGCAATAGACGATATTCTTTCATATTGATTTTTCCAACCCAATTACTACCTGATTCAATTACTTATCAAGGAAAAATTATAACACTTTGAAAATTTGTTGCGTCTGAAGCGCTTTTCGAAAACTACATTCATCAGGAACCCTCATACCCAAAAAGTGAATGCCAAGGATTATAAGGACCTGAATTTGAGAGGGAAACCGTCAAAGAGCTATTTCACCAAAAAGAAATAACCAAACTTAAAAATGGAACGATATTTCTCATAGATTTACAGCACACGAATTTATCTAGTTCTGAAATACCAGCCAAATACATGAAGTTTTAATGAAATATTTTACATTCGCACGAGAGCACTACAGAGGACAAGACTGACGAATACAGAAGTAGGTCATATAAGCTGGCAGAATACTCTTTTGATTTTAACAAAAACTTAGTGCATAAAAGTATCCACCTAATTTGGCCAATTCTTCATCGAGTTTTAAATAAAGGCAACAGTAGTATACCGCTGTTCGAAACTCATAAATCGATAGAGATAAAAACAAATCCGGGTTACAAACTAAAACTGAGGGAAACCATTCAAATATAAGAGGAGAACAAACACAACAAAAACACAACATTAAAATGTAACACACACAGAAACGAACTATAATATAACAATGGCCATTTTCCTGACCTGGTACAGGACATTTTAAGAAAAAAATGGTGGGTTGAACCTGGTTTTGTGGCATGCCAAACCTCCCGCTTTTATGGCAATGTTAAATATAACATTAAAATGACAACATTACATGACAGGACTACAATACAAATAAATGGAAGAACATATAGGACAAAGAAACACACGAATAATAGCTAACAAAATGTACTAGGTTTAAAATTTAATACGCCAGACGTGCGTCTCGTCCACACAAGACTAACCAGTGACGCTCAGATGAAAAAAGTTTGAAAGCCAAAACAAGTACAAAGCTTAAAATCGATTATTACATGACCCTCTGCTGATAAGATTGGCAGTAATTGGGAATAGTTAGATTAAAAAATGCAGAAACCAGGATTTGTTTTATAGTTGACATTATCACATTCAACCTAAATGAAAATAAGTTATTTGAAATTTGGGTTCCCGAGTCACAACAATGACGCGATGACTTACACAGATTTATGCTGGCCATATGTCCAGAGGAGACATAGCGATGCCATCATGATTGTCACTTGCTCATTCACAAAACACCCCATTTTAATACCATATACATCTCAATGTGATTACGCTATCACGACGCCATAATGCCGATCAACTCAAACTGGTCATTGAAAAGACTTGAGAAAGAAGACTTAATAAAGAAATCCCATTAGACGAAAGAAAATGTAAAACATCAAAAGTAATATTGCACCTACTGTATAACTATGTGCATCAATGTCTATGCGGCGAAACATTGTTCATGATTAATGTGCATCATACATAAATACATCATACATAAAGTTATACCGACATAATATATTTCTTTTACTTTTTTTTATGTAGTTGTATATTACTTGATTAGCGTATTCATTAAAGGTTGAAGTTGTTATCTTCACTATTTAAATAGATTCATGTAAATTGATGTTTTAGTTAATAATCGATGTGATATTGTCCACTTCAGCGAAATATAAATGAAGATAAGGATTGAGATGATTAAAATTTCATAACTCTTACATGAACACATCACATGAGAATTTCAATTTTTCAATTACTCAGTTATCCTTGATTTCGGTTTAAGTCTCGTTTTCGATTTCGGTTTTTGGCTTATGCAAGTTATGGTGAAGATGATTGATATGAAGACAATATTTAATGACAAAACCTTGTAAAATAAACTTAATTCCACATTCATGAAAGATACGTGAAGGATTACAATTTTAATTAGACAACAGTAGTTTACTAATTTTGAGATCTCATAAAAATATTTAGAAGATACAAATCAAGGTAAAAAAAAAAAAAAAAAAAAAAAAAAAAACTGGGGAAATCACATGAACTCCAAGAATAGCAAAAACCGGGAGTAAAATCAAAGGAAATCCGTTCCTTCTACACAGGAGAGAGCCACTGACCAACCTTTGGCAGGTGTATTGGCAATCCTAGTGTAATCACAAAAATATCGAACTCCAAGGTATATTCAAAAAGGAGGAACTCCATAAAACCCCACAAAACCATAAGCTCGACCATATCAACCAACAGAACGAATTTGAAAACTGTTTTTTCCCGACTTTAGATTTTTCGTTTGAATTGCTTCACATATTTCATGTCGGGCTATACAGTATCGTTTTTTCACACGGTTGCCTATAATTGCTTTACACTTAATTCATTTGAACTCTGGTGGATAGTTGTCGTCTCATGTGCAATTATACATGTTCCACATCTACTTATTCTTATATTGGTACATGATCGGAGTAGAAGCATATGTAACGGGAGAGGTTCAGACTCACAATATCAGTGATAACATGCTAGTGGTCACTGAAGATTAGCTAACTACACACTTCAACCATCGATGCCCATTGAATATACCTTAACGGTCAATCAAACACATCTCCTTGAATCAGCATCATATGAGAACTAAGTTAAAGAAATTGCAATTATAAAATGAGGGAAAAAAAGTTTTTAACAATTTTTCTTTCCAATAACGTCATAATATTTAAAAGCATTTCAGTAAGAAGGGGGTCTTCGGGGCTGCAGTTGATATTAGTTTAGTCGAAATAGTATGCAATTACTATTTTCCTGTATGGAAACGGTCTATGGTAATAAATGTTCGAAACACTTAGGTTTTATAACCCAGGTATAGATAGTAACATCATTAACGGTACCAATTTTACTGTACCAGATACGATTTCCAACAATTTTCAATGCCCTTGAATTTCGTATTTGATTTTGCCTTTCATCTCTAAATTGTAGCGCCACTCATGAGTCTTTTGTAAACGAAAAGTCCTTGATAGTCAAAGAAATGAAGATATACCAAAATCTTTTTAAACTTTATTTTATTTCAGAAAATGGTACATACTGCTGCAGTCATTACAGCTTTATTTGGTGTATTGTATTGGTTTACTACAAAACAGAATCCAGATGACGCACTTAATATCAAAGTTAATTCAACATATGACTATATTGTTGGCAAGTTATTTAAGATTCTTTTGTTTTATTTCACTTACATTCTATAAATGTATTGTACAATTCAATTTCTTAGTACTATAATTTCGGAAAGGAACTGTACACAAAAGGTCGATCTCCGGCCTCTTTGTGTTCACGTAATTACAAAAGTCTAATGTATTTAAAATATACGCATATTTTGTAAACTATCTTTGCCTTGAACGTATTTTTTTTAGCATTTTGTAACTCGTTGATATTCATTTGAAATAATAAAAATAAAAACTCTTTTTAGGAGTGCCATATTTTTAAGCAAACAATAAATATCACTTAAACCCACCTCTCTCAAAAATATTTTAATGGTAGTGGAATCTTTATTTCTTCGTATATTTATAGTTGGAGCAGGGTCAGCTGGAGCTGTCATAGCTAGCAGACTTTCAGAAGACAATGATGTATCAGTATTGTTACTTGAAACTGGTGGATCTGAACTAAACAATGATAATATACGTGTTCCATTAAAAGTTGGTAGTTTACAATTGTCAAATGAAGACTGGGCGTATTTTACAGTACCACAAAAATACAGTCATCGAGCGATGGTTGATCAGGTACGGTATCAATGGGTAAATGTGTTTGTCTATTTTGACCAAAAAGTAACCAAAGGAATTTTACTCTCTCTCTCTCTGGGTGGTGTTATAAGTATAGTATAATAATATTAAGGCAATTCACTTCATCCATTTGCAGAAATCATTTTGGCCACGAGGTCGTGTTCTTGGAGGATCAAGTTCTATAAATTACTTAGCATTTGTTCGTGGTAGCAGACATGATTATGATCAATGGGCTACAGAAGGTTGTACGGGATGGAGTTATAAAGATGTTCTACCGTATTTTCTTAAAATGGAAGATATACAAATTCCTGATCTCTATAGTTCTCGTAAGTAATACATGTGATTTTATAGAAAGTAAAAGGAAGATATATTTTAATAAAGTTAGGCTTGACAATATTTCATATCGTCAAATTATCGGAATTCCTTTGAGTACTACCTTCACACCTAAAATTGCAGATTTTTTACTTTATTGGTTTTTCTGTCATTGGGAAACTTCAGAAAGTGGAAAGCAACATTTTGCACAAATCAGTCGATATCTTATTCATAATAGGAAATATGATGATGATATGTTTACTGTTGATAATCTAGACACTTTATTAAACATGCGGAAGGAACTTAAGCCTATGAAAACTTTTGATAACATCCAACCTTATCTACTTATAGAAATAATTGTTTTGGTGCGAAATTGAAAAATTTTGAAACCAAAATATAAGACACAAAGAACGCGGTTTCAACTTTCCTGTAAATATTTTTTTGTCTTGTCGCATCCTATGGTGGGTACAATTTACAGCATCCGTGGACAACCGGTTGCTAGAATGTGTGCAAATAAATCTGCTTATTGAGCTTTGTAATATTTCTTTTACAGAGATACAGACTAGGAAATACTTTTATTAAATAAGTTTACAATTGGCATTAGTATATTTTCTGTAAATATAGTGCCTTTCGTAAAAAAAATTTCTCACGGAACCTTCTATTTCATGTCAGGAATACAACTGAAATACTAAAAGATGTATTATCTAAACTGCACCCATTTTTCGACGGAAAGGGCTGGAGATGAAATGATATAATTCAACTGATTTTTATAGTTTGTTCTTATGTTTTGTAGTTACAGCATATCCCAGGTAAGGGGTAGAGTTGGGCGCCATGTTCTGTAATTGCCTGTCCCAAGTCAGGAGCCTGTAATTCAGTTGTTGTTTAGTTTTCATTTTTCGGGGCCTTTTATAGCTTGTTTGGCCGTATCGGTTTTTTTCTCATTGTTAAAGGCCGTACGATGACCTATAGCTAACCTCTACTTTATTTGGTCTCTGATGCGGAGTTGTCTCATTGGCAATTATACCACATCTTTTTATTTTTACAATGGTTGATGATGTCTGATCGCAGTAAATTTGGTAATTTCCTGATATCCCTTCCTCTTTACCGACATTATGTGGGAATTATTACTATCTATCGAAAGTTGAAATATTCGTAACACTAAGATTTTTCTGACCCCCCTGTACCACCTTGACTGTATTTGGCACAACTTGTGCGAATTTTTGATTTTTTATGCTCATTTAGTTTGTATTTGATGTGGCCTTCCAGCTGTTTATCTTATACAGCATATCACTCAAGAGGAGGATATCTACCTATAACTGAAACTCGTGTCTCACCACTTCCTGATATTTACAGTAAAAGTGCAACAGAATTGGGATTGAAAACTGTTGACGTGAACGGCGAAGATATGCTTGGTAAGTTTCGTTTCGATAAAAAGAACCAATGGTTAACCTGATATAGCAAAT
This sequence comes from Mytilus coruscus, assembly GCA_017311375.1. Taxonomy (NCBI): domain Eukaryota; kingdom Metazoa; phylum Mollusca; class Bivalvia; order Mytilida; family Mytilidae; genus Mytilus; species Mytilus coruscus. The sequence continues at coordinate 111,174,797 of CM029596.1, read as the reverse complement.
ATTTAAGATATATACAATGATAATATCAACACAAAATTGGAAAATGACAAAACAATGCACGAAAACGTGTCAAAAAGAAAATAACAGTAGATGTTATATCACTTGTGTCGACGTCCTCTTGTATTCCATAAGGACAGCTATCCCAGACAAACACTTTTCTGAAACTTTGATATCATAGTTTAGTGAGAGCATTCTCTGAAATAATGTTGCATACGATAAATCATTTTTTTTAATCTCCTATAGTAGACAGTATATTCAATGTAATTATCTATATGTAGTATTATTTATAACAATCGGTATCTTTGTATTATTTATGTTTGGCAATATTTAAAGGTTATACCTATATGCAGTCCAACATCAAAGACGGAGAAAGGTACAGTACAGCAAGGGCTTACCTCAGACCTGTTCTGGAAAGGACAAATTTACACATTAGTGTTCACAGTTATGTCACCAAGGTATTATTATTTTCTGATATTGATATGAATACTGACATATGTAGTGTTTGAAAAAAACTTTCTTGTCGAGCTGTATTTTTCATTGAGTTTAAGCCTTTGTTCACCCTTCTTTTTGTGTCAACAGCTTCCAGTAAATATATTTCCTAATACTTACTCAAATAAGCTGTTGGGGATTACTATGCGCTTATAAAATACATTATTGTTGTACTTTATAAATGAGTGTGTTCGTTGATTAAATAGTCGCCATCGAATGCGAAGTCTCCATATGCCGTTATTCAAATTTAGTCATTTCATTGATATTTCAAGAAATAGATTATAATAACTTGAGAATTTTTGTTTGGTTTCAGTATGTACTAGATAACTATGCAATAAGCTCATTTTGGACTAGCTACTATTAGTTATTAGTTGAGTATGTCATATATCGCATTATCTTTAACCTTTGTCGACAATTACCGTATTATACCTTTCATGTGTTTTATTTTGACAATAACTTGAATGCGAAGTACGATATGCTAACCCATCCTTGACCACTAGACATCACTCCAAGTTGAGATACTGTACATACCAAAAGCGTGTTTTTATTGGTTTCACTTGTTCCCTTCAAATATTTATTATCCCTTGTATTTCTATTTTTCAGATTTATTGAATCGAATTCTTTCAAATGTTCTTAGCTTTCTAAACGATTCAAATCTCGAAAATATTCAATGAGCTACCGAACATCACTCTATTCACTAATTTATTAAATCAATTCCTATCAGTTATTCTTCATTTTACTTTTCTAAGATTTTGATTGAACAAAAGAAGGCAATTGGTCTGGAATTTATCAAGAATAACAGAAAGACACAGGTTTTTGCCGGAAAAGAAGTAATTGTTTCTGCTGGGACAGTTAATAGTCCGAAGTTATTGATGTTATCTGGAATTGGACCAAAGAAACATTTAGAAGACCTAGGGGTATGTCAATTTAAATTAAAAAATTAACAGTTCAGGTTCCTGAGGGTCTCTAGGTATCATTCGATTTGGAGTTTCATATTTTAAGTTAAATCTTGCAATAGTTATATTCTTTATTTTTATCTTCCTTAGATACCAATGAAGGCCAATTTACCTGTAGGAGAGAATTTAGAGGACCACATGATGTTTTTTATGAAGTATAAAGTCAATCAATCATATTCTGTAACCAAAGACCGGTCAAATTCAATTACCAATACAATTTGGTACGAATTGACGGGAAAGGGTAAGAAATTAGAAAACATACAATGCATAGATAAAAAGATAAAAATTTTCAACGAATTTTTCTTGTTGTTTTCACACCATCAGTGCAAGAAGAATTTATTTGTAATGTCTTCAAATCAGGAAGAGGCTGGCCAACATGATGATGAAACAATAGAAATCCGATGCATGTCGAATCGATGCATTTCGAATCATTTTGAAATTCAATCTTAGTGAACTACCAATAATTCAAATTAATAAAATTCAGCAGATCTAATAACTAAGAAAAAGGTAAACACAGTAGGGTTAGGTATTTGGTATAAAATAGAAAATTGAATATTTAGTACAAACCATATCAAAGTCAATATCGATATCCTGTAAAAAAATTAAGCGTCTGTATGCATGAACGATAGGCTTGCATTGAAATATGCAATTGCTGACACTGTTTCCAAACAACGAGCTACCAGATCATGGTTAGTGTAGTTATTATATAATAAAGGTTAGGTTTTTAGAAATTTCTCGATAATAGCTACTATATGGTGTGCTTTTTTTGTTTACAAGGATGGAATTCATATTGTGGAGGCGAAGGCCACATATTTGGACAAATGAAAGACAGAAATAAAAATGAACCAGAATGGCCGGATTATCAGCTACAACTATCCAATGCTGCCCAAGATGAAGACTTCATTGAAGAAGGACTAAAATTAAACTTGAAAAGAGAAGTATGTGTTCTTAAATTGCCATTCCATGTCTTATACACCTTGTTACTAAGTTCACTTATTATATGTACATGAAGTTGTACATAATTTCATTCTACACAATTTCAGAAGCATAATTTATTCCTGCTGATTTGATTGTTTAAAATTAATGATTATATATATAAGTAGTGAACATATCCGATTAACACAGAAAACCTTTCTAATATAATGTGTTTCTATTACATGATACTAAATATTATAAATTGTACTCATCATAAACTTAGTGTAAACCATAAGGTAAGAATGATCAAATGACTTTGTTTTTTCTGCTTCTAAAAGATATCAGCATATATCTACATTGCCAACAGGACTAACAGCACTTTATTAACTATTCAAATATAATAAATATTTTGCGTTTCAAAAACATGTTTATGATCGTACATGACCTAATATGAAAATTATCAACAGAAAAAAGTAAGTTGAAAATATATTGCTTTTTTGTCGATATGAGATATCAATTTACGAAATTACATGGTTTAAAGTTTATTAGTCAAAGTCAGAGAGGGGCAATAGAAAATTCACGTTATGTGTTATAGTCCTTCACATGAAGTGAGCATTTTCTAAAAAATATTTAAAACCAACAAAGTCTCTATTTGTTTCGAAATACCAAGTTTTTTCCCCGCTCTGCTTACACAATTTCACAGACTTTTGTCAGTTCAACAGAAATAGCTATTGGATATTTCGTATTAAGATACGATTTGGTCCTTCTCTACAGTTGTGAAGTGTTATAGCCAAAAATACCGTATCAAAGCAATACAGAAAGAATGCTACAGTAGTTTTTCGATGATAAAGTCTCTTAATACCCTTGGGAGGATACAAATCAATGTAAAAACAAACACTGAGGGAATCATATACATGTTTCCCCAACCATGCGAATCCAAACTCAGTCAAAATGTTATAAACGACAAAATCAATAAATTTACGGACTAGACGATTATTTTGGTATCTTAGGAGCTAAGACCATAAAAACATTTCGCTAGTGAGTCATAAACCAATTTTATCGGTCAACTAATTCATTATAATGAACGAAACACTTATATGACAAAACCTATTACCGTCTATCGGTAGGTACAGCAGAACAAATAGGTAATACAGATCAATATCTGATAAACACGATTAAATAAATCTTGTCTTGTAATAGCAATCTGAAATGCAGACAAAAAACTGAAATACACGTACGATAACCAAAAAGAACTGAAATACACGATAACGAAAAAAATTCTTTTAATTAACCGATAATAGCAATCGGGAACACAGATTTTATTATATCTCCCGTATCCATAGCTGGTAAAAGGGTGTGTGTAGTGTCGATTTTAGTACTTTTTGTAATAGAGGTTTTGTGTTCACCAGCACACACCTGTTAATGAAATCCGTTTAGCGCGAATATGCTAGAATGTAACTTATAAAATTTGGATATGTTAAATCTTTTGGCAGAGGGTCAATTCATGCTGAGAAATGGGAGGTTAGCCATTTAAAGGTTGAAATTCCTACTTTCGTCATAGCTACTTATTTGAAGACGTCTATATGTGTTATATCAAGGAAATGTAAGGATTTAAAGCAGACCTTCTAGTTTCGGCAGTATTCCTAATCTTAAGTTTTCTTGGATATATCAGATACAAGAATTCTCTGAAATGAAGGATACTTGGTGATAGAACATCATCATTGTATTTCAAAGTGAAATAAAAAAACTTTACAAGATGCTTTTTTCATTTTGACTTTTATAAAGTTCTGTATGATTTGTGATTCGTATGATTACAAAACCGTGTTGGCCAGTACGGGTGCACAATATTTACCTATATGAATTCTGACCGTCTGTTGAAATATCATTCCATCAACCTCAACATCATGGTTTTATTACCACTTTACTATGTTTCCCTTCACGTTTACGATTTTATACGTGGAACTTTTCAATTTCAAATATTTGAGTTTCCAAACATTGATTTTACACTTCCTACTTCCTACCTCAGAAAGTTTAATTTCCAACGTCGCGCCTACATTTCTCAGTAGAGATTATTGTTTGAGACAAATTGGAATATTTTTTGATAGTTATGCTCCTTTTAAACGTAAATAAAAGTTATAAGGAAAATTAACCTTGTAAGCATCGTAAATCCTTCCTTATTTTTCAGATTAAAGATCAGTTAAAAAAAAGAGGAAGTAAGAATGAGTTTACCATGCTGAACATTTTGTCTCATCCTAGGAGTAAAGGAACAATACGCCTAAAAAGTGCAGACCCTTTTGATTATCCTATTATAAATCCAAAGTACCTACAACATCCGGATGACATCAAAGTTTTAACAAGCGGTATGTTTTAAATAAAGAGATGTGCCGCGCCTGGAATTCAAAATTACAATGTTTTTGCAAAAGAGAATGATTACTACGTCAACAGTATGAAAAAAGATATTTTTGTTTTTTATTTCTAAGATTGAGATACTTTAATCATTCCTTCCTTCTTCTTTTTTTGGGGGGGGTTGTCTGTAATTTTATCAAATGAATTTTAGACAGAATGAAAAGAAACAAGAAGCTGAGATTAAAAATGTTGTCATATGTGTATTTGTGATAAATATTTAAATCATTGAAAAAGAGCCGGGTAAATATTCAAAAACGCCTTTTATGCGGAGGAAAAAACTAGAGAGGTTACTATCTGTAAAGATGATTAGCAAACGAACTTTATCTGCTGCTGAAGTTTGAAATAACAAAATTTCATTGCTAAACTCTATTTCAACAAAGAATGCATCAAACTTTTGGTAACTAAAGATAGGTCTGTGTGCTAGATATAAGCGATTGAAAATAATTATCAAATATTGGGGCATTAATATTAGACTAATATAACCAAAAAACAAAGGAGATGTGGTACGATTCCTAATGAGACAACTATCCACTTGAGAAGTGGATATACCCTATTATAGGTCATCGTATTTAAGAATAGTCTAGTAGATATAACTTGAATTTCAAACTGTTGTCATAAATATATCATATATGCTTTTTTTTTTAATATATTGACAAATATTGGGGTTTCTGTGCAAATTGAGAATGCATTGCGTACGCAAAAAGTCAAAGGAGCTACAAATGATAAAGTTGAAATTGTAAGAAAAAATGTCAGGAATATAATGACCGTTCTGATTTCAAAATTATATTTATACAATATTAGTTTCTGTAGTAATCTTTATTTCCATCTGAAAGTTTGGTATAGCTAATAAGAAAGCAACCATTTAATATGTGTAATAAGTTCATGCCTTTATAAGCATCAGAATTAAAACCTTCAAAGTTATTTCGAAAGATTGAGATACTGCTCGTATCGTCCCCAGCAAGTCAAAATGGTCTTCAGACGTCAAAGCAATCTCGAACTTGTTGCAACCTTTCTCCGTTGTTCAGTTTTCCTTCATTCTTTAGATTATAGCCAGCGATTGATTGTCAGTGAAGTTGTTTTGATTATTAAGTCTTGTTGTCAACCAGTGATTCCATTTGTAAGAATATTATCTGTGTTGATGTGCAATTATTTTTTTACCTAAACATATATAATTTTTTGAAAAATATAATAGTATATAGATTAGCAGGGATTCCCTAAGTTGACACTCGGGTCGTTATAATCTGGCTTTATAGTTAATCATTAAAGACCTTCCGGCTTTAAAAACTCACCAAAGACGAAACACAGCAATAAAAGCGATGATAATTTTGTCTGTTACAAAAATCAGGAGATGTGGTATGTATGCCAATGAGACCACTATATCCCCCGGAGTCAAACTGCCGTGGATGTAAACAATTCTAATTCACCGGAAACCTTCAACAATGACCAAACCCCATCCCGTATAGTCTGCTATAAAATGCCCCGTCATGACAAAATGTGAAACAATGCAATCGAGAAAACCAACAGCCTGATTTATTACCAAACAATAAACAAAAACACAAATATGACAGACACCAACCAGCAACAACCACTGAGTTACAAGATCCTGACTTAGGACTGGCATATACAAATGTGGGTGGGGTTAAACTTATTTGTGACATTCAACCCTCCACTAACTTGGAACAGTGGTGTAACAGCGCGAACCATAAAAGATAGTTGGAAATGGCTTGGTCGGCTCATTACACGAAGTACTAAAAAACTACTATTGATAAAAGAGACAAATTTATATTTCCAATAACTTCATTGGATTGTAATTTCATGATCATTTTTATGTCAACTTCCAGGCACTGGTAATTTAATGGTCTTGGTGATATTTTGTCAAACTCGTGATGCCACATAATTCGGAAAACATGAATGAAAGGAGATTTCGGGTGTGCATCAATTCAACAGCAAACTTACAACACAAAATCCCAAGACATCTGATCTAGAGTTGAAAGAGAGATATAAGTTGAGTAAGATTGAAGTCTTTTAAAAGGTTTCAAGTGACAACCTCAGTGTTCAAAGGCTAGTGATAAAGTAGATGAACTTCAAGTGACAACCTCAGTGTTCAAAGGCTAGTGAAAGGGTAGATGAACTTGACGATGTTTTAAAAATTATCAATGAATTATATGTCTTTTCAGCTATTAAAAAATCACAACAAATTGCATCTACCCAAGCAATGAAAAAAATTGGTGCAACATTGAACCCATTTGATATTGACGGTATATGTGACAAAGATATATTTGACAGTGATTCATATTGGGAATGTATGTTACGTCATTTTGCTGTATCTTTTTCCCATCCAGTATCCACGTGTAGAATGGGTGGACTCAGCGACAAGACAGCTGTTGTTGACACAGAGTTAAGGTAAAGAGATTTTATTGGATGTATATATATATAGGCGATGGACAAATTTGCATATCTAACATTGTTTGGCTAAATTTGAGACGAATTATATATAAATTGTGGTGTTTGTCCTGTATAACCACAAGTTATCCGATGTAGAACGTGTGTCTTAAAGTTGTCACATATTTAGACGTATCTATATAACAGATGATAAATGTTTCAATATTATAGAAGATATAAAATAAAAAAAAAAAAAAAACACTTTAAATATAAAGCGTTGGGTGTCGATATTTGGTATATATTTTTCATACTTTTTGTACTAGTATGCTAATCTAAATTTTTCAGATTTTTACTTTGCAGAATAAAGTGGTATCGATATATTCAAGTATATTCATAGTAAACCGTCCAGCAAGGTCTTATTGTTAGTATTGCTGCAATATCAAGCGTTTCTGTCGTTTAATCATGACATCAGATTTCTGAGGATCTTATCAAGATTGCTTTTAAGGAAATTATGATTTCTATTTTTATTGTTTCATTTTAGAGTTAGAGGCATTAAAGGACTTCGAGTAGCTGATTGTTCCGTTGCAAGACGTCAATTATCTGGTAATACAAATGGACCTTGCATAATGATAGGAGAAAAAGCTGCAGATCTCATTAGAGGAAAAGACACCGTCGCAGAATTTAGACAAAAAATAACATCTTTGAAATTGTAATTGTTTAAACTCATATACAGTATTTTTTGGACATCTAAATAGTTCACAACTTTTTCAGGAAAATAAATACTCGTCATAAGTCATATAAATTCTTTTGACTGTTAAATATATCCTGTATACGAACTTTAAATTCAACATCTCTAAAAAAAAAGTCTAGTGATAATGCATAAATAATTGTTTGTATAGAAAATGATATTTTATAAAGGATACATGTACCCTTATTTATTCTGAATACATTTTATGCAGTCTAAGCTTCTGTAACATTTGTCATTGATCACATAGTTTTATACCTATTGTATATAGTTTGTAATAAATATTTCCAATGGTTTAATTTTGTTACCGATCTTTTGATATAGTATATGATAATATGTACATACATATTTCAGGAAAATATACCATGCCTAACATTCAGAATTGGCTGAACTTTTGTATACACACACCTGTCTCTTGTTGAAGACTGTATATCGACCTATAGAAGACTTATGCTTCTTTTTTCTTTGTAGTGTATTTGGGTTGATATCTCATTGACATATATACTTCACAGTCTTTTATTCATTTTTAAATGTTATCTTCTAGTAACTGTAACAGATTGATAAAATATCACCTGCATAATGGTTAAGATTATACATGGATTACTTTGTCAATGTTTACTTTACAAACAAATTACTGTTAAAATAGCAAGATCTGAATTCTGATGATGTTAATTCCAGTTGAACAATATAACAGGAACATCAGGACGAGAACAATGCACAAGTTCCTGTTTTTTCTCGGACTGTTAATGACGTCTTTAAACTAAATCCATTGGATGTTGAATGTGCACTGATTGATATTTTAGTCTTAGATACACGATTTCTGTATTAGTTGTTATTGGCTTTGAACTAGCTGTCAGTAACCGCGAGTACTCTCAGATCTGTACTTCTGTGATGGATGTATAAATACCGTGACACGTCTGGTCTGTGTTTTTGTTAGATACGTTTCTGTTTTGTATCGATCTGATGAGTCAAGCCCCTTTCAAATGATTTTTATAGTTCTTATATTATACTGTAACACCACCGTCCAAGGTTAGAGCTTTCAACATGTTTAAGCCCGCCACATTCTTTAACAGTAACTTTTCTTATAAATTAATATATTTTTGTTAAGTTTAAAACAACTCAACATATGACTGTCTGTCATATATACTTTTCAACGGTTTTGACTTCATAAATGTATCAGGAACTGTAAAATAATTTAGGTTTCACAAGATTGTAAGTGCATTTCTGTTTTTTTGAAAAGATGACTGTATACGACTATTTAATGGTCAGTCAGTTTATTAATATGAAATATAAAGTTATGTGATGTATTATTAGGAGTCCAAATCCTCAACATATTTATATAAATTAAGGCGACAGTAGTTTACCGATGTTAAAATGATTATTCGATTTATAAGACAAATCAAGGTAGTAAAAAATGATGAAATCGCATATACATCAAACGGGCGAAACCGTGTGTATCAACATGCCTAGTGTATCCCTATGGGATGAATTCACTGCAAATCAAATACACATTTAGTCAAAATGTCACTATGGGGAATAGGACACAATTGGTGAAATTACAGATCAGACAACTATGCCACAGTGTGGGAACGCAGCTACATGTATATTCTTTTTAAATGTTTTGTTCAATCGGGGCTACGACATTCTAAATAATTTACAGAAACGGAGAAGGTAAGTGTTTTATTTGAGCCTACGAAATTCATTTTGCAAAAGCGAGACATAGCAATCCTGGATTCCGTCGTCGGAAACGGAAAGTTGCTCACCACCATTTCTTCCTGTTTAGCGTATGACTGCGAAGTAGGCTAGTTTTATTCACTATATTTCAAAATATTGACTTAAAAATTTAAACAGGTTATGCTATTTTTAAAATTAAAAATTTCATCACTCGAATATAATTTAGATTGTTTTGTGATTTGTTATCCGTAGGATGTTCTTAAAGAAATTATATGTTTTCGTTTCTGACAAAATAATGATTATAAAAAGCAATTAAGCGTAAACTGTTAAATAAAAATACCAGGGTTATAATTTGGTACGTCAGACGCGAGTATCGTCTTCATAAGACTCATCAGTCAATGTGGCGCTTGAAACAAAACAGTTGGGAAACCAAACTCATATACGGATAGACAATATTTTGTAATAAAGAACATGGTGTTAGTGCCAATCTTTGAGAACTTCTGATTAACTTTTTGACAACTTTCATAGACTCTGCAATAGTTACAGCTTGACATATAGTTCAGACACCCGTGTATCGTAATTTTTAAATATCTTTTCGGTTTGTTTTTTTTGTTGTTGAGTTGGTATCTTATTTACGTATACCCTTATCTATTTCATCTGTATGTCATACATATTTTCATACGTGTTTAATAAGTTGCATAATAAATACAAAGTTAAGCAGCAGATTATATTTCCTACTACAAAAATTATTTTTTTCAATTATAAAGACTGAAACCTAAAATGCATTGCTACTTTTATGATCAGTCTGTTCAAATCATTTCCTATACATAAACCTCACAAATTACGACTACAATTTAAAACAAACAGGCGTAGAAGAATCTTAATATGAAGGACTAAAATGTACAAGTCTCATGATTTAGAATTTTAAGATTTAACTGCTTCGAGAGAAAAAATTAACATATCATACGCAATACAGTGATAAGATCAAAAGTTGATTTCTTATATTTGTTTTATCAATGCATTCTTCATTTAAAAATATCTTTAGATAGACAGAAAGTTTGTTTCAGTAATTAGAAAGACCAACAATGTAAATCAAATATATTGTTTTAGGCAATGGCAATTTATACTTCGTTAAATACAACTATGATTCTGACAAAAATATCTATGAAATCAAAATGCATGATTTTGAATTGCGATGCATTAGCTACGTTTGTGGATGTGTTTTCAACAGAAATCCAAGTATCCCATTGAAACCAAATTTTCTCCTTTTTCCTTTATTCCTTTGAGACAGATCTTGAACAGGAGCTTTCAAAAATGAAGCTAGTACTATTCACTTTTCGCTATAGATAGCACCCTTTAATATGATAACTCAGCGAGTATGTTGATTGTATCTATTCCATTCTACTTGAAAAAAATATAACACATATACAGATAAGTCTGCTTCATATCTTGACTTACATTTATAAATAAATAATGAAGGGCAGGTGAAAACTACCCTCTACGACAAAAGTTTTATTTTCATTTTTCCTATTATGTACTTTTCATTGCTGTGTCGCAGCATTACAGGAGCACCTGCATATGGAGAGAAACTCTGCATGTTGGTGCGATATTTTTGAGCTTGTGTTTCTTGTATACAAGGAATCTTCACTGTATTGAACTAATAGTTAAGATTTTGTCTGCTATTTGTCGACTTCTAGGTTTGAAATTGTCTCCTTCATATGAATACAGCATGCTTATCTTTTTTTTTTAGTCTTTAAAAAGTTAGGAGGAAAGAACATGTTTGCAAAAGAGTATGTTTATTTTATAAAGCACTATACAAACACCTCTTTCATGGGTACTACTTATGTTTTACCAAATTTTATTTCAGTCTGATGTAACTCGTAATATAGTTTAAATAAGTATTTTCGCAAAGACCATCAGTTCTGGAATCAATTCAACATTGTTAATTGTTATAATTGTTTTACGATGTACGCAATGAGAAAATGTAAATGTTAATTTGTTCTTAGTTCACAAAATAAATTTCATAAGTTAGTTATCAAAGTTAACCGGCTGCGTATATCATCATAAATACCTTTTAGTTGTTTCAAAAAAGATTTTTTTTTATCTGAACGCATGTCGCAGTCCACACGGCACCTGATTCTGTAACAAACTTTATCAGGTACGTTTAGGACAAAAAGGTCGGAATGCTAGGAACTCAAATGTCTGTTAGCTTCAAAACCAAATGCTCCTAAGAAGTACAGTCTATGGTTGTCAACTTTGCATAGTGCAGTTGCAACCCTATTTCTATGACACATACATAATTCAAGAATTGTAAATTTAATAAGAATGTATATTTTTAAGTTTTTCAATACTGAATTACAGCTCATTTTTAAAACGGTTCTGAAATTATCATTTTTCCTTTGTATACATATAAACAGATAAGTCTGTTTATATCTTGACCTACATTTAGAAATCAAAAATAAATGTCTGGTGAGAAATACTCTGTACGACAAAAGATAGATTTTCATTTTTCCTATTGTGTACTTTTAATTGCTTTGTCGCAGCATTACAGAAGCACCTGCATTTGGAGAGAAACTCTGCATGTTGGTGCGATATTCTTGAGCTTATGTTTCTTGTATATAAGGAAACTTCATTTAGGTTCTAAGTTCCCATTCGATGATTTGTCAGTTTGTCTATACGGTTGATATTACAATTGTTTTACGATGTACGCAATGAAAAAAAAAGAATGTTTGTTTGTTCTTAGTTCACAAAATAAATTTCAGATGTTGAATATCGATTTTAAGCGCTGCATATATCATCGTAAGGACCTTTCAGTTGTCTAGAACATGTTCTATCAGAACGCATGACGCTAGTTTTAGTCCGCACGGCACTTGATTCTGTAATAAACTTTCTCAGGTACGCTTACGACAAAAAAGTTCGGAATGCTAGGAACCCAAATGTCTGTTAGCTTCAAAACCAAATGTTCTTAAGTAGTACAGTCAATACTGTCTATCGTTATCAACTTTGCATAGTGTAGTTGCAACCCTATTACTAGGACAAATACATAATTTAAAAACTGTAAATTTAATAAGAATGTGTAAGTTTTGTCAATACCGAATTACATATAATTTTAAAAAAGGTTCTGAAATTATTATTCCTTTGTTATATGTATTGTCTTGTGCATTTTGTAGCTATTTGAAAATCACAGCAATTAGTAGCTACTAAAGCAATGAAAGAAAAAGGTGCAACATTGAACGCATATGACATTGACGGAATATGTGACAAGGAAACATTTGACAGTGACTCATACTTGGAATGTATGCTGCGTCACTTTTCTGCGACAATCTACCACCCGGTGTCCACTTGTAGAATGGGTGGATTAAACAACAAGACAGCTGTAGTGGACCCACAGTTAAGGTAAAAAAAATGAATATGCATGCACATAATGTTTCGATAACTGTGTATATTAATCAAATAGAAAATAACAATATAAATTGTGTAAGATCAACATTTAGAATATCGTTTATCTTACTTCCTATCACAAAAAAGAAATAAAAAGGTGCTTTTCTTCTTAAAATCGTACAAACACACCATCGGTGAAATTCTAGTTGAAGTATCATGCCACTTACTTGATTTTTTGGTAAAACAAGTACCAAAAATTATTTCTGAAGTTTGCTATATGGACACAAAGTTGACCTATTATAAAGGAAAAGAAGAAGTTGAACTATAGAATCAGATGAAAAATAAATTCAGATATATTGATAAAGGCCCGTGTGCAAACAAATCTACTTCACATTCTGTTAACATGTTCTAGTGGTAAGAAACTCATCGTCAAACCTAGGTACACTAAAAAAGCTGGGTACACTTCCTCTGGAAGAATGTGTATTTCCTCAGACTTAACAATTTACAACTCCAAACGTAAGCCTTTATAAAAAAAGTCTAAACTTACAGCAAAATACATTCTGTCATTGAGAAAGAATTTTGATACCTGGTAGACATTAAAATATATAACTGATTATTTTATCGGAACTATATAAAAATGCGTAATCGAAATTTACCAATGAAAATACTGCTTCAGTAAATGAAAAAAGAAAAAACAAATTTCGAAATATTTTTAAAGATTAAAGGACCTGAATGAAGCAGCAAAATATATTTCTATACAGGTACAAAGACAACCTTACAAAGATTTTTTTCTAAATCACAACAATTTGATTTAAAAGAAATAATAACTAAATTTACAAGTGAACACACTATTTTAATTGAAAAGGCAAATATTATCCAAGAAATAGAAGTTTGTAAATGTGATTCCTTTAATTATAAAACATTTTTTTTTAAATCGAACGAATTATTTTAGGATATTATTACTATATACAAGACTTTCTTAATAATCTATTAAATAGATGAAACAAACTAATTTCAAACATAACCCAAACATTAACAGTCAACAAAAAACAACAGTTTCAGTCATAAAACAGTCATAAAACAGTCATTAGAACTGACATCGGGAGACTTTTTCATATTCACTTATTGTAGTTGATGTGTATATTTGTACAATATGATCATGTAAATATTATTTGTACTTTGTTACTGACCTTGTTTAATTATTTGTCACAAATCTTAGTCTAGTGTTTACTGGAAATCAAATTAAATATTGAAATACATATGAAATTTAACATACTAAGAAATATGATATGTTATTTTATTCATATCTATTCGTTAATTAATTCATAGGGTTCCCAAAATAAAGCAAAATCAATGATTTGAGGTTTCTGTTTATAGTATATAATTATATGTATTCTTATTTTGGAGCAATTTTATTTGTTTATGATAAGTATTGCATCATAGAAAAAAATAAGAACAAATTAATTTGTTTTCCTCTTGATTGTTTTATTGGTTTTATTGTAGAGTTAAATACATAAAGGATCTGTGAGTCGTAGATTGTTCAGTAGTAAGGCGCGAGCTTTCTGCGAATACGAATGCATCTTGCATAAGATAGGAGAAAAATCTGCAAATCTCATCAGAGAAAAAGACACTGTTAGGGAATTTAAACAAAAAATAAAACAATTAAAATTGTAGTATCTGCAGAATATCGTGTTAATGATTATCAATTTACCATGTACTCTGTGCATGCAACTATAATGCAGGTAATAATTTTCAATATAAATACTTTTTACTATTAAATGTCCTGACTATTTAAAAATATAAAAATCTTACATTTTCGTGTTTGATGGCAATGTTCACGTATTGGTACTATATCTTTACATATATCTATTAGTTCCATGCGATCAAAGCTTCCGTTATTCTTTCAAAGCGTTAGAATGAAAAGGTAAATTTAATATACAGTCGACGGCAACTAAAATATCTGACGAAAAAGTTTACCAAAGCCAAATTTAATTGCAATCATTAAAGTTTTTCATGAAAGTGCTTAATGACACTAAATGCGGTGTCTGATCAAAGGGATATAATTATTTATTGTCTGACAGTACAAAACATTTTCTAAAGTGGAAAAATATTCCATATAAATGCAAGTATGACATGCAAGTCATCCAATTTTATAAATTCACTTGTGAGAATTGGCAAAAAATACTATGTATAGGTCACCCCAGTAGATCTATTTGTGAACGGATTCGTGTCAAAAAAAATAATAAAATGTTCATAACATCAGAAAGTTACTTTAAGTTAACATTTATATCGCTGTGGAATAGGAAAAATTAAAATAATACAGTTTCACATATGTAATAGAGAACGCAGTGCATACCGGGAAGAAATGGAGCACAACTTTTAAAAATTAGTAAAACTAAAGGCTAACTACAATAATGACATAACGTCATAAAATCTCCTCAAGAAATTAACCAATTATAACGTCTCAGACAAGTACCTTCAGATGGACGAAAGAGCTAGACATTTCAACTCTTGCTATTGTTTTTCTTTCTTTCATAAATATAAATACATATATATATTAATATATAAAGAGAAAGAAGTTTGAATACGGATTCAATTTCAATAAGTGCTATATATATTTTTGGAATACTACTTCATTTGCTCTATACTTGCTAAGCTACTATTATGACGATTATTTCATAATTATTTTTTACTCAAATAATAATAAATATATATATATAAGTGTGAATTATTTTTCCCTCTTTTGAAACAGAGCATGATATACAATTTACAGGAAACAACCACGCTTAAAGCTATCTATGTATTGGCTGAGTATGGCTTAAATGGTAGTAGACTTACATATTGATAATAACATGTTTGAAGACATATAGGCATAATCGTTAATTAGTCCACCAATTACAAAGTACAACTCGAAATAAAAGAGTGCTTGCAATTGTTAACTGGTTTCAAAAGATCTGAACGTGAATACATGTAAAGAAGAATCGACAGGGAATATGAAACGTAAATTTCAAATGAAATGCTGTAAGAATATCCTTTTTACCAATTACTCAGTGTTAGATTTCAGAAGAAAAGGGATGATTGAATCCCGTAAATCTGCATTTTTGTTGGGAATGTTTTACATTTTTGTAAGATATATTTTTTAAACTTGAATTTTATTGTGAACAAGTGGCCTGATCTTAAAAATCATGGGATATGACATTGAGTTTATACGAGTGGTTATTGTCACGCTTTTCCGCATCTGAACAGTCATAATTTGCAAAACAACTAAACCTTACAAGTTCAGTGTTTAAAAAAAAAAAAAAAAAAAACATTGTCCCTAAAAAATCGTCAGAATGTATATTTTTCTTGAGGTTGTTTCCACAATTAAGAATGTATTACAATAACACCTCCAAAATACAGAAAAAAATACCAGCATCGAATTCTTACAATTTAACTGAGCCAGGGATATATATGATATATAGATGAAATATGATAGGTTTAGTTTGATGATTGCCTAAACATCTAAAACCTCGTCAAAGAGACCAGGCTCATAATTTGTTACTCCAGACGTTAAGAGGAAACGTCACACGTACACTTGTAAAGATGAACACACTAATTATTGTGAGATAAGCAAATGTGTGAAATTTTATTATGTGAAAAGGTACATGCAAATTTTTTTTCCCCAAATTGTGACTCTTAGTCAGTAACTGATATTGCCAAGTATTAAGAGAATCGCTATTTAAAATTCGGATTTTTGACAGTATTTCCAAGTGGATTTGGTTATACTCATACATAAAATCCAGATTTTAACCAAAATAACCGGGAGAGAGTGATTTTCCGTTAAGATTGTAATAATTTGGTATATACACTATATTGTTCGAAGAAATGAGGATTATAGCATGGATAATTATATCTCACTATTAACTGTACATTCAGTAAAGAGGACATTCGCCTTGATATGAGTTTACTGATATGTAGGTTATTCAGCCATCTAAATATAACTTACCTTGACTAAAGTTTGTTAACAGTTTAGATGTTACAGGATTGCATGACACATTCAGGTAAAGGCATTTTCTGCACAAAATACATCTTTTCAGATTGATGTTATTATTTCTTGAACTGTAATATAAGCTTGAACAATCTCCATTTATTACATTTCCTCACTCTTTTATGTGGAATGATGGAAAATACACTTTGTAACAAAACGAAATTGCAAGAAAGGACTACATAATCGTATATAACTATAGTGCCATTTAAACATGTTATCTAGTTGCATTGTTTTTAAAAGGAACAGACAATACCAAACCTCACCTTAAGGGCATACGATACAGTTTATCTGCGGTGATCTTTTTACGAAAATGTGCAAACAAGCTATTTTTCACCTAGTTAATTCAAATATGTAATAAAAAATGTACCTTCATGTGCTACTTAAAGGTGACTAGGGCGTCTTAATTAAAATTGATAGAATTTTTTAATAATTTGTCAAAATGAAGTATTTATCATGCTTTTTTTAAAAATATAATAAAAAGTATGGGTCACCGGACTTTTTTTCATGCTACAGGTAGTGCAAAATTGTCAGATTTTGTAAAGATAATGCAATGAAAATCAAATTTTGTGTGAAAAAAAGAAAACTACCTGATACAATTTAAAGACATAATGTGAGAAGATAGCTCTTATAACATGCTTTCAGATAAGAAAAAGAATAATTGGGGTCCCCGAACTTGTTTTCTTGCTTTTCTATTATAAAAATGACTTTATCGGAGTTATCTCCCCTTATTTGGCAAAGTTGAAAAAAAATTAATCAAACACAAATAAGGTGTTTTTGAGAAATTACAGCAATAATTATGATAAAACATACAATTTTCTATAATTATATCAAAAGTCTTACACATAAATTGCATAATACTCTGAAAATTTGCACATTTAATCAAAGATCTAGACCAACGTTATCTGCTACTTCAGAATCCAAGATGGAGGAAGACACCCGAACCTCCTTAAGGGATAAATGGGGTCAAAATTTCAGACATTTACTAAAAATTTTGGTTTTTTGGACATTTCTACCCTTTGGATAGACGTACCTAACGTTTTTGTTTCAAAAGAAAAACACAAACGGATTTTTGTAAAAACATTTGGAAAATCTTCTTTACATAAGTATGCTCTAAATTTGTATAACAATTCTTTGGAAATAATTAATTTTTATCAAAATTACATGATTTTAGAAAAATAACGGCATTTTTTGCTGTATATTTATCTTATTTAAAAAAAATTCATCGGTGACTTTTTCATAAAAATTGGTACAAATAATCTTTATACGAAAAAAAACCTAATGTCATTTTAAAAAAGAGGGGTCCATGAACTCGTTTTCAAGTTAAATCAGTCGAAAAATACATCTTTTCCCGATATGTCACAGTTTGACGTCACGAAAATAACATTTTACGTTAGCAATGTCATTTCCTCCCCTGTAACTGTATCGTATGCCCTTAAACCTTGATTTTTCTCATGCAGGTGCTACGGATTGGTAAATAGATCCTGGTCGACATGTGACACTCATTCTATTGCTTTAGGGAAGAAAAAAATATGTGACATAAGTAGTAACAATACAATTGACACAGGGTAAATGGCCACTTGGAAATTGTTCTTATTATTAGGGCGTTGATTATAGTGACGATAATAAAGTTGCAAACCATTTATTCACACTGAAAATACATAATTATAATAAAAATTTATTTCAAATGTTAACTTGAAGTTCATTTTAATATGAACTGTGAATTTGATAGAAGTACATGCATTATAAGGCCTAGAAAAGTAAATGTGCTTACCTGAAAATAGGGAAAAAAGTTATATATCCCAAATGTAGCTCGTGCGTGCTAAAGTGTGAAACTCGCATTAGTACGAGTAAACCGTATATATAGTACAGAAAATGTAGCGGGGTTGCATGCATTATAAATTCGTACAGAGTAGAATATAGACTAAAGTCTTTTTCTAACTGTCCGTCAATGGATGAATGAATGAATTAATGAATGACTGTATGAATGAATGCGTAAATGATAGTAAATATAGTATACACAACATATAGTATAGTACTAGTATATAGCTGTACTCTTCTAATAAATAGCTACGGTGACACAATAATGCAAGAATGCGCACACCGCCTGAGTCAATTTTCAATGATTTTGCTCAAGTATTAATTTTTACATTTTCTTGCAAGGAGGTTTATTTGTTTAATACAGCTTCGTTGTCTACGTTTGGCAACATCTATTTTTTGTTATGAGATTGATATTTGTTTATTTAAAAAATAGGTTTTTATTTTTCTGAGAAATCACGGTATTAAAGGAGTTGATTCACTAACCAATAATTTTGGCCCTAAAAATCCTTATTTTTTAGACTGCGATTATGTTGTGAAAACTGTTTGAAAATGTATGTTAAAATGTCGTTTCATTAAAAAAAAATCACCATCACAGGGCCGTAAATTGGGGTTACAGGGTGTACTCCCTTCAACCAATAGAATTTATCAAGTTTGATATTACGTCTATAAGATTTCTTAAATTGCATTAGTGAACACACCATGTACACAATTATGTTTGCTAATCATTCACAGCCAAATAGCCTTAATACATAATCATTGAAGATGCGTATTGTCTGCTATCAAAAATAATACTTTTTGTGGTTTGAATTTTTAATACAGGCAAATCAGTTGGTCTCCCAACAGATATATTCACCATGAGCCGAAATCGAAACCAACACCAAGACCGATGACTGAAGTGAAACCAAGGACAGTTTAGTGGGTTGAAATTTCCCTTTGTAAATGTCAGTGTAAACTCAATCCGTCTATTCACTGGTACTGTTCTAAATCTGAAATCGCGTCATTTTTGTCACATAGAAAAATAACGTATATTCTTTTAAATGTCTTATATAATCTGATTATAAATCTATATATGTTATGATGTCCACATAGAATATTTTGGCTATTTCAAAGGTTAAGAAAAAGGAGAAAACGGAAAGGCACAGACTTATGTTTTGTTTTGGCAAAAGATGATATCCTTTCATATTGATCTTTCCAACCCAATTACTACCTGATTCAATTACTTTTCAAGGAAAAATTAAAGCTCTTTTAAATTTGTTGCGTCTGAAGCACTTTTCTGGAACTATATTCATCAGGAACGTTCATATCAAAAAAGTAAATTCCAAGGATTATAAGGACCTGAATTTGAGAGGGGAAACCGGTGAAGAGCTATTTCACCAAAAAGGATCAAAAAGAAATAAGCAATTCCAAAAAGTGAACGATATTTCCCATAGGTTTACAGCACACGAATTTATCTAGTTCGGAAATACCAGCGAAATAATTGAAGTTTAAATGAAATATATTACATTCTCACAAGAGCACTACATAGGAGAAGACTGACGAATGAAGCAGCAGGTCATATAAGCTGGCAGAATACTCTTTTGATTTGAACAAAAATTTAATGCATTAAACTATCCACCAAATTTGGTTAATTCTTCATCAGGTTTTTAAATCGATTATGATATGGCCCTCTGCTGACGAGTAGTAAATTTATAGAATAGGATTGGCAGGAATTGGGAATAGCTAGATCTATTGATTGTACCTTAAATAAAAAAATACAGAAAAAACCAGAATTTGTTTTATGGTGGACATCATCACATTCAGCCTAAATGAAAATAAGATATATGAAATTTGGGTTCCCAACTCAAAACAATGAATGACGCGATGACTTACACAGCTTAAGGCTGGTCATATGTCCAGAGGAGACATAATGAATCCATTGATTTGTCCGTTGCTCGTTCACAAAACAACCCATTGTTATACCATATACCTCTCAAAATGGTTTCGCTATCAAGACGCCATAATGTCAACCAACAAACTGGTCATATAAAAGACCTGAGAAAGAAGATTTAATGAAGAAATCCCATTAGACGGAGGAAAATGTAAAACATCATAAGCAAAATTGCACCTATTGAATAACTATGTGCATCACTGTCCCTTCGGTGACACATTCTTCATGATTAATGTGCTTCATACATAAAGTTATACCAACACAGTTAATCGGACAGCAAATATAAAAATGACATAGATTCAATACTATCCGAGCAGGTTAAATTTTACTCCGAGTTATTTAGCACAGAAGGTTGGGACGAAAATAGCGCAGAAAAACTGATCGGATGTATTGACGGGAAACTGATGGACGATGATAGACAAAATATAGAACGACAAATTGACGCTGATGAATTAACTAAGACAGTTAAAAATCTCAAGAAAGATAAATCTCCGGGAAGGGATGGGATTATATCGGAATTTTATCAAATATACTGGGACCTTATCAAAGCGGATTTCACTGAAGTAATAAAAGAAGTATTTGACGAAAACGAACTCAGTAAATCGCAATACCAGGGAATGTTAACTTTACTACATAAGGGAGGGGAACGAAAATTATTAAAAAAAACTGGAGACCTTTAAGCTTGATGAATACTGATTATAACATTATATCAAAGATGTTGGCAGTGCGTCTTAAACCATTGTTAAATAAATTATTCACCCGGATCAAAAAGGGTTTGTAAAGGGGAGAAATATAAGTGATGGAAATAGACTTTTACAGGATATTATTGAATATGTAGAAAATGAGGATATGGAGGGATTAATTATATTTCTAGACCAACAGAAAGCTTTTGATAGAGTCGAATGGGGATGGCTGATAAAGGTTATGGAGGGTTTCAATTTTAGTAATAATTTTTGTAGCTGGACAAAAATGCTATTTAAAAATGCACACACTTGTATTAAAACAAATGGATTTATGTCTAAATCCTTTTCAATAAGCAGATCATTATAAGCAGATCATTATATTATACATAATACAAGCGGAACCAATGGCGTGTGCCATTCGCGCGCAAACGTAGAAATACAGGGAATTAAAATACCAACGGAAAACGGACATATTGAAACTAAATTATCAATGTTTGCGGACGATACACAACTTATAAACAAATCCGAACAATCGGCCGAAAAAAATCTTTGAAATATTGGAAATATATGAAAAGGCGTCCGGCTCCAAAATTAACTTCGATAAAACTAAGGGTTTGTTTATTGGGAGACTGAAGGGCAAGAAAACAAGATTTTAAAAAAATATCCTGGATTAAGGATAGCATAAAAGCTTTAGGGGTCCACCATGGTTATAATATTAATAATAGTAAAATATGGGATTCCATAATTGGCAAGATAAAAAACTGTATTCACGTTTGGAAAACAAGAAATTTAACTTACAGAGGTAAAGTATTGATTATAAAAAATCAATTAATACCGATTTTGGGATACGAGGTTGAGATGAGGGGTATACCTAATGATTGTGAAAAAGAAATAAACTCGCTTTTCTGGGATTTTGTTTAGGGCTCTAAAGTCAGCCTAGTTGACAGAAAATTATGTTGTCTGGAAGAAAATTTAGGGGGGGGATCAAAATGATAAATTTGTAAAGTTTCATCAAAAGCAAACATAAAATAAATTAAATTATAGAGTCTTAGAAAGTCCAACACAAAGTTGGAATGCAATTGCCAAATACTGGCTTAAACATTTTGACAAAAAATTTGGTATTGAATATTTTATATGTACCTGTAAAGATCTAAATGGAATCAATATTAAGTATATGTTTAATTTCTACCAAAAGGCGGTTACCGCATGGTGTGAACTTTACAGCAAAATGACCGAACATTCAAAACATAGTATTCTTGAAGAGAATATATTTGGTAACAACAATATTAAATGGAAAGGGAAACCTTTGTTCTTCCCTCCCTTTACCAAGAGTCATATCGCAAAAATTAAAGAAGTTTGGAATAATGAAACGGAAACCTTTTATAGTAATAATATTATATTTGATAAACTAATAGATAAACGTAATTGGATATGCGAATATAATCTAATAAAGAAATCAATTCCCAATAATTGGATTAACGAACTTAGAGACGCCATTAGTGATCCAACAAATTTGAAGCACATAAAAATCCAGAATAACAAAATATATGATATGAAAAGAAATTTTATACCCCCAGAAAAAATTCAATTAAAATCATTACAAAAATTACTAAATAAATTTACTAGTGCGAAATGTGAAATTAAATGGAACAGAACATTTAATACGAAACTAGACTGGCAATCAGTTTGGAAAAAGCTACACAAGATGCCTGTATCAAACAATATTTTCCTATTTCAATGGAAATCACTACATAATATTCATTACACTGAATTTAAATTGTACCAAATGCGAAAGACCGATGGCTTATGTAACTTATGTGGCAAATTTTTTGAAACCCAAGAGCATCTAGTCTATTATAGTTATAAAATTCAAAGAATCATCGAAGATTTCTGTGCATAGATATAACGCTTAACTTTGAGGTCCAAAACATGATCATCGGATATAATCAAGATCTTGATAAAACGCATATAAATATTGGAAATTTGATAGTGTTTTTATGAAAATTTATTATTTGGAAAGGTCGGAACGACATTAAATTCAACAAAACAATATTTAATGAAACATCCATTCTCCGTATTTTAAAGAAAGACATGAATGAGTTTTTCAAAATGATCGCTAAATCAGACAAAAAGAACTTATTTGGAATAGACAAACTTGAACATTTATCTCAAATATTGTAAGCACTATTAATAGTCGGATTTGACATCTTGTTTATTATTTGCTCATTATGCAGACTTATATATATAATTATGAAAGAACCTGTGCCCCGGTATTATAGCTATATTTATCATTTGAATACAAAATAGCACACTTTGAACTAGTATATGGTTTACACCTTCATTTACAAACAACCGCCATTATTTATATAAGTTAATTTTATACTTTATATTTAATACATATTTGTATTACATACTATATAATTGTATTTCTTTTTGTACTAGTATTTTACTCACCACAGACTATGTTTATTCATAAATGAACATACATTTATTTCTCAAATAATCCTTCATCGAAAATTCTGATGATGATTGAAGCACGTGTTTTGGCTATGTCAATATCTAACAGGCATTTAACCGGGAACACAATTTAAATAACAAAAGATTTCATTAGTTGTCTCTTATTTACACGAGCTCGGATTGAACTTTAAACAGTGCAAATGGTTAGAAAGAAAACAATATAAATAACTGTTATTCATAATTTTATAATTGTATCTTAAAAGGATAAAATTATATGAAAATGCAAGATTTTATAGTGTAAAGAATCATGGGAAGAATACAGTATCTAATTATAAACAGATGCTAGTTTTTTTATATATATTTTGAATATATATTATATAGATTTTTATATTTTTTTCACCCATTTGTATTTTCCCTGGCAAATGGGATATGTTAAATGAAAGCAGGGACCCCTCTGTCAGTTGCCCTGGGCTGCGTAGGGTTTATGTATTCCAGGTGATTTAAAATAAAAGGTATTACTCACAAAAAAAAAAAAAACATAGTTAATTGTATATTACTTGATGAGCGTATTCATTAAAGGCTGAAGTTTATTATCTTCGCTATTTAAATAGATTCATGTGAATTGATGTTTCAGTTAAGAATCGATGTGATATTGTCCCCTTTCAGCAAAACAAAAATGAATATACGGGTTGAGTACATCAAAACTTCATAACGCTAAAATTTACACATCACATGAGAAATTCAATTACTCAAGTATCCTTGATTTCGGTTTAAGTCTCGTTTTCGATTTTGGTTTTGATTTAAGGTGAAGATGTCAAATGCGATTGATATGAAGAAATATTTAATGACAGAACCTTGTAATAATAAACTTAATTCCACATTCATTTAATGATTGATTGATTGTTGGTTGTACATTCATTTAATAAAAGATACATTAAGGATTATAATTTTTATTTTACACCAGTAGTTTACTTATTTTGAAATCTAATAATCGTATTTAGAAGATACAAATCAAGGTAATTAAACAAAAACTGGGGAAATGTGCTTCATAAATAGCAAAAACCGGGAGTAAAATCATGTTATCCTAGAGGGAAATCCGTTCCTTCAACACAGGAGAGAGCCACTGACTAACCTTTGGCAGATAATTTCGCAATCCTAGTCAATTTCAAATGTATTAAAAAAAAACCGAACTTCATGGTATATTCAAAAAGGAGGAACTCCATAAAACCCCACAAAACCAAACGCTCGGCCACATCAATCAATGGAACTAATTGAAAACAACTGTTTTTTCCCGACTTTAGTTTTCTCGTTTGAATTGTTTCAAATACTTCATGTCGGGGGCTTTTCTTAGCCGAATTTACAGTGTCGGTTTTTTACATTGTTGCAGGTCGCACGGTTGCCTATAATTCCTAACATTTAATTCATTTGAACTTTGGTGGACAGTTATCTCATGGGCAATCATTCATATACCATAATTCCTTACTCTTATATTGGTACAGGATCGGAGTCGAATGCATATGGCACGAGAAGGGTTCAAACTCAAAATATCAGTGTTAACATGCTAGTGATCACTGAAGATGAGCGAACTAGACCATTCAACCATCGAGGCCTAGTGAATATACTTTAACGGGCAATCAAACGCATCTCCACGAATCAGCATCATATGAAAATTCTGCAATGATAAAATGATGGAGAAGAAGTGTTTTAACAATTTTCTTCCAATAACGTCATCAGATTTAAAGACCGGGGATGACCTAGAAAATTTTACACCCCTACAGCAATTAAGCCTATTTGGATATGGGCGGTCTTAAGATAGATAAGAAATTGATTAAACAGCTGATGATAATAATGTAAACAATAACACATGTTGAAATGGAAAGGAAATGTATGTAAATAAAATAACTTACTGTACACATTATTTACATGATTAATATCCAGATTAAATATGAAGAATGAAAAATAACAATTAAATAGAATTAATCCACTTTCTTTATCATTTTGTCATAATTCCATATTTTTAGGTAGAATTTTATAGTTTTGAAAACTGTCTTGTCTATCAAAATTGTGGTCACAGATAAATGGAGTTTATTTGTCTTTTCCATATATTGTTTCTATAAGAGTAAGATGGAGGTTTATAATTTTTCTTTCCTTTCATGCTTCTTGGTGCATTTCTCCTTTCAGGATTCCAAATGGATGTAAATGATCTAACTTGCTTATTGGAATATTTTTTTTAATAGTTTTCCTCTATTCTTTAAATAAAAAGAAGAATGTGAATTATAATTGTAATATGAAGAATATATGTATTATTTTAAGAAAAAGAAAATAACAGAATTAATTAATTTATCCTGTACTGACCCCTACGTAAAATGCTACATGAAACTAACCAGGGATCACAGCATGACAACACCTATTATTTGTCTTTTAATTTGGTTGATTAATTTCTTCATTTAAAAGTTATAGATAAAACTCTGATTTTATTATGTCTGTGGAATCTCAGCTGTTCTACACACAAAATAAATAAAACAAATAGAAGGTCTTAGGAATTCCTCAATGCCATGTGATAGAACATGATACTGTCCATAAATCTTAGATAAAAATTTTGGAGGGAAAGTTGTTTTTACACAAGTTTCTACTGTGACGTAGAAGTAAGGTCATCTCTGCAAATATGTCAAATACAAAATTATCACTTTTTGTAAATGAAGAACAGAAAGAAACAATTTTAAGTTTGTTTGGATACTATAACTGGGATGTGAAAGAATTAAATGATGAACAAGCAACATGTGCAATGAAACAACCCAAACTGATGAAATTCTTGAAAATGATGATTACAATGCAAATGAGGAAACAGATGAAAACAGATTTGTTATTCAGCAAAATGCAGATAGTGATGAATGTCCTTTCTGTTTGTGTAAACCATGTATTACTGATGAAAGTAACAGACAATTGTGGTGGGAGACAGAGTGTCAGCAACGACACAGGAGAAATAAAAGTTTGAGAAAGGAAAAATATAAATATTTTCGGACAATGATGTACCATCGAGATGTTTGGAGAGATGATAGATATCAGGAAAGAAAATTACAAGCTTTGGCACGTGATCCAAAATTCAAAATTTTATTTAGCATAAACGAGATATAATGCCAAATTGTGTATTGAAACTTGTGCGAAACTGGCACCCCAATCCTGATAACATTCCATACATGGGCCACCTATGGGAATAACAATTGCCAAGTGATAAGTTTTACAATTAATAATCCTTTATTTACCTAGTTTTGTTGTAAATCCAGACCTCATAAAACATCTTATTCTTAAAAATACTGAAAAAGTGAATACATGGTTCATTTGTGAAATTGAAACTTATACTGGTAAAGATTTTATATAATTCTTGTGGTGTAAAATACACTTATCAGTGACCATTCTGTGGATTTCTTGATATACTGACTAGGATAATAATACTTATTCCAATGTTGATTGGTAAGTGGATTATCAGTACATTAGTGCATGAAGAATAATCTAGACATGAATTTATTCACATGTTGCACACTACTTCCTGTGTAAATATAAACAAGCTGTTGCCATGGGTATCTCCTCCCCATCTGTCAATCACGAGATTTGAATATGAAAAATCTTGCACCTCAGAATTTCATTTTAAAATATTTTAATTATTAATTGGAATTTTTTCAAACTGTTTGGCTCTAAATAATTCTTGTTTATGTTCCCACCTCTGTACATCTTTTATAGTAAAAAAAGTAAGTAATGAATAAGAAATATTAAAAAATGTTCCATAGACCTAAACCCTGCCTTAAATTTGAATATATCCATATTTTCATAGATTGTCTCCCTTTTATACCCTAGCCCCGGTCTTTAAACGTATTACAGTGGAAAATAAAGTCTAAGCAGGGGGTCTTGGGGCGACAGACCCCTCCCCCACAAGAAGATGAAAGATTATAGTAAAATTCTTAGAGAACAAAAAATGTTTAATAAAATTATTTGTAAGCACATGATTACAATGTTAATGCTACATTGATGGTACGTCACTGTATTTTATTTGAACATATGAAGTTGAAAGCTAGAAAAGCACAATTCTGCACAAACTTTTGAATCTGTCGATTAACTTAGATGGGACGGCTACCTTTAAGAATATGATTACAAAATAGTTTTGAAAAGAAATTGAAATTGAGATATCTAAAGAATATAGTTATATTTATCTTAGCATGTGTTCTAGGTGTTTCAAAGTTTTCCGGTGGATTTTTACTTCCTGTTTACAGAAAAACATAGGATATGGGGATCCATCCATGACACAAAATCAGTTCATGCACACCAAAAAAAAAAAAAAAAAAAACACACACACAAAGTTTAGTTTAGTCGAAATAGTATGCATTTATTATTTTCCTGTATAGAAACGGTCTATGGTAATACGTGTTCGAAACACTTAGGTTTTATAACCCAGGTATAGATAGTAACATCATTAAAGGTACCAATTTTACTGCACCAGATACGAATTCCGATAATTTTCAATGCCCTTGAATTTCGTACTTGATTTTGCCTTTCATCTATAAATTGTAGCGCCACTCATGAGTCTTTTGTAGACGAAAAGTCCTTGATAGTCAAAGATATGAAGATATATCAGAATCTTTAACTTTATTTCAGAAAATGGTACATACTGCTGCCGTCATTACAGCTTTTATTGGTGTATTGTATTGGTTTACTACAAAACAGAATCTAGATGATGCACTTAATATCAAAGTTAATTCAACATATGACTATATTGTTGGCAAGTTATTTAAGATTTTTATTTTTTTTTATTCTATAAATGTATTGTACAATTCAATTTCTTAATACTATAATTTCGGAAAGGAACTGTACATGAAAGGTCGATCTTCGGCCTCTTTGTTTACACGTAATTGCAAATGTCTAATGTATTTGAAATATACACATATTTTGAAAAAAATATCTTGGCGTTGAAAGTATTTTAAAGCATTTGTAAAACATTGCTATTCATTTGCAATAATAAAAAAAATCTTTTTAGGAGGTCCATACTTTTAAGCAAACAATAAATATCAATTAAACCAACCTCTATCAAGAATATTCTTGTGTAGTGGAATCTTTATTTCTTCTTATATTTATAGTTGGATCAGGGTCAGCTGGAGCTGTCATAGCTAGCAGACTTTCAGAAGACAATGATGTATCAGTATTATTACTTGAAACTGGTGGATCTGAACTAAACAATGATAATATACGTGTTCCATTAAGAGGTGGTAGTTTACAATTGTCAAATGAAGACTGGGCATATTTTACAGTACCACAAAAATACAGTCATCGAGCGATGGTTGACCAGGTACGGTGTCAATGGGTGTTGATCAGAATTTACGTTGTTTGTATAAAAATGAAAAAAAATGAGGTATGATTGTCAATACTATCTATCCGAGATCAAATGATGTAGAAGAAAGCTACTGTACTTCTTATTCTTTTGAGTAAGCATAAGTGTTCTCGATCTTCCATATGTTTTATGTGTATTTTCACTAAAAAGTAACCAAAGGAATTTTACTCTCTCTCTCTCTCTCTCTCTCTCTCTCTCTCTGATAAGTATAGTATAATAATAGTAAGGTAATCACTTTATCAATTTGCAGAAATCATATTGGCCACGAGGTCGTGTTCTTGGGGGATCAAGTTCTATAAATTACTTAGCATTTGTTCGTGGTAGCAGACATGATTATGATCAATGGGCTACAGAAGGTTGTACGGGATGGAGTTATAAAGATGTTCTACCGTATTTTCTTAAAATGGAAGATATACAAATACCAGATCTCTATAACTCTCGTAAGTACTACATGCAATTATATAGGAAGTAAAAGGAAGATATAGTTTAATAAAGTAAGGCTTGTCAATATTTCTGTTCGTAATGGCAAGATTTCATATCGTCAAATTATCGGAATTCCTTTGAGTACTATCTACACACCAACAATTGCAGAATGTTTACTTTATTGGGTTTTTTTCATGGGGAAACTTCAGAAAGTGGAAATCAACATTTTCCATAAATCAGCCAATATCTTATTCACAATAGGAAACATAATGATAATATATTCACTGTTGATAATCCAATTTATTAAACATGATGAAGAAACACCAGCCTATGAAACCTTTTGATAACAGGCAACGATACCTATTATTAGACATTACTGTATTGGTACGAAATGGAAAAATTTGAAACTAAAATATAAGACAAACATTACGATTTCAACTTTTCCTGTAAATAATTTTTTCGTCTTATCGCATTCTATGATGTGTAGTGTACAATTTATTTACAGCATCCTTGGACAACGGATTACTAGAATGTGTTCGAATAAATTTGCTTTTTGAGCTTTGTAATATTTCTTTTACAGAGATTAAACCTAGTAGATACTTTTTATCAAATAAGTTTACAATCGGCCTCAGTATATTTTCTGTAAATATAGTGCCTTTCGTAAAAATAATATTTCTCTCGCAACCTTCTATGTCATGTCATGAATAGAACTAAAATACTAAAAGATGTTTTATCTAAACTGAACACATTTTTCAACAGAAAGGGCTGGAGATGAAATGATGTATTTCAACTGATTTTTATAGTTTGTTCTTATGTTGTGTTGTTACAGTATATCCCAGGTAAGGGTAGGGTTGGGTGCCATATTCTGTACGTGCCTGTCCAAAGTCAGGAGCCTGTAATTCAGTTGTTGTCGTTTGTTGCGTTTTTCTTTGCTATATATCATATTTTTTTTCGTTTGTTGTTTTGTACATAAATCAGATCTTTGGGTTTCTTGTTTCGGAACCATTTATAGCTTGCTATGCGGTATGGGATTTGCTCATTGATAAAGACCGTACGGTGATCTATAGTTGCTTGCCTCTCTTTTTTCGTCTCTTGTGGAGAGTTGTCTCACAGCCATGTATAGTCATCATACATGGCTATCATACCACATCTTTTTATTTTTATAATGGTTGATGATGTCTGGTCTCAGTATATTTGGTAATTCATGAAATCCTTTCCTCTTTACCTCGATTATGTGTGGATTATTACTATTTATCAATAGTTGAAATATTCGTAACACTAAGGTTTTTCTACTCCCCCTTTTGATCATTTTAGCTGTGTTTGGCACAATTTTGGGGAATTTTCGATTTTTAATGCTCATTTAGTTTGTATTTGGTGCTGTTTCTCTATCTTATTTTATACAGCATATCACTCAAGAGGAGGATACCTACCTATAACTGAAACTCGTGTTTCACCACTTCCTGATATTTACAGTAGAAGTGCAACAGAATTGGGATTGAAAACTGTTGATTTAAATGGCCAAGATATGCTTGGTAAGTTTCGTTTCGATTAAAAGAACCAATGGTTAACCTGATATCGCAAATATTTAAGATATATACAATGATAATATCAACACAAAATTTGAAAATGACAAAACAATGCACGAAAACGTGTCAGAAGAAAATAACAGTAGATGTTATATCATTTGCATATGAAGGCAGTACATTAATGTCCTTTTATGGCCAATAAGTGCAGCTATCATAGACAAACACTGTAACCGAAGTGATAATGCACGACTACAGGGTCGTATTTTTAAAAAATAAAAGTAACATTTCATATTTACATTGTTCATTCAACTCCTATTGTAGATAATAACGTCAATGTAATTATCTATATGTAGTATTATTTACAACAATCGGTATCTTCGTATTAATTATGTTTGGCAATATTTGAAGGTTATACCTATATGCAGTCCAACATTAAAGACGGAGAAAGGTACAGTACAGCAAGGGCTTACCTCAGACCTGTTATAAAAAGGACAAATTTACATATAAGTGTTCACAGTTATGTCACTAAGGTATTAACATTTTTCATAATGATACAATAATGACAGATGTAGTGTTTAAAACAAATATCTAGCTTGTGGTATTAGTAATACCGGTGTGAAATAAACAAACATGCCTTTTCCCTTCTTTTCCTTATATAAGTTAACTTTATAGGAAATCGTATGATAGACCTTATTTTCAAGCTATATTTTTCATTGAGTTAAAGTCTTTGTTTTTGTATCAGCAGCTTCTAGTTAATATATTTCCTGAAAGTCTTGCATGTCTGTTTGACATCTATCTAATCACTTTGATGCACTGGCATGACATTAATAAATTGTAACTGTGTTATTAGAAGGCGTTCTGTTAGCTTGATAAGTCTGATCTTTCATGCGAAGCACGATATGCTAACCCATACCGGATCACCAGATATCATTCCGAGGTGAGATAATACTGTACATGCCGAAAAACGGTATTAATTGGTTTCATGTGTTTCCTTCAAATTGTCGCAGCTGTGTATTATCCCCAGTGTTTCTGTATTTCAGATTCTTTGAATCGAATTCTTTCAAATGTCCTTTGCTTTCTAAAAGATACAAATCTCGAAAATATTCAACATCACTTAATTCACTTATTTAATAAATCAATTCCTATCAATCATTTTTCATTTCACTTTTCTAAGGTTTTGATTGAACAAAAGAAGGCAATCGGTGTAGAATTTATCAAGAATAATAGAAAGACGCAGGTTTTTGCCGGAAAAGAAGTAATTGTTTCTGCTGGGGCAGTAAATAGTCCGATGTTGTTGATGTTATCTGGAATTGGACCAAAGAAACATTTAGAAGACCTAGGTGTATGTCAATTTAAAGTATTTGTAGTTATAAATAGAAATTACATACTACATTTAATAATACAAATCACTTCATTTACATAAAACGAAAGAAAACAAAATAAGAGTTGTATATTTCTAAGTACAACAAATTTCAAACTATATAAAGCATATCTGGAATAAATCAGTTATCCTGGTTGAAGCATCTGCATATTATGATATTTTGTCCGGACTATGCATAAAATATCTACTACTGATCGTTTAGCAACAATTATATGTTTAAAACAATAGGTACACACACACACACACATATATATATGTCGGTCATGTGACGAAATGCCGAAAACAGAACGAATCATACGTATACAACATATTGTAATATTGAAATGTACGATGCAATATATATATATATATATATATATATACTTAAAATCATGTGTAGCTCACTTGGCTAAAACGTGAGATTTTGTCATTTCTAGGCATCTGCACATGTAACAATCCAGTGTCGTCGTCATCGTCCGACAAACCCATTTTTTGTTTTGACAATTATGAAATAAAAAAAAAAACAAAAACAAAACTCGCCTACAAACGGTCAAAATACCATTATAACTCTATCAATAGTTTTATATATTCGGAATTGTCAATTGACTCAATATGAACGACATTGCCTTTGATTTTCGATTTTACAGTGGTATGCTACTGTTGCCCTTATTTACCAATTTTTCAAGTGTTTAGGGCAATTTTCCGCGAAACTATGATAGCTAAAGACAATTAATTATTTATAATGATAATGGAGGACAAGAACTACAAACAAATCCAAATAGTCGATTTCTTACTGAAACGCCATTGCCGAATCAACAATTCACTCCTTGAAAGAGTCATTGCCCTTGAATGGCAATTTTATTCATTTTCTGCGTGTGTGCTGTTTTGGAAACTAATTTAATAGTTCGAGAGAATCCATAAACAGCAAAAATTGTCAAACTTATATGATCTACAAAAAATTACTCCTGATTTGGGCTACTAGCTTTGTCCTTTAATGACTTGACAAGTTTTTTTAAACACTCTTATAGTGGATGATCAACAAAACTGGTTTCAATCTTACATTGTATGAGAAAGATGTCTGTCACTGTTTCCTTATGGTCTTAATGATGCATATGTTTGAAAAGTCAAGAATTCAGGTTCCTAATGGTCTCTATGTATTATTCGATTTGGAATTTCATATTTCAAATTAAATCTTGCAATAGTTATATTCTTTATTTTTATCTTCATTAGATACCTGTGAAGGCCGATTTACCTGTAGGAGAGAATTTAGAGGACCACATGATGTTTTTTATGAAGTATAAAATCAACCAATCATATACTGTAACCAAAGACCGGTCAAATTCAATGACCAATACAATTTGGTACGAATTGACGGGAAAGGGTAAGAAATTTGGAAACATACAATGCATAGATAAAAATGTTCAACGACTTTTTCTTGTTGTTGTCATACCATTAGTGCAGGAAGAACTTTATTTTACTGTCTTCAAATCAGGAAGAGACTGGCAAACATGATAGTGAAACAATAGAAATCCGATGAATTTCGAAGGGAGTGAACGGGGTGCCTCGACAGGGAAAGACACTCCTGTTCTACATGCATTTTGCAATTCCATCTTGTCTGGTTACTAGCTTCACGACAAGCAATTCCACAAAACTACCAATAATTTAATTTAATACAATTTAGCAAACCTAATAACTAAAAAATGGTAAATATGAGTCTACATAATTTAAAAAAAAAATCAACAATAGTTTAACTGACCGAGATTATGTGACAGTTGAATGAAAAGAAGAAATGTCGATAGGCCAGCATCCTAGAAAAGCAAGTAGATACGATGAATTAGGTTTTTGGATTTTCAAATGTTTTGGCCTCGACTATCGCGGAATTGTGGTTACGTCAATTGGAATTAAGAAAAAAACGTTTGAAGGTGTTCATAGTTGATCTATTACAAACCAATAACCCCAAAGTAAGGAGCCTTGATTTATTTTGAAAAATTGCAATCTTACATTATAAATATATAAACATACATATATCATAAATGCATACGTGACACCAGAACGTGCACACACATTTTGAGGAAAATTGAGGATCTGTTTGGTATTATACTACAAAATACTGGATTTTTTTCTATTTTGAGCTTTTAATTCTTCAGTATCACCATTCCGGCAACATCTTAATTGAGAGGAAAGGTTTGCTTATTGGCATGATATAAAGAACTTTTATTTTTATTCCACTTATTTTCTTAATAGGCTGTTAATTACTGCTTACAAGAAATCAAATAAATCAAGAATTTGCAGTGGTAAAGTTAAAATAATATCATCGAAAGTTGTACGGCACCAGCGCGACTTGGTAGACTATTATTTTGCATAAAATTGTGCGATTGTGTTAAGTAATGGTTGTATCTCCGTCAGGCAAAGTTGACCTTAGACGGTTTTGTCTCTTTTATTTAAATCCTTTAGGTTTTTAAGCTCTCAAACCTTCAAACGTTTTAGCTTTGTAAACTTTTGGTCATGAACTTACTTAATAATGGCTACCCGATAGACAGATGCTCACATACAGTAATCATATCACACGTTTGTAACATATAAAATACAGAATAAAATAAAGAGCAGCATGAACCAATGTATTCCTGAAGGATACACTGCCCATGTGGTTATAGTAGCAAGTGTAGGTGTTCAGTCGGATTCAGTGATATGATACAAATTAGTCATTGATTATCTGTGACACAAACATACCATATTATTATATGTCATGTCAAAATGCCAGATTTTGATTGGTTAATACGAGGGAGATAATTTACTCTAACCCACGGCAAATACTCTATTACCCTTCACGGAGACGCTTAAACAAGTGTGCGGTTATTTAATACGGATGGTTGTTATGTACAATTCGTCATAGTTTATTACTTTGAATTTGAAATTTAA
Source organism: Mytilus coruscus (assembly GCA_017311375.1). Taxonomy (NCBI): domain Eukaryota; kingdom Metazoa; phylum Mollusca; class Bivalvia; order Mytilida; family Mytilidae; genus Mytilus; species Mytilus coruscus. The sequence goes on along the minus strand of CM029596.1, from coordinate 111,139,332 downwards.
TAGACAGTAATAACCGAACATTCAGTATAATAAATTAAATAACACATATTTGAGAGGGTGATAGAGCAGATTGTTACCCCTCGAAAAGACATTGTCAACCTTGGCTCGCTTTTGGCTGCGGTGTTTTTAGTGTGTATAATAAAATAAGGTGGATTTGTTAAGTATGGATAGTACTTAAGGCGTTTTATGAGAGTTGAAAAATAATCTGAAAACTAGGCGAGACAAGCGCAGTAGGGTTAGGTATTTGGTATAAAATAAAAAATTGAATATTAACTGCAAATCATATCAAAGACAATATCGATATCCTGTAAAAAAAAAAATAAAATAAGCGTCTGTATGCAAGAACGAAAGGCTTGCATCGAAATATTTCTATTGTAAGTGCTGACAAACAACGAGCTACCAGAACGAGCTACCAGATCGTGGTAAGTGTGTCTATTATATAGTTTAAGGTTAGGTTTTAGAAATTTTTCGATATTGACTACGATATGTTGTGCTTATTTCATTTATAAGGTTGGAATTCATATTGTGGAAGCGAAGGCCACATATTTGGACAAATGAAAGACAGAAACAAAAATGAACCAGAATGGCCTGATTATCAGCTCCAATTGTTCAATGTTGCCCAAGACGAAGACTTCATTGAAGACGGACTTAAATTAAACTTGAAAAGAGAAGTATGTGTTCTTAAACTACCATACAATATATCATACACCTTACAAATTGTTACTAAGATCCATGAAGTTGTATATAATTTCATTCTACACAATTGCAGAAGCATTAGTTATTCCTGCCGACTTGATCATTTAAAAATTAATGAATATAACATATAATCAGTGAACCTATCAGATTAACACAGAAAACCTTTCTCATATTCTGTATTTCTATTACATGATAAATATTATAAATTGTATTCATCATTAATTAAGTGTAAACTAAAAGGAAAGAATGATCAATTGACTTTGTTTTCTTTTTTTCCTTTTTTTAAAAAGATATCAGCATATATCTACATTGACCACAGGACTTACAACACTTTCTTAACTATTCAACAATAGTTTGTGTTTCAAAATAAAATGTATGATCATGGCCAAATATAAAAGTTAACAACAGAAAAAAGAAAGTTGAAAGTATATTGCTTTTTTGTCGATATGAGTCATCAGCATGATCAATTTACGAAATTACATGGTTTTAAATTTGTTAATCAAATGCACCGACAGCTAAGACCATAAAAACGCTTCGCTAGTGAATCATAGACCACTCTTAGCATGATAATGACTGCAACACTTATGTGACAAAACCTATTACCGTATATCGGTAGGTACGGCAATTCAAATAAGTAAAACAGATCAAAATCTGGTGAACACGATCACAAAAGCCTTGTATTGTAATGGAAATCTGAAACGCAGACAAAATCTGAAATACACGATAACCAAAACCATTGTTTTAATCATTTGTTAATAGCAATCGGGAACACACATTCTATTGTATCTGTCGTATCGATAGCTGGTAAAGATATAGGTGTGTAGTGTCGATTTTATTAGGTTTTCCTCATAACTTTTTGAGCAGTTTTTGTGTCAACAGCACACGCCTGTTAGTGAAATCTGAATAGTGTGAACATGCTAGAATGTAACTTATTAATTTGGATATGTAAAATATATAGGCAGAGGGTTATTATTGTTGAGAAATGGAAAGTTAAAATCTTACCTTCGTCATAGATTCTAGTTTGAAGTCGTCCATATGTGTGATATATCAAGGAAGATATAAAGTATATGAAACAGACCTTCTAGTTTTGGCAGTATTCGTGTAATCTTAAGTTTTCTTGGAGATATGAGATACAAACACTCTCTGAAATAGGGGTTATTGGGTGACAAAACATCATCAATATATTTTAAAGTGAAATAAAAGAACTTTTCAAGATACTTTTTCTGTTTGTCTTTTATAAGATTATTTACAAATTATGATTTTTACGAGAACAAAAAAGATATTGGACTGTAGGTTGGCCAATAAGTACCTATTTGAATTCTGACAGTCTGTTAAAACATCACTCCATCAACCTTAACAACAAAAATGGTTCTATGACCTTTTTAACAGGTGCCCCATCGCATTAAAGTTTTTATACATGGAACTATTCAAATTCAAATATATGTGTGAATCCAAAGAATGATTTTGCACTTTCTACCTTCGGAAGTTTAATGTCCCTCGTCGCGCCCACATTTCTCAGTAGAGGTTATTGAAAGGAATGTTAAAGTTCAACACCAGCAATATTTTAGACGAGTTGGATTATATTTGGTAGTTATATGCTCCTTTGAAACGTAAATAACAGTTTTATGGAAAATTAACCTTGTAAGCCCTCGGTCATTAACAACTATATTTCTCACCGGAGTTTAATTAAATTTAATGTATGTCAAGCGTTTACATTAGCAATTTCAGAGACGAATTTGAAGATCACCATTGATCGATCATTTCAAGGAGTTATTCTCATTGGAGATATGAAATTGAAAATTCTAGCATATCATTGTTAATGTATATCGGTCAGGACTATATAGTAACTCTGTAGCATTCTCTTTTATATGTTTAATGTACACTTACCTTGAATCCTTTCTTATTTTCAGATTAAAGATCAATTGAAACAAAGAGGAAGTAAGAATGAGTTTACCATGCTGAACGTTTTGTCTCATCCTAGGAGTAAAGGAACAATACGCCTAAAAAATGCAGACCCTTTTGATTATCCTATTATAAATCCAAACTACCTTCAACATCCGGATGATATCAAAGTTTTGATAAGCGGTATGTGTTAGATAGAGAGATTTGACGCGTATGAAATTTAAAATTACAATATTTATGAACAGTCTTTTTTCAAAGTGAATGAGTAATACGTCAAAAGTACGAAAAAGTTTTTTATTTTAGATTCGTTGAGATATTTTAATTCATTAATTCATATTTGTTTGGGGAGGGGGTTATGTCTCTGTATTTGTCATGTTTGTATTAAATGAATTTTAAGCTGTTCGAAAAGTAACAAGAAGCTGAAAAAAATATTTTCGTAAGAACTATAGTCAAAATAATTTTTATGTCTTAAAAGGCTATTTTGATTTTTTGCTGTGACGGCAGGAATTGTGACAGCAAAAAATTGAAATAGCCTTTAAAGACTTCATAATTGTTTTGACTAGGTAAACTATAGATAAGTCTGTGTGCTGTTTTTGAAATATAAGCGATTGAAGAATAAATATCAAGTGTATATGGGACATTAATATTAGACTACGAATGGTTAAGTAGATATAACTTGAATTTCAAACAGTTGTCATAAATGCTTTTTAAGATATATTGAGAAATATTTTGGTTTCTGTGCAAATTGTGTGTGGATTTCCCAAGAAAAAAATTCAGAAGAGCATACTGTAACAAACTATTGAAGAAAAGTTAAAATTGTGAGAAACAAATATCCCAAATATAATGACCGTTATGATTTCAAAAATATAGATATAATGGATTATTTGCAGATGTCTCTGTAGTAATCTTTATAAATCTGAAAGTTAGGGATAAGAAAGTCAATCAGAAAGAAACCATTCAAAATGTAATAAGTTCATTCCTTTATCTGTGTAAATGAATTATGTCTTTTCAGCTGTTAGAAAATCACAACAAATTGCATCTACCAAAGCAATGAAAGAAATTGATGCAACATTGAATGCATTTGATATTGACGGAATATGTGACAAAGATGTATTTGACAGTGATTCATATTGGGAATGTATGATACGTCATTTTGCTTCATCTATTTACCATCCAGTGTCCACGTGTAGAATGGGTGGACTAAAGGACAAGACAGCTGTTGTTGACACAGAGTTAAGGTAAAGAATGATTATTGGACATATATATATAACAGATGATACATGTTTCAATATTATTATAAAATAGAAAATAGAAAGAAAAAAAAACAATTAAAATGTAGACATTAGGTGTCAACATTTGGCATATATTTTTATATGTTTATCTCACAGTATTTTTTTTAATTTATACTTTGCAAAAATGAAGCGGTATCGATACATTCGAGTATATTCATAGTAGTCCGTCCTGCAATTTCTTATTTTTATTATTGGTGCAATATCGAGTGTTTGGTCGTTTAATATGACATCAGATTTCTGAAGATCTTATCACTATCAGTAATACTTCTAAGGAATTATGATTTCTGTTTTCTATTGTTTCATTTTAGAGTTAGAGGCATAAAGGGCCTTCGAATCGCTGATTGTTCTGTTGTAAGACGTCAAGTCTCTGGTAATACAAATGCACCTTGCATAATGATAGGAGAAAAAGCTGCAGATCTCATTAGAGGAAAAGACACTGTTGCAGAATTTAGACAAAAAATAAAATCTTTGAAATTGTAGTTGTTTCAACTCATATACAGTATTTTGGGACATCTATATAGTTTACAATTTATTCAGGAAAACAAATACTCGTCACAAGTCATAAATTCTTTCGACCGTTAAGTGTGTCCTGTATAATAACTTTGAATTTTTCATCTCTAAAAAAAATCTAACGCTAATGCATGAATAATTGTCTGTTTAGAAAATGATGTTTATGAAGGGTATACGTACCTTAATTTATTCTGAATAAATTTGATGTAATACTTCCTAAGCTACTGTAATATTTGTCATTGATCGCATTTTTTTACACCTATTGTATATATATAATTTATATGAAATACATCCAATTGTTTAATTTCGTCAACAATCTTTTGATATACTTTATGATATGTATATAAAATTATATATATATATAATGTCTAAAATCAACAATCAACATATATATATATATATATATATATATTATAGTTAGTCAAATGCGTTTTGTTTAGATATACTTTTTCACTTTTTTGGTCTTTTGGAAAATGTTGTTTGTGCTGTATTTAGACCCCTCTACCAACAAATTTGTTTTGCATGTACACGCATAAAAATTGCGGTTTTTCATCCAGAGCAATCATAGGTTTGAACGTTGTTTTCAAATTAGACTTATTTATAATTTTTCGTTTGGGCTTGTATTATATTTGCCTTCGGCTTTTTATGATCCGTTCATCCTATTTCGACTCTTCAAAATTCAAGAGTCTATCCTAAATTGAGGTAAATTCTATGGCCTTCCAAATACCGTTTCGATTCCTATCATCACTGAAGAGACATTAATTGTCGAAATCCGGATATGGTGTACAAATTTTTCCACTTCATGTTTGCGGTATACCATCTTTCTCGCAAGTTCATTGTTTTCTGTTTGGTATTAAGTTAATAATAGCTCCATTTTGTTACATCTTGTGATCCGTTTATTTGGCACTCGCCAATATGAGTCAGCCGGGTTTAAGAACATCCGTTGTTCGACCTGTTAGTCAAATGCGTTTTGTTTAAATATACTTTTTCACTTTTTTGGTCTTTTGAAAAATGTTGTTTGTGCTGTATTTAGACCCCTCTACCAAGACAACGTTCAAACCTATGATTGCGATGGATAAAAACCGCAATGTTTATACGTGTGCATGCAGAACAAATTTCTTGTTAGAGGGGTCTAAATACAGCACAAACAACATTTTCCAAAAGACCAAAAGAGTGAAAAAGTATATTTTAACAAAACGCATTTGACTAACAGGTCGAAAACAAATGTTCTTAAATCCTGCTGACTGCCATTGGCGATTGCCAAATAAAAGGATCACAAGGTGTAATAAATGGATCTTAACTATAAATTTAATACCAAAAAGAAAACAATAAACTTGCGGCAAAGATGGTATACAGCAAACAAAGGTGCAAAGATTTTTTGTACACCATATCCGGATTTCGACAATTAATGTCTCTTCAGTGATGTTAGAAGAATATATATATATATATATATATATATATATATAAATTTGCACAACGATACTAATATGAGATGGTATTATACGAAGATGTTGTTATTAAATCGTGTTGACAAATATTTCGGCTTAACAAATAGCCTTCGTCGGTGTCAAGCCGACGATACTAATATAAGATGGTATTATACGAAGATGTTGTTATTTTAAAAATCGTGTTGACAAATATTTCGGCTTATTAAATAGCCTTCGTCGGTGTCAAGCCATTGACACCGACGAAGGCTATTTGTTAAGCCGAAATATATGTCAACACGATTTAATAACAACATCTTCGTATAATACCATCTTATATTAGTATCGTCGTGCAAATTTTTAGACTTATATAATTTTTTCCTTATCTGCACAGTATCGTCTATTCTAGACGATCCGGTACGTAGTAAATTGGCTGGTTGGTCCTTTTTATAGACTTCTATATATATATATATTTCAAGGAACTATATCATACCTAACATTTAGAATCTGCTTGATGCATTGTATAAACACAGCTGTCCCTTGTTGAAGACTGTTTGCCAGCTCCAGGCCTCAATTAAACTGATTGAAAGATTATGTCTTCATCATATGAAAATCAAGTACAATTCCTCCCGTTAGCGGTTTAGTATCATACAATCATAAAATATATGAGAAGAACATAACCCGTATCATGCCAACAACTGGTTTTAGAATAATAGTGTTTATTTCCGATGCAAAGACCCTTTGAGTGAATCAATATTAATACCAAAATATGCAATCCTTAATGACCTGACAACAGTATCGTAACTATATCCTTTCCGAATAAGTCTGTTTAAAGGTTTGGTTAGGTTTTGAGGTGAATGCCGACATTTTTGTGCTTTGTAAAGAATATTACCATAAAATATTGGATGTGAAATACCTGAACGTATAAGATGTCTACATGTTGATTTATATTTACGAATGATGTTAAATGTTTGGTTAGCTTTTGAGGTGAATGCCGACATTTTTGTGCTAGATACATGATTTTTGTATTAGTTGTTATTTGCTTTGAACTAGCTGTCAGTAACTGCGAGTACTTTCAGATCTGTACTTTGTGATGGATGTATAAATACCCAGCCACTTCTGGTCTGTGTTTTTGTTAGATGTTTTTCTGCTTTGTATTGATCTGATGAGTTCATATAATAAAATGCTTCGCTGAGCGCAGCCTGATACGACAGCAGAGGTTGAACCCTGAACAGTTTGGGCAAGTTTGGACACAATATTCAAGCTTGATACTGTCTGAATTTGGATTGTGATCAAAATTTTGACATAATATAGGTTTCTGACACAAAATAAATGTGGTCAAAGATCTTATAAATATGAAATGGTCTGATATCCAAAATCTAACAACATGGCTAGATTCGGCATATAAAAAACACCAAAAACTTAATTTTAGTTGAAATCAAATAAAGTTTAATTTTAGACCCTTCAAACATTGACACAGACTTATTTGAAAACAGGGCCCAAATAAAAAATCTAAATGCACAATAAGATTCAGCAAATCATACAGCCGCAATCATTCAGTTTTTTAATTTTGGACCCTTTTGAACTCAATGTAGACCAATTTAAAAATAGGGCCCAATATCCAAAAAAAATATACAAGGTTAGAACCCTGAAAAATTAAAGACTTAATCAATCCCTTTGAAATTGGTTTTGTTTTCAATTGAAGATTTCTTGCTATTGTGCAATACCGTGCAATTGAAGAATTCTTGCTATTGTGCAATACTGTGTTATTGTGCAATACTGTGCTATTGTGCAATACTGTGCAATTGAAGATTTCAAAAGTTTGAAGAAAAAATGAACCCCCCAAAAAAATTGGAAAAAAATCACCCCAACTTTTTGAACCCCCCACCCCTTTTGGAGTAATTACCCCCAAACTCAATCCCAGCCTTTCCTTTGTGATATGGAACCTTGTGGTACAATTTCAGAGAGATCCATACACTTACACACAAATTATTGTCTGGAAACTACAAAAATGCTTGTTTTTGGCCCCTAATTCCTAAACTGTTGGTACCATAACACCAAAAATCAATCCCAACCTTCCTTTTGTGGTATTGACCTTCTGGTGAAATTTCATAGAGATCCATTCACTTAAACTAAAGTAATTGTGCGGAAACCAAATGTGTCTACGGACGACGATGACATCCTAGCATTATATGATGCAAAAAATTTTTGCGGTCGAATACAAATAAGAAGATGTGGTATGATTGCAAATGAGACAACTCTCCACACGAGACCAAATGACACAGAAATTAACAACTATAGGATACTGTACGGCATTCAACAATGAGTAAAGCCCATACCCCATAGTCCTTTTCAACTGATTTTTATACGACCAAAATTTTTGCGGTCGTATATTGGTATGACGTTGTTATAGTTTGTTCTTATGTTGTACTTTTACAACACTGTCCAAGGTTAAAGCCTTCAAACATGTTTAACCCTCCGCGTTTCATAGCTGACTATACAGTGTGGGTTTTCTCATTGTTGAAGGCTGTATGGTTTGCTTTAATTGCTTACATCCACTTCATTTGAACATTGGTGGATAGTTGTCTAATTGGCAATCATACCACATCTCCTTATTTTTATATGACAATATGATATGAATATGTCATATTATATAAACCCTGCTTTGTAAAAGACCAACACAGATTTTTATCATGTAAGTTCACAAGGTAACAATCCACAGGAAAACATGTCACATTTTCTACCCGGACACTTTATTCTTAATTTGAGCCAACAAGTCTTCTTAAAGCATGATAAGCAACATCAATGAAGCATGGAATGTCAAGTCTTAAAATAGATGGTAGCCTCCATTGTTTTTAACTTGAAAATATCCCTCTATATGTAGACCAGTAACCTGACAGTAAAAGTCAAATCACACAAATTTCTCTTTCTTTCACCAATAGCATTATGAAGGTCTTTCATATATCATGAATATTCATGCAAATTTTAAGGTGAAAATGGCTTATTGATAAATTGTTGTTTGCTTAATGTCCAATGGCAAATATTTCAAGCTTATTCTGGACAAAGTATTAAAATACGTGATATTTATAAGAGAGGTGTCCATATAAATGAGCATTATGGCACAATTTGAAGATGGTTTTCACATTCCCTGTATTTTTGGCAGGTCCAAATACAATTTGAAAATCAAGAAATATCTTATGTTTATTTATTTTAACAAAATGATCAATATTGGCTTTTCTATAACAGCATAAATTCTAAACTACTGTTTTGTATTATCTCAATTCTAAATAGATATAAATGAAAATTTCATCATATCCTCTCGTTTTGATTTTCCCCTGAATATGGAAATCATTGTACTGTTGCTAAATGATTCATGTGTGACTGTTTCAATCCATTTTGTAAAATTAAAATGGGATTTTGATTTTTTAAGACTGTTTTTATTACCCTATTCCAAAAAATGGATATACTGGTTTACACATTTCTGTTGCATTTTTCTTCTAGTATTTAGTACCAATCAACAGTTAATAACTCACATCATATAATTTTGTTTGTGCTCACAAAAAACAGGTTTAACCCCACCACAATGTGTACCTGTATTAACTCCAGCTATCTGGACTATGTGCTGGTATTGTTTGTTTATGGAGAAGTCTGGTGTTTGTGGTAGGTGTGGTCTATTGTACTGTTTAATATATATGTAATTCCTGTTAGCCATTGTGTGTATTATTACAATTATGTTAACAGAAAGTATGACCCATTCCCATGACAGATGGGCACAAGGAAATATTTTGAGAAAACTTAGCAATTGCATGTTGATATTGGGCAATTTGAAACCTATGTGATATACAGGAATAGAGCCACAGACATCAACTCAAAACTATGTTTTATGATATTTAATTATGAACTTGTCACAGTGTAATATTATGGAGATTTTACAAACAAAGCACTAAGTCAATGAGATACTAGAAGTTAATCCCTACGCAGAGGGAAAGTTTCTACTTTAACTCCATCTTTTGTAATTAGGTTTAATACAATAGCATCACCAGTGTATATGTCTCTTTCTGCAGCTGATATAAACACATCTTTAACTAATTTGACAGCCTTCTCTTGTGATAGAGGTGTTTTGGTTACTCCCTGTTGATTCTTAAAACCAATCTAAAAGTACAAAAGTTGCATACATTTATCAAAATCAAGCACCTATGTCATGTTTGTCATACCAGTCATGTGTGATACATCGTAGAAATGGTAAAGAATTTTAAAAAATTTGATTCCAGACTAGTACATGTATAAAACATACCATTTTTAGAACAATAAAGAAATGAAGCCATTGTAAAAAACAGCTTATCCCCTCCTCATATAAAAAAATTCAATCATTACTGAACTTCAAGGTCATTGAACTAAAGCAAGATCTTCAGTTACTAAAAATTATGGATCAACTGACAAACGATAACTCCACTATGATTTGTATTTGATTGGATCTGGACCTTAATGAAAAACATAAACATAACCATTCATCCATTAAATGAAGTCACGGTCACTTAATTTTAGTGTAGAACTTAGTCACTAAACATGAAGCACCAACCTGCAAAACATCATTCCTCTCTGATTTGTAGAAATTTGCTTTACACAAAATTTGAACAAAGCCAAACATTTGAAAAAAGGTCCTTGTCACCTAAATATAATGCATAAACTGACAAACTATTATTTGTTATTATGATTAAAGAAATGCTATAATTCCAACCAGGGTTGCCGTTGGTCGCCATTTTCGTATTATGCGAAAAAATATAATCATGGTGGTTAAAAATCATGAATTGCAAAAGAAAATATTGAGGTTCTAATTTGTCCATCTTGTTTATTTGTTTCATGTTTCTTTGACTTTTTCCTGAACTCGTCATGCGTATCAATTTAATCTGAAAAATCAATAAAACTATATACCAATTATCAATCAATATCTTCATGCATGATGAAAAAAAATGTGGAAAACACTCTAACATTAGATATGGACCATGATAACCAAGGTTGGCAAAAAAGCGGTCAATACTAGTATTGACCATGCCGGCTGTAAATACTGGTAAATACCGGGAAATACTGGCAAATACTGGTCAATACTGACAAATACTGATCAATTGAAATTTTGATAGGACTTTACTATAAAACTAGTCCCTACCTCAGGTCAATTACTTGGTAAATGAATAGATATAGTCACAAGGCAGAAAGTCACTTATTTACTACATTGTAATAGGACAAAAAGTCACAATTAATAAGTTCATGAATATGGTTTAATGAAGATTTAACAAATATTAATTTAATCATACAACAGATATAGTCATTAACACCATGAAGTCAGTCACTTAGAGAGACTATCTATATAACATCTGGTTTTCTTAACAGTTATTTTACAAGATGCAATTAAAATATTTAAAAATTGTTTTATATATATATATGTTATATATTTATTAAAAAAACATTTCCTGCATTTAGAACTACTTTATCATGCTGTTGAATAGTCAGGAATTAATTCATTGTTTAAAACAATCTTTAGAAATCACTTTTATGACTTTTTTTCCTGTTATGTCAACATTTATTAGGGGACAGTTGTTATAGTAATTAAACTTTTGACACCTGTTAGCCATATAATAGGTAATGCTCTGATAATCTGTATTGTTAGTTACTTGTAATTCTATTTACCTGTAGAATTCGGTAAACGGACAGAAAGTCACAGGACAAAAAGTTACAGGACATAAAGTCACAAATTTGATAGGACAAAAAGTCACAGGACAAAAAGTCACAAATAATTTGTTGACAATTGTATGAAAAATAACAGAAAGATCTTGAAATATTTTCTTTTTATTACATATATTAATTTTTATGTTTAGGAAATTGTTCATAAGCCTTGATAAATGAAAATTTATTAAATTTTAATCATTCAAAAAATATATTTCTTGGCACCATGAAGCCATGTAAGTACCAAGCCACTTTGACTTTTTGTTTTCATAATTTTTTGATCATTATTGATATTTATTGAATAAATTTTAATAACAAATGCTTTATATATGATAGTTCAAGAAAAAAACAAAAAAATATTTAAAAAATTAGTGTTTTCTTGTTAAAAGAAAAATAATCTCAAAACTGAATTGTGACTTTTTGTCCTGTGACTTTTTGTCCGTGACTTTTTGTCTGTGACTTTTTGTCCTGTGACTTTCTGTCCTACATTCTAAAATTCAAACCTTTTCAAGGAAAAAATATCTTGATTTATACATGTTAAAATAACTGATATAGCTGCTCAATTTTATATGTATACCAAAAGTATGCAATATCATTACCCCTAAGAACTAAATTAGTCATTTTTAATGTTTTAATAATTAATAACATACCAATATCATTTTTATGCCAAAGGAATAAAGTTTTCCCTCATCAACCATTTTTCTACTAGAATTGATAGATAAGTCAGTCAAAAGAAGCATGAAAATTTCAATTGACCAGTATTTGCCAGTATTGACCACTTGGGGAGTATTGTCCGGGGCGGTAAATACCGTTAAATACCACTGGTAAATACCGAGGGTGGTTAATACCGCCCAACCTTGATAATAACTCTGGACTAAATCATCAGACCGGAACAAAATTCAAACTTGATCTATAACTTGTCATGATAAAACTATATACCAAATATCAAATCAATATCTTCAAGAACGAAGAAAAAAGTGTGGAAAACTGATTTGCCGGACTGACGAATGGACAGACGGACGGACAGAGTGCAAACCTAAAGTCTCCTTCCACTTCTTCAGTAGGGGACTAATAATCAGCTGATTGCAAACAATAACAATGGACTAATAAAATTAGGTATTAATTGTATTGTTAAATGAAAATATGTGGTAAAACGGTGTCACATGTCACCTAAAAGATTTTTTTATAAATTTGATAAAAATAATTGTTTTGAAGAAATTCTTAGTTGTTTTAGCAGCGCACCTGTTTTAAACATAATTTACTTCTTGACTTTTACTTTAAACAATGATTCTGAAAAGAAAATTATTGTTTGAAGGTGGTACGAAACACCTTGACTAATATTTAATTTGGCTCGTTTAATTTTCATAAAATTTTGACAAAATATTAACCTTGACCCTTTGACAAAAATTTTAAAATTTCAAATAAACTGTTAACACAGAGATATGTCTCGCCTTTTTGTACTTTTGATAATGCAAATGTTGAAATTAAAATAGCAATACTTTAACATATAAGTTATGCAAATATTCAAAGTCAATGATTCATGACTGAAGGTACATGGCAAAACAATTTCCATGGAAATGAGATGTGCCAATGCTAATACAACTGACTACCAAATACCATAGACTTATCATAAGTCGTTGCCTTTCAACAAACCTAAATACAAACATTGACTTGTAAACTATGTAAAAGTTTCAAAGTCAATGAACCATGATGAGGGGGTGGGGCTATATAATCTCCATGGAAAGGAGACTTGCAAATACCAATTAATTTGCATACCAAATATCACTGACTTAACATTAGCGGTTCATCTTAAACTGATCTAATCACAAACTTTTACATGTAAATTATGCAAAAATTTCAAAGTCAACAGACCATGACTGGGCGGGACCAAATATTCTCCATGGAAATGAGATATTCCAATGATTATACAACTGCATACCACATATCACTGACTTACCACTAGTGGTTCCCCTTGAACTGACCTAATTACAAACTATTACATGTAAACTAAGCAAAAGTTTTAAAGTCAATAGACCATGACTGAGGGGGCGGAGCCAAATAATCTCCATGGAAATGAGATATGCCAATGCTTATACAACTGCATACCACATATCATTGACTTACCACTAGTGGTTGCCCATAAACTGACCTAATCACAAACTAATACATGTAAACTAAGCAAAAGTTTCAAAGTCAATAGACCATGACTGAGGGGGCAGGGCCAAATAATCTCCATGGAAATGAGATATGCCAATGCTTATACAACTGCATACCACATATCATTGACTTACCACTAATGGTTGCCCATAAACTGACCTAATCACAAACTAATACATGTAAACTAAGCAAAAGTTTCAAAGTCAATAGACCATGACTGAGGGGGCAGGGCCATATAATCTCCATGGAAATGAGATGTGCCAGTGCTAATACAACTGCATACGAAATATCATTGACCAACCACTAGTGGTTCACCTTAAACTAGACCTAACCACAAACTAATACATTATTTGTTGACGCTGACGCCGTAGCCGCCAACACCGGAAACAGCATACCTTTGTCTCGCTTTTTGACTCTGTCAAGGCGAGACAAAAACTTGAACCACACACTTTATCGGAAAAAATTCATTGGATATATTACAGTTCGACAAACATTAATTTTACATTGAGAAGCTTAATATTTCCTTAACAATAGAACGTGATAAAAACATTCAGCTAATTTTTACACAGTTATCTCCCTGTAGTATTATGTACCAACTTAAAGAAAGGGTTGAAAAGTAAGAAACATCTCTGATATTATTCTTTGTCCATTTACTAGACAGGAAATATCCAATAAAATTCGTAAGGGTTCAGCGGAACCCAGTGTCTCGCCTTCTTTTGCTGTTGTCTATGTTTTCAGTGTGATAGAGGAATGCACATAATTTGATTTGATTTGATTTTTGGTGTTTTAACGCCACTTTTAAGCACCACTTTTAGGCTATTCCATGGCGGCCAGTTTTTATTGGTGGAGGAAGCCAGAGTGCTCTGAGAAAACCACCGACCTTCGATACGAAAACTGACAATCCTAGTCAATTAAGATTGGAGTCTAGTGCACCTGCACGAGCGGGGTTCGAACTCACAATCTCAGTGTTGACTGGCTAGTGATTATAGTAGTAACTACTTAGACCACTCGGTCACCGAGGCCCCCTTTTAAATTTTAATTTTAAAGATGAAAGTCCAATAGAATTAAATATACACTGAGAATATATATATATGATAACTGCCATATTCCGAATCCCTGACATTCATTTGTGTAAAAGAAGAAAATATAACAATGATCGGTATCTGAGTGAATCTACGTCTTAATCAAGCTTAATAAAGATATTACAGAATATTCAAGATTTACAACTTTTCTTGAATAAAAAGATGTGGGCTATGATTGCAAATGAAATATACTATGCAGGTGAGACCAAATTAGCCCAATTAATTTTTGTATGTACTATAACAACTGAAACCGTAATTCCGCTGTAGTGATCGTATCTGTTATAACAGGAAGGTGTATGGTAACCATACTACCTTACTAAGTTCAAAAGTACATAACAACCCTTTCTTTGTGCATTATACGCCCAGGAACATACATCTTACTATTTTGCATGGATTGTTAGCAAATGCTACTTTTCAACTGTAGTCCTAAACCAAAGTGTTGGTTTTTTTTACTTCTGGATACTATCTTTTGATCATAAACAAGCTTCTGTCAAAGTTTGGTAGAAATCCAGGATAGTTTAAGAAAGTTATTAAAATTTCAAAAACTTGAACCACAGAGTGAATATTTGTTGACGCTGCCTCAGACGACGGAATGTAGGATCGCTATGTCTCGCTTTTGCAACAAAAGTCGCAGGCTCGACAAAAATGATTGAAGATGAATCCTGTGTTCCCAGAAATCAAATTTAACAGTATCATTAAAAAAGTTCAAGATTTTTATTCTAATTGTCATTTATTACAACATAGGATCTGAAATAGATATATAGAATTATATTAAATGAGACAGTGCTGTCTGCAAACTGATTTTTTTTTTTTGTTAGCAAGAAGGAAAACCTGTTTATGTGAGTTGGCAAAATAAAATTGAGAGTGGCGAAAAAAATATTGTTTTGGCAAAAAAGGTGGGGAAACCCTGATTCCAACCACATCCTATTTAGGCAAGGGGTTAAAAATAAGTAGTATTTTGTCATAATTATGCCAATAACCCCTAATAATTGGCTATGTATGTAATAAAAGTTGTCATTTAATGCTAGTTCCTTATTAGATCTTGTTTGTAGAATTGATTCAAAGCAAGGTTATTGTTTTCTATACCATAGACCTTTATAATAATAAAAGCATAGCTTTTACAGGTTAATTTATCTGTTTTATGACACAGGGGTTAGGGATTCTTCTCTGGTTTTTTTTGCCACAGGGGTCTCAAATTTGCTAAATAATATTGCTGTTTCTGTGAATATGGAATATTTAGTATATTTTTAGGATAAAACATATTACTGTAAGTTTTATAGAGGTATTTTTGTATCTCTTGCTTGCATTTTTTTTATGCCTCAGTCATAAGGTTTTTTATAAATATAAGCAATTCTTAACATATATGCATATATTGTGAATTCACTTCGCATACAGGGCTTTAGGATTTTCTTAAAATCTCTGAAGATAAAACAAATTTGGTGAAATTCTACATGTTCTCTTTTTTTCATCCAATACTGAATGCACTTCTGTAAATATAGACAATACAATTTCCCATAGGAAATCCTTTTACGGTTAAAACTGTGCATCTTTTTCAAGTTTTGTAAAAAAAAAGTTATATCCTAGAATGTAAAGTTTATATGCACTTTTTATTTTTTCAAAGGTCAAAACATAGGCTATGCAGCATATTTTCAACATTTATATGACTCAAACTTCTAGAGTTAAACTTATATAATATTTATTTATTTATTTTATGTGTTTTTAACGCCACTTTTAAGCACCGCTTTTGGGCTATTTCGTGGCGGCCAGTTTTTATTGGTGGAGGAAGCCAGAGTGTCCGGAGAAAACCACCGACCTTCGATAGGAAAACTGACAATCCTAGTCAATTAAGATTGGAGTCGAGTGCACCCGCACGAGCGGGGTTCGAACTTACAACCTCAGTGTTGACTGGCTAGTGATTACAGTAGTAACTACTTAGACCACTCGGCCACCGAGGCCCCAACTTATATAATATACATGTAGTTATACTAAAATTTTGTACTACCCCTGCCTTCACATTGGGTCTTCCTCAGAATAAAGTTTGGATGCTATCCATGTGTAATTATACTGGTAAAATTCCTAAGTTGTGTCTCTATGAGATGAAAACACAGAGATCATATCTAGGAACCATTAGGTCATTTAGGTAAACAAAACAAATATCTATAAATATCAAATATCTCCCCAAAAGAGGCGTGGTTTGTGAAACAGCTGTATTTACAAAGTGCATCCTACATGAATTCATTTCTGATAGGATAAAGGCAAAAAGTTCCTGTTTGATGATAGATATGTATATATATAAAGAATGATTACTGAAATATTTTTACAATATGAACCAAAAATAATGCCTTATCATACCTTACCCTTTCTATATCACTGTATGATATTTGATTTGATTTCTCTCAGACTGAACTTATGATATACATAATTTGATTCTACAGTCGACTCCACTTAATCGCATACCGCTTAATAGCATAATTCAGTTAATTGCATATTTTTCTCCTGCACAAAACCATTTCCCATTCATCTAATGTTAAATTATCCGGTTATATGCTTAGCCTTACAAGTGGCCTTTCAGTTAATTGCATAGAAAATAATTGCTGGCTAGATATGCTTAGTTCAAACTGACGAGATTTTTGACCGGAAACGGCAATTTGGTAAGTATATTTTTCTTGAATGCATCATCATTTTCGTTATTACTTCATATTCACTTTTGTGTTATTAAAAAAAAAGTTTTAAAACAGTTTCTTTCGTGCTTATATAATGGAGTTTTACTTTAAAATAACCCTCGATGTGTACACAGGTGAAGTTTCCCATGTTCTATTTTAAGCCTCGAGGTCATAAAATGTCAAACAGGTAATTGTTGTAAAACATGACCATTCTATCCCAAAAGGTGTTAATTATTGATTGGATTTTAAGCATTGTCTATAGATTACATTTGGGGTGAATTTTAAAAACAATAAAGCCTGCTAATTTACTTTGAAAGACCATCCAATGTGTACTGTCGCAATTTGGCTTTGGGTGATTTGCATTTATGTTAAACATTACAGGGCATTTATATATGGTTGGACAATTTTATTGGTCAATTATTTATTTTTATTATTTTTGGAAAAGAGCATTCACTTCTCATTATTATATTTTCACACATTCAACATTCGTGTCCAGCAAATAACCCGTACAGGGCCCCTTTACCTGTTTACTGCTTTGCATATACGAAACTAACGAGGTTAAAGAAACAGTGTTACATCACTGTGCAAGTGGTAAATACTGCATATCAAAGGCAGTTCATTACACATTTATTTTTAAAATGATAATAAACTGTGTAGTATAGTTGAACAGTTTATTTTAATCAAAGCGTAATGATGTACATTGTACCAAGGATTTGTATAGTCTTACTATACAAATCCTTGATTGTACATACGGGTCATAGAAACAAATCTATTTTAGAACAATTTGTTCTAATTTTGTATCCCAGTTAAAGGAAACGTCGATATGCAAATAAACTAAAACAAAATGTGTTTATAAACTTTATTAAAAGAATACAAAATACAATAACATGAATAACACTAGATTTATAACTTTTATTAGAATAAAAAATCAACATTCAACATGTTGTAAGTGGATTATGGCCGTTCATCTTTCTTCAGGGATTTCCTTTACTGATCTTTACTGTCGATGTTATTTGACTCCGTAATTTGGCATTTCAGATATAAGCATACTCCGCTTAATTGCATAATTTTGTCTGATAGGCTATGCAAATCCGGAATCGACTGTATTACTTAATATTCATGTATATGACATGTAAGGTATATTATTTGATTTCTCATGATTTGATTTGATATGTCTTAAATTTTTAATTAAATATTATCAAAAACTTCTAGAAGTCTTCTTATTTTGTTATCCTAACCTGGTTATCTAGTAAAGGTTGTAACATGGCACTGGCTGATCCTCCTGCTCTATATGTTTCCCTTTCATACGATCCTACAGGATCAAAACTGAATACACATCCTTTACCTAAAAATAACATATCAAATTTCATATTTTTATATAAAAAATAAGGAGATGTGGTGTGATTGCCAATACTACAACTATCCACTACAGTTCAAATAAGTACATATATTTTACATTTTGGAATCTCCATATCAAATGACATTTTTTTACACAGGTACAAATGTTATCTCTTCTCCCTCTTGATTTGTAAATCACTTAAAATACCTAAAGCAAAGGTAAATGGGAAGATCTTATACTTTTATTGAAATTGAAATGCATAGATGCTAATGTAGCAACATACCTAATGTAAAATCTGGAATTTTTACTCTCTTATAAACACACCCAATAAAAAAAACTTGATATTTAAACTATGTAAAAACTTATAAAAGGCAAAAAAACACATAAGTGAGGAGCTTTCTCAAACTCTCCTTTAAAATGAATGCCATAGAAAATGAAAGGATATGGAGTAAATGTACATGGGACAAAATCGCACACAATATACATGAATGCTTTTGCAATATCATACCAAATATAAATGGCCCTTTGCAAGAGCTTCTTCAAAAATGTATACATGTATATATACAATATAAAAACACAAAAAAGGATAATGGATTGTTCCTCACATTCTGCTTGAAACAGTTACATATGAGGTAAAATCTATTAATAGCTCATCATACAAAACTTTTCCATAAATACACATAATCAAAAAAAGCCAACATTCAAACAATATCTGTTTCACAGTCACTAGGGAATGATTGACAGCTTTAAGCCTCATATTCTATAAGTAATAGTACACCATATATTCAAATAATATATCATCAGTACCAATTCCGAAATAGACATAATTAGAATATTAACATTAGGTTTAAACAAAGATGTTCATTATCTCTGCTTGAAAAGTAAAACTACTGTTTTGGTCTATGTCACATTTTGTCAAAATCAAGAAAATGCATTCTTTTTTTGAAGGTCAAAAACCATCTAGATGTTTTTTTATCGAGGCAACTGATAAAAGGTTAAACCTGCAGTTAAGAAAAATAGTGGGTCGGGTCACATGAAACACAAGAAGTATTTCTCAACTTACAGTGCTTTAAAGTGTCTGTACAATATAATTATCAACTAACCTTCATCATCTAGTCCTGCTACAATGTTATAGACATAAAATGGGAAAAATCTCCTAGAGTAAAGCATGGTAGACAACATGGCGGCCACAGCTGTTGTTGACATTTTCTTGTTGTGTTCATGTTCATACATCTGGAAAAAAAGTTAGAATTAGAAAATCCAAAGATGTGTATAAAAGACAGTTTCCATTTGAGTTTTTTGCATATACTGGTCATAAAGTTTAAGGGAGGCTACTTGTCATCTTTGATGAATAACTAGCTCTGATCTGATTACAGCATGACTGAAGTATGTGCAAGGTGAATGCTCTTCTTTTTGCACATAATTAAGAAGGGGAACAACTCTTTAAGGGTTCTTAACCTACTCTAGTAGTAGTTAAAATTATCTGCACCTTTTTTCTGTCCACTTACATTTCAAATCCTGCTAATTAATATTCCTTTATCCTGATTACAATATAACTGAAGCTAAAGCAATCAATAATCAGTTCATCAAATATGTAATGTGTAAAATGTATTATTAAAGCACATGCATATGTAACAATTATATGGCATACCTATACTATCAAGAAATCATTTATGCTTTACTGTATACATGTCAATAATTGACATATTGAACCTCCCCATTTATATGTCAGATTCATATAAAATACCTCCTTTTTTACCAACAGATGGAGGAATACAAATTTTGACTTGATCACAATGATTTCATAAAACTTTGACAATTATTGTCATGACAATTATTAAATTGTTCTTTTACCATTTTTAGACTAAATTGTTTTAAGGCAATTTCATCTATATAATAAAACAAAATCATAGCATACTTTAAGTCTTGCTTGTAAAATCTTAGTAAGTGTCAGTACATCTCCATGGAAACCACATGCTCCAAGAACTGTTGAAGAAGTTCTGCAAAATAAAAATGAAATAAACAGCTCCTGAACTCTCAACTATGGTTCTTGTCAAAACTGTCATTAATAAAAAACAAAATCCTTAATCTCAGTTATTGTTCAACAAGTTAAACAAAAGTGTATTGAGAAAATAAACACTCCTTTGTCAATTGATTACCAGCTGCAGAAATATCTTAAAATGAAAATTCATTATATATTTTTCTGAGTGCAAGGGGCATAATCAAATATGTTAAATGGAAAGTTGAACAACTGAAACAAAACTCTAACTGTAAATTCTCATAAGATAACATTATAGTTAAGGGTATGCTTTTTATCCTGCTTTGAAGGATTTACTATAACTTTCAGATGAAGAACATCAATAAAAACGCTGTTCATTTGCCATGGGTTTTGTAATGTGCATCAAGAGATTTTTTGTCATGAATCCATACACTACATGTATATCCTTTCCTTGTCATTACAATTCAAACAATATAACTCTTCAGAACATAAAAAAAATGTATCTATAAATATTTTAAGTTCAAGAGGTATGATTTCTTTGGGATTTATTAACTGAAAATAATCATGGCAGTGCCTCTAGATCTATATAATTTTATATACCGATAACAAATAATAAAGTTAGTTACTGATTACTAAAAAATATTTTAAGTTTTACCAGTACTATTGGAATGAAAACCTTTATGATATCGTCTCACAAAAGGACTATGTAATTCACTAATGCATCATATATTGAAAAAACTATAAATAAATACAAATCTTGATACAGTGCAACTTGCTTAATCCAACACCTGAGTACTCAGACAACTTGTGACAACCGACAAAAATTTCCGGTTCCAAAAAAGGTCTATAACAATCTTTTTTTTAAAAACTTGTATATTCCGAAACCTGTCACTTCCGTAATCCGACACTGTTTTCAAGTTCCGATGTTATTAGTTATACCTAATTAATCCTGTCTAATCCGACCCTTTGATCTGCTAATCAATAAATTAAAATAAATAATTATCACATGTTAATGTGTATCACTGAACAGTCAAACAAATTGACATGATTGTGTACATTAAAATGTGAGCTGAGGCTCTTTAAGGGTTACAGGTAAGTGTACCTATATGAAAAATAAACTTTTAATGTGAGTTGTTTTTAGTTTCTTTGTAAAAATCATTCAAGTATTATACAACAAGGCTACGACACCTAAATGTAAAAAGAGAATTTTGGAAAATGACTCTGCTTTGCCTTCACCAAAATGGGCTAGAAAGGATTTAAGTTTAGACGAAAAGTTAAATTTGATTGAAAACTCCGATTACAAATTCCAAAATTAACCAAAAAAACAACTTGGCGAGAAGTATGGGATTGGACTTGCATCAGTGTCGGATATTTCAAAAAAGAAGGAATTTTATAACCAGCAATATGACGATAATAATGCAGGAAATAAAAAAAAATTTACGATTTCGTCTTAATATGGAGAATTAAATGATCTGTTGTTCAAATGGTTTACACACGCTAGAGCAAAAAACATTCCTCTTAGTGGTCCAAAAGTAAAACCTGAGTATTCCGACACCCTGTAAAAACCAACACAATTCTCTGGCCCCTTAGTGTGTCCATGGTGTCAGGGGAATTACTGAATAAGTGATTTTTAACTCATTCATTTAAGTAGGCAAATTAGAAATTCTGTTTATGTAGTTTTACCAAAATTTTAAACATATAGGTTTAGATTTAATCTAATTATTGGTAAAATTGAAAAAAAAAAATGAACCTTTTGCTTCTTTCAAGTAGCAAGGTTTTGTCTCTTATTGTCTTTTAGGCAATCATTCATCTGTAAATTCTAAATTTGTTGAAAAAAATGCTATAATGAAGGCATTACATAATGATCTAATAATACTTTCTTAACAAATTTTGCCAAGCAGTGGGAGTACTTTTTTTGTAAAATTTAAGGTTTCAGCTTTCAGATTATTTAATAAAATTTTACTGTCTGAAACCAAAATTTATCTGTTTGTGGGTTTTAGAAATAGTGGGGGGTAATTAATAAAATATTATTAAAATAATAGATTTTTTGGTAGAAAATAGAGGTATGATACCTAAACAAGTGATGTTCATGTCATTAGCCTAGATTCAGTACAGGGTCATCACCTTACATGACCGATCATCCTATAAACACAGATGTTGGTTTTGATAATTTTAGCACCATAATAAGTCCCAGGATCATTATGATCATTAGTACTATATAAAGTACAATAAAATAAAATCACTTAGTCTAGTGATTTATTTGTACTACTAAAATATGTGATTTTTAAAGAAAGATTACCCTTACTTGCAACATTTCTGGACAAAATGTTACTTGAATAAGTGATTTAAGAAATCACTCATTTAAGTAATTCCTCCGACAATGCCTGACTGCAGGTTGTCTATAATGATAAGACTAAATACTAAAATTGTTTCTAATTTCATCATGTTCAAGAGGCATGATTTGATAAAATAATATGAAATGATGTTTTTTCATGTTTATTGCCACTTTCAGCACTTTTGTTTTTTTTTCGTGGCGTCCATTTTATATTGGTGGAGGAAGCCGGTGCCAGGAAAGAACTACAGACTTCAGCATGAAAACTGACAATCCTGGTCAAGATTGAAATCCAATGCATTTGCCATGTTGACAGGCTAGAAATATAGTATATGAACTACTTAGACCATTCACCACCAAGGCCCCTTAAATTTTTTTTTACCAGAACAGTAATAGCTTCTAATTATGTGACTTTAAAGGCTTCCTTTAGTTAAAACTTACAGTTTATAGGTCTTTGGTAGATCCCTTGTATGTATAGAAAATCCTTGACTCAACCTTGTATCTGATGCTATTACTGAAAAGTCTTCACCAGCAACTGCTAATACTGTCCTGAAAAAGTTATTTCAACATCAATGACAGACAAGAAGGAGCATGAATTGCTCACTTGGTTTTAAATTGACAATGACTGGATGTCATTGGTAACATAAGGAGTCATGTTTTATTGCTGTCCTGGATATCATCAATAGTTCTTAAAAGAGGATCCTTTTTTTTTCTCCCTTCTGTTTGGTTGTAATCAGGTCATCTCAAGATTTTTCAATTTTTTTTTTTTATTTTATTTTTTTAGAAGAGGCAGTGACTAACAAACATGCTTGTCAATTGAGACAAATCTGACTTAATTTTTAACATTAACACCCTAAGGATGATTGTGGAGAAGTTGGACCAGATTGCAGATTGGAACAGTGGTTTCAGAGCAAAAGATTTTTGAAAATGCTGTATTATTCCTCTAGTTTTAATTTAGCATATAACCATAAATTCCCCAATAATGGCCCAAAGTCTTTAAGACTATATTTTTAATAGGGGACCACTTTAGCCCCAATCTTGAACTATTGGGTCAGTTATTGAATCAATCAGGCATTTCAATAGAAATTTCCAAAGAATTTTCTATTTTTATCAATGGAGGCCATCATATTAGGTTAAACTGTAGTCATGGTAGCTACATGTATACGAATCATGGTCTGTTAGCCAATATTCATGTTCGCCCATATTATTTTGTTTTTTAGTTTGATTTGTTGTATAAACGTGTCATGATTATCAGATATATATAATATGAATAATAAGTGTATAAATAAAAAAATTTGAGAAGGGCCATGCAGAAGACGTAAACATAATTTTAATTGTCACTCAAATCACAAGATAATGCTTACGGTCTATAACGGATTTCTCTGTCAAATGAAAAGCATCGGAAAATATTAATTGAACATTAAGGAAATTGCGGCCAATCAAATTTTACAGACATTGGTTTTGAAAAATTTATTTTATACTCTCCAAAAGTGAAGGATTTTGGAAAATCATTTTTAAACCAAAGTAGTTCATTGCAAATCTTGGAGGGAATTGTAACTTATTTTATCATTACTTTTGGATATTTCTAGAAAAATTTTGAACCAACAAGCACACAAAAGGTAAGAATTTGTATGTAAACTGTAATTATTTCGTCTTCTCACAGCTGATTGGAAATGTTGACATACATGTGATAGACTGTGAAACTCAGATCAGGAGATTGGGAAATTTTGGTCAGGAGATTAGGACTCAGTTTATCAGGAGGTTTTTTTATCGACATAAATTTTGTCGTAAATGTAACTGTGTGATGTAGAAATTGTCTTTTCAAGTGTTTTTTTCTTCAACTTTCCATCCGAATGTAATATGTTTATAGTACCCTTGTACTAATAAATTTTCTTTAACTTTATTCAATCTAACATTCTGTTTTCATACATTCCTTAATTTCATTTTTTTTTCTTTTGTTTTGTCTTTATTCTATACAACATTCACTCTTGCTATTTAACATGCATATACTGTTATAGTATATGGAAGGTTTTAACAGCCCCGATTGGCTATATAGCCCTTGTTCAGTCAGTATAAGTTATTGACAAATGGAAGTTTTTTACGACCTTGACTGGCTATACAGCCCTTGCACAGTCAGCTTAAGTTAGTGTTTACTACTGGGGGTGTTTAACGACCTTGACTGGCTGTTAAGCCCTTGCACAGTCGGCTCGGTGCCCGAAGGCGTTTGGTGAGCGTTAAAATAATTTTGTGCCATCGGTCAGGAACAGGTGAAGGACGCCATTTTGGTAGGCCGCCATCTTGGTTTTGTGAGTTGTTTTGGTTTTCTTTTGTTGACTATTTTGGTGTTATTTCTTCACAAAGGCTGCTTTCAGGGCCAGATTGGTCAGCTTGGCAGCCCACTAACCTCAATGATGGAGTACTGGTAGATGAGTCTCGGACGTAGTATTAAAGATGACAGGAAGCATTATCAGGACCAAGGTCGTGAGACAGTGAAATGAAGGTTCATCATCTAACACCTAGGAAACAGCCCTCGGACGTCAATTGGCATAACACTCCCCCATCCACAATGGGTTTTGGAGTGCATGTTGACGCGGGAATTTACGCACAAAACAAACGTTTACTGTACAGCGTTGGATTGGTTTCTGTCATCTAAAGTAGTAAGTCGTTGATCCATCAAAAGTAAACCCTCATCGAAGATAGCGGGTAAAGGAGAGCTGACCCAGCACGTCCGTTCAGCTGTGATGACTGAGACGTGACTGTGTGTTAAGTTAGTGTAGCCTTTCTACCTGTCACTAGGTTTAAAGGACAATAACTCTGTATTTTTACAGGAAGTTGAAATGCGCAATGCAATCACAACTTATTTTCAATGGACACAGACAATAATCTTGAATGGACCTTAATTCTTTGCTTATTTCCACCTTTGATTCTGTTGTTAGCATCTATTTGTTATAATAGGTACAGTCATTGTATTGAACAGAATCATTCCACTTCGCCGCATAATTTATAGATAATGCATAGTGATGCACGTTGACTGAATATAAAGTGTATATGTAGTTGTCTCCCTTACTAGTATAATCAGTTTCAGAATGTTCATTATTATTTCCCTTGTTTAAAGCTATAAATTTCTTTTTTCTTTATTTAATGATTTACATGATGCTTATTCAGTACATATTTGTGAAATTGAATAAATATTAGTATTTTGAATTCATTGGTTAAAGATATTTATTTATATTCTAAAGTTTAGTTATTGCATTGTCGCAAATCATTTATAACCTCCTTTGACAGACTTAGGCCTATACATTTTGAGGGGCCTGATGGGTTATTTTCGTTCTTCGTGATCGGCGCATTTTCGCTATCGTGATCTGTTTTTCTACAGATTTATTTTTTTTTTATATTTTCGTGATCCGTGATCATGGAAATTTATTTTCTGTGAATCGTGATTGACAAAAAAATCAACTTGTGAATCGTGATGAGACCCCTTCATCAGGCCCCTCCATTTTATATGACTGGTTTGATTCAAGCACATTGAAATATCTGAAGTCTGAAGTATACAGTCCAACCAATGAAAGCAGTGATGAATGCAAATTTTCCTTTAATTTATTGGTTTACAATTGCTTAGATAAGAGACCCACCCCCACCCCAATTTTTTTTTTTTTTTTTTTAAATTGAAATTTTGATCAATCTTGAAGAAAATAGCATAACTCCTCCTGCTGCATTACAGAGAAAATGATTTCGTTCTTTGCTAGATAAATGATGATACAGACTATACTTAATAAAACTAGTGAGTGAAGACATTGAGTTATTCCTCTTAGTATAAGAAAATGTCAAAGAAAAACTCTGGTTGTTCCCCTTGTATTCATTTGTTGTATATAAACAAAAAAATTGAAATACTGTTTTCTCAGGCGTGCAAGAACATACAATCAAATGTTTTGTTTTATTTTGCTCTAATTGTAGATGACTGTTTAAAAAACCAAATTTCATTGGTTTATTTTGATATTTCCAAAATTAAGTAGAAAAGGCTAGTTAGTGACAAATGTCATACTTACTAAATAAATTTCAATTCAAGCCTTGAAAAGAAGTATAGAACTCTCAAATAATTTCCAAATTATTATTTTTTAATTTGTCCTAAGATATTTAAAATCATTTAATTACCATCCTTTTATGATAGTTTTGTTCAATATATATTTCATTCATATTCTTTTAACAATTTACATTATTTAAAGGAAAATAACTTTAAACAGAATAAAACAAGGGAAGTAACCCAACTTTTTAACTACACAAAGTTTTTATTATACAACGGCAGTTAGCCTGAGGTAAAAGTCGTTGATTACCAGATTGTTTGACACCCAAGCTGGCAAGTGAAGCCATATAATTATGCATGTTCTTTGATTTACAGGTAAAATTTAACTTCAGGTAATGTCAGGTACACCGGATATGGCGGCTGAAAGTTTTCATTCATGAAATATTTCATACACGGGATTTTTTTCTCTTCAACGGGAGGACGGGAGGAGACCCCTGAAAACTGGATTATTGTACTCCCGTCGGGAGGTTCACATGTATGTGTTGATCTCTTAGTAAATGATTAATTATAAAAAGTATTTCCCAAAAACCTGTTAGTTTTTCTTTGAATAGAAATTACATGTATCATCCAGATAATAAATTTGTGAAAAATACTGTGAAAAAAAATCTAATAAAGTGTTATTTGAGATATGTCTAATGAGTTACAAGTTTCTATTTTTAAACTCAAATTTTCCCAATCCATCAATGTCATTCAGACTCTCTCTGGACTAAATATATTAAATTGAGATAATTAAAAGAAAAAAACATTTATTTTTAGCAATAAGATATGCATGATATGTATAAGAGAGGGGAAAGATACCAATGGGACAATTATAATTAATCAGTCACTGCGAGATTAACATTTTCAATCAGCTGTGACAGTCAGGGGTACTACTTGTACAACTTATTTTTATTTCCTTGAAGAAGTAAATAATAATATACTTATATAAGTAAATTTGTTATATTCATATTTTCTTATAAGGTTTGAATAATCTAGCCTGTAACGAATGATTAAGACAATAGAAATAACCATTTTGTAGATAATTTAATGTAGATTACAACAAAACAAGCTTAAGTGGGATAGACCACCACAGAATCGAAACATAACAGAAGTTCGCAACTGGGTTACATTTCTCAAATATGTGAGTTAGGTACCTTGTGTTATATTAAAGTATAAAGGTAAAAAAAGATATTCCGTGACAGGTGCCTTTGATTTGGTCTGGTGCCGTAGTGGTGCCAGTGAAATTATGCTGTATGTTAGTGGGCGCTGCTGGATAACTCGGACTAAAATAAAATCGGCCTATCACAAAAACGGACTATAACAAACTCGGACTACAATAAACTCGGCCTACCATTATTTATATGCAGAAATATATTGAACAAATTCGGACTACGATTAGTAGATTGTTTTTTCGTGTTTTTTTTTTTTTCACTTTAATAAAAAATAAACTTTATATATAAAAATTATATACGAATTTATGAGATTATGATAAATATTTTTGGAAAAAAATATATAGAAATGTATTAAAATAAACTTAGATCCATCATATGAAATATGTGTTATATGAGTTGAATTTAATATGTTTGAATGAGGATAATTAACTTCTATTTGAAATATTATTGTGATTTTCTCGTTTATTATTTTTATTGACAAAAGATGTTTTAATGATTGACATGTGTATGTGTTTGTATTGTGTTTAATCCTTGGTGTTCATAATTAGTATACAAACAAAGAGAAATTTGATTGACAGTGAATGGCTTCTTAACAATTTCACTAATCTG
This sequence comes from Mytilus coruscus, assembly GCA_017311375.1. Lineage (NCBI taxonomy): Eukaryota > Metazoa > Mollusca > Bivalvia > Mytilida > Mytilidae > Mytilus > Mytilus coruscus. The sequence continues at coordinate 111,110,374 of CM029596.1, read as the reverse complement.
TAATTCTTTATTAATGGATTCACCAATTGAAAAGTAATTGTATTTAAATGGTCACATCAAACAGATACAATGTTTTTAGAAAGGCAAGCCGAGGCAAACACTTATTATACATATATCTAAAATATTTGGAGTAAAATTGAAAAAACAACAGAGATTTCTTTGATCTTACTAAATAGTTCTATAAAATAACATGAAAAAAAAATTCCCATATCATTCTCAACATGGGTACCGACCATTGCGTCGAGTGTTCCAGAAAAGTGACAACAAAGCAACATGCCTTACAGTGTGATTCGTGTAGTTTATGGCAACACAGAGTTTGTAACACTGGTAAGTGCTTCTATATATTGTTCTTGTTCATAATGATATTGATAAACATTTTACTTGCTATGGATAGAAAAGTATTGCTTCACTATGCTTCATTTACCATTTGGAAAATAAAGTTTATTGCATGTTTCTTCTTCTTTTTATTAGCTTCCTATAGACAGGCTTTTATTTTGTTTAATGATACAAACTTATTTTATTTACATGTGTGTGTATTATGTATCTCAATGACAATAGTATTATAAAAATAATAGATGCTTATAAGTGTTTAAATTATATATGGAGTTTTTGTTGTATTTTGTATTTTAAAGTATGTATGTTTTAAAAACTTTAAAAAAGAAGCTTGGGTGTGACATTATATATAATTTTGAATTGGTCTAAATGAATGCTTAACATCTAAAACATATCTCTTTCATTATTTACTGTTTAAGAATACGACTATACTCAACATTGTACAGATAAATCACACTGACATTCAACCAAACAAAGTATGATCAGAAACATACAATTCACTGCACTGTCTTATAATCACATAAGATTTGTAATCTAACAAAAAAAAAGAACCTGAAAACATCAGTTATACACAAGCTGTTACTGCGAAAATACTGGATATTGGTTCTTTAATTAATCACAATTTCATGTAATTACAGGTAGTTTTGTTCTCACTTGGGTGATTAAATAGGTGTCAATAGTACGGTTTATTCCTCCTATTCCTACATTTTAAATCTGGTATGTTATTTGTAAGAAATCCATGTAGGAATAGGAGGAATACTTGAATAAACAAGGAATTAAATCAGATTAGGTTGTAAAACATAACCCTATTTAACTTCAGCAAATATTCATAAGACCTCTTGAGTTTTATCAATATCCAATTTAAAATATAAATAATAGAAAATGCTTTTAAACAAAAGTTCTAACAAATGCATGTTCTTGTCTCTTTGAAATTGTCCTGTATCCTTATTCTGTTTTATTTAATTTTCTATCTTTTTCAAAACTGTTGTGTTTATTTCCTCATGTAATCAAAAGTCTTTGTCATTGGTGACTCTATCAAAATAAATAAATAAAACGGTATAAAGTCCCAAAAGATAGAGTTTACTGATACAATGATGTAAGCAGCTAATTTAGGAACCATATTATACTTTTAAGCATTAAATATAATCCTGTACAGAGAAAATAAAATTCAAAACTAATAATAGTATATGTTTAAAATTGAGAATAATTATAAATCAGTCCATATAAAGCAAGAAATTAACTTCTACACCAAGCATGTTGAATGAATCATTTGAAAATTGACAAAATGTAAATTTTTTCACAAAATCAGTCTATAAGTCTCAATCAATATAACACAATTATAAAGATTACAGAGTCACTGTTGCACCTGGCCCATTATACCTATAAGCCACCTTAATAACAAATTTAGTAAGTTTATACAGTATCACTGACTACATGAAAATACAATATTTCTAAAATAGTTCAAAATTATAATAAATGTTCATATTTTCCATAATATATAACGGAGTCGTTTTAATCTGGTACTAATACATGAATTGGTCCTATCTATGTGTCCTAGGTGCGATACATGCAGCATCTGGGTACTGTGGACTATCTTAATTTGTGTAACGAAGTGTAATTTAAATATGTCTTTGCCTATTCAACCTTATACTTTTGTAGCAATGTATCCCAGCATCAAGGCTATTTATTACATTTTGTAAGATAAATGTTCAAATTTTAAACTATTAATTATTCCGAAATTTCCTTTTATACAAGTTTAAAGTACATTTCTATATCTAATTTTCTTTTTTATTCTTTGCAATGCATCTATTTTTTTTATCTCTATAATCATGTCTGTATAGATTAAGTAAAACAGGTGTATTTTTTGCATTTATTTACCTGTACATCAATTAAATATAAATTGCTAAAACAACAAATTACCTTAAAACAACAGCTATTGTACTTTGTTTGTAGGAATAGAAGGAATATATATTTTCAAAATGTAGGAATAGCAGGAAGACACCAATAGTACATGTGCTAGTTGTTAGTTTAAATTATGGTGATTAAAAGGTGTCAACGATACACGTGGCATGATGTTATATTTCCAGTTGAATCAATTAAGATATACATATATGATAAATTATTTTGAGAGGACATTATTCCAAATAATAATACAGAAAAGACAAATTAGTGTTAGATTTTCATTATTAAATGAATGTATTCTTACTTTTCTTTTATACATATCTTGTTAACGTAATTTATATTACTCATAAAATGTTCAAAATAAATTATTTAATTAATTGTAAATCATAATTAATTTCAAATTAAGTATTGATAATTAATTTCCAATAAAAACAACATCAAACATCATACTTATATTCTTCTAGTAGTCCAAGTTTGGTATAGTCCGAGTTTGTTATAGTCCGATTTTGGGAGGCCGATTATGTTATAGGCCGAGTTTGTTATAGTCCGATTTTGTTATAGGCCGAGATATCATGGATTCTTAGTGGGCATGGCAACTCTCTTCTTATGAGTTATGTTGTATTCACTTCAAAAAATAAAATCAACCAAGGGCAGACAAGCGGTTTGCTTACATCAACGCCTTGGTCTCTGGTGGATAGTTGTTTCTTGACAATAATATACCATATCATATTTTTATAACTGTTTCACAGCTGGGAACAGTATATCTAACGGGAAATGAATCTGATAGGCTTTTCAGTATAAAATAGATAAAATCTCGGACTCCACGAGACTTCGCGAAATTTATGGATTTTGGTGGCGTCTGACTAAAAGACTATCGGAACTGCTCAATAAATTAACCACACAATTCTAATCGTAAATAAATACAAGTTTTATCATAAAGTAGATACATTTTGTCATATAAAATGACCATAATAAGTGTAATTTATTTGATGTGAAGTGTTTAATAAGGTTTTTGAATTTGGGAAGGTAATCGGCGCCATTTTTTTATTACCATGTTTGCATTCTGTACCATTCTGTGATAAAATGAATGCGATTCTAACAAATTTGAAGTGACAGAATACAAGTATGATACACTGGCATCACTGTTAAACTAGTTTAAATGTCATTTTATTGATATTATCAGAAATTATTAGGATAATAGTGAGTACGTTTTTAACACATGTCCGTTTCCGTATCGTATCTTTATTACCTATGACCCGACGATAAAATCGGCTACAATTAGGTAGTGTCAAGTCCCGTCAATATATATGTTCCTGTTCACAGTAACAAATGAAATTCTGATATATGTGAATTTAACATGAGAGGAAAAATGTAATACCCTCCATTCTGTTCATAGGGATTAAAGTATGCCTGTTTAGGAGCATAATGTGACTCCTCCTGATTTATATGACTGAGTACAGATGTCATTTTCCAGGATCTTTCCAGTTGTCTTCTGTATGACAGTGCTATTTTCACTTTACAAATTAAACTCTCGTTTAGGTCACGTGACAACAATGACCGGCTATGCAAAATCTTAATTTTTCTGCTTCTTTTAAGAAAAGTTTCCGATTGTCATTATAAATTTTGGAAAAAACAAATACAAAGAAACATTATGGCTAATAAATTTATGAATAAAGATTGTCCATATCTTTATTTCTAGTGAAGTCTCCTTTATGACGAGATAAAAATCCAAAATGGTGGGTAAAAGCGTGAATGAAAATTTTACATTTTGTTTTTCATATAATAACATTCATTTTTCAATTTTTTAGCTATGTCAGCCCATCAACTACCTTTGATTGGTCTTAAAGTGTATAGGAGGAGATGAGTTGAAAGTCCATCCATGGCCTCAAGTGATCTATTTTACTATTTTCTGCTGTCACTGTGCTGCTGAGCGTCACTCACTCAATGAGACCAGCGGGGTCGCCTCTCAATTCCGACACCTAATAGTCGGACACCCCATTATTTCGACACCCCAATAGCTCGACGACCCATTAGTTCGACACAGGTCGTATTTGAATATCTAATTCATAGATTATCAGAAGACATGGTATTGGGCACAAGTCAAATGACAAATTGGCACCTGGTCGATTCGGCACTTATATCTATAAAAAAAGTCAAATTGGTACGTGGTCAAATTGGCATCTAGATAAATCGGCACCTTTTGAAAGTCATTTTGGTACCTAATATTATTTTTACCTTTAAGGCTTTTTCTTTTCTTTTTTTTTTTCAATTTCAGATGTTAATGAAATAGGTATCTTCGATACATTTTGTATATAGTTTGAAGTTCAGCACATGTAATTAAGAAGTTGGAATACACAATAGAAAATAATTAATTGGTTTGCTGTTATAAGTTTTCTCTAGTCCTAATAATTATGACGTCTTGCAAGGGTATTTTAATCTTTTTCAGTTACGCCTTCATCACAGAAAAAAATTAAAATAGCCTTGCAAGACGTCATAATTTAATTTGGACTAAGTTTTCTCATGTTATGCTATTAAAATGTTTTGATTGGTTTTCATTCCAAAAACTTTTAAAGAAATTCTACAAATTAAAAAAATTAACATGTTTGATGTTTTAACCATTATCATGATTTTCAGATCATTTTTTATGTTTTATAATTACTAAAAAAATAAATAACACACAGGTGCTATTACCCAAATTAACTTGATTTGAGCCCTTGTCAACGTGTTAAACTCTGAAATATCGTAAACGGTATAATCTGTATGTGTCTGTTGTCATAATTTCAAATTAATATATTACCAGAAGCAATTAAAAAAGAAAAAGAAAATCTACACAACATATTTTAAGAACTGAAACATAACAAATGCATGGTATGGGTCTGTCGTCGTCTTCATAAATCTGTGATTGTTTTTGTGTACAGTAACATAATTAAGCTAGCATTTATTATATGCACAGGAATTTTTACACAAGGATTTCTAGTATTGATTACAGTAAATAAAAATATTTACAAATACCACACAGGCAAAAGAAACATAATAGTTCATCATGTTCATCTTGTGCATGTTTAAGTGACTTTGTTTTTTTTTCCCACGTGGTGTTTGTAGACTTTTTAGACATTTTAGAAAGTTGTGTTTTGTTCGGTATAATAAAACACTTAGTGACTGGTTATGAGTGTGATATAGGAAGTTTGTTGTCCCTTTGATACTAACTATTGCCCTCTGCTTTGCCTCAAGCAATATTTGGTACCTCAGGAACAACAAACTTGCTATTACCCTCATAACCAGTCTATAGAAGTATACAATCCTACATACCAACATGGATAGTATATACTGCACATTGCTAGTAAACATAAAAATCTAGGTGCCAATGTAAATTGTTATTAAATTCAAACAGATAGGAAATACAAAAAAGTTATTTAAGTTACATGACTTAAAGTATGTATATCTCATAATCTGGCGTGATTAACAGATTCCCTGTGGTTTAATCATCATGATCATGTGAAAATTAAGAATTAAAAAAAGGCCAACCGTTAGTAAATGGCACCATTTGATATTGAGTGAAATATATTTTTTAGATATGAAAAATACAGAGTACTTTACTTGCAAACCATCATGTTAATTATGGGTGCCAAAATAACTTATTTTGTTGCCGAAATTAACCAGGTCCCAATTTGACTAGATGCCAAATTGATTAGACCTGGTGTCATTATGACCAGGTCCCAATTTAACCTCCTGCCAAAGTGACTAGAATTTGTGGTATTTGAACTAGTGTCTTCTCTCTCTCTTCTGAGTATAAAAAAAATGGAAAGACAACACTTCCTGTCTGGTTTGTAAGAAATACCATGATCCTATAAATATAAGGCAGTCTACAACCATCATGACCATGCAATATTTTGCTTTACTGAATACAAAGTGTGACCTTGCTTTTTCTTAAAGAAATCTAATCTATGTCTTCACGACAGTATAGTCTCTAATGTTCTTTTGTCTTCTCATATGTGTTGCTGTCTCCATTGTATTCACTCTATTGATTATTTGTAGGTGGCGTTTAAAAAAAAAAGAATTGTAATAACACATGTAATAAAAAAGAATTTAAAAAAGAACTATTTAAAGAAATGCTTTGATAAAAATGAAATTTTGATTGTTTCTGTTTGCTTGACATCCAGTGGCCAAAATGTCATGCATGTTCAAGACTAGAACAAATTAAGAATTAATACAATAGGTAGGTCCTGTTTTATTGAATTGACTGGGTTGAAGGGCGAGAAATTTGGACTGTCACTGGAAAATGAGAGTATATTAAAAAGGTACCCAAAAAAATTCTTTGCAACAGGATACTTACAGACTTGTAATGTGTACAGAAAGTGTCACTCTCTCTATACGAGGCATCAGATTTAAAGTCCTAATTCTTACCGACCGGCTGCATATTTATAGATCCTGCACAGCTCTTCTAATTTTTATGTAGGTTTCCACTCATGAAAATCTTGGTTGAGTACAATCATCTGGAAAATGTAAAAGGGGAACCATATTTTTGGAGTAGGACTTGTAAAAATATTATATTCTAATTATTGTGGCTGGGATAGCGCCTTCATTACTTCTTAGATTCTCATCAAATCTTTTATGAAAACTTCCACTTGTCAAAACTTGGATAAGTTTGATTATGAAAATTCTGTAATGGAGGACCATGTTTTTGTGAAGGGGACTTGTAAAAGTACCTAATATTAATTATGTGGGGAGTGGAGTATGTGAGCTTGCTCAAAGTAAAGATTGTTCTTAATCTATATTTCAACCATAGTTTTAATATTGGTCATGTTGGTATGCAAATACTTTTGCCATTAGTGTTGTCGCGCATGAATAAATGAATAAACAGCTACAGGAAATATAATTATATAATTTAAAAGCAAATCTTTCAGTTACAGTCACAATATATATGTTTTAAGTGTTTCTGTAAAAGTATATTAAGTGTTTAAGTAAACGCATCCATCAGCTTATAATTTCAAAACAGACTATAACTGATGGGAAATCCCTTTTTATACATACACATGACATACTCTGCACATAAAACGACGCATATGAGAAAAGGTTGCTATCATTCAATGTCAATCATGTATCAATGAAAACAAACAATTACACAGCAATGACCAAATTTGGATAAAAGGACAATCTCATCAGTCATGTCAGTCCTAGCATCAATTAAACAATATAATTAAGGTACATTTGAATAGCAGTTGGTAATAAAATGTAGGATTAACAACATAGAGTCAACATAAAACCAAGTTTAATAAAAAATGTAACAGGAATGCTGCAAGTACAAGGGATTTCAAAGACCAAATTTTAAATTTTCCAGGGACAACATTTTCCATTTAACAAAGCTACAATGTAATAAATCATAAATGTTCATAACAATCAATAAAGGTTCTTTCATTACAGTTTGTTATAAAATGTTGTTACACCACAATCCCAGGTTAGGCGGGCTCGAGTGCTCACAAACATGTTTTTTTAATGTGACTGTTCCAAAACACGATCCTGTATTTAGTGCAATGCAGCATGTGTAATGGTTTTTGTCTCGCCTTGACAGATAAAAAAAGTGAGACTTGGGTATGCTGTTTCTGGTGGCAGCAGTGGCCATCAACAAATTGTTATACGACCGCAAAAAATTTTGTGGTCGTATATTGGTATGACGTTGGCGTCGTCGTCGTCGTCTCAAGACGCATTGGTTTCGCACTCTAACTTTAGTTTAAGTGAATGGATCTCTATGAAATTTTACCATAAGGTTCAATATCACAAAAGGAAGGTTGGGATTGATTTTGGGGTTATGGTACCAACAGTTAAGGAATTAGGGGCCAAAAGGGGCCAAAAATAAGCATTTTGTAACTTCCAGACATAACTTGTGTGTTAGTGTATGGATCTCTCTGACTTTGTACCACAAGGTTCCATATCACAAAGGGAATGCTGGGATTGATTTTGGGGTTAATTGCCTCAAAATTTTAGGAATTAGGGGCCAAAAGGGGCAAAAACAAGCATTTTCTAGTTTCATGACAATAACTTGTGTGTAAGTGTATGGATCTTTCTGAAATTGTACTACAAGCTTCCATATCACAAAGGAAAGCTGGAATTGAGTTTGGGGTAATTGCCTGAAATGTTTAGGAATTAGGGGCCAAAAGGGCCAAAATAAGCATTTTCTAGTTTCCAGACAATAACTTGTGTTCAAGTGTATGGATCTCTCTGAAATTGTACTGCAAGGTACCATACCTCAAAGGGAAGGCTGGGATTGAGTTTGGGGTGATGAATCATAAGGGGTTCAAAAATTTGGGGGATTTTTTTTTCCTTTTTTTTTTTTTTTCTTTAAAATTTTCCATTTTAAGTTGGTTATTTCTGATTTATATTTAAAAGCAAATAATAATGATATGGCAGGAGATACACACCAAACAGGATGTGTAAATTATTATATAATAAGTATTGTGCAATAGCAAGAAATTTTCAATTGCACAGTATTGCGCAATAGCAAGAAATCTTCAATTGCACAGTATTGCGCAATAGCAAGAAATATCCAATAGCACAATATTGCGCAATAGCAAGAAATTGTCAATTGTACAGTATTGCGCAATAGCAAGAAATATTCAATTGCACAGTTTTGCGCAATAGCAAGAAATATTCAATTGCACAGTATTGCGCAATTGCAAGAAATATTCAATTGCACAGTATTGCGCAATAGCAAGAAATATCCAATAGCACAATATTGCGCAATAGCAAGAAATTGTCAATTGTACAGTATTGCGCAATAGCAAGAAATATTCAATTGCACAGTATTGCGCAATAGCAAGAAATATTCAATTGCACAGTATTGCGCAATTGCAAGAAATATTCAATTGCACAGTATTGTGCAAAAGAAGATACTTTGTATAAATTGCTTATTTCTTGACCAATTTCAATGGGGTTTTATTCTTGAACTCTTGGGGTTCTTTAATATGCTGAATCTAACCGTGTATTAAGTTTTTGGATTTTGGGCTCCGTTTTTAAATTGGTCCACATTGAGGTCCAAAGGGTCCAAAATTAAACTTTGTTTGATTTCATCAAAAATTGAATTATTGGGGTTCTTTGATATGCCGAATCTAACTGTGTATTTAGATTCTTAATTTTTGGTCCCATTTTTCAAATTGGTCTACATTAAGGCCCAAAGGGTCCAAAATTAAACTTAGTTTGATTTTAACAAAAATTGAATTCTTAGGGTTCTTTGATATGCTGAATCTAACCATGTATTTAGATTTTTGATTTTTGGGCCCCGTTATCAACTTTGTCCACATTGAGGTCAAAAGGGTCCAAAATTAAACTTTGTTTGATTTCATCAAAAATTGAATTATTGGGGTTCTTTGATATGCCGAATCTAACTGTGTATTTAGATTCTTAATTTTTGGTCCCGTTTTCAAATTGGTCTACATTAAGGTCCAAAGGGTCCAAAATTAAACTTAGTTTGATTTTAACAAAAATTGAATTCTTAGGGTTCTTTGATATGCTGAATCTAAACATGTATTTAGAATTTTGATAATGGGCCCAGTTTTTAAGTTGGTCCAAATCGGGGTCCAAAATTAAACTTTGTTTGATTTCAACAAAATTGAATATATGGGGTTCTTTGATATGCTGAATCTAACCATGTATTTAGATTTTTGATTTTTGGGCCCCGTTATCAGCTTTGTCCACATTGAGGTCAAAAGGGTCCAAAATTAAACTTTTGTTTGATTTCATCAAAAATTGAATTATTGGGGTTCTTTGATATGCCGAATCTAACCGTGTATTTAGATTCCTAATTTTTGGTCCCGTTTTCAAATTGGTCTACATTAAGGTCCAAAGGGTCCAAAATTAAACTTAGTTTGATTTTAACAAAAATTGAATTCTTAGGGTTCTTTGATATGCTGAATCTAAACATGTATTTAGATTTTTGATTATGGGCCCAGTTTTCAAGTTGGTCCAAATCGGGGTCCAAAATTAAACTTTGTTTGATTTCAACAAAAATTGAATTATTGGGGTTCTTTGATATGCGAATCTAACTGTGTATTTAGATTCTTAATTTTGGTCCCGTTTTCAAATTGGTCTACATTAAGGTCCAAAGGGTCCAAAATTAAACTTAGTTTGTTTTAACAAAATTGAATTCTTAGGGTTCTTTGATATGCTGAATCTAAACATGTATTTAGATTTTTGATTATGGGCCCAGTTTTCAAGTTGGTCCAAATCGGGTCCAAAATTAAAATTTGTTTGATTTCAACAAAAATTGAATATATGGGGTTCTTTGATATGCTGAATCTAACCATGTATTTAGATTTTTGATTTTTGGGCCCTGTTATCAACTTTGTCCACATTGAGGTCAAAAGGGTCCAAAATTAAACTTTGTTTGATTTCATCAAAAATTGAACTCTTGGGGTTCTTTGATATGCTGAATCTAACCATGTATTTAGATTTTGGATATTGGACCATAATAGGTGAATGTCCAATTTAAAATTTTTAAGTTCTTAGACCACATTCATTCTGTGTCAGAAACCTATGCTGTGTCAAATATTTAATCACAATCCAAATTCAGAGCTGTATCAAGCTTGAATGTTGTGTCCATACAAGCCCCAACTATTCAGGGTTCGACCTCTGCGGTCGTATCAAGCTGCGTCCTCTGGAGCATTTTATTTTGAAGTTTGTAATTAGGTCATTTTTAGGGGAACCACTAATGGTACATGTAAATCAATGATATTTGGTATGCAGTTGTATAAGCATTGGCACATCTCATTTCCACGGAGATTCTTTGGCCCTAACCCCTCAGTCAGGGTCTATGGACTTTGAAAATTTTGCATAATTTACATGTAAAAGTTTGTGATTAGGTCAGTTAAAGGGAAACCACATATGGAAAGTCAATGATTTTTCGTTTGCAGTTGTATCAGTATATTGTATCTCCGAAATTCTTCAGCCCTGTTCCTTCATTTATGGTTCATCGACTTTGAGTATTTTGCATTATTTACATGTTAAAGTATTGCTATTTTAATTTCAATATTTGCATTTTACTATCAAGCTATATACAAGCTAGACATATTTCTGTGTCAACAGTTTATTGATAGTTGTCATCTATCATTATTGATTTTCGTTTTATGTATTTAGCTTAAATCAGTATGTTAGTTTTCCCTGTTTAATTTTTGTTTTCCCAGCCTGCAATAGGTTACCATATGGTATTGGTACTGCTCATTATTGAAAACTATATGTTGATGTGTTGTTGCTTGCATCCTTCTCATTTGGTGAGCTGATTAAGACTGGAGAAAATTGACTTATTGGCAATCAATCGACATCTCGTTAATTCAAATTATGATGTATTAATATGAATAGATATAAGAAGATGTGGTATGAGTGCCAATGAGACAACTCTCCATCCAAGTCAAAATTTATAAAAGTAAACCATTATAGGTCAAAGTACGGTCTTCAACACGGAGCCTTGGCTCACACGAACAACTTTTATGCATTTATACCTATTAATCATGTTTATTTTTCTGATTTCAGTTGTTTTACTCTTTCTTCAAATCTTTAGTTGGTAAGGATGTAGTTGTGGAACTAAAGAATGATTTGAGGTAAGAATCTACATGATCTAAGAGTTATATGTACAGTAACTACAGTTGCTTACATCCACATGATTTGGTCTTGGGTGGATACTTGTCTTATTGGCTATCACACCACATCTTCTTATTTTTATCATGTTTATAAACACCCCAGACCCCAATTACAAATTTTAAAGTGGTGGTAAACTACATTCACCTTCTTTGTCCTTTGCTTTGTCCCTAACCTTTGTTTCATATTACTTAGCTTCTGTATTATGGATTGATTTGATATTTGGTCTTGAACTTAATAATGAACTTGTCTCATTGGCACTCATACCACATCTTATTTATATTTGTTATTATGAGTTGTACCTTATAAATTGAAACTGATATTCAGATTCGGATCCAGTTAATTCCTGTTTGACATTACTTTGATTTTTAACAGAACCTACTGAACACTGAATGTTTCTAAGATTTTGTATAAAGAAATGATTTCATATTTGGCCAGGAACTTTTTAACGTTGGGTTGTACCATTTATTAAAGCAATTTTAAATCTTCCAGTGTTTATAGGTTACAATAAACTATAAGATTTTATGGGCACAGCCATTTCATGAAGATAACATGGTATTCAGAATTAAGAGTATGGCTAATCCTGATTGGTCATTGTGTGCAGTCGATATTTTTATTACTAGATACTTCGTCCATGCTGCATTATACCAAAGGCAAAATAATATATTTTCCTTTGCCCTAAAGAGCCTGAGAAGTCTTTTCTACACTGTGACGAGATACGTATTTTTAAGTGCAGAATTGATAGGCAAGGGAGAGAAGTACAAAATGCGTTAAGAAAAGCAATGGGAACCTATATTTTTTGGACTAAAAAATACTGTTCAAATAATTTTTTCTTTAATTCTAGCTAGGTTTTGTTCTGAAAATCAACTTTCTAAAGTCTGTATTTCGAAAAAGGCTACTGTTGTCGCCTATGGGGAAATTCATTGTTGTTTGCAATCTTAAGACACTTTTAAAAAATAATTTATACCCATTGAACATGGAAATTTTCGTAACATAATTGCTAAAAATCAATTGATATTATTCTGGAACTTTATGATGTTGAATAACAGTTTAAATGATCTCCAGATTTATTGGACAGTCTCTTCCTGTTTGACAAAACTTTTAATATTTTTTTGTACCAGTTGAGCACATAATTTTTTTTACCATATTTCTTATGTCTCTCATTGTCTGATAAAGGAACATTTGATATTTGGAATTTGACAAAACTAAGATGTACTGTGTAAATCATATTTTTGTGATTAGTTTTGAGACCTGATTGGCAGTAATTTCCTGTTTCATGATATTTTGAGGTTTTATTATCAACTGAACATGGACATTTTTGTCACTAATTACTCAAATCAAGTATTTTAAAAGGGATGATTTAATACTTGATATAATACAAAATTGCAACATGTACCAGTATTAAAGCGATTTTTAGATTTGAGGACAGTCACTTCATATTTATGATACTTTAATTTCTTTTTACCAATAGCATGGAATTTTTCCATGTATGCATCAAGATCTGGACACAAGTATAATTTTGTTATTTTAATTCATGCAAGTAGAAATAAGTCCTAATTTAAAAAGACCCAAAGAATGACATTTGACATGTTTAATGAGTTGTTAATCTGAAATACTGTTGACACTCGCTTATAAGTCAGTAATTTGGGAGTAAAAGTAAGAATTCTGGAAGGAGTACCGACTTATTGGTGAGATCTAGTGCCATTAAAGATTCTTAGTCTAAGTACAGGAACAATAATAGAACTTAACAGAACTGTTTGAAATCAAAATTAAGGATAAGCTTTACTGAAGAGAAGAACTGTTTCCCAGAATTGAGATGTTAGACACCATTGATCAGTATACAATTTTTGTCCATACTTTGTTGTATACATTTTTTCATGTATTTGTTGCTCTAAATGTTATATATTTTGTAGCATATGTGGTACATTACATTCAGTAGATCAGTTCCTGAATATTAAATTAACAGACATACAGGTCACAGATCCAGATAAATATCCACATATGGTAGGACTTATCAATTACTTAACAATTGTACTTGACATCTTTATTGCTCAAGTGTCTGAAGGATACCCAGAAAGTGTTGGATCATTGTTGCCAAACTCCAACCAAAAAAATGCACAAAAGGGGAAGAATACTATTTACTGAGACTATTAGATCATATGTAATATTAAAGTTAATTTACCAATCCAAATCATAAGAAGAAAACAAGCATTTGATATATACTGTGAAAGTACTTTTATTCGTGGGGTACCAATTTTCGTGGTTTTCGTGGAAGGCTTTTTCCACGAATTTAAGTGTCCAACGAAATAAAACAACTCTTGTATAAAGCAAGAATAAAACGATCCACTGTAGGTTTGACTACATAGATACGGGCTTATAATATAGAGAAACAAATCAACAAGCATACTGTGAAGTAACTTATGTAGTGGCGTAGCACCAATGTAGCATGTACAACTTTAGATAGGATTTTAATCATAAAATAACCTAACTTGTACGACTTTTAACCTTTTTTATTCTCATGAAAAACTAGTTTTGAAAGATGAAAGTCAGACTTCCGGTGAAGATATACGATGATGAAGTGTTTATTTTATCTCCTCATAATTCTCAATAAAAAAAATCATATTTGGCTTGCATTTTATTTCATAAGTATTATTTCATAAGAATAAATTGAAAGTACATTTGAGGCGTTTTTATGCAACCATTTTATTTAAATTACATGTTTATGGCCCAATTAACACCCTTGCTGATTGTTAATCTGTTGATCATTCCATCTCGGGTTAATTAGTGTCAACACTTTTGATTACACGTCTGTACCAATTAAAATGTTTACTTTGCAATTTCTTTCAGTGAGACAACTTGTATTCATAGATAAATCAGTTTATTTCTGAAAGTAATTTGATGAATGTTGTTCGAACGAAATACAAACATGTGAGCGAAAATGAACACCATGTGATTATTTTAAAGAATGTTTGTTTCTAAATTATTCATCCGACTTTTTTTTCCAGAAAACTAAAATCATCGAATTTTAGAACCAACGAACATTCAACGAACATTTAACTTTTGCTTAATCCACGAAAATTGATACCCACGAATTAAAGTACTTTCACAGTAAATAAAAACGAATTACTTTTTGGGAAAATTTCACTGATTTGTTAGTTTGTGCAGGTTGTAAGTGCTCTCATAGACTCTTCCTGTTTTTTTCCCCATTTTAAATCATGCTTTTTTTCAATGTCTGGCAAGTTTATTTTATGTAAATATAGGGTATTGAGTGAAACATCGAAGTTCATAGAAAAATGAAATTTTGTTTTCTTTTTACACCTATAATAATTAGTTAGATAACTAACTTAACTGAAAATATTCAGTTCAAAATGAATTGTTAATAGTTACAAGCTCTCTTTTTCAGTTATCAGTGAAGAATTGTTTTATTAGAGGTTCAGTAGTTAGATATGTACAGTTACCTGCAGATGAATGTGATACACAATTATTACAAGATGCAGCAAGAAAAGAGGCTGCTCAGAATAGACAAAGATGAACTAACAGTTGTATTCATTGGTGCAATAACTATGTAACATTGTTTTTATTGGATTGGAATGAACAGGAGCAATTCCATCAGAAGTCCTGTGCCAGAGTTCCAAAAATTTGTGATGCAACTGTTTGTTAAACATATTTTTTAAGGAGCTGTAATGACGACTGTGTTGATAGAAAAGATGTATTTTGTAGTAACATAGGGCAACATGTCTAGTTTTGAAACCAGATATGCTTTGCATCTTGAATATAATCATTGACAAGTATAAAGGTGTAAAATAAATGCCATTTCATAAATCATTATCATTTTTTTAGCTCACCTGGCCCGAAGGCGTCTGGTGTCCGTCGTCCGGCGTCGTCATCCGTCGTCGTTAACTTTTATAAAAATCTTCTCCTCTGAAACTACTGGGCCAAATTTAACCAAACATGGCCACAGTCATCACTAGGGTATCTAGTTTAAAAAATGTGTCTGGTGACCCTGCCTGCCAACCAACATGGCCGACATGGCTAAAAATAGAGCATAGGGGTAAAATGCAGTTTTTGGCTTATATCTCTCAAACTAAAGCATTTAGAGCAAATCTGACATGGGTAAAAATGTTCATCTAGAAAAGATCTATCTGCCATGAAATTTTCAGACGAATCAGACAACCCGTTGTTGCGTTGCTGCCTCTGAATTAGTAATTTTAAGGAAATTTTGCAGTTTTTGGTTATTATCTTGAATATTATTATAGACAGAGGTAAACTGTAAACAGCAATAATGTTCAACAAAGTAAGATATACAAATAAGTCACATGACCAAAATTCTCAATTGACCCCATAAGGAGTTATTGCCCTTTATAGTCAATTTTTAACAATTTTTCGTAATTTTTTGTAATCTTTTACAAAAATCTTCTCTTCCGAAACTACTCGGCTAAATTTAACCAAATTTGGCCACAATCATCACTAGGGTATCTAGTTTTAAAAATGTGTCCGATGACCCCACCCACCAATCAAGATGGCTGACATGGCTAAAATATTCCTAGGGGTAAAATCAGTTTTTGGCTTATATCTCTGAAACTAAAGCATTTAGAGCAAATTTAAAATTTGGTAAAAATGTTCATCAGGTTAAGATCTATCTGTCCTGAAATTTGCAGACAAATCAGACAAGCCGTTGTTGGGTTGCTGCCCCTGAATTAGTAATTTTGAGGAAATTTTGCTGTTTTTTGTTATTATCTTGAATATTATTATAGATAGAGATAAACTGTAAACAGCAATAATGTTCAGCAAAGTAGGATCTATAAATAAGTCAACATGACCAATATGGTCAATTGACCCCATAAGGAGTTATTGCCCTTTAAAGTCAAATTTAACAATTATTCGTAAATTTTTGTAATCTTTTACAAAAATCTTCTCTGCTGAAACAACTGAGACAAATTTAACCAAACATGGCCATAATCATCACTAGGGTATCTAGTTCAAAAAATGTGTCCGATGACCCTGCCTGCCAACCAACATGTCAGACATGGCTAAAAATTAAACTTAGGGGGAAAATGCAGTTTTTGACTTATCTCTGAAACTAAAGCAAATGTATAACGGTTGCATTATTTCATGCATCAATTGTAAATAAAAATGTCAGGTGAGCGACACAGGCTCCATGGAGCCTCTAGTTTTGCTAGAGAATGAATCTCCTATTTCAACAATGGTTATGTTATTTTCTTTTTCTTTTGTAATTTGTAAGTAATTAGAAATCAATCAAACTATGCCAACATTTTCAAATTTTAGGATTCTATGTTGGTGTAAATTTGTGTACTGCACAAACATCCTTTAGTATTTTTTTATTTTTCAATTTTTTAAAAACACTTCATCAACTTGTTGCCAGTTTTAAAGTCCTTATAAATGATATTTTTGTAATTGATACATGTATACGTATTTAATAGTAAAGATTTTGTTCATTATATACTAAGCCAAATTTCTCTATAGAACTTCAAAATTACAAAATAAGGGAAAAGAAAGATTTCCTTTGTATCATAAAATGTATTTTTGATGATCATTCATTATACGACTGCAAAAATTAAAAATTTTTGGTCGTATATTGGAATCATGTTGTCGTCGTCAGCGTCGTCCCAAAACAGATGGTTTCCGGATAATAAATTTAGTATAAGTAAATAGAAATCAATAAAATTTTAACACAAGGTTTATAACCACTAAAAGAAGGTTGGGATTGATTTTAGGGGTGACGGTCCCATCTGTTTAGGAAATAGGGGCCAAAAAGGGGCCCAAATAAGCATTTTGTAGTTTCAGTCAATAACTTGTGTTAAAGTGTATGAATCTCTGAAATTATACCATAAGTTTCCATACAACAAAGGGATGGTTAGGATTGACTTTAGGGGTTAAGGCTCAACCCATGTAGGAATTAGGGGCAAAAAGGGGAAAACAAGTTTTTTCTGGTTAAAGCAGTAAAGCAGTCTAATTGAGGTAATCCAATCCCATTTAAAACAACAATGTTTGATTACCTCCCTCATTTGCTTGTAAATTATGTATTAAAAATGATGATAGTCTTGAGGTGATTAGCTGTCAATTTATTTTTAAAAGTTACTATTAATTAATATTAATTTTAGCCAGGACTACATGTATGTATGTCATTTTATATTTTCGACTTTCATTATGTATTTAAATGGGTAATTATGGATGCAAAGTTTATTAAAATTTGAATTGAGATAATAACTATATCTTGAGGAAAGAATTTTTTTCGAATAAGGGAAAGGGGAGGTGAAAAAATATTTTGGGGAGGGACTATTTTTCTCATTTCAGATTTCAGAAATTAAAAGAAAATTTCTTCAAATATTTTTTTGGGGGGTTAATATTCAACAGGAAAGTGTATTGCACAAAAGTAAAAAAACGGTAATTTTTTTCTTGGGGAGAGGGGGATCAATTTGCAACAGCATAGTGTATTGCACAAAAGCAAAAACTGAATATAAATTCAAATCATATAAACAATTTTAAGTTCTTTGACTACAGTTATTTTGTGGCAGAAACCTATTATGTGTCAAATATTTAATTACAATCCAAATTCAAACTTGTATCAAGCGTGAATATTGTGTCCATTTTGGCCCCAACTTTTCAGGGTTGGACATCTGCGGTCGTATCCAGCTGCGCTCAGCGAAGCAATTTATTTTCAAAGATGTATCAATTTTCTTATCAAGCATAAAATTTTAGTAAATCTGGTATTATTGATTTTATTTTGATATTATATAGGAATAAAAAGAGATATGAGGTACACATTTATTAAACATTATTTTCTTTTTCTTTTGTAATTTGTAAGTAATTAGAAATCAATCAAACTATGCCAACATTTTCAAATTTTAGGATTCTATGTTGGTGTAAATTTGTGTACTGCACAAACATCCTTTAGTATTTTTTATTTTTCAATTTTTAAAACACTTCATCAACTTGTTGCCAGTTTTAAAGTCCTTATAAATGATATTTTGTAATTGATACATGTATACGTATTTAATAGTAAAGATTTTGTTCATTATATACTAAGCCAAATTTCTATAGAACTTCAAAATTACAAAATAAGGAAAAGAAAGATTTCCTTTGTATCATAAAATGTATTTTGATGATCATTCATTATCGACTGCAAAATTAAAAATTTTTGGTCGTATATTGGAATCATGTTGTCGTCGTCAGCGTCGTCCCAAAACAGATGGTTTCCGGATAATAAATTTAGTATAAGTAAATAGAAATCAATAAAATTTTAACACAAGGTTTATAACCACTAAAAGAAGGTTGGGATTGATTTTAGGGGTGATGGTCCCATCTGTTTAGGAAATAGGGGCCAAAAAAGGGGCCCAAATAAGCATTTTTGTAGTTTCCAGTCAATAACTTGTGTTAAAGTGTATGAATCTCTCTGAAATTATACCATAAGTTTCCATACAACAAAGGGATGGTTAGGATTGACTTTAGGGGGTTAAGGCTCAACCCATGTAGGAATTAGGGGCAAAAAAGGGGGGAAAACAAGTTTTTTTCTGGTTAAAGCAGTAAAGCAGTCTAAGAGAGGTAATCCAATCCCATTTAAAAACAACAATGTTTGATTACCTCCCTCATTTGCTTGTAAATTATGTATTAAAAATGATGATAGTCTTGAGGTGATTAGCTGTCAATTTATTTTTAAAAGTTACTATTAATTAATATTAATTTTAGCCAGGACTACATGTATGTATGTCATTTTATATTTTGCGACTTTCATTATGTATTTAAATGGGTAATTATGGATGCAAAGTTTATTAAAAATTTGAATTGAGATAATAACTATATCTTGAGGGAAAGAATTTTTTTTTGGAATAAGGGAAAGGGGGAGGTGAAAAAAATATTTTGGGGGAGGGACTATTTTTTCTCATTTCAGATTTCAGAAATTAAAAAGAAAATTTCTTCAAATATTTTTTTTTGGGGGGGTTAATATTCAACAGGAAAGTGTATTGCACAAAAGTAAAAAAACGGTAATTTTTTTCTTGGGGGAGAGGGGGATCAATTTGCAACAGCATAGTGTATTGCACAAAAGCAAAAAACTGAATATAAATTCAAATCATATAAACAATTTTTAAGTTCTTTGACTACAGTTATTTTGTGGCAGAAACCTATTATGTGTCAAATATTTAATTACAATCCAAATTCAAACTTGTATCAAGCGTGAATATTGTGTCCATTTTGGCCCCAACTTTTCAGGGTTGGACATCTGCGGTCGTATCCAGCTGCGCTCAGCGAAGCAATTTATTTTCAAAGATGTATCAATTTTCTTATCAAGCATAAAATTTTAGTAAATCTGGTATTATTGATTTTATTTTGATATTATATAGGAATAAAAAAGAGATATGAGGTACACATTTATTAAACAGCAACCCAACAGCACAAAAAATAGTAAAGATATTTTTAGGTTAACATTGAGTTTTCAACAATAGACAAGTGTAGATACTATTTGTAAAGCTCTAAAATTGTCCTGAGTATAGACATGACAAAATTTGCCGGCAATACCAAATTATGCTCTATGCACTCTATCTTTTAGTCTTCAGTCAATCACAATTTTTGGTTGTTCCACAAATAAGTTTGATAATAAAGACTATACAGATAAATAGAGATTCCTAGTTTCATATTCATGATGATGGAGGGTTTTATTTGAATAAAATTGTTTGTTTGAGCAATGGCATGGATTGTGTATTTAAGTAGATGCAGTATGGTCCTAGGCAAGGGATAACCTTCTTCGGTAACCCAGAAACAATTATTGATCAATGGATTTATGGTATACTTTTCTTCTAATGAGTCAATCATGAGCATTGGTAATTAGGCCAACGGGAATTAGTTTTTTCATATGACCACACTTCCCCATGTTGACTCACTGAATTATAAATAATTAAACATTAAGAAGCAAGTAGGCAATTTATTCTCTCTGTCTTTGTTTGAATTAAAAACAAATTTGTGATCAAGGTGGATGGATTATCTCTTGCAAAGTGGTTCTTACCTAGGCAATGAAGAAAATCGTGTTGTTTCATGCTGGTAGTAAGAAACATGGCTGGTTTTCAAAATCCTACACAGAATTTCAACTTGCTCTCTGCAACAGATGCTTCAAAGTTGACCAAAGTGGTCTTAATAATGTTAAAGCAGGACATCTCTTCACCTGAAATCCTTCAAGGCTCAGAACAATTCAGTATCTGTCCGAAATTGAATTACTTACCCTGGCAATCAAGATTGTGAACGTATATTCTCAGCAGTTGAGTTGATACAGTCATACACTAAGTCTGCTTTAGACCAAATAAATTTATATTTTCTCCTCACTGTTAAAATCAACAACAACACTTTGTCTTAAAACTTCAAACTTTATGTGTCATATTAGAAATGGTCAACAGGCAGTTATTCCTATAAAATAAAAGATCTTGCTGCATGGTTTTCTTCCATTTTCTTACACAATACAACAAACGTACAAGAATCGTGCATTGACATAAAATTTAAGGCTCGTAAGTTCATTATAAATCAGAAGGAAAAAAGAAGAGATGTGACACTACTGGTATTTCTAATGGGAAAAACATGCACACAAGAATATAGTGACAATTTCAACCCTTAGAATTGTCACACAAAAACCCCATGGAGATTTTCAAAAGTTGGCAAGTTTGTTATAAAATATATAAGAATAATCATCCACCAAATATATAAAAATTATGAGTTAAAGAGACAGCTATCTAACAAGAGACTAAAGGACAAATATGTTAACAACTATAGGGCAATGCATGGCCTTCAACAATGAGAGAAAAAAATCATACCATATAGTAAGCTATAATAGGAGCCAGTATGAAAAAATGTGAAACAAGTCGAAGAGAAAACCAATGGTCTGATTCATGCTAAATATAACTAAAGAAAAAGCAAATAAGGCAGACAGCAACCAAGCACAACCTCTGATTTACAGGTTCCTAACTGTGGACAGGCTCATAAAGAATGTATAGACAGGATGCAATACAAAAATGTGTTTTTCAATGTATAGCCAAACACATTTAGTAATGTTCCTATCATTAAAAAACATCAATGTACCGATGAAGTCAATATTCAAAGATCTTACTACAGTGTTAAATTGATAATCTTTCAGATTAAGTTTATTCAAAGTATCTTAATTTTTGAGCTGATATACTGTTTCTTACAAGATTTATACAGGAACAGCCAAACTTCAAAATTAAGTCTTTGTATCTATAAGATTTTTAAGTAAAAAGGTTAAGAAATTTGTGGTAACAAAGTCCCCGACTTAATCATTTACCATTTAATATACATGTACATATATTATGTTCATTTAAATCTAAAACGTCACTGCAGACACGGGCATAGTGAAAGAGCTGGGAAATATATGCATCATAAAAAGGGACCAAAGGACAATACAACCCAAAAAGGGAAAATTAACAATGGATACAAAAAATGATCTCTATCATAAATTTTAGTTTAAAGTTTCCTGTGTGAAACTTAAATATCCAACTATATAAAAGTAAGTGTTGTTTATATTAGATTTATTTTAAGTCGGTTCCCTACCGTAGTGTATTATAATTAGAAAATTATTGATTACTAAAAGCAAAAATAAAAGAATTTTGCTAGAATATTATCTACAAAATTAAGAGGCATTTTAACCAAATCGCATATACATTTGTATCTCTTTCGGTATTTGAAGACGGAGAGATTTCTTCGACAGGTATAATTTATAATTTGCTAATATAACCATACGTTCTGCCAAGGATTTATATATAAAGTAAGTCTTTCTATATAAATCCTTGGACTACTACAGTAAAGGTTTAAACAAAAACAAAAAAAATTTCAGTGTCCGGGAGTTTCTGTTTTACTTGTAACTTTCAATCTACAATACATAACACTGTTTTGTAAATTATGTCCCAAAGAAAAATTATTATGGATTAATATGATGTAATTTTTTCTCCAAGAAAAGATGAAAATAGAATCTGTATATATAAAAAAGAGGGACGAAAGATACCAGAGGGACAGTCAAACTCGTAGATTGAAAATAAACTGACAACGCCATGGCTAAAAATAAAAAGACAAACAGTCTATTTTACTTGGAAAAGCCGCAGTGGAGTATTATTACCTTATTAATCAATAATTGGATCACAATTATCAGTGATTCACTTGAGATAATAAGCAAAATTGCATAATTTAAACTTGTTAATTACCTGGTCTAAACACATAAAAATGCTATAAAATTTATATCGGCGCGGGATGTTTGCGCTTTTTGATAGGACATTTGCACTTTGATATTTAGGACATCTGCGCTTTATCAATATAACTTTTGAGTTATCATGGTTAAAAGTTTAAAATCATTTAATATCAAAAACACAACGCATTCATATATTTGTAAACTGCTTAAAGACTTAATCTTTCGCCCTCTAGCTTGTGTCAGATGAAAACGACAACACGAATGAAGTAAATTCCTTATAACAACCATGACTCTTTTTTTCGAGGTCAACGTCAACTGCAGGTGGTTAAAAAATCAAGTTTCAGTCTTCACAAATTGAAAAAGCTTAGATAAACTATATTGATATAGTTTCTCGGACTTTCCATGCAATAGAATTGACACAAGAGGAGTAAAGTTTCCATTTCTAAATCTACGAATTGCATTCAGCTGCTCAAGCATTTAGGGCAAAATTTGAATGTTCCATACCCCCAAAAAATCGTTTTCTCTATCGTTTACCCGAATAATTTTGTTCTGGTATCGTTTACTTGAATATTTTTTCTTCTGATTTTGTGGTTTGTTCGGGCAAATGTCCATAGTATTTGAAGCGCAAATATCCAATCGTGTCACCGGTAAAAATGCGCAAACGTCCTGCGCCTATCTAAATATAAAAATACCAAGTTTTATCAAATTTCAATAAACTTTGAAATAAACATATTCGCATACGCGCAGGACGTTTGCGCTTTTTTACCTAAAAATTAAAGCGCAAATGTCCATTAAAAAGGCGCAAATGTCCTATAAAAAAAGTGCAAACGTCCCGCACCGATTAGAAACATGAAATGTATGATTTAGATAAAGGATGAAAAAAAATATCATCAACTTAAAATCTTTGAAAAGATACATTTTTGGGAAGTTTGCTATAGCAATACTTTCCTAAGGCGTTGGCCTCTAACTTCCGGTGACAGACTATCGCAAATGTTCTGCTCCAAGATAATGTAGTACTAGTGTTTGAATACTGATTCTAGGAAGATGCTTTTGAAATTTTGAGTCCTTTTGAAAAGATTACAGCTTGAATAAAAAGGAATGAATGTTCACCGACAATTCAGGTGAATTTAACTTCATTTTGAAAATGATTATTACAAACACTACTTCGCGGATTTTCCATGCGCTGAAGAGAAACTCAAAGAAATCTACGCGAGACATCGTTTCATTCATGAATATAAAATGAATGAACATTTTCCCGCGCAATTTTTACTATATACGATATTTACAAATGTTTAGTATTAAATATAAAGTAAAAGCCCGAGTGTATCGAAAGAATCCCGTATGACTGACATTACTGAATGCAACGTACTTTTTAACATGTTTATATTTTGACCAAGCCGTCGGATAATTGACAAGTGATAAAAGTTTGATTGAACAATTATACACAGGTGACAGAAATACTCGATAATCATATGGCTTATGTCACACCAAAAATCTCAAATGTTATTGCCTCAATGCTAAAGTTCACAGCATCAACTTTAAAATGTGTTACAGAGTTATAAGCACCTCTATGAATCTAGTGTTTATAAACTTTTATTCCTTTCGTCATACTGCTATTGTTATGTCCCCACCGTATTAAGTTTTACCCTTTTCTTCTGTTAGTATGTACGTCCCTTACTTGTACATACGTCCGTACATCAAAATTAGTTTCTGTTCTCTAACTTTAGTTTTCCTAAACCAAATTGTATGAAACTTATACGCAATACTTATTTCCACAAAACACAGGTCAAGTTGAATTTTGGTGGCGTCGATTTTACAATTCTAGAGTTCTGCTCCTTAACAAATGGAAAAGTTGCTTGAATTTTTGTTTACGATCTCTAACTTTAGTTTGTCTCAACCAAATGTTATGAAACATATACACAAAGCTCATTATCACAAAACACTGTTTAGATTTGAGTTTTGGTGGCGTCAGTTTTACTGTTCTAGAGTTATGCCCTTTACAAATTTAAAATTGTGATTGTTGTCGAGCCTTCGACTTTTGTCGAAAAAGCGAGACATAGCGATCCTACATATTGTCAGCGGCGTCCACAAATATTCACTCTGTGGTTAAAGTTTTGAAATTTTAATAACTTTCTTAACTATCCTGGATTTCTACCAAACTTGGACAGAAGCTTGTTTATGATCATACGATAGTATCCAGAAGTAAATTTTGTAAAAAAAATACATTTTTCAGTATTTTACTTATAAATGGACTTAATTTTTCTGCCAGGAAACATTACATTCACCATGTTCACTCTGTGGCTAAAGTTTTAAAATTTAATAACTTTCTTAAACTATCCCGGATTTGTACCAAACTTGGACAGAAGCTTGTTTATGATCAAAAGCTAGCTAGTATCTAGAAGGAAATTTAGTTAAAATTTTGTTCTTGTTTTCCGTATTTTACTTATTAATGGACTTAGCTTTTTTCCAGTTAACATTACATGCAGTCTGCACTTAAATTGTTTAAAACATTTATTAGATTCATGAACTATCCTGGATTTTTACCAAACTTGGAAAGAAACTTCTAACAATCAAAAGATAGTATAGAGAGGAATATTTTATTAACTTTTTCCTTATTTTTGTTGAGCCTGCGATTAACAGCAAAAGTAGGCGAGACACCGGGTTCCGCGGAACACTTACAAATATTTTTCAATTCCGTACTCTAACTTTAGTGTGTCTCAACCAAATGTTACGAAACTTATACACAATACTTTTAACCACAAAACCAAGATCAAGTTTGAATTTTGTGCCGTCATTTTACTGTTATGGTTAGGGTTATGCCCAGTTACAAATGGGGAAAAATACTATAAAATCACAGGCCCTAGATATGGCATGGGCACATAAAGAAATTTAACAGAGCTTATTGTATATTTGATTATTTTAGAACAACAGTTTAAGGTTTCAATAGAAAATATCAAAATTTAAATGACAAACAATGAAAAAAATTTTTTTGATAATTGCTGAAAAGAAAATGGTTTAGTTAATAACATCAAAGCTGTGATTAAATACCTATATATTTGAAATAATACACATCTACAGTTGCAAACTTCCCAGAGGTGCTATCCAGCACTTTGATTATTGAAATCTGCGGGGACTAATACAGGAAATGAAAATGAACTCAGACCACTCTACAACCATTCACCTTCAATATCAGATATTTTTATCAATATTGATAGGTGATCCTAAGAGATGATAGCAAAATAGTAAATTGTAGACCAATGTTTGAACGGAGAAATGCCTAGTTAAAAAAACCCAGTCATTTACGGGTAAACTTTGCGAGATAATATGCATGTAACTGAATAGTTAATTTAGTTGCATATCCCTGTATTGGTCCCAGCTGGGCTGAACAATCGCAAACGATCTAGATTGGAGAAAACACATAAACAACATCACAAATAAAGCCAACCGAAGCCTTGGGTTTTGTACATCGAAACCTCCACATCAGCTCAAAATCCACAAACAAGCATGCTTATAAGATATCAGTAAGACCACAAATGGAATACTAGTATGCCACGACAGTATGGGACCTGTATCAGCAAACCCACAAAGATAAAATCGAAAAAGTACAAAGATGATCCGCACGATACGTAACCAGTCGACATAGAAAAAGACCCAGTGTCAGCAACATGGTAAATTAACTAGGATGGAAAAGCTTGCAATGAAGACGTAAAGAAGCACGAATAAGCATCGGCCATGTGTTACAAAATAACAAATGACCTTGTAGTAATAGACAAGAATAAATACTTACAAAAATTCGCAAGGGTTCCGCGGAACCCAGTGTCTCGCCTACTTTTGCTGTTAATCGCAGGCTCAACAAAAATGAGGAAAAATAATAACAATATTCCTTTCGATACAATCTTTTGATTGTAAGAAGCTTCTGTCCAAGTTTGGTAAAAATCCAGGATAGTTTATGAATCTCATAAATGTTTTAAATCTTTAACTGCAGACTGTATGTAATGTTAACTGGAAGAAAAACTAAGTCCATTTATAAGTAAAATACGGATAGACAGGTACAAAATTTTAACAAAATTTCCTTCCAGATACTAGCTTTTGATCATAAACAAGCTTCTGTCCAAGTTTGGTAGAAATCCAGGATAGTTTAAGAAAGTTATTAAAATTTCAAAAACTTTAACCACAGAGTGAATATTTGTGGACGCCGACAAAAACCAGTTGCTGCATACCTATTACCTCCAACTACAAAAGACTGTCACAGTGTATAAAGAGTTCCTTCTTCGTAAACAACACCAAGGACTGAAACAAAGTATTTCGGGATATAACAACAAAGTCACTTGAGATATTCAAATCTCAATTAACCAAAACCAATAAATAACCATATCTGCAATATCGTTGTTATCCAGTTTTTAATCATGCGCAATTTGCCAGATTATTCATCACGTTGAATGTGGACAGTATATGGAAGAAGAGGAAAGAAGTCGATCAATCCTATCAGAAATACAAATTAAATTCAAAATAAATAAATCTTTAAGAAACATATTTCACAGTTCATTTCAATCAATCACGGTTGTTGATAACAGTGCCCACAAGTATCTCGAAAACAGCCAACCAAGTATCTCTGCTTGTTAATTATAACGAATACAAATATAAAAATAAGGAAATGTTGTATGATTGTAAATGAGACAAGTATCCACCAAAGTTCAAATGAAGTGGATGTAAGCAATTATATATAGGCAACCGTACCGCCTACAACAATGAGAAAAATCCATACCGTATAGTCAGCTATAAAAGGCCCCGACATAAAAAAAAATATGAAACAAAATATCGACAGATTGTAGTACCGTGAAGATGCACAAGTGTATAACAATAATATTTAGTATGATTTATAATTTAATGATAACAAAATCAATATTTATACCAATAAAAACAATATTCAAAGATCTTATTACAATGTTGAATTGGTAACCTTTTAGAATAAGTTTATTTTAAAAAGGATTGATAAGTTTACCCGGATAATGTTCATTATCTTATTACAGAACATCGCTTGTGTTTGTACTTTCCGCCTCTCATTCACTCTGATTTATATTTTCAAATGGCTTAATACCAGACAATGATAATGAAGTTTCAATGGTATTTGAAATGTGACGTATCATTTGTTTTATATGTATCTAGCGTGTTTTGCGCAGTTTCAGTTACTTTCCGGAAGTCACAGTTACCAAACACCACTGGCAACGTCTTTAACGTCATTGTAAAGGATCGACACAGATTGACACACGGATCGTTGTATATTTGATAAAGAACCTTCAACAGTTTAACAAATCATTACTGGCCTCCTAATTGTGAATAGGACAGAGAATTGTAAAGAAGGTAGGTTACTCAACTTAACATGATTTTCAGCAGGATTTTTTTGTGTGTGTGCTTATGTAGAACGATGCAACTAGAAGCAACATGTTCCTCATGTTTACCCAAAATCAAAGTTTAAGTGAAAGTCAAAACAGTTCTCTAATATACAAACTTTCCATCTGTATAGAATCGAACAAATACAGTAGCATTACATGCATTACCAATTCAATGAAAATTCCTGTATTGTCTTAATAATTTCTGTAGCAATACCTTATTTAAGTTTAGGACGATTTCAACTGACACGGGTGCTATCTTCAAATAAAGAAATTTGTAAATTCCATCCAAGTTCAACCGTATCCTCTTCTTGGGACAATCGTTAAAGCAGGATTGCACTGGAAAAATAAAAACTACTCTGTAAATGTAGTCTACATGAAATTATAGGGATGCAGACTAGAAACATGTAACTGTTTAAAAAAACCGGTACAAGACGACTAGATACATTAACTGAACTTGTTTACCATACCATACATTGACTACCATAATCATTTCTTTTCATTGCATAGACGAAAGAGAAATATATATTTTTAATCGTCATCAAAATAGATTTTGTTTTACGCAGAACTGAACACAACGATTGTAAGCAACTTTAAACGATTTAGAATTACCTCAGATATTTTTTTTTTTTATTTTTGTAATACAATTCGAGAAATAATGATGCCAGGATTGATATATTTGAAGAAACTTGGGTCTTATTTTTTTAGATGGTTGACTTTCATGATGTAAATGAGATTTTAGAATCCGAAAAGAAAAGGCTTATTTCACAGCTTAAAAAAGACTCAAAAACAAAAGACGAAATAGAGACCAAAACCGAAAAAATACAAGAAGACTCATACAGACGAAAATACGAAGATTTGTATAGAAGAACAGGTTTGTAATTTAAGATAATCAGGTTTGATCGAAAGGAAAAAAACAGCATTATTCCAGTTAATTATAAAAGGCGGTTGCTTTTAAAAGAGCATTGTGATTTTTTTTAAATTAACTCCTGACACTGCTTGTCATGGATAAGAATACTGAATCCAAAACCATCCTGAATTTTGTTAAGCTATATGAAAATATGTCTAAATTGACGCATTTTGAACAATTTTCATAAACTTGAGAGTACATTTAGTCATGTACTCGTAGCAAAGCCGACTTTTTTACTTTTGGTGTATGGATCTAAATACTGCGACTCTTTTCACAAAAAATCTTACGATTAAAATTGATCTTAAGTTATACTGAAATGTGTATGACTTACGAGTATTTTTACTCTTAAGATTTTTTGTGAAAAGAGCCGCTGGTATGTTCATTGACGTGTAATTCCTTTTTATTCATATACTGATTAGCCTCAAACTGAACATGACTTTTATACACTTAATGCATATAGTAACTAATAGAGGTGTATTGAATAATGTTGTTGTTTTTTTTTTTTTTTGGTATTTGGTTTTGAGTAATGGAAGATATGAACGGTCTGTTTTATTATAGAGGCTGCAACAAGGAAGTTGTTTGACGAATTCAAAAAAGAAGCAAAAACAATTCCAGAGTTAAATTTTTGGAACGATATTGAGCAAATGAGAGGAGCATACCACTACCCGGAGGAAGAAGGCTTTGCCTGTGAAGATATAGGTTTGTGTTGATAGTGATATATATATGAAAGTGAATAAGGGGTTGCACTACACTTAAAAAGAGATCGATAGACAAAGAAACACTAAAACGCAGTTGAAATATAACTCACGTAATCAGGATCATTGTTCAAGCCAAAAACCTTTGCTAGAAGTTGCGAAACTCTTGGTAAACAGATTTATTAACTTCATGTTTTCCTTTGGTCTTTAACCTTTTCATTTAGCAAACAAATTTTACTTAACATTTAAAACAACGCACTCAGATTTCAGCTTATATTTCATGGGAATGAGACAAACAATATGCAAATAAACATAATTTCTTTTCAACAATTTTTCACATTTAAAGAAAAAGTCAAGGAAGATAAAACCGGAAACGAACAAGATGACTTCGGCAATGAACTATTCGATGAATCCAGTAATAACAAAAATGAAACAGGTAATAAACCAGATGGAAACGGGAGTGAAAGTGACGAGAATTCACAGAAACAGATCAAAGAAGCCCAGGCAGAGACGAAGGAGCAAGACTTTACACAGAATGCTGTTGGTAAGCTTTATTTTCAAACGGGATAGCACATCCTCATTTTTACGGACATGTTGTTAACCGTGCCCGGAAATTTAGAAATGATCCTTGTAAACTTATCGCTCCTTTAAATAAACTTATTCTAAAAGGTTACCAATTCAACACTGTAATAAGATCATTGAATATTGTTTTTATTGGTATAAATATTGATTTTGTTATCAGTAAATTAAAAGCAAACTAAATATTACTAGTATGTTATATACATATACACATTCATGAATCTACAATCTGTCGATACCTGTATCTTGGCATTGCACAAGGTCATGTTTTCTCTGACTGTTTATGACGTCTTTACACTAAATCCATTGGATGTTGGATGTGTACGGATTGATAATTTAGTCTTAGATGCATGATTTTTATTAGTTGTTAGTGGCTTTGAACTAGCTGTCAGATAACTGCGAGTACTCTCAGATCTGTTCCTAATGTCTTTTGTTGTTGGGATGTACAAGTACCCTGCCACGTCCACTTGTATTTTGTCCATCTGATGAGTTAAGCCTTTTCAACTGATTTTTATAGTTCGTTCTTATGTTGTACTGTTATATCACTGTCCCAGGTTAGGGGAGGTTGGGATCCCGCTAACATGTTTAACCCCGCCACATTATGTATGTATGTGCCTGTCCCAAGTCAGGAGCCTGTAATTCAGTGGTTGTCGTTTGTTTATGTGTTACATATTTGTTTTTCGTTCATTTTTTGTACATAAATAAGGCCGTTAGTTTTTTTCGTTTGAATTGTTTTACATTGTCATTTCGGGGCCTTTTATAGCTGACTATGCGGTATGGGCTTTACTCATTGTTGAAGGCCGTACGGTGACCTATAGTTGTTAATTTCTGTGTCATTTTGGTCTCTTGTGGACAGTTGTCTCATTGGCAATCATACCACATCTTCTTTTTTATATTTAAACTGCAGTAACCTCTGACCGCAGTGTCATCATGCAAAAATTACGCGACATGTTTTAATTTCATGCCAAAACAGTTACCTTTTAACTACCATCGCAAATGTGGATAGGGTCACGAATTTCGCCTTATCACAAGTCACACACAGCATTGTTCCAATGCAGACATCAAATTTCGAAACTAAAAAAGTTCAAGCAATAATAAAACTAAAATTTAACGTATGCGAACAAACACTGACAGCAAAGGCTATCAGTGTCAACATTTTTTGTACCTATAATTTATCAAATTAAATAATGTTTCTTTCGCCAATAACACAAGTCACTTGATGATTTCTTTTTCAAAACATGCTATCAAGATACCTTAATACATGTTTTTCCATTTATAGTTAAGTTTTAGAAAATCAATACATGTTAATAATGCTTTTTATTCATGTAAATAATTGTCAACTTTTCAGTTCCCACTGAGTCTAGCGACAGTCCTCCTTGGATAACAAGTGACACTCTTATATACTTGCCTGAAGTAAAACCTGATGAAAAGTCAGTGATCCGATTCATTTACACCACTCGTAAGTTTTACAGTTGACCTGACTACGAGCACTTGTATACCAATATTTCTATTACTATAAGGTATCGTTTGATGTTAAACAAATCCTGTTTGTTTAATTTACAAAACTGTAGCGTCACACTATTTCAAAATGAGTAATTTTTACGACCAAACCGACTTCATAAATGACAGTAAGTTAACAAAAATATTTAAAAAATCTCAGTAGTTTTTTTAAATAAGCAGAATAAATAGAGATTTAAACAGGAACAAGTTTAAAGGATAATTTTATTTTATGTTATGGTCATATCATGATACCTTTTCTGGTAAACTTCTCTTATGTTGATTTTCATTCATTTGGGCCAATTATATTATTATTAAGAAAGATGCTTTACGATCTCTTCTCCTTAAAATCCCGTCCGAACTGCATGGTCTTCATCCAAAATTTCCTCTTTTCTTTTTAATGTTTAAGGCGACTGATATCACAAGTAAAAGATCTTTTCAGTAAATAACACAGCAAAATGACCTTTAAATTTCAAACAAGAAAGACGACAAGCAGAAGTGTTTTATCTGATTCTAAAGAAAAATGCGAAAAATTATTTTGCTACAACATGTTTTCCAGGCTTGTTTTTGCGGTCTTTGTGGTGTTATTTTCGGTTCATGGTTATTCAACTTTGGATAAAAATAAAATTTTAAAATCCGCACACGGCGCATCAAATTAATTAATTACGATAAATATCATGATTTCACTGTTGTTACATGTATCGAGTGCTGAAGTTTTGACAGGTTCCCAAGAGCCTCTAGTTTCTAATTCTTAAATTTTATCGTGCATTTTGAGAAATTAGTATTATTGACATCATTAATTGTTTGCAGGTCCTTCCTCCATTGCACACATTCACCAAACGGAAGAACCAACATGGATCGATATATCTCTAAAGGTAAAGTATTGACAATAGGCATACACATTGCAAAAAGTATTAACAAAAGTACCGAACTCTAAGGTTAATTCAAAAAAGAGGGGAAGTCCATAAAATCTGACAGAACCAAACACTCGACTACATTAACCAAAGGAAAGAATGGAAAACAACTGTCACATTCCTGACTTGGGTTTAACCTGGTTTTATAACTAGCTAAACCTTCGACTTGTGTGACAGTTTTTTATAGTTCCGTTATATTAACAAAATTGGTTGAGCAACCTAAACAGACCTACTTGGTTAACATGATAATAATTGGGATCCAGTAGTTTAACTGTGTAAAGATACACTACAGACATACAAACATAATTGACTTAAAAATTCATACAAATCTATTAAATCTGACGACACCAACAAAAGAATTATGTAGTTGATAGTACATACAGTATAGTAAAACATAATTTCATATACACTTTCCCGATAGATAAAGCGGAAATATATTAACTCATTCATATCATAATAAAAATAAGTAGATGTGTGGTGTGATTGCATATGTGTCAACAATCCCCCAAAGACAAAAGAATGAGGATGTAAACAACTACTGGTCACCGTAAGTCCTTCAACAATGAGTACACTTCATCGTAACAAATGATCATATTCTTCTTAGATACAATTCTTCGATGTTAACTATCACAGTTGACACAATTACATCACATTTCCCTTCAAGAAATTTTGATATACTATCCTTAAAACGAAGAAAGAAGTCAGGTAAGAACTAAAATTGACACCAAACATTTCATAAAGTGTTATTGTTAGTGAAAAATAGAGCAAGCAAGCAAATATGCTAGAGTTAAACGCTTCATTTGATTCAGAAAAGCGTTTCGAGCGCACGACTTTTATAAAGTGTTATGATATATAACAAAGAGCTTCAGACGCATGGAATTTATAGTTTCGTGTTAATGAAAACCAGTGTAATTTGCCTTTTTTATACACAGTTTAAGAATAAAATGGCTGGTCTCCTTTTCCCTGAAGAAACATCTTTGTCCAAAGGGTATTATTTCAAATCAAACGCATGGTAAATGGACATTATTTACATTTTTGTTTTAATAGATACATGTATCTATACATTTATTTTAATTCAACGGGTGCCGGGAAATTCAATACAAATTCGAAAAAAATGTATGCTATAATGCATGAAAAAAATAGGTAAGATAACAATCATCCGTCACTTAATTTTTCTTATTATAAATGCGAGTTATTAAATTTCCGATAGAAAGACATTGAACTGGATATTCCTGACAAAATCGAGAAGAAAATTATGAAAAGGAGGAAAAGAAGAAGGAACAAGAAAAAATACCTTATTTAAAGATGCCAAAAAAGAAGACAGACGGAGAATAACCAAACTAAAAAGAAACAAACAACAGGTATAATAAAAGTATGAATTAACCTGAGAGTACTCGCAATTACTGATAGTTTAAAGCCCAATTTCAACTTCTAAATGAACCATGTACTTCCAGATTATGGTCGTTTAATGCTTGTGTTGTTGGGTTGCTGTCTTTATTAACCCTTTCATTTATACATATATCACGGTAATCGATAATCAGCATGACCCAAGGTAATCTGACATGGAACATACATTATCATAAATATGAATTAACGAAATATGCGGAATCCATACATTGTAGTAATGAGTCATTTATTCAGTTAAAAGCCTGTATTATACCATGATGATATTAAAACGAGACGGTTCAAGTATTTTTGCTGGCAAATGATTTAATTGGTGTTTGCTCAATTTAATTAGGGACGCTATTACGGTTGAATAACGTACAAAAGAACAAAGCATAATAATGAATCAATTCTTATGACTTCATGAAATGGATTTCACTCGGAGAAAGGCTTAATAGGAGTGAATGCCGAGTAGGGTTACAATGTTCATTAAAATGGAGTTTTAGTTACTGAATCCTTTTTTTCTTAAAAGACAATGCATCATGAACTAACACTTCATTTCTCACTCACTAAATCCATCCCAAATTTCATGCATCTTGTTGGCTCACCTCCCAAAAGGCTAAGTGAGCGTTTCTAATCACTTGGCGTCCGTCGTCCGTCGTCTGTTAACTTTTACAAACATCTTCTCCTCTGAAACTACTAGGCCAATTGGAACCAACCTTGGCCACAATCATCATTGGAAAAAATGTGTCCGAAGACACCGCTTGCCGACCAACATGGCCGACATGGCTAAAGATAGACCATAGGGGTAAAATGCAATGTTTGGCTATTATCTTGAAAACCGTTAAAGATAGAGAAAATAGAACAGGGACAAAATGTTCAAAATGATGAGATTCACCTCATGATTCTTGACATCAAAACTATCAGACGACTTCTTATAGGAGTTATTGCCCTTAAGCGACGAATTTTACTTCTTTTTTTCATTTTTGTCCATTATATCGAAAATTATAATAGATAGAAAGGAACTTTAAATTACAAAAATGATCAGCAAGACAAGATCTACAAAGAAGTCAACGTGATTGAAATTAACACCTTCTTGAAGTTATTGCCCTTTGATGACGATTTTTCCCAATTATTTGCGTTTTTGTTTATTATATAGAAAACTTAAATTGATAGATAGAAATTTTAAATAGCAAAAATGATCAGAAAGACAAGAGCTACAAATAAATCAGTACTACCGAAGTCGTTGGTCGACTCCTTATTGAAGTCATTGCCCTTTAGTGACGATTTTCCCTATTTTTTCATTTTTGCCTATTATCTTGAAGACAGATAGAAACTTTAAAAGCAAAATTGATCAGAAAGAGAAGATTTACAAATAAACCTCAGGGTTGAAATATTCAGTGGACTCCTTATATGAGTTATTGCCCTTCAATGATAATGTTTACCATTTTTTGGGCGTTTTTTGCCTATTATCATGAAATCTATATTAGATAAATAGAAACTTTTAAAAAGAAAAAAATCAGCAGGATAAGATCTACAAATACGTCAACATGGCTGAAATTGTCAGTTAATTCTTAATACTTTTATTCCCCTTTAATGATGATTTTTACGAAAAAGTGGCAATTGTTGAAGATGCAGGTGAGCGACACAGGCTCTTCAGAGCCTCTAGTTTTTGTTTTACATACAATCTTATCATGTTTTCGGCATTTAAAATTTTCAAATGTTTTGAGCTTATATTTGTATTTGAAGAGGACGTCTCTATGTTTTTAAAATCAAATAGATATAATAAACAATACAGTTGTTTTGGCATACAAATATTTATAATGCGTTGTGTTTGTTTTCAGATAAACAGTACAAGATGAAGAAATCAACCTCAAGAGATTTCATCAGATCGATGTTGTCTTGTTTCCTCATCCCGAAAAAATTAGAAGATTAGACAAGTTATTTATTTACAGATGTCGTTAAAAATTCTGTATTTTACTTGATGAATAAATGATTATATTGTCATTTATCTGACTTTTCAAATTTATAGAATAATAACGTACCTGAGAAACGTACAAACAAATACAAATGAATTGGAGTCCTTTATGTTATACCAAAAGGAATTTTTCTTTGGTAAGATTATTTTGAGTTAATTTTTTTTTTTTGGTTGGTGTGGCATACATTTTGTTAATATAATGTCGGAAATTACTGATTAGTGTAAGAGAGGGAAGAGGAAAAGAAACTTGAATGAAAATCGTTAAAAGGGGAGAGGGGGCCTTGTAAACGGAAGTACGGGAAGTAAATTGGCAATTTGACTCATTTATACGAAACATGGTGAAAAATAAGCATCAAGCACGAACACATGTGAAATACAAATTGCAAAACCGTTGCACGAAAATTACCATTTACCATGATCGCTTGGAAAAATAAACAATGAACACCAAAGTTCATATATCATACTGAAACTTCAGAAATGTTTGCTTGTCTTTATTATTTCATTTTTTTTGACAAAATTTCATGCTATCAAAATTTAAGTTCGAGTTTTTATTTTTGCATAGATCGACAAAATTTCGTGACTAATAATTGCGATTTCAGTAAAAACTGTTAACA
This sequence comes from Mytilus coruscus, assembly GCA_017311375.1. Taxonomy (NCBI): domain Eukaryota; kingdom Metazoa; phylum Mollusca; class Bivalvia; order Mytilida; family Mytilidae; genus Mytilus; species Mytilus coruscus. The sequence goes on along the minus strand of CM029596.1, from coordinate 111,073,358 downwards.
AATAGTGCTGCCAATATTTAAAATTCGAGATTATATTTTGCAATATATATTCCTTTGCAATTTTAGCAATAATTAAAATATCGCAAAAATTTCTGAAATGAAAATGTATGTAACAAATTTTTCAATAAACTAAAGATGAAAATGATTATTTAAAATTATCCAAGCAGTTTCACAAGTAATAAAAGGATCATGCTTTTTTTCGTATAAATGTACGGGACAAATGTCAACAAATACGATTTTTGTAAATCAACAATCTGAAATTTATGCAAAAAATATATATTTATAAATAAGAAGATGTGGTATGAGTGCCAATGAGACAACTATCCATCCAAGTCACAATGTGTAAAAAGTAAACAATTTATTAGCCTATTTAGATGCAGGAATAGGTTCCCATCAGACAGTTTATTTCCTTGCTGGCATAAAAATCTCCCCAATTGCAGTAAAGAATTTCAAAGAACGAGAAAGAGAAATCGGCAAAACTATAGAAATTTATTTATAAATTTTATAAATTCTGTACTATTTAGAGCTTGACATATTGTAAAACACCCTTTTGTCGTTGAATTGTTGTTCATTGACGTACATCTCACACTGATTGAAAAAAAAGTTATAAATTCAAAGGATTTCATATTATCCGTAGAAAATGATAATCGGTCAGCACATGTATTAATATTCTTTTTAGATAGAATAATGATTTCATATTGCTCTATAGCACATTAATTTAGAAGAATAAATTATAATCAAAGAGACACCTTTATGAAACGGTCAATGATTTGTGACATTATTTTTAGTGTTGGTAGACAATGATTTTGCTGATGGAGACTTGGCGTCGCGAAGTACATGTGGCGACGTCATGTAATTTCAACCTTTTTTACGTCAGCAACACTTTTTCGACGCCTGGTATACAAAAAGGAGTTCGGTAACCCCATAAAAATTATACACCAATAGAAAGGAAATTTCCATCCTAACAACATTGAATTTTTATAGAAAAATCGTAGGATTGGTTTTCACGGTAGAATAAATTAACCATTAAATTTCATTTTTTTAAGTTACATTTAATGTTATGTCTATGTACTTGTTAGTGGTTTCCTCACATTTTCAAATGGCTGTAATTCCGAAAGTAGATCGGTTACCCACTTAAATTTTTCGATTTTTCATTGTATTTTTTAAAGTTCTAAGTGTATACAATTTCTTTTAAAAATCGCTGCACAAGCCATTTACGTACCTGTAACCTTTTATTCATGTGTTAGTTCTTTTCTTCAATCAGATATTTAACATTAAATTTATTCACACCGCGGTGGTCTCGTGGCAACATATAAAGACAAATATTACAGACATTTCGTATTCCAAAAGTACCAAAACAATGACGTAAAAAGTATAGAAATCAAATATGTTTAATAAAATAGTTTCAATAAGATTTTATATTAAATAAGACCCAGAAAAAATATAGATATTTTTGGTCAATACATTATAAACGTTGTCATCACGATACACTATTCTAAAGATATATTTTGCACACATAATACTGGATGAGAATTGTGATTTCATGTTCATCGCTAAACTCCGTAAATCGACATTAAATTGTCTACAAAATGGCGTATGACACGCCTTTTTTTGTAGTCAGAATCATTGGTAGCACGCCTTCAAAGTAGGTCAACCGTAAATTAATTGTTTCGTCTTCCAACAGTGAAATGGCAATGTTCACATCGCAGTGAATGATTAATTGTAAAAAGTATTTCCCTAAAACCTGCTATTTTTTCTATTATCCATATAGAAGCAGAACATTACAGGCCAGTCTTACTGACGTGTGCATACTGTAAGCTTTTGGAATACATAATCAACAAACACATTCTAAAACACCTCGTAAAGCAAAAACATACTGACAAATTAAAATCATGGATTCAGATCAGGTTATTCCAGCACAACACAGCTCTTAGTCATAACAGAAGATAAAATAAAGAGTTTTGACAACAGCATTCAACTTGATTTGGCTATACTAGACTTTTCAAAGGCATTTGATACCGTGCCACACGACAAACTCCTGGCAAAGCTAAACAGCTATGGAATAGATAGAAATCTGAATGCATGGTTAGCGTCATTCTTGCAAAAATAATCTATGTTGAAGGTGAGCATTCAGGATATGCCCACGTAGACTCTGTCGTACCACAATGCACATTATTAGGACAGCTGCCTTTCCTCTGACACATCAACGACCTACCTGAATGTGTAAAATTCCAAGTTCGACTAAAATCGTTTTTCACATTCTAACTGATTTATTATAATAGCCAATATTAGCAACTTCAAGGTTATCTCAAATTACTTTAGTATCTAATATCAGAAGTTGATCTCAATCAGAAACAATGAGGTATATTATAAATAAATGTTCCTTTTTATGCATGATGATATGCCAGTAATGAACATCATATTAAGTAAGATTATAGCAATATGCCCTTTGACGATGTAGAGCAATTTCCCAAAAGATGTATCCTTTACATTTAAAACACTGTTGTAGCAAGGGATCATGTTATTATTCAAACGCACCTGCAACAATCACTCATTTGTTCTTTTAGGTTTCAGGGACAAATCAGTAGAGTATTTCAGTCTGAATGTAAAAAGTGTACTGTACCAGAATTATTTAAAGCATACTCATTTTGGCCCCGGGTATTCTATTTTTTTAATACTATTTCAACGTTTTGAACATAGCTCATATTGTAAGTAGGGACGCCAAGATAATTTGGTGATATATTGAACGCATCTATCCCACCGAACTTGAGATAAAGGATACAACAGATACAGTTAAGTCTGCCTCAGATCTTGACTAACATCTAGAAATTGACAATGAGGGTCGGTTGAAAACAAAACTTTACGACAAAAGAGATGATTTCAGCTTCCCAGTTGTTAACACCCTATTTCTATGTAGCTACATTCCAGCAGCGCCTACATATGGGGTATATATCTCCCAGTTGGTACGATATTCCAGGGCTTGTATTTCCTATCATGATTTGCTTAATAAAGGGTTGCTGCTCGCAGGGAAGCTATTGAACCAAGAGTTCCAATTGGTGAAGTTAAAGTCATCCCTTCGTCAATTTTACGGACGCCATCACGAAATGGTTAACCGTTAATGAATATCTGTTTCACAGATGGCAACGGAGATGTTCAAATTGTCGTAACCCCATTCCCGTCCTCTTTTCCCCGAATGTGACCTACCGAATTAGATTTATCACCGGATGTGTAGTACTTACATGAGCAACACGACGGGTGCCACATGTGGGACATGATCTGCTTACCTATCCCTCCGGAGCACCTCAGATCATCCCCGGTTTTTGGTGTGGTTCGTGTTGCCCAGTTTTTTTAAGTTTTCTATGTTGTGTTTTGTGTACAGTTGTTTGTCTTTTTGTCTTTTTCTTATTTTGCCATGGCGTTGTCAGTTTATTTTCGACTTATGAGTTTGAATGTCCCTTTGGTATCTTTCGCTGCTCTTTAACACGGTCAAGTCAAATAAATGAAATTTACAAAATTTAAACTGAAAGGATTGATTTATATGTATTTTTGCAATTTCTAGACAAATATTTTAGTCGCTCTTTCAAAATATACATGTATGAAAATAGTAGGTAGGGTATTGAATGTCCAGCTGCTCACTTCTTCCACAAAAAAATAAAAGTCCCCCCCCCACTACTTGGTATGTAACATTGGTGTTTTCAAAGTGGCAATCATTAAAATTGAAAGTACAAAATCTAAAATCCAAACTATGCTATATTAATATATAATATAATTCTTGTTTTAAAGTTAGTTCAAACAGCTTTGATACAATTTTATTTGGTGCGTTTAAAAATTTATGTTTTTTAACCTTGATATATGAAACAGTGTCATTTTCTCTTTTCTATTCGGAATAGTCTTTTGGCCCGTCACCTCATTTGCAAAGCCTACTGATGAGTCTCATTGCATATGATCACATTTTAATAATGCAAATGGGACGAAACTCACTCTTTGGTTTTCTATGTTGTTTTGTGTACTTTTGCTTGTTTGTTTGTCTTCTTCTACTTAAGCCATGGCGTTGTCAGTTTAATTTCGACTTGTGAGTTTGAATGTCCCTTTGGTATCCTTCGCCTCTCTTTCACAAGGCCAAACTGACGCTCAATCTATTTATTGCATTTTTGGTATCATTATTGAATTTAAAATGTTTACTCAGTCTCTGATATTTGAAGTATTAAAGTATTGCTTTTTATATCCTGCATTAAATTCAAATTTCCAAACAAAATGATCAACTTAAATCGTTTAAATTTAAGTTTGGCCTTAGTTGAGTCTAATCATGATGAAATCAATTACCAAATGCAAAGACTTTTAATGTGTTTCATTGGAAATGATCACATTTTAAACAGTGTAAATTGGATGTAACTCACAAAGCCAAACAGACTCTAAATTTATTCATTGCATTTTCAGTATCATAATTTTTTTCTCACTATTATACTGAAGTGTTGACACTTTTTTCTTGCATTTAGTTCATATTTCAAAGATTCGATCAAATTATATTTTTAGTCTTGGGAGTCTAGGCATGAAAAAATCAAATGTGCAACATATTTGCAGATCTACATCAGTCATGGTAAGTTTCAAGTGTTTCTCTGGAGAGTTGTCCTTCATAGTTAATGTTTTATTGCTTCCTGAAGTATCTGTATTACCATTTCAATGTAAAACAGTGTCCACATTCGCACACCAGACAACATAACATAATTTTAGATTTTGGACTGGCATATGCGCCTGCTTAATTGTACCCAACTAGACTCCCACCCTGAACAAGTCATTATAATCAATCGCCCATCAAACAACACAGGTCTTAGCTGTGTCCACACTTGTATGTATATATAAATATATACCTATAGTCTGAAATTATCAACAATCTATTTCAGTCAATTATATTGTCCATGATATTTATCTGCTTTACTGAGATTACGTCCGTTACAACATTAAATTTAAAAAGAATTGAAACAGATTATGACCGTCGAAATGAAGGAAACATTGACCAAATAATGATCTGTATATAGCACAAGTAGTCTACAATCAATTGTTTTTATCAGAATTCGTTGACCACGGAGGAATTCCAACTTCTACTATCTAGATTGGAAGTTCACAACAAGCGATGTAAGTACGGTTTTCACACTGACATAATTTGTATGTGGAATGTATCAGTATAGTCAATTAACTTTCTTCATTAATTATTATTTTGCATTCAGAGTAATTACTCGTGTAACTTCTAAATACCTCACCGATTGCATACGTAGTCTGTAGGAAATATGAATATTTAAATAAAAATCTATATCAATGTACTTTACTGTACCTATCTTTTGATATTATGGTTTAGCTTTTGTATGATACAGGAGGCATCACACAAAAAGCTGAAATTGCTTTTTTCCAGTCCATGAGTCGACCATACCTTTTCTATGTAATCAACTCGTTAGCAATGATCATATTTTAACAATATAAATAGGACGAAACTCACAAGGCCAAACAGACGATGAATCTATTTATTTTATTTTTGGTATCTGTTCTTAGGCATTAAACCAAAAAAGACATTATACGTTCTACTAAGGAGTTCTAGGGCCGCTTGCAATATGTTGAGTGGCAAGGATGAGCTTCTAGCATTTGTCATTTTTTAATGTTTCATAATATACGATAAGGAAGCAACACATTATTGAATATGCTGTTAAAAGTACCCACATCTTATAAGATGCTGGTGATGTAAAATGATACTGATGTATGTATGTATAGTAACTTCATGAAAACGGCACTTTTAAACAGCTCAAATTGACCATGACATAGATATAAGAAGATGTCATAACAGACCATTTATAAGCTTAATCAGTTTTTCCAACTAAAATCAATCTTTTCAGCTATTTTGTCGATAAAATACAATAATGTCTGCCTATTCAAAGACTAATTAAAAGTTTATATGATAAAGATGGTATATCTTGCATCTATGCTGCCCCCCTTTCACACACACACACACACACACACACACACACACACACACACACACTACAAATAAATAAAAAAATAACGCCGTATCCCACTTCTCAACCGTTAAAAGAAAAAAAGCAATAATAGATAGAAACATTTAGCATTATTTATTTTATAGCTTTTCAATACCAAAAATGACCGACAAACGAGAGAAGAAAAAGTTATTGGTGCTTTTAATTGATGGTTTTCGTTGGGATTACTTTGATATACCTGGCCTAGAGCTTCCAGGATTCACACAACTGTTTCAACAAGGAATAAAAGCAGATTATATGGTTCCTGATTTCCCCTCATTGTCATATCCAAATTATTACTCACTAATGACAGGTACAAAATAATATATAGATTACTCTTTTTAACAGAAATCTGTTTTTTACAAGCTTTCGCCAGAAGCTCATGATATTCAAATCATATCAGAATCTATTAAACTTGATCTATTAGAACTGCTAAAACGGAATGAAACCAGGTGCACCAATGGAATAATCATCTCCTACCAATAACAACCATATTTTTGCCGATGATATTGGCAGGAATATAACTGTGAGATATACTGATATGATAGATTCGGTACACTTACTGATACGTAAAAGCTATATCTACTTGCACAACTTATTAGATACATTTTCTAATTCAACCGAAATGAGCATCGTGTCATTTGTAATTTTCTTGTCTGTTTCCTGTTGACGGTCTTCTTACTTGTAGTTATACTGTGGTGCTGGATTCATATTTCTACTAAATAAGGCATGGAATATTTGATTTATTTATGATCGCTTTCTTCATTTTTGTAATGATCCATATCCAGAACAGATACACATAAATGTTTGTCCTTGTAAAATGATTGATCTTAATAAAGTACTTCATCATATATTTCTATATCTTATGACATGAAATTGTCTTTTATAAGGGCTACATGTAGAGAATCATGGATTTGTTGGCAATTTTATGTGGAATAAAGAACGGGGAAATAGCTTTGAAATTAAGATGGAAACTGCTGAATCGAAATATTCACACTGGTTTGAAGGTGCTGAACCACTATGGATTACTGCAGTAAAACAGGTGATTTTATAAAATTATGCAAGAACATGAGATTTTTATTATGTAAAGCTTACGGTCTCACGGCAAGAACATGAGGTCTCATTATAATTGTCGTAACTTAAACGGTCTCAATGCAATAACTTGAGGTATCATTCTTGTAAAGCTTAAGGTCCCAATGCAGGAACATGAGGTCTCATTGTTGAAAAGCTTACGGTCCCAATGCAATAACATTAGATCTCATTGTTGAAAAGTTAAGGTCTCAATGCAAGAACAGGAGGCATCATTGTTGTAAAGCTTACGTTCTCAATGCAAGAACATGAGTTATAAATGTTGTCAAGCTTACGGCCACGGTTTCTATGCAAGAACATGAGGCATCATTGTTGGCAAGCTAATGGTCTCACTGCAAGAAACATGATGTATCATTGTTGTAAAGCTTACGGTCTCAATGCAAAACATGATGTATCATTGTTGTCAAGCGTACAAGATCAACAGCCTGACTTAATAAATAAGGATATATTAATCCAGTTCTACAGAAGACCCAACAATGAGAATGTATTGTTCAAGTGCTTTCATGCAATGGTGAAAAGATATGTATACAGTTGGAAAACACACGTACTTGACTCAGATGCATGCTAAAAATTAATATTTATAAAAACTATATACTTTAGAATGGCCATGTTATCAAGACTAAACAAAGAGATTTGACAAACATCATAGGAATTATATTTTAAAAGTCGGATATGGATTGAAAAGCTCCGGAAACATAACCAGGTTTAATTTTGTTCCAAACAATATATCATATAAATGGATAAGGCGAATAAGGGTATTTGACGAGCTAGATAATAAATTAAAGATGCATGGAATCCAAGTGACGTAATATATTAACCTTGATATACATATTATTTTTAGGAAAAGAGAACACATATGTTTGAGTGGCCTGGCGGACATATTTCAAACAATGGTACGACATCTACATTTTACGATGAAATGGGCGTTGATGATTGGCCAATGATTTCCCATATGATGAAGAATTTAAAGAAAGCTGTCAACCTATTCAAAACTGATAAGATAGACATGGCAGGTACGTAATTTCTTGCCAGTGTCTTAAGCCCTACCAAGAATTATTTGATATGGTTAGATTGTGAAATTTCTGTTCATAAATTTATTATAAAGCTAAACCTAAGTTGCAGCTACTTCAGGCAAAGCTCACCATTAAGGGATTTAGCTGTTGGTTAATGTAGATTTCAGTTTTAGGTATTTAGCTTCCAAAATGTCTTTGTTTGGATTGTTTCTTACGAGGATTATTCCAGAAACATGTATCATGTGCACTAAAGTATTTTTTAGGGTGGTTTATTAACTAAATACCCGGTTTTACCCGGTTATATATTTATTGTGGTTTGACTTAATAATTGGCTAATTTGCCGTTGTTTATTAGTCTTACTCTACTTAACTGTACCTTCTTTCCTAGGCTTAATGTTTGTCTCTTCCTTACAGTTTAACATATTGCTTAAATTGCATGATACATTTGCTACCAGGAGTTAAACAAAAACAAAACAAAAAAAAAAATTAAAAAACCATGAACTTGGTCCATTTATTTCTTTTTATTATTTAAAAGGAGACCATGCCGTGAATGTGAAACATTATGAGATCACGAATTATCTTTTCAGGTTTATTCGTGGATGCAATAGATGATGGGGGACACAGTTATGGTCCAAATTCTGACGAATTAAAAGACATTATCAGACAAACAGATGAAGCTATTAAACAAATGTTGGATATGTTTGTACAGGAAGGTTTGGAGGACAAAGTTAATATAGTTATATTTTCTGACCATGGAATGACCGAAATTTCGGAGTCTCGAACGATAGATATATCAGACCATATTGGCAGTGCGGATGTAGAAGTTGTCAGGGATAAAGGTGCTGTGTGTAGCATATGGCCAAGAGAAGGAAAATTAGAAAAAGTAACAACTCATCTTTTACCTATAAAGCTAAGACTAACACTTGTTTTCTCAAAAGGAACAGAAGCCAAAATCTTAGGAAATAACCAATTAATAACTGACACCAAACTCCAAAGTATACCGTTTTTATGCCCTTTGACGGAATGATTTCATGCAAACCACTGAAAAATTGATACATACTAATATAATTAGGTTTATTCATAAGTCAAATGTTTTTATTGAAAAAAAGGATCACATCTATCCATATTTATATTGATTGATCGAGACCTAAATACAAAACTAGTTTGACCCTCTTACCAAGTCAGGAACCTCTTAGAGTAGTTGTCTTTTGTCGTATCTTAATGTTTTCTGCTATTTAGAAGATTTGATGTTAAAGTAGATCTGAGATATAAGTTTCTGTTAAATTATTTTTCGAATTGGGGTGATTTAGAGTTTTTTTATTACATATATATCTATCTATTGTTGAAGATTGTATGTTGACCTCTAAATATGTTTTAATTACTTTGTCTCTGGTTGATGTCGCATTGACGTATATCTCACACATATTTTTTGTTAACATATATTATTAATTTTCAGTCAGCATTTTTGTTATTGATAATGAGAAGACTCTTAAACAATACACTGGAACTAAAACTAAAAAAACAACATATACGCGGAGGCTTTCAGAACTGATTAGGCTCCTCCACCGTAAGATCTTACTCGATCCGATTTATAGCAGTTAATTAAACATAATTCAAGAGACAAATCTGACAACCAACAGAAAAGCCGTTTATATACAATGAAAAGATTCTAATTGAAAATGCTTCTGACTTGAATTATCCCGACTAATTCATTAATGTTCAGTTTTTCTAGAACCAGAGTGTACTGGCATTTACAAATAGAAGCATTGTTGAATGGTTACTGGTTTTATTACTAGATCTACTAGATTTCTGTGAGGGGCAACCTACCTCTGATGAAGTGTGTCTATTTTTTCTATCATTAGTCTGTGTGTTTTTTTCTCTCTTTGTTTTGCATCTATGCCGATTTTAGTTTTCAGTATAATATTAATTCTGAAAACCTGTTTTCCTGATATTTGATTTTCAAATCTTTTCATTTTTCAGGTGTATGCTAATCTCCAGCAAATGAACAACAAGCATATAACAGTGTACAAAAAAGAAAATTTACCAGAAAGATGGCATTATATTCATAATCAGTTAGTAGCACCCATCATTGTTGTAGCAGAGCTTGGTTGGTACATTTTAACTGTGAGTTTCTTGCTACATAGTATATTGAAAATACTTTTTTAAAGATCTAAAGATAAAGATAAACTCATGCAATTAAACGATAGTCAATGTAATTGTCCAGTCTGGCATTCATTTGTCAATCTAAGTATGTGAGAAGCAAACAGCTGTCATTATGACGATGGAGGTCTTGGCTTTAATTTTTGATGATGTTTTGTTGTCCGTTTTATATTCCCACAGAAAGAAATAACAGCATTACTTGTACAAATCAGCAATTTGAATATGTTCAATAGTTTTTTGCAATAATTTAAATTCCATTGAATTTTAAAGAACACATAGACCATGTTATAAAACTACAGACCTTTGTAGCCTTCAGGGCAGAGCATAGACAAATATAGAGCCGGGCCTGCAAAAGGACATCATGGATATGATAATGCAGAGAAAGATATGCGTGGTATATTTTTAGCTCTTGGCCCAGGTACGTTAAATGGTTAATTTTTTTTTTAAATTTAATTATTGTAGTCTGTTAAGGATATGGAGTGCGAATTTTATGTTTCACCATTTGTACATCGAGTATAAAGCTACAAAATGTATACTGGATAGTAATACAAATACACATGTAACTACTATTATTTTGTTGGCGAATTATCCAGAGCTTACGTAATGTTTTAGCTTTTTCTTACTTTTTATTATATATAATATTTGCATCTGAAAGTTCTAGTGTTTGATTTGTTTTAAATCGTTGATTTCGAATTTGCTTACAGAAAAGTATTTGTTTATAGAAAAAAAAATTTGAAATCGAACTTAAATGGTTTGCATTTAAGAAATAATCATTGGCACTTAAGACCATATTAAAGTAACTTACCAAATAAAAATTGGAATGTCCGCTTTATAAATTTCATGCTTTCGATAGTAATAAGATAGCAAAGTCATTTGATATTATCAATGAGCGTCATATCCATTTGACCATAGTGACCATATACTTTTTTGAAGATGACGACAAACTATTCGTTGGAACTTAGTAACGACTAGACACGTGAATGATTTTAATATACTAGTAACTGGATAATGTATGTACAAATAAGATATGTAAACAACGGCAAATCTGGTAAACTTTCCTTCGAATTTTAATGCTGCCATTAAATATTCCACTAAGAAAGCAACAATTTAATTTTTAGATACACATAAATTAATGAATTATTTATGCAATAACTCTTTTCTATTGTGTTTATAGTTTCTTATCTATTATCTAACGAAGAGGTCAATTTTGTTCTTAACCAAAGTTTGGGTTTAATTTTTCAAAACTAAGATTGGCAATATCAACATATACAGTTACATTTAAGTCATCACAATATCATTATAAATAATGTAACTTGTAGAACTTTAGGAGTATTTCTTTTTGGGGTGTATTTATGCATTCTATCCATATTTATAAAACTAGAACACACCCGTGACATCGGGGTCCGTGACTGAATTAAAGTATATACGCCTTATTTTTCAGTTCAACTGAGTTCGACTTAAAAAGTTTTTCCAGAACGTTCAACTTACATGTTATTTTGTGATGCGACCGGAAGTTATATGTTACATATACTATTGGTATCGGTGTCGGACTCGACCCGGAACTTTAATTATTGGCAATATTAATTACGTGGAAAACAAATGGGCCTGGAGTGGTGTAATTTTAATCAACACCATTGTACTATATTAGTTATATATAAAGTTGAATTCTTTGATTCATCGTTTTTACGTCATGACGGCTGACAAATTGGACCTCGTTATTTTAGTATTATAGATGCATGACATCTACTTATTCCCAGTATTTATTCAACATTGTTTTCCTAATTCGTAATGTTAAGAATCAAGTATCAAATGATTTCATATTATTACTCTCTTTGCAGATTTCAAGAAAAACTTTCAAAATGGGCCTGTTAAAGCAGTAGATATCTATCAAGTAATGTGCAAAGCACTGAAAATACAACCTCTTCAACATAAGGGCAACTGGTCTAGTGTCAAAGATATATTTATTTGAAAATAGTGTTCAACCTTTTTCAGTTTTAATAAATATGTATATATAAGTATTGTGGTGATGTAATATATTTAGTATTGTTTGTTGAAATTTATTCACAACTCGTCATACAGTGGTGGGTGCTTGTCCATTGCGGAAATTCGAATGATTACCATTATGACCATTTTGGGTAACTATGATTATTATCTTATTGTTCCAACATGCAAAGCCTCAGTTAATATTGTATTTATGCAAATTATCGTTTCGTGGATTTCTTTACAACTGAAATTGCAAATTGCAAAAAATCTTGGAATCAAACTTTACACTTATTTCATTTAATCATGAGGAGGTTTTGGATAATAGAAAATACGTCCATCGTCTTTGGTATTAACATAAAAAAGGATGATGCACGTCTCTCTTCTTTTAATGGAATCCAAAAACTTCACAAAGATCTTTATACAGATTTCTATATAGAAGGCTCTTCTAGATTTTTCACTTAATAGATATAAGAAGATGTGGTATGAGTGCCAATGAGACAACTCTTCATCCAAGTCAAAATTTATAAAAGTAAACCATTATAGGTCAAAGTATGGTCTTCAACACGGAGCTTTGGCTCACACCGAACAGCAAGCTATAAAGGGCCCTAAAAATTACTAGTGTAAAACCATTCAAACGGGAAAACCAACGGTCTAATCGATATAAAAAACGAAAAACGAGAAACACTAATGAACCACATCAACAAACGACAACCACTGAACATCAGATTCCTGACTTAGGACAGGTGCAAACAATTGCAGCGGGTTTAAACGTTTTAATGGTACCAAACCTTCACCCTTATCTGAAACAATAGTGTAACATCACAACATAGAAAGACACACTATAAAATATCAATTGAAATGACTGAACTCAATCAAAAGATATATTAACACCAGTGAACATACACTGAACAAATAAATTTGACCTATGATGCAATGTAAATACAAAATGAATAAACTAACGGAAGAATAATTAAAGTAACATGTTATACTGCTGTGAAATGTTAAACAATTAAGAACAACAATATGCTTGAACAAAAATATCAGCCATTTTCAATTACTTTAAACACAGGTAAATGAAAATAATTTTGTTGTTAGGTATACGTGTACAGTTCAAATGGAGAAAGGAAATATTTTTACAAAATAAATAAATTTTGATGTTTATAGTACGAAGAAATGAAAAATTATTGTAATACCAAACACTTATCAAAGCTGGTATATAGACCAGATATAACCCTGAAAAAGTAAACATTTAATAACAAAAAAGCATTACAATTAGTATCAACAGGTCAAATAAAAGAAAGTATGATTTGAGAGTACTCGCAGTTACTGACAGTTAGTTAAAAGCCAAAAACAATTAATAATAAAAAAATCATGCATCAGAGACTAAATGTCTTTTTAAGATTCTTACTATCATTCTTTTTACAGTAAAAGATGTCTTTCAAAAATATTGTGTGAGATATACTCAACCAGCGGTGTCAAAATGGATTCTTAAAAAAGATCTGCTCCAGCTACAATCTTATCAATTTTGCAACAATATCAAAAATTAGGATTTTTCAACACACTGCACTGCTATTCTTCATCCTAAATTGAAAGATCGCTTATTCATTAAGGTAGGTTTTACAAAAATGGGAATAGTAGATACAGATATCTTGTTTGGGCCACGGAAAATCTTTGTTTTTTTTGGTGAAAAACACTTGACAAACAACAAATGCACAGAGGACATATACAATGTTGGACAACTATTTGGTTAAGTTTGGTCAAATGGTGCTTATTTTAAAATCGACGAAAATCGTTTAAACCATGACAAAAACGGAAGAAAAACGCCAGTCCACAAAACACCACAGGTGCTCCACAAGGGTAGGCATATTCTGCTCCACCTGTTTCACCCGTCATGTTCCTCATGGCAAATACAATTTTCGGTAACATAAGAAGAGAATAGTGGATAAGACAGTTGGAACAGATCTATGCTCATTTGTGAAACAGATATTCCTTAACAGTCAATTAATTTATGATGGTGTCTGTAAAATTTCAAAGAATGATTTCAGCTTTTGCACTAGGGTCCATTGGATTAATAGTTTTCATGTAAGCAGCAACCCTTCATCAAGGAAATCATTATAGGAAACGCAAGCTCTTAAATATTGTTTCAAAAAAAAGTAAAATTACAAAAATACCGAAGGAAAATTCAAATAGGAAAGTCCTTTATCAAATGGCAAAATCAAAAGCTCAAACACATCAAACGAATGGAAAACATCTCACTTGTATAACAGTCGCATAAAATTTGATTATATTGACAACAATGTGTGAACAAAACAAACAAATACATGCTCATATACAGGCGCTGCTGGAATATAACTACATATAAATGGGAAAATCACAGTAGGAAAGCTGAAATCATCTCTTGTCGTAAAGTTTAGTTCTCAACTTTCCTCATTGTCAATTTCTAGATGTATTATTAAGTGAAGATATGAGAAAAACTGTATATGAGGTCATTTGTTTCACATTTAATGGGACAGATTGACTGATTGATTGTTGATCTTTAACGCTACTTTAAGTTCTATTGGCTATATTGTGGCGGTCAGTTTTTATTGGTGGAGATGCCACAGTACCCGGAGAGAACCACCGACCATCGACAGGAAAACTGGAATTCCTATTCAATTCGGATCGATGGAGTAGATGTGTTCAACAAAGTCGCAAAACTTTGAATTACTTAGGAAGCTTATGAGGACATCGTCTAAATACAGAAACGTGAAGTTGAAAGTAAATGTAATTTCATTTTCATTCTTTCCTAGAAGCTACTGTATAAATATAAAAAAAAGAAGATGGGTATGATTGCAAACATAATTATGTCATCGTAAGGCCTTCCATAATGAGCAACACTCATATTGAATCGCAAGCTATACATAAAATGACAATTGTAAAACAAATCAAACGGTCTGATTTATGTACAAAACAATAAACAATAAACGAATATGATAAACAGTAACAAACAACAATCACTGAATTCCTGATTAGGAACAAGCATATATATGTGGCGGTGTTCAACATGTTAGCGGGCGCACAACCTTGCCCTGATCTGGGACAGTGGTGTAACCGCACAACATAAGAACAAACTTTCAAAATCAGTTTAAAATGACCCAGCTCATCGGATCGATACAAAGCACAAAAACAAATAACTCTAAATAAAAAATATATTCCATGACCAAATCAGTTCTGTTCTTCCTCTAAAATGGAGCCACTCTTTTTTTTATAAGCAATAGTAATGGAACCTTAGAACGATTTATGT
Source organism: Mytilus coruscus (assembly GCA_017311375.1). NCBI lineage: Eukaryota > Metazoa > Mollusca > Bivalvia > Mytilida > Mytilidae > Mytilus > Mytilus coruscus. The sequence continues at coordinate 111,057,811 of CM029596.1, read as the reverse complement.
TTACGCAAGTTTGGGTAAAATCATTGAAAATTCGTTTAGATTTACGCCTTGCAATGATTCATCAAATGTTTGTGTACTATTTCCTTGTGGGGTTGAGCTTAAATGCTTTGGCTTAAAAGCGTGCACGGTAAGGGACCGCTAAATGGCAAAGGCGGCGCTATATATTCCTTTGCAGATGTATATCGAGTATTTTGTCCAACGTTATAAGTAACACAACTACGTTCTGTACTCATTACAGCGGTGCTTCCTGCTGAAAAAATATTTGGAAGATGAAGTAATGTAGAAGACGGGCCAAATGGCATAGTTTTAGGAGGCACTGTAGAACTGGCGCTCGGTAAAGCAAGAAGATTGGATGATGTTTCCCCAACAGTTACAGCTAATGCTTTAGAAAGTTCCGTGATGCGTTTTGTCAACATCTGTCCCATTTATATCTTATCATCATTACTAACCCGCTGGTACAAAGAAAGAGATGCTACTGACTTATGTCCAGTAACGGCCATTATCTTTGCATTGCCATATGAGTTTTAGCTAAAACGGTTGCCCCGGTAGCTTTGATAGAATGGTTTGTGTAGATTTCAGACAAGTTGCACTTCTTGCTCAAGTATATCATGAAATTGCCTAGCGTTTTTTTTTTTCGCCCAAAGGAATGTTATTATACCATGTAGGGTCTTTCTCACAGAACTGATCTTTTGGTCTCTGCCATATTTTGTCACACGCCGGATTTAATTTATCTATATACTTTTCAAAGGAGGACACGGGACAATACTCTGAACCGGAATTTTCTGGCATTATTCCTGAAGTTTTTTCTTTGTCACTGCTGCGATGGTATTTTTTCAGCTCATCCAAAGTTTAACAACATATTTAAGCCCCGTCTTCGGATTTTTTTTCACAGAAAACGTCGATTTATTCATTTGTGGCATATTTTCCATTCCTCGTCGACAAAAATACAAGCGAATATCGAATTGAACTTTGAAGTCCAAATGTTGTACTTGGTGATAGATATATCGAAGTATATAGTTTCCGTCTGTCATCTTCGTCAATAGAAGGATAATGCTCGACGTCTCCTAAGCCCAGGCGTTTTAGTTGTGCCATTGCCGCTTTGAAATTTTCTCTGGATGCACTAAAACTTTCATCATTCACAGTCTCATATTTTTGTTTTATTGTACGGTGGAGCCTTTTAATATCATTTCAATGAATATCTCAAGCTCTGCAATTAATTTGTTTTATTAATAATGATTTCCATCAGCTTTACGCACATCCATATAGAAATGGCCAAACGCTTAATCTAGGTTAAATGTGTCATAATGTTCGAATCTTAGATTCATTTTCTTTTTTTTTTAAATACTCCCGGAAAATAGTAGCAGCTGCTATATTTTACTTTATTGTTTTATCAGCACTCATTTTCACACGTTTTTGTTCGATTTCTTCATCAGTTGTATCAACAAATCGTCTTTTACCAGTCTCCATCTTCAAAAAGCATGAGAACACATCAACAATGCGCTACATGGAACATCAATAGATCATCAGGTTAAGCGATCTATGGGCGGAGAATACTGATTAAGAGTGAGGGTCAAAATACGCGGTCAGTGAGTGGAGTATTCATGTGTAAATTTGACGTCAGATTTTGAGAAGTGAAATCTAGGTAATTTGTGTTTTTGGCGTTTTTTAATTATATAATCAATATGGTAAGCATAACCGCACAAAAATGTTATCATGCTATGACCAAACTAACATGATTATTTAGACAGTGTAGAAAATATTGAACAGTTCAGGATTTCGCCCTCACCGTTCAACGATTTTCGACACTGTCTAAATAATCATGCTAGTTGGGTCAAAGCATGATAACTTATAATGCCTGGTATTTTTATGGGTTTATCCTGTACCCAAAACTATTTTTACATATTTTGACTTATCTTTGGCATATTTGATGAAATTTGTTTCAGACACAACCTGCCGTTACTACAAAACACTGGTTTTATATTTAAAGCTATTTCTTTAACATCAAAAAAAAAAAAGACCGAGTGTATCACTTTATTTCAAATAAGTAAAATGATAAAATACAAATGTGGCAGGATTTCCATTGAGACATCTATCCACCAGATCATGAGATACCAAATGACAAGCTATAAGGGACCCCGGCATTACAAAATGGGAAACAATTCAAATGAGAAAACAAACAATTTGATTTATACTAAAAAGGAATAAACGAAAAACAATTATGACAGACAGACAATATAGAATGGTTATGCTAGGTGAATACTTCGATGTAATATGGCTTGTGTTGGATCAATGGAGCTTCAGATGAAACCTTTTGACGATCACTATTCAAAAGGTTTATTCTTTAATTGGTGGAGAAGTTCGATTTGTGATTTAGTTTGTCGATTTGAACATATTGTGACAAAACTAATCACATTGTTTTACTACATAATGAAAGGTTTGAATAAGAACTACGTTAACAGTTAATAGGTCCATGATCAGAGCTATCTGTTTCTTGGTAACAGATAAATTTTAAAGATCAAGGGGTCAACTTTCGGACGCTTATCAGTTCAAATTTGTACTGAATACCTATGGTAATGTTGTTTTAATTTAAAAATCTCTTTAATTATTTATTTTTATTATTCATTTAGGGGTAATATTCTGTTTTGAATATTTTTAGTATGCATATCAGTAAAAATACAAGGAATTTTGAATTGACAGTAAAGCTATTATTGATATGTAATAAGGAAACATGTACTTAAATGCACGAGGATATCACGGAAAATTTGTGGAATTGTGCATGCAGAACTGCATAGGAATATAGTGCAAAATGAGACATGTAACTTCCATTCCATGTACAAAATACACATAAATATTCTGTAAAATATTACTTCTTCATTTCGTGTCCTGCGAATTCTCTATAAAATGATATGATATTGCTGCTTCAATTAAGGAGACCATGGTAAAAAAAAAAAAAACGCACGCCCTGGAACAGGGAGATATATACCCGTATGTAGATAATGGAGTGGTGGTAAATTTTATTTCACGTGTAATGGGATCGATGCAATCAACATAGTCACCGAACTTAATTTTTCAGCGGGAGATCATCATCTTTCCGATATAAGGATAACAGTTGGAGTATCACATGTTAATATACCAATATGTTGCCAATAAAATATTTTGAAAGTTTTTTCTACCACAAAAAACTTGAAAGAAGATTTGTATATTGTAAAAAGCTCACCCAATCATCGTGCAAAAGACATACTAAAATATAAATTGATGATTTTTAATTTTTTTTAATAAAATCAAAGAAACTGGATAAGCTCTTATTATTGGATGTAGCACCACAGACTACATAGTACCGTTCTTAACTTCATAAAGTGACATGAGTGTATATTTAATACTAGGCATTCATTTCAATTGTAAATGTTGTTAAGATGAAAAAAATCACATGAAATAAAGTTCTTATTATAAACGTTAGTTTTGATACATTGAAATATTTCATATTTTTCAAGCTATAGAACAGACAAGGCTACCAGAGCAAGCATGACAAGTCAAATTGTTGAGAACAGAAAATTGTTAGTGCTTTTGATAGATGGATTTCGGTGGGATTACTTTGATATACCTGGCTTACAACTTCCAGGATTTTCCCGGCTGTTTGAACAAGGAGTAAAAGCAGATTACATGATTCCTGATTTTCCAACTTTGTCGTTTCCAAATTTTTCTTCTTTAATGACAGGTAATTTAAACTTTTGTTTAGAATATACAGTAAGTAAATTAAAAACTATAAGATGTAAAAGATAAAACGTTTTTGTATCTACCTGTTATATATTTATATGTGTGAATATGTATATTTAATGTTTGATATGATTTATCATTAAATGTTTTAGCATACAACAGAAAACAATGTGGGAATATGTCCTATTAAGGCGACAATAGTTTACCGGTGTTCAAATCTTGTTAATCGGTTAAGAAGAGACAAATGAAGGTAACAAACACAAACGAAGGGAATCACATAAACTCCAAAAGGAGCGATATCCGATGCGTCGAAAGGGTAAGCGTCTTCTGTTATGCATGCATAACCTGCCTTACGAATCCAAAATTATTCAGAATGTCAATATTGGGAATAGTACACAATCGGTAAAATTACAGATCAGCCGACTATACTGGTATCTAAAGATCTAAGACTTCGAAAACATGTCGCTAGTGAGTCGAGACACCTACACATCGTATCGGTCAACAAATTCGTGATGCTTACAATAAAACTTATGTAGTGTCGATTTCAGTCGTTCTTCCTTATAACTCTTTTGAGGCAGTTTTTGTGAAAGGAGCACACCTCTGTAGACGAAGTCCATTAATGTGAACATGCACCATCGTAACGTATTAACAGAGATATATAAGCGCCATACGAAGGAGCAGGTGATATGTTACTGTTGAGAAATTGGAAGTTGACAAATAGAAGTTCAAGTCATCACTTTAGTCTTAGTCTCAGTTTGGAAGAAAAATATCAAGATATGAATCTGCTTTCGGTAGTATTATTAATATCAAATTCACTGGGATTTATTAAACGAAAGCACTTAGGTGGGTTATTGAGTGACAGGGCATCGTCAATATATCTGGAATTGAAGAATATTTCTTGACACTTCTGCTTCATATGAGTATACAAAAAAATCGGCAAGTAGTAGAGAACAATTAGTACCGATAGGAATATCAACTGTCTGCTGAAACTAATCCACCAAACTCAACAAATATATGGTTGATAAAAAAGTCCAGCATTTTGATGATGTCATCTTCGGTGTATTTGATGTTGGAATCAGTGCAGTTCTTCACAAAGAAAGATTTTTCATGACCCAAAACTAGGAATTTGTATCTACGTTTCCCTTTTTGTAGGAAGAGCTCGTTTCAATAGGATGATGACGTCGATCTTTCTTTTGAGCATGGGTTTGGTAGTGTAAAGCGTAGAAAAATCAAAGGTTTTGATATTACCGCAATATTATAAGGATTGGAATAGATCTTCAACAATCCACATCTGATAGACACCACTGGTTGAATGTACCTCATCACAATATTTCGGAAGGCCATCTTATTGTAGAAAGAATAGATGTAGGAACTTTAGAAACATGTTCAAGACCCGGCTTTATCGTTGTTTATAAGAATTTGTGTGAGGTTTAGGTATCCAGTATAAAGCTGGGAGCTCTGCATCATCCTTTGTAATGTTAATACCAAAGAAGAGAAACACAGATTAGTGATTTTCTAAAGTTCCTCTTTCGTGAATGATAGAAGGTAGATGTGGGATTCCAAGTTTTGCTGTAATTTCCACCATGTGAAGGTTTTCGTAGGTTTTGAAAGGCAAGACCGAACAGCTTTAATCAATTCAGATAAAGTGTCCAGTAAGGGTTATCATCGATAGAATTGGTTGGGCACCTACAAATAAGTTTAAGCCCGTCATATTCTGTATGTGCCTGTGCCAAGTCGAAAGCTTGTAATTAAGTGATTGTCATTTGTTGCTGTATTTCATATTTGTTTTTCGTTAAGTGTTTTGTACATAAATCAGACCGTTAGTATTCTCGTTTGAACTGTTTTGCATTTGTCATTTCGATGCCTTTTATAATTTGCTACGTGGTATGGGTTTTGCTCATTGTTTAAGGCCGTATGGTGACGTATAATTGCTAATTTTTCTACGTCATATGATCTCTGGTGGAGAGTTGTCTCATTAACAATCAAACCACATCTTTTATTTTCATATAGCTTTCAGTAGTTACTAGTACTCTGGTATCTCTCCTTGTGTCTTTTGTCTTCCTGTTATTGTTCTTTGTGCTTCGTGTAGTGCTGATCTGATGAGCCAAGTTTTTTCAAACTGATTTTTAAAGTTTTTTTTTCTTATTTTATATTGTTATAATTACACCACTGTCCCAGAAAATAGGAGGGTGGAATGCTCACAAACAGGTATAACCTCTTTACATAATGTATGTACCTATCCTATGTCAGGAACATGTAATTCGATGGTTCATTTTTGTCTGTCATAATCTTTTTGTTTTTTGTTTACTGTTTTAGCATATTAAAATCAAGCTGTTTATCTCCTCGTTTGAATTGTTTCATATTTTTCATGTCTGGACCTTTTATAGCATACTATGAATATGGCTTTTGCTAAATGTTGGAGGCCGTACTAGGACCTATAATTGCTAATATCTACGTCATCTTGTCTTATTGGCAATCATATCCCATCTCATTATCTTTATATCTGAAATAATTTAATGCTGTAAAATAGAGGCGGAAGATACCGGTACCTTGGTTATAATCAAAAGTCATAAATCGGATAAACTGACAACGCCATTACAAAAACACCGAAAGACTACGAAAAGACAAACACGTTCACAAAACACTACATAGAAAACTAGGCTAAGCAACAAGAACCCAACCAAAAACAGGGGAAACATCAGGTGCTCCGGAAGGGTAAGCAGGACCTATTTCGCTAGTGGCACCCGTCGTGTTACTCGTGATAAGTACACATTCAATGATGGGTTACATTCCGTGATGTTACAATGGAGGAAAAGAGAACGGTATTGTGGTTACGACTTTTGGACTATATACGTGGTCATCTGTGACATAGAAAGTCCATAAGGGTCAACCAACTCGTGATGGCGTCCGTAAAACTTTCAACTTCACCATTTGAAACCCTTGATAGCTTCCTTGAAAGCAGCAATCCTCTACCAAGGAAAGCATGATACAAACGCAAGCTCTGGAATACCGGTATCCTATCAAATGGGAGAAATATACTTTATATGCAAGCGCTGTCGTAAAGTATTGTAAGATTTGAAAAGGGACCTTGGTGTTTTAACAACAAGTACCTTTGATCACTTTTCCAAACGTGCAAGAATTTATTTCGACGTAATAATATTTTAATGCGTACTTGCACAAGTCTAATCATAGTTATGACAATATATAATTTTTAAGAATCTATTGTAATTTGATACAGTCTTTCTACGAAAATTTAGTTTGTACATTTAAAAGCTTTAAGTGAAAATATGATTTGATGTCATGCATAAGGAATACGAATCTTACAGAATAGACTTAAATACAAGGGTATAAAGTATACATCAAGGAGACCACCACCCAACAACACATTCAAACAAACGAAAATATTACCAGCGGTTTTCAACAATAGACAGGTATATTTTCTTTCGTAAAGCTCTCAATCGAACAAAGTTCTTTTAATTTGAAATTATTTGTGCCAGCTTTAAACTTCCAGGATTACACGCAGAAGATCATGGATTTGTTGGTAATTTCATGTACCATGAAGAAAAACAGAGCAGTTTTGAATACAAGATGGTAAATTTAGAATCAAACCAATCACATTGGTTTGAAGGTGCTGAACCTTTGTGGATATCTGCAGTTAAACAAGTAAGAAACTCGAAAATCAAACAGCTTTGTATTATTACTATTTTTTTTTTTACATTATTTGTTTTATGTTTTCATATATCTATATATATTAGTAAAATCTCGAATAGTAGCTCAAAAACGCAACATCACGAAAGTTCTTTTGTATGGTGGAAACAAAGGGATATTAATTAATGACTTTACAAAACCAATAGCAATGGAACAGCATTCGTATAGCTGTTGTTCATCACAAAGTCACAGTCAGGCCTCCAACACAGAAACGCAAGTTTGCACCTAACTGCAAATTCAGCTCACTGCAAACTCAGGACAGTTTATAGCACCGGTTTAAGTACAATAGATATAAGAAGATGTGGTATGAGTGCCAATGAGAAAACTCTCCATCCAAGTCAAAATTTATAAAAGTAAACCGTTATAGGTCAAAGTACGGTCTTCTTTTTCTACAGATGTAGAAAAGTCATCGAGGATATCATGCTTATAATTTTGTACGATGTATATTTATAATTGCATTAAAAGCCTATAAGCATAAAACATGCAGTCCCTTATATTAACAGAATAAAAAAGTTGACTTTTCAGAAATTATTTCATTTCATTTTATTTATTCGCATGTGAAAACATGTTTTATGCCTGTGTCCTTACACATTATAATACGCATATCTGAATATTTTACTCCGAATAGTTCATTGACTGTCTTCTTGTCTATAGTTAAATTCTCCTAATCAATTGCTTGTAATTATTATTTCCAGGAAAAAAGATCATACATGTTTGAATGGCCTGGGTGTCATGTCCCTGTATATGACATGACTTCTACGTTTTGTGATAAAATGAATGAATGGCCGATGGTTCCACAGACGGTACAAAATTTAAAGAAAGCTTTTGACTTATTAAAAGCAGACAAAATTGATTTTGCGGGTAAGCTCATTTTAAAGCGTCAAATAAATGTTTTTAAATACAACTAGCAAAGAGTGATTAAAAACACAATAAAAAGAACTCTAAGTATATGTACTTGCTTTAAAAATCCCTATCTAAATTAATTTGTGAAACACCTAGTGGTGTTTTCTTTTTGTAATTTCATATTTCTCTGTTTTCATTTTTCATCCTGTTATACTGGAATATTATTCTGCTAATTTCATTGGTCTACGATCATGCCATATTATTCTGCTAATTTCATTGGTCTACGATCATGCCATATTATTCTGCTAATTTCATTGGTCTACGATCATGCCATATTATTCTGCTAATTTCATTGGTCTACGATCATGCCATATTATTCTGCTAATTTCATTGGTCTACGATCATGCCATATTATTTATGGTAGTCTTGTGAGTAATTTGTTTAATATACTAGGCCAAACAAAATTTTATGGTTGTTTTCGCTAGCTTTAGTATTAGATACAATACAAAGGTAACAAAGAAACAGGCCGGTAACAACCGTTGCCGGATAGTTTTCTGCACGAGTAGTCAGGTCAAGGTCCGAGGCGCTGGCCGAGGACCTGACCTGACTACAAGTGCAGACAAACCATACGGCAGGTTGTTTCCGGCCTATTTTTGTTACCTTTGTTTTGTATCTGACTTGTACGACGTTTCAGGAAGGAAGTAGTACATTTTGCATTTAGAAGAGGTAGCAAAACTAAACACATTAGAAACTTCAATGGCCATATACCAGTTAATGTAAGTTACAGTTTAAACACATTTTTTTTCACTTCCCTTAAGCCGAGAATTTTTTTTCTAAAAAAATTTCAAGAATTTAATAACTTTATAAAAAAAGAACCATTTCAAGGAAAAGATGAATGTTGTTTACATTTGAGACTTTTTAGAATGCAACTTCGCTAGTAAGTAATTCATAAAAAAAAAAACAGAGCTACCATTTGATTTTTTTATTGTGGAAAAACGGAAGGGAAAGCGGGGGTTAATCCATTTAAAATAAACAGAACTGATATTAAGTGAATGAAATGTTATGAAAAACTGGATTTTGTCTTGTTATTTGATATATATATATATATATATATAGGCATATATTTTGGATTAATTTTTTAATAGTTCATACATATAGGTTTTTTTATATGTCTCTGATAGTGTTGATCAGGATTTAACACGTGTCACTATATGATCCAATCGCAGCTTACCGTTCAAAATTGATGACATTAGTTGAATGATTTTTCTTCACGATTTGCTGCACATTTGAACATGTATTACATGGACACTTTTTATTTATAGGATCAATCGTGCATTGGTGAGTTGATAGGGATTTTATCTTTGATTAGATTTGATTTTTTATATATATTTCCTGTCTTTTTATTGAAATATAAACGTTGGTACCAGCATTTCTTTACTTTCAGCATTGTCCAGAATACTATTCATGTCCATATGTTGAAGGAAAAAAACACTTACGGACCGACCATTTAGCTTCAAAAGGGGTATCTTCTTTTCTGAGTAAGAACATTATTTATTTTTCAACGCTATCACCCAACTATTTTCATTTTTTTTTCGAAATTAGACGATTATATACGGTATACGGAAAATCGGAATCAGAACATTATTTTGTCATCTGCTTGACCACAATATATTTTTCTCATAAAATTGGGTATCAAAATATTTTTAGAAAAAGACATACCCCCTTTTATTAAGTTAAATGGCCAATCCTTTAGTGTACTGATATGAATAGTAATTTACTGGAATTGTTTGATATACAGTTATTGATGCTAACGTAAATATTTTAATCAAAAGACAGGAAATATGTCGGTGAAACAAAAGTTCAAATCTAATTGAAATTTAAAGTGCCCATGAACTCTCTGATCATGCACGAGTGATTCTATTCATAAAAAGTGTCCGTGTAACAACTAAAAAGTGTCCGTGTATCATCTAAAAGTGTCCGTGTAACACCCGTTAATGTACTGTTTTCTATAGCTCTGCTGGGGTAAAGTCGTACAATTACAAAAGGAAAACATATTCCAATTTGTCGTCTCTTTATTCCTTTATTTATATATTTAAGTACTCGACACCATCGAAATCTCACAAAAAATATAAAAATGTTTTTTTTTTTTAATTCACATGTCATTTCCTCAAGGTGTTTTGGACTATCCATTAATTCGTTTGTAAATGCAGTAGAGGAAAAAGATATAGTAAAAATGTCGCTGCTCAGATAAATTCAAAGAAACAACAAATTAATTTGGCTTATGTACAGCCGCTTGTTTAAATACCCTGAAATTCTACATTGCTCCGTATTTTTACAGGTGTAAAAAAAATTCAAAGGAAATTTACTTGTCTCTTTTACGCTTGTTTAGTAACTAAAATCTATTATTTATGAATTAACTAAATCAATATTTAAGAAAATACAAAAGAAAAGAAGTGAATACATAACATGAAACAAAAACTTATTCATAAAGACGTTTAATAAAAAAAAAGATATAATCGTTATTTTTGCCGAATATGCATTTGGGTGATATGTCAATAGATCATACATATCAATTAAGATTTTGATTAAATTTTTACAGGAGTATATTTGAATGCTGTTGACAGATGGGGACATAGTTATGGTCCAAACTCTAAAGAAGTGTTTGACATTGTGAAACAAACTGATAATGCTATACACGAAATGTTGTCAATGTTTAAAGCGTATGACTTAGAAGAGAATACCAACTTAATTATTTTTTCTGACCATGGAATGACAGAGATTTCGGAATCTCGATCAATTGATATATCAGAACATATTGGTAGTGTGGATGTCAAAGCTGTTATGGATAAAGGTGCGGTTTGTAGCATATGGCCAAGAGAAGGAAAACTAGATAAGGTGACTAAGTTCAATTTTTATTATTGTTGCAATTACGTCTGTTGGTTAACAAGAGAATTTACCCTTGCTAAATATTTCATCAAACAATAATTGTTTATTGTAGATTTAATCTTTCTAGGTTACAAAACACGTAAAGCTTAAAGCTACATCCTTTACTTTATCTTGCCAACACTTGTCTTGTGATTGTCAAGTGTAATCGACTGTTTATTATTATAGTAGTTTATACACTTATCCTTATTTATGAGACGACACAGGAAGGATTCAGCAGTAGAACGTATTCACCAAATATTCATATGATTACTGCCATCTCTGTAAATTAATTAGGGGCGAGATTCGCGTATTTCACGAGATTTCATACAAATGATAGCCAAGAGTCACGTATAGTCATCTTCTTAAATAGAAATCGTATCTCATTTTGGTTATTTTGATAAAGACTTATTAGTTTTTACAATTTCTACCTTTTATAGATATATTTAAAGATAGGATTTACCCTCTGCGAGATATGAATTGTGATGTGGGACATATACCATGTTTGAGTTTGCTGTAAACTTCGCTCAAGGGTTAAATAATTAGCGTACAGTAAAAGGTTTATTGCAACTTTTGAATTGTGTTTTGCCTGAGAGACTATAACGGGAGGGATTGTACTTGATTTTCATATGATGAAGACATTATCTTTCAATCAGTTTAATTGAGGTCTGGAGCTGTCATGTCAGTAACTGCTAGTAGTCCTCTGTTAATGTATGTATCATTGTCATTTTGCTTAGTTTCTTTTGTTACCTATTCTGACATCGGACTCGGACTTCTTTTAAACTGAGTTTCACTGTGCGTATTGCTGTGTTTCTTTATTCTACATTGGCTAGAGGTATAGGGGGAGGGTTGAGATCTCACAAAACATGTTTAACCCCGCCGCATTTTTGCGCCTGCCCTAAGTCAGGAGCCTCTGGCCTTTGTTAGCAGTCTTGTATGTTTTTTAATTTTAGTTCATTTATATGTTTTGGAGTTTAGTATGACGTCCATTTTCACTGAACTAGTACACAATTTTATTTAGGGGCCAGCTGAGGACCACCTCCGGGTGCGGGATTTTCTCGCTGCGTTGGAGACCCATTGGTGGCCTTCGGCTGTTGTCTGCTCTTTGGTCGGGTTGTTGTCTCTTTGACATATTCCCCATTTCTCTTCTCAATTTTATGATGATTACCTTTTACTTGGAAACCGCTTGTCAAGAAAATAAGTTAAAATATGAAAGAGAGTAAACTATAAACAACCGACGAAAAATAATTTAAGTTGAAGTTTCAGTTTAACGTTGTCTATTCATAATTATTTTTTCATTTACACCTAAACTAAAATATATGCCTTTGCATACCAATAGACATAGGACTGTGCCATGTGTGCATGATGTGACTGGTCATTAAGTGTATGGATCTCTAAAATTGTACTACAAGGTTCCATATTACAAAGGGAAGGCTCGGATAGAGTTTGGGGTAATTGCTTCAAGGGGCGAGGGGGTCAAAAGATTGGGTATTTTTTTCAAAATTTTCAAATTTCAAATTTTTGAAAAGTTTCAAGAAGAAATCTTCAATTGCACAGTATTGCAATAGATTTTTAAGATCTATTACCACATTTAATTTGTGTCAGAAACCTTTATTATGTCCAAAATTTGATCACAATCCAAATTCAGACAGTATCAAGCTTGAATATTGTGTCCAAATTTACCCCAACTGTTCAGGGTTCGACCTCTGCGGTCGTATCAGGCTGCGCTCAGCGAAGCATTTATTCTCCTTTGTCCCTATGTACATATTGATTGGAAACTAAATTCCTTTTGAGTGAATGCCACACCTTACGAACACCAATATCTCTATAAAGATCTAGGTGGTTACCGTAACTTGTTGTCTACTTAAATTTGCCCAAGTACCAATGCACAGTGTGAAATCTGGTGGGACATTATATAAGTGACAATTACCCAGTATATAGCTTTACTTTGAATTAAGCATGTATGACGACGAAATCTTGTTTCAAATGTTACTCGGTCGAAAACCACAGACAAATTTTTCAAACTTCAGTTTCTCAAGCTGTGTCACGCACATGTTGTCCAGTGTGTAGCAGAATAGAGTCGATCTCTGAGACCGTGGTATTAGGTGTGCTTATACATGATATGTCACTGAATCAATACTTTTAATATTTAACTGCTAGTAGTCCTCTGTTAATGTATGTATCATTGTCATTTTGCTTAGTTTCTTTTGTTACCTATTCTGACATCGGACTCGGACTTCTTTTAAACTGAGTTTCACTGTGCGTATTGCTGTGTTTCTTTATTCTACATTGGCTAGAGGTATAGGGGAGGGTTGAGATCTCACAAAACATGTTTAACCCGCCGCATTTTGCGCCTGCCCTAAGTCAGAGCCTCTGGCCTTTGTTAGCAGTCTTGTATGTTTTTAATTTTAGTTCATTTATATGTTTTGGAGTTTAGTATGACGTCCATTTTCACTGAACTAGTACACAATTTTATTTAGGGCCAGCTGAGGACCACCTCCGGGTGCGGATTTTCTCGCTGCGTTGGAGACCCATTTGTGGCCTTCGGCTGTTGTCTGCTCTTTGGTCGGGTTGTTGTCTCTTTGACATATTCCCATTTCTCTTCTCAATTTTATGATGATAACCTTTTACTTGAAACCGCTTGTCAAGAAAATAAGTTAAAATATGAAAGAGAGTAAACTATAAACAACCGACGAAAAATAATTTAAGTTGAAGTTTCAGTTTAACGTTGTCTATTCATAATTATTTTTTCATTTACACCTAAACTAAAATATATGCCTTTGCATACCAATAGACATAGGACTGTGCCATGTGTGCATGATGTGACTGGTCAGGCCAACATTAAAAATATCTTTGTTTCCCCTTCCCGACTGAGGTTTTCATGGTATGGGTAGGGAGGTAGGCAAATTATTTTATTTTATTCCTTGATATGGTTTTCTATATTGAATTTGTACAAAATTCAACAGGTTGGGCTCAAGTCAGGAAAAGTGGGGTTTCCCCTGTATTTAGTGTTCACCCAAGTTTTCTGGTGTTAAAAAACCCAGTATACAAGGACTTCCTTTTTTTCCTATTCATTTTATGGTATGAAATCTACAAAAGCACATCTTTTACATGTTTTATGATAGCAAGTGTTTTTATTAGTTCAAAAATCAAGCTAATTTCAAGTCTAATTTGATGCATAACTCACAACAAAGCAATTCCTAAGTTCACCAATTCATACCTTGATCATCTATTATGAGATGACAAAAAGATAAGTCAATCACTTGGGCATTAAAATGCAATGAATAAAAATTTTCAATAGAAGTGAACATAATTCAGTTATGGTCCGTTACACCTGGAGCATGCAGCTTGGTCAATTGATTCCTAAACAAAGATTTACATTTTTTTTTTGGAGTTCTAGAAAAAACAAGGATTCACTTATTCATGTTTTGTTGTTCCTAGAATACTTTCAAGTACTTGCAAATTCTACTGATGCAGTTAAAACGTGCCCTTTTGTAAATTTCATGCCATAAATCGAAATTGAAAAAGGGAGTCCCTGTAAACTGTTAACACCAGAAAACTGGGGTGTTCCCTGAAGACAGGAAATACATGCATCCCACTTTTCCTGACTTGTGCTGTTCAAAGACTAAGTAGATAAATTTTAAAGCTTGATTCATACCATTTTTACTCAAAAGAGTGTATCCTTCAAACAGAAACAGAGGTAAAAGACCAAGCAAATCAAGATGCACTCAGTGGGTTGAAAGATGCATCAGTTTATTTTATTAATAAAGATCACCCTTGCAGACACACAATCGTGTGGCACAGAGCATTTGTTTGTTTTTCTTGATTCCGAATCATTTAGACGCTTTAATACAAAAATGCCTTGAATTAAATCGCTTGTGGGCTACAGCATCGTCAAGGATACACATCAGTATACAAATAACGCAGTATTTTATACCGCACAATATTGACATCACATCTATTTTTAATAATAGGTTTATACAGGTCTAACGAAAATGGGAAATAGTCATATGAGAGTGTTCAAGAAAGATACTATACCAGACCGGTGGAGATATAGGAATAATAAACTGATAGCTCCAATAATCGTTGTGGCTGATCTTGGATGGTACATTTTAACAGTAAGTTAACAATCTTATGACAGTTTGCTTTAGGTCAATGAGTAAACTATGATGGTATTTTTAATAGATTTTTAATATTTACAACTGTAGGACGTATGTACATGTGTATGTACAATGTGTTATTGTGCATCAAAAAATGGGAATATTATCATACTGATATTTGCTTTGTTCGAAATCCTCCTCCTCCTCCTCCTCTTCCTCATCATCATCATCATCAAAATTTAGGCAGGCAATGTTAAGACAAAGAAAATAGATCCTCATCATCCTCATCATCCTCCTCCCAGCAGACAATGTTTAGACAAAGAAAATAGATATCTTAACCAGCAAATCTTGTTCTGGTATCGAAAATATAAGTATAATATGGGAGAGCTGGTATAAATGCCTTCCTTGTCGACGCACCTGGTCTGACTTTATCTGGAATTCTTGAAATTTTTTATTGTTTTTATACGACCGCAAAAATTTTTTGGGGTTCGTATAATGGTATGATGTCGTCATCTGCGTCGTCTGCGTCATCTGCGTCGTCCGAAGACACATTTGGTTTCCGGATAATAACTTTAGTTTTAGTGAATGGATCTCTATGAAATTTAACAAGAAGGTTCAATACCACAAAAGAAAGTTTGGGATTGATTTTGGGGGTTTTGGTACCAACAGTTTAGGAATTAGGGCCAAAAAGGGGCCAAAAACAAGCATTTTTGTAGTTTCCAGACAATAACTTGTGTGTAAGTGTATGGATCTCACTGAAATTGTACCACAAGGTTCCATATCACAAAATGAAGGCTGAGATTAAGTTTGGGGTTTAATTTCCCAAACATGCAAGAATAAGGGGCCAAAAAGGGCCAAAACAAGCATTTTTCTTGTTTCCAGACAATAACTTGTGTTTAAGTGTATGGATCTCTCTAAAATTGTACTACAAGGTTCCATACTACAAAGGGAAGGCTCGGATAGAGTTTGGGGTAATTGCTTCAAGGGGCGAGGGGTCAAAAGATTGGGGTATTTTTTTCAAAATTTTCAAATTTCAAATTTTTTGAAAAGTTTCAAGAAGAAATCTTCAATTGCACAGTATTGCGCAATAGATTTTTAAGATCTATGACCACATTTAATTTGTGTCAGAAACCTTTATTATGTCCAAAATTTGATCACAATCCAAATTCAGACAGTATCAAGCTTGAATATTGTGTCCAAATTTGCCCCAACTGTTCAGGGTTCGACCTCTGCGGTCGTATCAGGCTGCGCTCAGCGAAGCATTTTATTCTCCTTTGTCCCTATGTACATATTGATTGGAAACTAAATTCCTTTTGAGTGAATGCCACACCTTACGAACACCAATATCTCTATAAAGATCTAGGTGGTAACTTGTTGTCTACTTAAATTTGCCCAAGTACCAATGCACAGTGTGAAATCTGGTGGGACATAATATAAGTGACAATTATCCAGTATATAGCTTTACTTTGAATTAAGCATGTATGACGACGAAATCTTGTTTCAAATGTTACTCGGTCGAAAACCACAGACAAATTTTTCAAACTTCAGTTTCTCCAGCTGTGTCACGCACATGTTGTCCAGTGTGTAGCAGAATATAGTCGATCTCTGAGACCGTGGTATTGGTACCGGAACTTGAAAACAAACATTTTTCATGGAAAGATGTCTAATTGAAGCGTGTTTTAAGCATGCTGTTTTCTTTTCCAAGTAAATTTTTGGTTATTATTCATTAAATGTAGACATTTTCCCTTTGGGAACTGTTTCATGCACTATTAAGGTCTTAAATGATGGTTAATTTGAAAAATTAGTGGCACCGGACTTTTTGTGTTATTAGCACCGGACTTTTTGTGCGGAAATGAATATGGAGACTCCTATCTTCTCAGTCAGTCTATTTGTTTACTCCGCCTGGGTTATTCACCTCTTACTTTATACATTAATCACACATCACGCAATGATATATTTTATTAATCCACAAACAAATGTGTGGGATTCTATCAGTATCTCGTCCTCATAGCAGGAATTTAAGGTTTCTAGTAAATATAATTATGACGTGTGGGAAGGCAATTCTAAATTTTTTACCTTGACGCCCTTCTGCGACGATGTAAGGCGTCAAAGAAAGAAAAAAATATAATAGCCTTTCAAGACGTCATAATTATGGTACGCCCTTCAACAATGAGCATAGTCAGCTATAAAAGGCCCCGAAATGACAATGTAAAACAATTCAAACGAGAAAACTAACGGCCTTATTTATATAAAAAAAAAATGAACGAAAATCAAATATGCAACACATAAACAAACGACAACCACTGAATTACAGGCTCCTGACTTGGGGCAGGCACATACATACATAATGTAGCGGGGTTAAACATCACGGTTAGCGGGATCCCAACCCTCCCCCTAATCTGGAACATTGTTAGAACCGTCCAACATAAGAACGAACTATAAAAATCAGTTGAAAAAGGCTTAACTCATCAGATGGACAAAAATACAAGTGGACGTGGCCGGGTACTTGTACATCCCAACAACAAAAAGACACTAGGAACAGATCTGCGAGTACTCGCAGTTAACTGACAACTAGTTCAAAGCCACTAACAACTAATAAAACAATCATGCATCTAAGACTAAATGGGTTCATAATTTAGGTTGTCACAGTTATTCACCGGCTCCATCAACAATTGTTTTTCATGACTGAAACATAAAGCTTCACTCATACATGCATCATTATGAATACGTCGAAAGAAGACTTGGTATGAATATATATATATATTTAGATATATATAAATCATGTAACGTAAAATAGGCTAAAATTGAATTGAATGTTGCTGATTGTTTTTTAACATCCTTGCCCTTGGCCTTGCATTTAAACCAGAGACATTAATATTAACCTGTCTTTTCTATTACGCCGGAATGAATGTGTCTTTTCGAAACATCCATCAATAGACCTGCACATGTTAATCTGGGAAAGAGCAGAAATAAAAGCCTTATTCCTTGACCATTTGTGTTTTGTTTGGCATTGCATATGATATTACCCCATACCGGTGTACTTTTACTCAATGTCACTCTATTTTCTATCATAATGTAAAAATCAAGATTGAAAAAAAAACACTTGTCCGTGATAAGTTCCAGACTTGTATATTCTAGCACAAGATGTCACATGGGGTTTTAAAATCTTTTATTTATAAATTTTTAAAAAAAACTTTAAAAAATTGGCCCTTTTTAAAATTTTTAATTTAATTTTGAAAAATTTTAAATTTTAAAAAAAACAATTCAAATTTGAAAAAACAAAGGGGATTTTGGGAAGGTTCCAACTTTACCCGGGCCCAACCTTTAAATTTAAACGTTTTAAAAATTTAAATTTCGTAAATTTTGAAAAAGTTTAAAGAATAAAATTTAAAATTAAAATTTTGGGAAAAAAATTTCCCACAAAGATTAAAATTTCATTAAATTTTTAAAATTTCAATAAAAGTAAATTTAAAATTTAAAAAGAAAAAATTTTGTAAAACCCTTTAAAAAAATTCGGATACAATAAAATTTAATTGATTTAAAAATGAAATAAATAAAATTTTACAGGAAAAAAATTTAAAAAAAATAAAAGGGCCAAATATTTAAAAAGAAAATGGGCTTAAACAAAATCTAAAATTTTTTCAAAATTTTTAAAAATTTAAAAAAAAAACTTCAAAAAGTTTAAAGAATAAAAAACCTTAAAAAAAAAAATTTCTTTTTTAATAATTAAATTTAAAAAATTTAAAAATTTCTCCAATTTTAAATAAATTTTGAAAAAACAAATACAAATTTGTTTCCCGACAAAAAAAAAACTCCAAAAAATTTTTTCCTTGCAAACAAAACAAAATTTAAATTTTAAAAAAAAAAAAATATTTAAATTTAAAATTTTAAAATCATTTAAAATTTTTAAAAAAAAATTTTAAAAATTTCAGTTAAATTACATTTAAATCTTTTAAAACTTCAGAAAATTTCAAATTATTTTTTTTAAAAAAATTTCCTTAAAAAAATTTAACCAAAAAACCAAATTTAAAAAAGGGCCCACCCAAAAAAAACAAAATGAAAAAAGAAGAATTTTAGGGGGAAAAACTATTAAATAAAATTTTTCAAAGGGTATTTATTGAACTTTTCCCCATCACCCCTTTCAAAAACAAATCAATTTAAATTTTAAAAATTTCCGTTAATTTTCAAACTTTATTCCCCCAAATTTTACCCATAAAATTAAAATAAAATTTTTTACAAATAACCAAAAAGTTGGAAATTTGGAAAAATCAATTAAAATATCTGAATTAAAATTTTTGAAAAAAATTTTTTAAAAATAAACAAAAATTTAAAAAAAATTTTAATTTAAATCTTACAAATAAAATTTCCAAAAATTAAAAATTAAATGAAAATTTTAAAAAATTTAATAACCCTTTTTTAAACAAAATTTTAAAAAAATTTTAAAAAAAAATAAATTAAAAAAACTTTCCTTTTAGTAAATGGAAAATTGTTTATTTAAAACAAATTTTAAATTTAATTTTTATTTAAAAAAAACCTTTTTTTCCAAAAAAAATTTTCCCAACAAAAAAAAATTTGAAAAAAATTTCCCCCACAAAAAAAAAGGTTCCCCATAAAAAAATTTAAAAAAAAAAGGGAAGAACTGGTACTTAAAACAAAAATTTTTTAATCTTAAAATTTTTGTTTAAATTTTTAATTTTGGGGAAATTTTAATTATTTAAATTTTGGTTTAATTTTTTAAATAAAATAGGGGGCAAAATTTTAAAAAATAAATTAAAATTTTTCTTAAATAAAAAAGAAAAAACCCAAAATTTAAATTTTTTAAAAAAAATTTTCCAAAGGGTTTTTTAAATATAAGGAAATTTTCAAAAATTTTAAAAACAAAGGGGTTTATTTAACAAAACAACCCCAAAAAAAATTTTAAAATTAAAAAAATTAAAATTTAATAAACATTTTAATTTTTCAAAAAAAAAAATTTAAAATTTAAAGTTTTTTTTTAAAAAGGGTTTAATTCTAAAAAATTTTTAAATTTTGCTTTTATTTTTAAAAAAATTAAATGTTAAAATTTAAAATTTGGCAAACAATTTTGAAATTTAAAAAAATTTTAAATTTTTTAAAATTTTAAAAAGGGGCAAATTTTCAAAAATTAAATCCCCAAAATTTTTTATTTTTGGGAAAATAATTTAATAAGTTTTGGAAAAAATTTTTTTAAAAAATTTTAATTAAGAAAGAAAAATTTTGGGCCACGGGGACAAGGAAAAATTTTCCTTGGGTTTTGGGGAAAAGAAAAATAAGGTGAAAAAATTTATGTTTTTAAAATTTTAAAATTTTAAAAAAAATTTTAAGTTTTTTTTAATTTTAAAATTTAAATTTTTTTAAAAAAAACTTTTAAAAAAAAACCCCAAATTTTAATTTTCAAAAATTTTTTTGGGAAATAATAATTTTAAAGCCCCAAAATTAACCTTTCTTTTAAACAAAAAGTTTTTAAAATAAAATTTTCAATTTTTAAATTAAATTTTCAAAAAAAAATTTCAAAAAAAAAACCCTTAAAAAAAAGTTTTAAAAAAAAACATTTTTAAAAGGGGTAATCTAAAAAAAAATTTCCCCAAATCTTATTGGTTTTAAAATTTTAATTTCAAAAAAAGGGGGAAACTTAATTAAGGGAAAAATTAAAATTTTTTTCCCAATAAAAAACCAAAAATTTAAAACCCCCCAACTTATCTGGTTTTTTAAAAAATTAAACATTTTAAAAATTTTAAATTTGTTTAACTTAAAAAAAAAAACCCAATTTAAAACCCGGGGACAAAAAATTAATTTTCCCCCTTTTTTTCATAAAAGTAAAAATATTTGGGTTTTAAAAACCCTTATTTAAATTTTAAATTTTGAAAAATTTTTAAACGAAATTTTTTTTTAAATTTTAAAAGTTTAAATAACCCCAAAAAAGCTTTTAAATTTTTGATAAAATTTAACTTTTTAAAATTAAAAACAAAACCAAATTTTAAAGACAAAAAATTTAAAAATTTGGTTTTCAAAAAACCTTAACTGAAAAAAAAAACCAAAAAATTCAAAAAAACCCCTTTTTAAAAAATTTTAAAAAATTTTTTAAAAAAAACCATAAACTTAAAAAAAACTTCCAAAAAAAAAATATTTTTAGATTTTAAGAAGAATTACAAGACTGGACCTGTCCGGGCAGTAGATATTTATCAAGTAATGTGCAAAGCACTGAAAATACAACCCCTTCCACATAAGGGTGACTGGTCAAGGGTTAAAGATATATTCAAATGATCTTAAAAGTTCAATTAACATTATGAAGTTAAACTAAATAGTTGACAATGCATGCATCCTTTCTATTTCAGAAACTAAAATTTGGTGCATCTTAAAATTGTAAAACATTTAGTAATCGAAAAATTAAACATATATATGAATGCTATATTATGAAAGGTGAATATCAAGACACATCATAGACAAACATACTAGCAAATAAGAAATCTTATCTACTTCAGTACATTTTTTAAAAGTGCCTGGAGAGTCTCATCAAATCCTTTATAAGGTTACCGACTTATGTGATCTCTATTTAAAAATACAGATACTAATTTACATAATATTTTACATTATTAAAATTTCTAAGGGTGAGAGTAGCTAAATTAATGTTGCAATTTATTAGTATTTTTTTTTGCTATTATTCTGCTCTGCCAAACCAACCCAGCAGAAGTAAAACAAACTTATACTTATTTCCCACAGGCACTTATCTCTGAATATTCCCCCCCTATATACCTTAATATAACGTGTTATTTTAAGGTATATAGGAATTTTTTTCAGAGACAAGTGCCTGTGTTATTTCCATGCACACAACACATTTTCCAATAACCTTAACAGAATTGTGATATTTTTGGAAAGGGAGTGAAATGTCACAAAATCGTAACAACTTAACAACTTTATATAATCATGCTTCACCTCAAATATGAAATCACTGAGGCTTAAAGTTCATAAGAAACGTGGCATACTTTCATATATTATAAACAGGGCTTATAATGAGAATCAGTTGAAAACAAAACTTTACAACAAAAGCAGGGATGTCAACTCGATGAACAATTACTAATCGAGTGCTTGTTGGTTTTATTGAGCAATACTCAAGTACTCGCTCGGGAATATACAACACGGAAACACAAAAATATGTATTTTACATTCTGTGGTTTGTTGTTCAAGGGACGAAAAACCATCTACATAAGTATTTGGGACAAGGAATTATGAAACAGTAAATTCCGGTAGTTAAATTTGTCCGCCAGACTTTTTTTCCTAGTTAGTCAAGTCCATGACCATTATTTTACTAGGAATGTAAGTCCCAGGACAAATTTTCCTAGGAAAATAAGTCCATAGCTAGTAAAATATGTCTGGCACTTATTTTCCTAGGAAAAATTGTCCAAAGACTTGTTTTTCTAGTAATTTTTATTATTTCATAAAAATTATTGAAATTAAAAAAAAAAAACACATATTTTCTTAGTTAAGATTGGAAAGTTTCATTAATTTTTTCCTATTAAGATAAAGGACATGGATGTTTTTACCTAGGAATATTAATAACATGGACATGATTTCCTAAGAAAATTAGTCTGGGGACATGAATTTTATTAAAATATTAATGCACAACTCTTGTAACAATATGAACACATAATAAAATGCTCCGCAGGGCACAGCTTGATACGACTGCAGAGGTCGAACCCTGAACAGTTTGGGCAAGTATGGACACAACATTCAAGCTTGATACAGCTCTGAATTTGGATTGTGATTAAATATTTGACACAGCATAGGTTTCTGACACAGAATGAATGTGATCTAAGAACTTAAAAATTTATAAATTGGACATTTACCTATTATGGTCAAATATCCAAAATCTAAATACAAGTTAGATTCAGCTTTTCAAAGAACCCCAAAAATTCAATTTTTAATGAAATCAAACAAAAGTTTAATTTTGGACCCTTTTGACCTTAGTGTGGACCAATTTGATAACAGGCCCCCCAAAAAAAATCTAAATACATGGTTAGATTCATCATATCAAAGTCCCCATAAATTCAATTTTTATTGAAATCAAACAAAGTTTAATTTTGGACCCTGATTTGGACCAACTTGAAAACTGGGCCCATAATCAAAAATCTAAATATATGTTAAGATTCAGCATATCAAAGAACCCCAAGAATTCAATTTTGTTGAAATCAAACTAAGTTTAATTTTGGACCCTTTGGAGCTCAATGTGGACCAATTTAAAACAGAGCCCAAAATCCAAGATTCAGCATATCAAAGAACCCCATATATTCAATTTTGTTGAAATCAATCAAAGTTTAATTTCGGACCCCTATTTGGACCAACTTGAAAACTGGGCCCATAATCAAAATCTAAATACATGTTTAGATTCAGCATATCAAAGAACCCGAAGAATTTAATTTTGTTAAAATCAAACTAAGTTTAATTTTAGACCCTTTGGACCATAATGTAGACCAATTTGAGAACGGGACCAAAATTAAAAATATAAATACACGGTAAGATTCGGCATATTAAAGAACCCCAAGAATTCAATTTTGATGAAATCAAACAAAAAAGTTTAATTTTGGACCTTTTGGACCTCAATGTGGACCAATTTAAAACAGGGTCCAAAATCCATTATTTAGGTGAGATAAACAAAAAGCTTCATCAGCAACATTTCATATTGGCAAATTTCCAATGGAGTTCATTAAACTAAAGTTATTGGCAAATTTCCATTGAATTTATTAATAAAAAGTTTTCTGCAAATTTCAATATACATAATTTAACAGCAGTTTAGGTGAGATATTCAAATGAGTTTCAATTACCAACCTTACACTGCCTTTTAAATTATGTTTTGTACTAAGTAATTGTCCATTAACCTGGAAACCCTTTTCCCACTTTTTGCACCTTATTCCTTAACGGTTTGAGCCATAACACCCAAAGACAATTCTTACCATCCCTTTGTGGTATTCCAATATCCAAAATCTAAATACATGGTTAGATTCAGCATATCAAAGAACCCCAAGAATTCAATTTTGATGAAATCAAATAAAGTTCAATTTGGACCCTTTAAACCTCAATGTGGACCAATTTGATAACCGGACCAAATATCAAAATCTAAATACATGGTTAGATTCAGCATATGGAAGAACCCCATATATTCAATTTTGTTAAAATCAAACAAAGTTTAATTTTGGACCCCGATTTGGACCAACTTGAAAACTGGGCCCATAATCAAAAACTAAGTACATGTTTAGATTCAGCATATCAAAGAACCCCAAGAATTCAATTTTGTTGAAATCAAACTAAGTTTAATTTTGGACCCTTTGGACCTTAATGTAGACCAATTGGAAAACGGGACCAAAAATTAAGAATCTAAATGCACGGTTAGATTCGGCATATCAAAGAACCCCAATAGTTCAATTTTGATGAAATCAAACAAAGTTAAATTTTGGACCCTTTGGCCCCTAATTCCTAAACTGTTCGGACCAAAACTCCCAAAATCAATCCCAACCTTCCTTTTGTGGTCATAAACCTTGTGTTTAAATTTCATAGATTTCTATTTACTTATACTAAAGTTATTGTGCTAAAACAAAGAAAATGCTTATTTGGGCCCTTTTTAGCCCTAATTCCTAAACTGTTGGGACCAAAACTCCCAAAATCAATCCCAACCTTCCTTTTGTGGTCATAAACCTTGTGTTAAAATTTCATAGATTTCTATATACTTATACTAGAGTTACTGTGCGAAAACCAAGAAAAATGCTTATTGGGCCCTTTTTGGCCCCTAATTCTTAAACTGTTGGGACCAAAACTCCCAAAATGAATCCCAACCTTCCTTTTGTGGTCATAAACCTTGTGTTTAAATTTCATAGATTTCTATTAACTCAAGTTATACTAAAGTTATAGTGCGAAAACCAAATGTCTTCGGCGAACGACAACGCCAACGTCATACCAATATACGACCGCAAAAATTTTGCGGTCGTATAAAAATTCAATTTCCATTGTTTACATGTAAATAATTTGTTTCATTAAATTTTTCCTTTTAAAATAAAGGACATGGACGTTTTCACCTAGGAATATTAAGGACATGGACATGATTTCCTAGGAAAATTATAGTCTGGGGACATACATTTTATTAAAAATATAAATACAGTTCTCTTAAACAATATTAAAACATAACATTTAAATTTCCATTGTTTATACAATTAAATGCAAATGATTTTATCAGAACAAATTTATCTCTTACAATTACACACCATAATAAATAGCTCATTACCCACAAGTACCAATTATGTAAAAACAATAATCTAATCGATATAATTTAATGAACACCTATTTAAAATCATAACAAGAAAAACCATATCAAACAATAGTATTTGGTAATCGTTCAGAAAACACATTTAAATGTTTACAAAGGCATAAGGATTGGAAGTTTCACTTCACTGAGGGTCACCAGAGGATGCAACGAATTTATTTTATTTGGAAACATTCTCTTGTCAACTATTATTGGGGACTGTCGTTTTTGTAACTTTGTAAATTAGTCTTGCAGACAAAAATATTTGCCCTGACAGTAATTTAATGAACACCTATTTAAAAATCATAACAAGAAAAACCATATCAAACAATAGTATTTGGTAATCGTTCAGAAAACACATTTAAATGTTTACAAAGGATGTGACCGGAATTTATTTTATTTGGCTAAGACTGTCGTTTTTGTAACTTTGTAAATTAGTCTTGCAGACAAAAATATTTGCCCTGACAGTACCGATGTGACGGAATGGCTAAGACATGTTTAGTTTAAAATGTTAGCCTAGGTATAGGCCACATATTTTTGGAGGCATTTTAAATGACAATTTAGCACAAGCAATCGAAACAAAATGTATTTTATTTACTAGTATGGTTAATCAGTAATGCTTATTTAATTTTCCGAAAGAGGTTCTCAAGAAGATCAATTTTATATAAAGAAGACAGCAATACTCTAACAGGAAACCAATTAGTCGAGTATCTTTTTGGTATTCAATACTCTGTACTACCGAGCGATACTCAAATACTTGATTACTCGTTGACATCCCTAAACCAAAGAGATGATTTCAGCTGTTCATATTTATGTAGCAACATCTCAGCTGCACCTGCATATAGAGGATATGTCTCACAGTTGATACAATATTCCAGAGCTTGTGTTTCTTATAACGATTTCCTTGTTAGAGGGTTGCTGCTTACAAGCACATAAAACCAAGGATTCCTAGTGGTAAAGTTGAAATAATCACTTTGAAAGTTTTTTAAGACGACATCATGATTTGGGTGTCAGTTATGGAATATATGTGTCACAGATGACCAGGGATATATTGTTCCAATTGTGGTAGCAAAATCCTGTTCTCTTTTCCTCACCAGATTTTGACACTACCTAATGAGACTTATCACCCGATTTGTACACATCATGAGATACACAATGGTTGCCACATGTGGAGCAGGATCTGCTTACCCTTCTGCAGCAAAATATATAACCCTGGATTTTGGTATGGTTTGTGTTACTGAGTCTTTAGTTTTCCATTTAAGTGTTTTATAGACCGTTGTTTGTCGTTTTGTTGATTTTTTTTTTGCCATGGTATTGACAGTTTCTCTTTAAGGGCATACTATACAGTTTTGATTTATTTATGAAATTTTGCTTACAAGCTATTTTTCACCCAGTCAATTCAAATATGTTACAAAAAATATACCTTCATGTGCTAATTTCGGAGATAAATGGGGTCAAAATTTTAGACATTTACCAAAAACTAAGTTTTTTATATTTTTTTCCTTTGGATAGACATGCCTTACTCTTTTGTATCAAAAGATAAACTCACACGGATTTTTGTAAAACATCTAGAAAATCTTCTTTACATAAGTATGCTCTAATTTTGGATAAAAATTCTTTGGAAATAATTTATTTTATCAAAGTTCCATGGGTTTAGGAAAATCAAAGAGCTGAAAGCTCTGAGGAAAAATGACGCCACTGTCTCTAATATTGTGATATTTTTTATGCAAGTCTTGATTTTCACATACCGTAATTAGTTTAACATTCCAACATGTCTCGTAAGCATATAATTGATATTTGTATATATATGTGTGTTATGTGAAGATGACAACTGGCTGTTTTTTTAGTACAAATGTATAGGTCAAGACTACCTGAATCATCTACAGTATCCAATGACTACTGGCTGTTTTTTCTATAAATAAATAGGTCAAGACTACCAGAATGATCTACAATATCCAATGACTACTGGCTGTTCTTTTGTACTAATAAATAGGTCAAGACTATTTGAATGATCTACAATATCCAATGACTACTGGCTGTTCTTTTGTACATATAAATAAAGACTACCTGAATGATCTAAAGTATTCTAAGTAATGTGATTTTGTCTTGCAATTACATTTTTCTAAATCAAGAATATAGACTACTAGTATAATTTTCAAACCAATGATTATGAAGAGCCTGTTGTTATCAAGCTCTTATACCCACATACTCATTAAATAAGTTACTAGTGACCTAGTTATTTCTGTTACTTGAAGCAAATTATATTTCTGTAGATTTAGACAATAGTATAATATTGTTTTACTAGTTTTATTTCACCTTGAAGATTAGACAAATGGGGATACTCCTTTGATTTTTATTTCATGTCAGTCAGGTCGCTTTATATGAAACTTGAAACCACTTCTCTGCCATATTGTTATTTCATAACAACACTGCCCTTGACCATGTTGACCCATGTAATTGATATTCATTCTTTAACCATATATCGATAATCATAGTCAGTTAGTTTTGACTTTGCACTCCCACACCACCTTTCAGGTCAAATGTCTGTCTCAATTTAAGTTAATGACATTGAACAATCATGGTATTAAACACAATTTCAATAGTGATAATGCTGTTCTAGTACATGTAGGTCACCATATATTCAACTTGGTTGCATTCCAGTTATTGAAATTTGTGTCAGATTAGAACAATGATCTAGACCTTTAGGAATGGATCTTACAATTTAATATGGAGCCATAGTATGGGACCCCTACACGGTAACAAAAAAACAAGCTTGAAAGGATACGTCAAGCGGCAAAATCTATCACCAGAAATTACAAGTCAAGAGAGGATGGACGAGATCGTCTCTAAAATGCTTGCCTAACTGGAACTACAACAAGATCTCCAGACAAGACGAACAAGGAGTTGAAGCCAGAAGTTAATATTTATGTAAAAAGTAGTTGAGGGCTGATTCCGCTATTGAACCATACTGTCATTCTATAATATTATTGCGTAAGTACTTCTGTATTGTCCTTGTTATTGGTCCATGTCTTGGTGTGCGTATTGGTCTGAGGCGAAGCTGAAGGCCAATACTGCTGGCCGAGGACCAACAATAAGGCCAATACAGAAATACATGTAATAGTATCTTTATTGATTAACTACAGTGTTACAATATTTTTATTTCATTTCACAAGAGATAAACATTTTTACCTTGAAGTGGAACTATCCAAATCTCAGTTTCTTTTTATAAGATGCAATATCTAATGATTTGGTGCCGTTTCCATGTATCTTCAGCCTTTTCTCATCTGATGAATTTTCTAACCTTTCCAGTCACTATAAAGTGTTACAACTTTAATTTAGACACAACACATAAATAGTAATTGAAAGGTACTGCCATTGCATGTGTAATGCAAATATATTTTTAAAAAGATAATGTAAGAGTTGAAATTGATACAACTATCCATAAGCCAATTGACCAAAGAACGAAGATTTGCTCAATTACAGAATGCATATGCCTAGTTCGGGTTTAAAAATAAAAGACCGTTTACAAAACATGAGAAGCGGTAAACAGTAAAATCGATTTGTACCATCGACATGATGAAATTATGAGGTCGTCAAGAAATGAACTTTGTGATAATTTACTCGTTCCCCAAAGCTGAAATAATTCCATCGTCTACTTTCAAAATGCTTTTCAAATGAATGGGACCGTCTTTAACCTAAAATATATGCCATACTGAACTTTTCAGCTTGTTTATGGTGAGTAAATAAAATCTCGTCGTACAAACAACTGTTTACTTTCAGTTTGAGTTTATCGTGACTTACGATCTAAAAACTAGAGACGTTCGAAATTTTTTGGTAAATAAAATAAAGTATGTAAACTGGTTCCCGTTCGACTACAAGCAGATTCCAGTTAGTATATAAAATAGTAAATATGAAACCGAGTGCGGTAGGCGGAGGCATAATCAACTTCCGTTAGTTCTGCTGGTCAATGGTATCAGAAACATGCCGCTGATAGCGTCATTTTTCCAAAACGGCATTTTCTGCTGTATATTTATCTAATTTAAAAAAAATTCCATTATTGACCTTTTCATAAAAATTGGTACAAATAATCTTCATACGTAATCAAACCTAATGTCATTTTAAAAAAGAGGGGTCCATGAATTGTTTTCAAGTTAAATCAGTCAAGAAATGCATCTTTTCCCGGTATGTCGCAGTTTGACGTCGCGAAAATAACATTTTACGTTAGCAACGTCATTACCTCCCCTGTAATTGTATCGTATGCCCTTAACTTAAATGACTTAATGAATGTCCCTTTGTTACCTTTTGTTTCTTTTTTACAACAAAGTGGTATTATTATACACGATGTGAAACTGTAACACCATTGAATTCCAGAAAAGTTGGTTATACAAATGACAGAAAATAAAAATAATGTATAATGCAACAAGCTTATAACTTGGAGAACATTTTATTCATATAAATCCTCTCAACTCAAAACTGAAAATGAACAAACATTAAATTCTCCATTTTAAATATTGAACACTTTAGCAAAGAACAAAACAGCTGTTATTGATTTTCAAGTTATATTTCAGAAACTAAATCTTCAATATTCTAAATACAATACTTGTTCATAGTCAAAATTATGCACCAATCATAGAAAAGTTATCAAAATCTAAGTAATATCATATATTTTAAATATTAAATCATTTCTAGTTGACTTTTAATAATGTTTACTTATTTACTGATAGTAAATTTCACATCGGAATAAAACCATAATATATATAAAATAATGAATTTTATTAAAAGGATTATAAAAAAAACAAGGAAGACATTTCATATTTCAAGAACTCTATCGACAACTTATTTTATAGAAAAAAATTTGGTGCACAAATCTGTTTTGCCAAAAGACATAATTGATTTTTGTATATATTTTATTTTTCAATGCTGCCACCTGCTACTTGTCATAAGCAATATATCCATATTCCAAAGCAATTATGGTAGTTTTGTTTAAAATTTGTAAAAAAAGTCAATAAAAATATCAGTTTTATTTTATCAATGTGAAAGTTCATCACATCTGCATTGTGTTGTCACTTCTTTCCACCAAGAGGCTGGCCTTTGTCTTTTCCACGAAGCTTCATACCTTAAAAAAAACAGAAGGATGATTATAATTCTATCACAGTCTTGAAAAATTACAATTATCATCAATCATTAACATTTGGTCTTTAAGTATAAAGGTCATCTATGATAGCAGTCTTAGATTAAATCATCTACGAGATTGATATTCTTGCTTGAGCCAGTATCATCGAGTTGAGATCAATTATCTGTTTATCGCTATTTTACCTATGACAACGTTGTCAATTTCATGTCAATTTCATTAAAGGCCTCATAGCGATAATTTTTCCATCTGAGTAGCATGATATGAAAAATTATCAGATCAAAGGAAAAATGCACAAAATAGCGATAAAGGAGCATAATTGATTTAAGTTTCATGAAGCAACAGATTATGACTCCATCTGTCTGAAGGTTTTAGTGTGAACTGCCCACCTGTTCTCCAGGCATAATGAGTGAATAAAACGCTATAAAATGTGTGTGTCTGAAGCTCTTTTGTGGATTTACCATTATCAGGACCACTCAACCATTTGAAAACCAAGGATGTATAAAACCTAAACAGTGTAAGAGCTATATGACCAAAAGGGACCTAAAATATAAGCCAAATTCATCTAAGGTCATCTTTGTCTGAGGTATTTGGAACCTCAGTTATTCAATATGAATAAAAGAAAAGAGTTGCACATATTTTATCTATCAAAGGTACAAGGGCAATAACTTAAAAAAGCACTTCTTTTTTTGTTCTTTAAAATTTTTTATTAATATCTTAAGAGAAATGAAGGCTTCAGAGCAAATGCAATGTGATTTCCATTATAATCTATATTTTCAAGGGGCATTACTCGTTAAAAATATTTGATCAGAACTTATTTTCGAAAGTGTCAAAGACATAGCTGATATAAACCTATGATATAAGTTTCATAAAATTCTGGCAAGAATTGAACACATTTTCCATATTATCAATATTTTCAAGGGGCATTTCTCTTTTAAAAATAATTGATCAGCACTGATTTTTGAACTCTTCTAGTACATTGATGATATAAACCTATAATATAAATTTCATAAAAATCTGGCAAGAATTGTACACATTAGAGTGATCATAAGGCAATTTTCCATATAATTAATATTTCCAAGGGGCATAACTCTTTTAAAAATAATTTATCGGCACTGATTTTTCGGACTTGTCCAGGACATTGCTAATATAAACCTATGATTTAAGTTTCATAAAATTCTGGCAAGAATTGTACATATGAGAGCGCTAACAATGCAATTCTCCATATAATTTATATTTCCAAGGGGCATAACTCTTTTAAAAATAATTGATGGGCACTGGTATCGAACTTGTCCAAGACATTGCTAATATAAATCTATGATATAAATTTCATAAAATTCTGGCAAGAATTGTACACATGAGAGTGTTAATGATGCAATTTTCCATAAAATTAATGTTTCCAAGGGGCATTACTCCTTTAAAAATAATTGATCGGCACTGATTTTCGAACTCGTCCAAGACATTGCTGATATAAACCTATGATATAAGTTTTATAAAAATCTGGCAAGAATTGTACACGTGAGAGCGCTAACAAGACTGGACAGACGGACGCCCAGTAATTCCATTTCCCCCACAACGCGTTGCGCGGGGGAAAACAAGCAGAACTGTGAGCTATTGCACACCATACCCCTGTTTTTATATAGTGAACAGGAATTTAAAGAAACACATTATTTGTTCACATGAAGCCTGATAGCAAACTTCAGGAAGCTCTTATTTGTAGTTTCGTAAAAAAATTTAAAGAAAATTTCATACATAGCCGGTATGTGTAGGAATAATATATAAATATCCAGTAAACAGGAAGTTGATGAACATTGAATCAGAATCCACTTACAATTGCATAACATGAATCCTGATAACAAATTTCAGGCAGCTATTATTTGTAGTTCCTGAAAAATGTGAAGGAAATTAAATGGGACAGATGGAAATTTGGATTGGCGGACAGACAGGGGTAAAACAGTATACCCCCTTTCATTCAGAGCGGAGTATAATAAAGAGCTGGAGCAATAATGAAATAGTTTTTCCTGTTTTGCTTTATAGATTAAATTTGGCTGGACATATCAACTGGATTTATCTTAAATAATTTACAGTTCATTATGATCCAGGTTTTGCTTGGGCCTTCATAAGCATTGACGGAACACACACTGACAAACAATAATTCCAGTATGTTTTCGCTAAGATCTGATCATTGACACAGAGCTCACCCAGAGTTATTCATGTACAAAATGTCTTTTAATTAAAGGTTTTACAAAAGGTATCAAATAACCGTAACATTGATCAACAGTCAAGGATATAACTCTATAGGGTTAATAGAGAAAATAACATACATTTGTTATCGTGGACTAAAAAAATCAAAGAATGTGATAACATATGTATGTTACATGTTTCAAAGAGCCAATATACATCATTTGTTTTGTTAAAATGTATACAAGTTCTATTGATATTACTATTGTCTTTATCATGTTTATGTATACTTAATAGAAAATGAAAGGATATGGAGTAAATGTACATGGGACAAAATTGCACACAATACATAGAAAACATAGAAAATTATCACTATAGAAAGATATAACAGTTCATAGTTTGCCAATCATGTATAGTAAACCTATGTTATTACAGAAAAAATATGCCTGTAATAACTAAAGGGTGTTATTACAGCTTCTCTACATCACTCCAAAGCATTTGCTCAGACATACATCATGCTTAATTACAATGTATTTAAATTTATTGTAAGAAGTAATGATCAGAGTATGTAATGAGGTTCTGCGCAAGCTTCGCAGTAATTCCCAAGTGTCTCATATAATAAGTTACATGCCTTTAATAACTAAGCCTTGTTATTACAGCTAAGTTTATCCCTTAAAAGCCTTGTCTCATTAATTTACCATGGTTTTTGAAAAATGTATTAATTTAATTCAAAAACAAGAGGCTGTCAGAGTGACAGCAAACCGGATTTTCCTGCAGAGGTCGAACCCTGAACAGTTGAGCATGTATGGACACTACATTTAAGCTTAAAACTGCTCTGAATTTGGACTGTGGTTGAATATTTGACACAGCATAGGTTTGTGACACAAAATGAATGTGGTCAAAGAACTGAAATATTTGAAATTGGACATTTACCTATTATGGTCCAATATCCAAAATCTAAGTACATTGTCAGAATCAGCATATCAAAGAACTCATTGGCACTCATACCACATCTTCTTATATCTATGATTATAATCAATAAACCAGTGAAGTGATGACTAAGTTCTCTAAAATATGATATGAGTTAACTCTCAAACATTGTTAAAATTAGCATATCAAAAAACCCAAGAATTCAATTGTTGATTAAACAAAAGTTTAATTTAGGACCCTTTGTACCTCGATGTGGTATAATCTAACTAAGAATGAAAATAAATACAGGTTTAGATTCAGCATTTCAAAGAACCCTATTTATATTCAATTTATGTTGAAATCAAACACAGTTTAATTTTGGACCCAAATATTTACCAACTTGAAAACTGGGCCCAAAATCAGAAATCTAAATGTACATGATGTATGTTTATTAATAGACAATATAAGCTAAGTTTTGAAAGGAGTTCACCTAATCAAAAAAATATATATAGCATTCAGAAAATTAGTTTTCACAGAATAACAAACAATTTACAATTTACCAAAGAAAAAAAAAAACCAAAAATTTCATTTATCCTTAATACAATGTCTTTTAAATTTAATAAACTGTTAACACAGAGATATGTCTCGCCTATTTGTTATTTTGATAATGCAAATGTTGAAATTAAAATAGCAATACTTTAACATGTAAGTTATGCAAATATTCAAAGTCAATGAACCATGACTAAAGGTACAGGGCTAAACAATCTCCATGGAAATGAGATGTGCCAATGCTAATACAACTGCAAACCAAATACCATTGACTTTTCATAAGTCGTTCCCTTTAAACAAACCTAAACACAAACATTTACTTGTAAACTATGTAAAAGTTTCAAAGTCAATGAACCATAATTAGGGGACAGGGTTATATAATCTCCATGGAAATGAAACATGCAAATGCCTATACATTTGCATGCCGAATATCATTGACTTAACATTAGTGGTTCATCTTAAACTGACCTAATCACAAACTTATACATGTAAACTAAGCAAAAGTTTCAAAGTCAATAGACCATGACTGACGGGTAAGGACCATATATTCTCCATGGAAATGAGATGTGCTAATGCTTATACAACTGCATACCAATTATCATTGATCAACCACTAATGGTTCCCCTTAAACTGACCTAATCACAAACTAATACATGAAAACTAAGCTATAAAACTGACCTAATTTCAAAGTCAATAGACCATGAATGAGGGGCAGGGCCAAATAATCTCCATGGAAATGAGATATGCCAATGCTTATACAACTGCATACCAAATATCATTGACCTACCACTAGTGGTTCCCCATAAATTGACCTAATCACAAACTAATACATGTAAACTAAGCAAAGTTTCAAAGTCAATAGACCTTGACTGAGGGGGCAGGGCCAAATTATCTCTATGGTAATGAGATGTGCCAATGCTAATACATACCAAATATCATTGACCTACCACTAGTGGTTCACCATGAACTAGACCTAATCACAAACTAATACATTGTTGACGCCGCCGCTGCCGTCACTGACGCCGGAAACAGCATACCTATGTCTCGCTTTTTGACTCCATCAAGGCGAGACAAAAATCGAAAAAACTTATCTGTAATTATCTTCAAAATGTCTAATAATGAACAGTAAATTTCTAACTATATTTACTCCTATATAGCTTTTAATCATCAACACTTAGAAAACAGAAAATTTTCAAATAAATCTGTCACTCAAGATAAGACCTTAACCATATGTTTAGTAAACTGATAACATGACATATAAACAGGTGAAAATTATCTATAAAGGCTTAGTGTATTAAACTTTAGTATATAATTAACAATTTCTGTTATTCTGTGAGTATTATGGCAATACATAACGGTTAAAAATTCATAACTTGGAACAAAATTCTATCTTGATCTATAACTTGTCATGGTGTAAACTATATAACAAATACATATATGTATCAAGTCAATAAAGCATGACGAAAAAAGTGTTTAAAACTGATTATTTTAGGAATAGTGAAGTCCAAGGGCACAAAATCAATAGACCAGAACAAAATTCGAACTTGATCTGTAACTTGAGATAAAACTATATACCAAATATCAAATCAATATTTTGAAGAATCGGAAAAAATTTTAGTGAATTTTCTAAGTCAAAGGACCATAACTCTGCACAAAATCATCAGACCGGAACAAAATTCGAACTTGATCTGTAACTTGTCATGGAAACTATATACCAAATATCAAATCAATATTTTGAAGAATTGCGGAAAACTGAATTTTAGTGAATTTTTAAGTCAAAGGGCATGAAATCATTCGAACAAAATTGAACTTGATCTGTAACTTGTCAAGATAAAACTATATACCAAATATCAAATCAATATCTTCAAGCATTTGGAAAACTGATTTGCGGACGCCGGACGGACAGACACGGACCGCCTAAAGTCTCAACTTCGTTGGTAGGGGACTAATTAATCACAAAAAAATACCACTTATGGATATTAAAAAGGGCAATAACTCACAAATGAGAAAAGCTAAAATCGTAAAAATTGAACTTGACCTTCATTTAGTTGCAGGAAACAACATATCTAAATTTGAAAAAATTTTGTCAAAGGGTTTTCATGTTATTGAAGAGACACTGTTTGGCAGCCACCAGTCCGCCCGCCTGTCAGTCGTACATCCCCAAATCAATAACCGATTTTTACATCGTAAATCCGGTTAATTAGTTATCAAGGCTATGAATTTAGTTCTGCGCAAAGTTTCAAGAGTTCCCTAGAGCCCACTAAAAAATTAAAATATTAATGATTTATTTTACAAATAACAAACATATGTTATTACAGATTTAGAACATTTAAGGATTAAAGAGTAGACAACTCATGAAAGTATCTGTAATAACACGTGCAAGATATTTTCTGTAATAACCCTATAGAGTTATATCCCTGACTGATCAATGAAACATAAAAATTGATTGTATATAAGAAATATAGTTGTCATGTTATTACTCAGCATAATTTCAAAATCCCAGAAAAA
Organism: Mytilus coruscus; assembly: GCA_017311375.1. Taxonomy (NCBI): domain Eukaryota; kingdom Metazoa; phylum Mollusca; class Bivalvia; order Mytilida; family Mytilidae; genus Mytilus; species Mytilus coruscus. The sequence continues at coordinate 111,020,940 of CM029596.1, read as the reverse complement.
AGTTACTGAGCAGTCGCTGAACCATAAAAATGAGGTCAAGGACAATAGACATATGGCAGGCGAGTTTAAAGCGTAATCTAACTAACTTTAACTATACAAACTAAAAGAAAGTTAGTAAGCAAGACCACCTGTCTAATGTTTCCAGGTCAATTGGAAGATAGAAGTCCTCTATAACAAATTGTTTCCATTTCTAATTTTGTGATAATTAAACTCATACAAGGCTTTCATTTCTATGCCAACTTTTAGAAATAAATCTTTGCACAGACAGACAACAGCTGGACAGATGGATGGACAGGACAAAAACAAAATCTCCCAACAAAAAATAAAGGTGCTACCAAAGCTATAACAAAACAAAAGGTAGGGTCAACAACTCAATAACACAGGGTATGCCCAACTTGGTACATTCAAATAGCATTGAAACTTTGTTCACAAAAATACATTAAAAATCTTACCAAGTTGTCTTTCGAGTTTATTCATAATTTGCTGGTTTGGAATTGCCTTTCCAGATTCATATTCATTAATTATTTGTTGTTTCTCATTTATTTTCTACAATGAAAAACATATATGTGTAACTCATCTTGTACATGTACATAAAAATATGTCAGGCATTTGCTGCTTGCAAGCGTAACAGAAACGTAAAAAAAGAACGGGAATAGAATTCTGTCAGTCTCAGATCAGGTAAGAAGATGTATCCAGGTGAGGTGCATTTTCTTGAGGACTAGTACCAGATACTTTACTAAAGAGGTTGCAAAAATCAAGGTCATTACTGTCGACATTTCAAGCTCATCATGATGGCAAGTACTGTTGAAATTCCACCCACTAAAATTTTAGCTAATCAGTATTTAATAAAATGCTTCACTGAGCGCAGCCTGATAGGACCGCAATGGTTGAATCCTGAACAGTTGGGGCACATTTGGACACAATATTCAAGCTTGATATACTATCTGAATTTGGATTGTGATCAAATTTTTGACAAAATATAGGTTTCTGACACAAAATAAATGTGGTCAAAGATCTTACAAATCTAATGCGCAATACTGTACAAATGAAAATTTCTTCTTGAAACTTTTCAAAAATTTGAAATTTTGAAAATTTTGAAAAAAAAAAATGAACCCTTTTAAAAAAAATTGAAACCCCCCCAAACTTTTAGCATTAACCATCAAACTCAATTGCAGTCTTTCCTTTGTAGTATGGAACCTTGTAGTACAATTTTAGAGAGATCCATACACTTAATCACATGTTAATGTCTGGAAACTAGAAAAATGCTTTTTTTTTACCATAAAAGCCCATTTAAATACATCATCTGAATGTATTTAAATAGAAAATAAATGTGGATTGTGTCCACATGTGGACACAGATGATGCCCCGCTTGCATATCATATAGTTATAAAGGGACATAACTGAAGAACGGTAAAAGTGATGCTACCCAAATTTGAACTTGATCTGAGTTTTGTGGTAATAAGCATTGTGTGTAAGTCTTTAGAGACGGAAACAATATTTATACTTGATCTTAGTTTTGTGGTAATGAGTATTGTGTATAGGTTTCATAATATTTGGTTGTGGCAAACTTAAGTTACAGAATGGAAACTTAAAATTTTGCAATTTTTCGATTTATAAAGGGGCATAACTCAATAATGGTTAAAGTGACACTACCCAAATTCAACTTGATCTGTGTTTTATCAGTGGAAGGCAAAATTAAACATTGCATTGTATAAAGCATTGATTGTAGTTGATTTAACTATAATCATGGACAAAGGAAGATGACTCCAATTTTAAAAATTACTTGAATAATGACATTGATATTTTTGGAAAAAAAAAATGAAAAATTTAGCCATTTTTCCATTTGTAAAGGGCATAACTCTAGAACAGTAAAAGTGACACCCCCAAAATTCAATCTTGATCTGTGTATTGTGGTAATAAGCATTGTTTATAAGTTTCATAACATTTGGATGAGGCAAACTTAAGTTAGAGAACGGAAATGAAAAATTTTGCAATTTTTCCATTTATAAAGGGGCATAACTCTAGAACGGTTAAAGTGACGCCACCAAAATTCAAATTTGATCTGTGTTTTGTGGTAATAAACATTGTGTATAAGTTTGATAACATTTGGTTGAGGCAAACTTAAGTTAGAGAACAGAAACCAATTTTGGGACGTACGTACGGACGGACAAGGGTAAAACTTAATGCCTCCTCCGCTTCGGTGGGGGCATAATGACATCATAGTCATGGCTGAAATTAAAAAACCTTCATCAGCAACTTTTAATAGTAATATCTAAAAATAAAATTCCTTCATCAGCATTTAAAAGTAACTTCTAAAAATAAATTGACAGCTAGGACTTTGCAACCATAAAAGCCCATTTAAATACATCATAAAAGTATTAAGATAGAAAATGACATCATAATCATGCCTAAAATTAAAACACTTTCATCAGCAACATTAAATAGTAATATCTAAAATAAAATTCCTTCACATACATAATCATGGCTAAAATTTTAAATGACATTTTGCCTAAAATTAAAAAGCCTCCACAGCAACATTAAATAGACATCATAATCATGCCTAAAATTCAAAACAGAAAATGACATCATAATCTGCCTAAAATTAAAATCATCAGCAACATTAAATAGTAATATCTAAAAATAAAATTCCTTCACATACATAATCATGGCTATAATTAAATTACCTTTATTAAACATTTTTAAAATAGTAACTTCTAAAAATAAATTGACAGCTAATCACCTAAAGACAATACATTTCTTTATAAATAATTTACAAGCAGTGTAAGGGAGGTAATTTGACAATATGTGTTTGAATTACCTCACTTACACTGCTTTAAAATTTATGTTTTGTACTTAAGTAATTGTCCATTAACCTGGAAACCCTTGTTTTTCCCCCTTTTTTGCCCCTACTTCTTAAACAGTTTGAGCCATAACCCCCCAAAGCAAATTCTTACCATCCCTTTGTGATATGGTAACTTGTGGTATAATTTCAGAGAGATCCATACACCACTTCACAAGTTATTGTCTGGAAACTAGAAAAATGCTTATTTTGGCCCCTAATTCCTGAACTGTTAGGACCATAGCCCCCAAAATCAATCCCAGCCTTCCTTTTGTGGTCATAAACCTTATGGTAAAATTTCATAGAAATCCATACACTTAAACAAAAGTTATTGTGCGGAAACCAATGTGTCTTCGGACGACGACAACGACGTGATACCAATAAAAATTGACAGTTGAAGAAAACAAAATATAAAGCTCTTCTGAATTTTTTTTCACTAACAGGAGCAAAAATTGTTTTGTAGCTTTAGTTATCAACACATCAAATCTGATAGCACAAAACTTTCGGTAATCATTTTTAACAAGATAAAAAAAAAAAATTCCACAACATGTGTATTTTGTTGTTTTAAAAGATTGTGTTAAGACCGCAATAAAAAAAGCATCCAAATTGGAAAAAAAAATAAAGTTCTAAGTATCATATCATTGAAAAGCACCATTTTCAAAACCTTTGGCTTTTGACCATGTATGATTCGGAAAGAAAACCTTCAACAAATTAAACTGAAAAACACGGGTACAGATTAAACGGAAAACAAGGAAAATATTGCATCAAACTCTCATGAAAAATAAATCCAGTTCATGATCATTTAAACTAGTGAAAGCACCGTTCTGAACATATTTAGTTCTTTATCAGAAATGCATGGGACAAGAATCTCCATTTTTGATAAAATTTTACAAGGTAAATTTAAAATACATGAATTATGTAAAATATAAAATATCTGGGAATGTGTAAATTAAACAAAAACAGTTTAATTATCCAACAGAATCTAATTTCAAATTTTCTACAGATGGACAAAAGCATATCAATATATTACTACTAAATTTTACAGTCATATTAAAACTTGCTTTTCAGCATCTTTTTTATTTACTTTAACAATTTTCTCATTTAGCAAATTAACCAAAAAATCTTTTTTTACTTAGTACAGTTGTTATAAACAGTGCTTATTTCTTACAGTGGCCAATTCTTTTTGGGTCCATCCCTTTGCCTGTCGTCCCTGCATAATAAGTTTGGCCACATCCAGACTAACTGTATCATGATGCAGTTCCTCAGTCTCTCTGTCAAGTTTGGCCGTGTTTTTACTACTTGAGTGTTGTTTGTTTCCACCTCCATCAACTATGAAAAACAATGGTACATGTATCCAGATAAATTTCATGCATATTAATGATGACCAGATACAGTATTATATATACAACTTTAATAATGAAAGAACCTTAGTGAGCACGCTCACATACCCCACGTCCCCACATTGTCATTGGAGAAATAAAATAAGTGTAAGAAAAAAAATTGTATCAGAAAAAAATTGAATCATAATTTTCTGTCAATATGCACATCTACACAGTATGTCCTTATTATCTACACAGTTTCATGAAATTCTGTTGTGTGGTTTTAGACGAGTTGCGATGACAAACTGTTGCAGAAGTACATTGTAGCAAATAAGTTCAAAGGTGCGTAACTCCTGGAAAAAAATTGAATCGTAATTTCCTGTCGATATGCACATCTACGTAGTATGTCCTTATTATCTAAAAGGTTTCATGAAATTCTGTTGTGTGGTTTGAGAGGAGTTGCGATGACAAAAGGTTGCAGTAGTATATTGGGCAAATAAGTTCAAAGGGTGTAACTCCTGGAAAAAAATTGAATCGTAATTTCCTGTCGATATGCACTTCTACATAGTATGTCCTTATTATTTGAAAAGGTTTCATGAAATTCTGTTGTGTGGTTTGAGAGGAGTTGCGATGACAAAAGGTTGCAGTAGTATATTGGGCAAATAAGTTCAAAGGCGTAACTCCTGGAAAAAAATTGAATCGTAATTTCCTGTCGATATGCACAACAACATAGTATGTCCTTATTATCTAAAAGGTTTTGTGAAATTCTGTTGTGTGGTTTGAGAGGAGTTATGACGACAAAAGGTTGCAGTAGTATATTGGGCAAATAAGTTCAAAGGCGTAACTCCTGGAAAAAAATTGAATCGTAATTTCCTGTCGATATGCACAACTACATAGTATGTCCTTATTATCTAAAAAGGTTTTGTGAAATTCTGTTGTGTGGTTTGAGAGGAGTTGCGATGACAAGAAACAGGACTGACGGATGGACGGACGGACGGGTCAAAAACATTATACCCTCCGCAACTCGTTGCGTGGGGTATAATAAAGTAAATGTCCAATTAAAATGATACCACCAAAGCTGACCACTATAAAGTGAACCATCTTTGGAAACATTTTCATATAAAATAATTGTAGTCTCTATTTAAGGTTTAATCAATAAATTTTAATATCATAATGATTCTCTACATATTTTCTAATTCCCTTATCTATTTGATCAAATTCTGATTAAGAAAAGTACCTGTCTCAAATGAACAATATCCTTTGCCTACAATTATTTTTAAATGGGGGCTTGTGGAGCTGTAGGATCTTTATACTCAATATGTTTAACATGTTTAATATATTGTTTGACTTTAACCTCAAGTAAAACCATTACTTCAATTTTCATTTTATTGGACAAACTCTTTGATACTTTCATGTTGATATCTCAACTACTTTACAATAAACTACCTAAACTGTAACCAAAATCTTGGCCATCATCACTGAATTATGAAAATATGGTCTTGAAATTCATCTACATGTTTGTACGGATAAACATATCGTCGTGTCATATGTTTTCGTATCATCCATATTTCATCGGTTTCGAATGCACACGCGTATATTGTGACGTGTTTTTCGGTTTCTATATTTGGAACACAACAACACTACAACGTGACAAATTTAAAACATATTCAAAGTCGCTTTAAAAGACGTTAGAACAAATTTAAATAAACCTACCTGTTTAGCCATTTTTATTTAATGTCAAAAATATGCAGCACTAGAATAGTTGTTGAGAAAAATTCTGAAGGGTTACATAAAGTTCAGCTATGTCGTTTGCCTGTCAGACACTGGATCTTCAAGACATGTGACTATCATGTGTTTTTTTGTCGTTTTTATTACAAACCAGCGAGTTTAAATTAACAGGGTTCTTATATAAAATGATTGTTCTAACTCCATTCATTCAATATTCTATTGACATTTCTTTTTATACATCCTTAATACATAAAGATGAGAACAGTTTTAACTTTTTACATTTAATCACAAATTTTGAAAACTGCATTTTAAATTCACAAAAATAATGTCTTTTGTAGAAACCCAGTGCCAATCTGAAATAAAATCACAATGTTACAATTTCAGCACACGAAACATCAACCAAAAACTATTTACTAGTTAGTTTTAGTACTGAAAAGTATTAAATAACTTTTTTTAAGATTCAAGCAATAACCAGAACCACAACTTTAGAAAATACTCATTTCCGGATTTTATAGTCATTTCCTGTCCATATACTGATCCATTTTTTACTTCATACGAAAACATATGACGCGTTTTTGACATACGAAAATCGCAAAATAATCGGAAACAGTAAAAAATTGCAGTAAGCCTTGACAAAAAAATCTAGATACCCAAAAACATTCGACTGAACATGCTTTTAAAATTTGAGTACTCTTGTGAATAAAAATTCAACAGTGAAAACCGTAAGCAGTGAAAATTGTTATTAGTACGAAAACACATCACACGAGGATATTGTCTTCTCTGAAGAAATAGACAGCTGCTGGTAAAAAGTCATTAAAGATACAAAGCTTATAATTTGTAGACATCTCCATTAGACTCATCAGTGGCTCTAGAAGCAAAACAGTTGCAATAACTTTCAATTTATATTGAAAATGTGTCAACTTACATTTTTTAGTTGTTTCTACATCAGCACCTGATCTCTGAGCAGCATTGATAGCCTAAAAAACAAAAACAAAAACAACCATAACATTAATTTCATAATATACAAAATTAGACATGTTAGAGGATATCCAACATCATCATATCGATGATCCATCTAAGTTTAGGTTTTCAATATCTGTTTTCCATCCCATGTTCATATATTGAGTAGGAGAAAGAATGATAATACACTTTTTCTATCCTATTTTCATGATTTTTGAAACCCACTAAATATTTAAAAACATGTAAATCTACATTTATCAGTCAGTGATCATGAGTAACCATCCTTCAGGTGATCCAAAGAAATTATTTGGACAGACATTTGTTATACATTGAAAATTTTTGCAATTGCTTTCAGCTATCAAGCTTACTGGTATTAAAGGCAATTATCATGATTATCAAAACTACCTATTTTGACAATATCAAAATTACATTGTTGTTTCCCGATTTTATGTATAAATTCCTTTGTGGGAACATACATTGTAGTGTGCAGACAAGAAACAACAAAACAATTTTCGAGATACTCTATTAAAGCTTTTTACAATATCTTTTTAGCTTGTGAATTATATTATGGTTGCTGCCATGACTGTGATATTTGATGTTCTTATGTCCCCACTATAAAGAACAATGAAGCAAACACAGAACAATATTTTAAGAACTGTTTTCTTTATTCTGAATCAAACTAATCTTGTCTTGCTGAACATTTTTGCTATCTACATGTATCATATCATTTACAAAATAATAGGCAAATACAATAAAAATTGGTAAAATTGTCATGACAGAGCAAGAACTCTGCCATTTCCTCTCTTTCTTTGGTTTAGTTGGTGTAGTGACTGAAGTAACTGAAGTTGTTGTTTCTGAAGATCTTTCTATGTCAATTCTTGGTGTAGTGGGTCACTGACTCTTGGTCTTTTACTTGGTACTGATGATTCAATGTCATCAGGTTTCCTTTTGAAGAAGGACGTTAACTTTGACTGACTCTGACATTGTGATACTGATGTCATTTTGTTGGACAAGACAGTACTTATAAGAAATTGGGATTGCATGAACACAGACTTGTCACAGTTCATATTAATTGTTATTAATCAATTTTAATTATATTTAAACATTGAGTTAATAATCATTTTGATGTTTGCATCATGATAATTATTATAATCTTTAATAAAAACAAGCAAATCTAAAGTGAACACCGTAACCGTAAATCATTTTTTAATCGGATTTGTTTCAATTTAAAAACATTTTTCACCTTTGTTTACGATTGCTATGTTCAACATGCAGAATACGAGAAAAATGTTAAATCATTTGAAGACCAGTAAAATTATTCTTATCCGTAAAATTTAAAATCTACACTGTTCTACGATCTATTTTATGCATAGTAGAAACAGTTATCAAATATTATATCATTTCATTTCAAGTTCTCAAAATTTTTTACTTTCTTTGATTCAAACTATAACTATGTGATGTTCAACACCTGGAAATAGTCAAGCTTTTCAAATACTTGTAAAATTTTTAAAATCGGTAACTATTACATATTGATTAATCAGTTTGAATAGAATTATTATATTCTAAGATGAAATACGTTATATTAAAAAAAATAGTTATCAGTCAACAAAAATATTTATCTACGCAATACAAAATTTTTCAACATTGACCATTATGAATCTTCTAGGCAAAGCGATGTGATTGGGACTCAGGGGATACAAGGACGACGCGTCCAGCTCGATTTCCATGCGTCCAGGACGCTTATACATGTCGTAACGAGAACCCTGTGGTCACCTGCAGGGAATTAAAAAAATTGTATTTGATCGGCGAAACCCGGAATTAGCCTCATCTGCTTCCGCCTTCCGGAATCTGATCCCGTTATGGCCGTATTATATTTGTCTTCATTGTATTTCGTCAGTGGGATATGATTTACTCGGTTTGACACCTCACTTATTTGCAATTCTCAGAATAAAGCTAGGGGTTGAACAAAAAGAACATCACTGTCATGAATAATATAGGTGAACACGTAACTTAAACAATTTTCAATCTGGCAGGCAGATGTCCCTAAAAATCTTGTTTGGGAATTTCCTGCCAAAATTGGGAAAAATGTAGGGGGTTTGCCATTGGGAATGGGTCCGAATACAGGACCCTGTGGAATGCTAGAAAAATCCACAACTCCAATAATGAGTTGACTGATAATTTCAGCACTGAAGACTTATTTGTAGATCTTGTCTTGCTGATCATTTTTGCTTTTTAATTTGTCTATCATGTCTATTAATATCTTTTATAGTTTTCAAGAGAACAGTCAAAAATACAAAAAATTGGTAAAAACCGTCATTACAGAGCAATAACTCCAATAACAAGTCGACTGAAGAATTCACCCATGTTGACTATTTGTAGATCTTGGCCCGCTGAGCATTTTTGCTATGAAAATTTCTATCTATCTATTGCAGGTTTCAAGATATAAGACAAAACCACAAAAAAATTGGTAGAAATAGTCATTAAAGGGCAATAACCCAGGGAAAAAAATTAACGGTCGCCCAGTCGCCAATGGCGACCAGAAATTGACCTGGGCGATCTTTTTATTCAGTTGTGGTAGCCCAGGTGGCGAATTGAAAAAAGTACTTGACTAACGGAAATCCGCCGTTTACTGTGGCTCCAAATGCCGGCTACTTCACTGACAAAAATATTAATTATAAAAGAAAAAAAAAAAATTTTTTTTAAAATGTTTACAGGCAAGTGTCGAGAGTCGTAGTCGCGATAAACAAGGATGTAAAATCAGTGTTTACCTTTGACTAAATATAGTTCACATGAATTCAGGTCACTGATTGGTCGTCTATTTAAAGTCGGAAAGTATAGTATGTTTGCGAGGATAACAAGAGAGACGTTCCGATGGTCAGTAACAATATAAAGCGATCAAATACCCTGTTCGGTATTGGCTTCAAGAAAGCGAAGAAAGTCAGAGAAGATGACAATAGCATGTTATGAAATAATATCAGTCAAATAAAAGAAAGTATAATATATGTTAAGAATCTGGAAAACAGTACCTTTTGTAGTTCCCTTTTCAAAGCCCACGTGGTGTCCAGAGAATGAAGGTCAAAAGCTAAAGTAGAATATTGTCGACCACAAATCAATAACATTAGTTCAAAATGATTTTAGCTTCCTACTTACTGAACAGTTTACAAAAAAGAGAAAATCAGAGGATATTATAAGTTATCTACGTTCATATCCGTAGATATGGATATTTTAACACCCTGAAGTATCCAAGTACACCCTGAGGCGAAGGCGAATGGTGTACAGGGTACTGAAGGGTGTTAAAATATCCATATCACGGATATGAACGTGAGATAACTAATTTATCCCGGTCTTAGTCCAAATCTGTCGATTTTAGAGAAAATCGATCACAAAGTGTAACGTGAAAGCAACGTTTTTCATTTTCTAAAAATCTTTTATTGAAATTTGGGAATTTGACATATCTTTTACGGGTGTAGGGTACTACCTTTGGTAGAACCCTACAGGTAGTCAAATATAAGACGTTTTGATACGGAGACAGAGAAACTGGAGTGGGTCAAATTTGGCGCTCAATGTTGTGAGAGTTACATCATAGACGGTGTGACGTCAACGCAGAGTTCGCGAAACCTATTTTGACCCGTCGGTCATGGGACCGACAAAGCATGATTATTTGTCAGTCCTACAAAATTTAAGCCAGTCCTACAAAATCTGTCAATTTTATCCTGAAATAAAATTAATAACATATTTTATCGAAAAATAACTTTATTAATATTAGTTTGATTCTTCGCACCACAGGCAAATTAACAATGAAGGACCAGTTCAGGTCTTCTCATTTAAAGTCATCTTCACTATCCATTTCATCATCTGAATCGCTTTCTTGGCTGTTACAGTATTTGTTTGCTCCATTGAAGGGTTCGATCGCCGATTGTTTGCCAGGGATGGCTCTATGAAATAATTTAGTAGGCCACGTGTAAATCGCCGCTTTGGTTTGTTTATAATAAATCCAACCAGTACCGGAAATTGGCAGCGGAACATCTGATAACCGATGTTAACACTTATTAGAAACAGTTGCGGTACATCTAATAACCGATGTAAAAGTGCGAAATATGCACTACAACGGCCGTTTTACATCGGTCATTGGGACCGCATTAGCCTTCAAAATACTGGTCCGAGCCTCATTTTGACCGACAGGACCGACAGGACCGACCATTTTCGCGAACTCTGTCAACGTGGTTCATTTGCATAGCTAGGTCAGTAGTCCCATTCATAGACAATGTGGCAGCCAAGTGATGCATTTACTAAAATGAGTGCAAATGATCGACAAAATAAGACAACATCGTTAGTGGATTAAATATTTAATTACAGACATCATGAATAATCTACAGAATTCTATATTTCACAAAGAACAACCATGGAACTAAGGAAAACGTGTGACGTCCCCGGGTAATGGATAGCAACGTCTGGGTATATGGGTTAGCAACACCCAGGGGCTATGGGTTTTGTAACGACGTGCGTTATCCAATCAAAATCCTAGAAATATACTAAGCCAGGGATAAATCAATTTTATGACAATGCTTTTAAAATACGTGTACAAGTCTTTTGAGAAAAAAGGGGGGTCATTTGTTTACAAATGTACGTAGGTACGCAAAATAAATCGACCAAGATATTTAATAAAATAGATTATTATAGAAATAAAATTAAATATTTCATCTATCATCTACATGTATTCAAGGACAGAGAATTCTTTAGTTGTCTAATAAAAAAGATATGTAAAAAAAAACTGGTACATGCACAGGGCATGAATTAAGATTCCCATTTTGTAAATGATTTTTTTTTATTAAATTTGATTGAAGTCAACAACAAAAATAAGACAAAATTTACTTTTTCCCAAGCATCTAAATCACCTCCAGGTATGCTCAGAATGCAGGATTTTGAGTCTAAAATATCAAAATTTTCTTGGGGGCATGTCCCCAAACCCCCCTAGAAAGTTCAGCCTGCTTGGCTATACCGGAGATAGTGAGGCAAAGTGGGCTACTCACTTTTTGTCTGGGCTAACTGATTTTCAAGTCTAGTAGACCAGCTGGCTACTGGCCTTATAGAGTTAATTTTGACCCCTGTAACTCTAATGAGGACAGTTGACAGTACTAGTAGTTTCAGATGAGAAGATTTCAGTAAAAGTTAACGGACGAAGGTCGCCAAGTGACGAGAAAAGCTCACTTTGCCTTTTGGCCAGGTGAGCTAAAAATGTCTAGGCTGTATAAATTATTAAATTCACAAAATTACTCACCTTGGAAAGTTTTTGCTGCTAATTTATATACAAAAATTTTGGGGGAGACAAGATTTTACATTCAAGTCAAGATGGATTACTTTATTTACAAATGTAGCTGAGAAAGTCCATCCCTTTTGGCCTAATATCCTGGTTAATTTTTCAAAGTTGCAAAATAAGTTGAAAGTTGAAACAATACTGATATTCTGGCCCATTCCATATGGCTGAACCCAAAACAGATTGTAAACTTTGTAAGATGATTTTGAAGTTCAATTATATTGAAAATTGTGTATTCTTTATTAATGATCTAGTGTCAGATAATAATATATTTTTATGTGAAGAAATTTTTAAAATATATAATATCAATACTAATTGTGTTGAGTTTTATCATAAGTGCAATTCCAATGCATTTTTGTAAAATAGCAGCACCTGTTTTGAACGAAGTTGGCTTGCTTTTGGTGGTCTTTTACCAATGTAAGTTACTTCACTCCAATCAGCCTCTGCCATTCTTCGGTTGTTGTATGTATTATTTGGTATACAAATGAAGGGTATAAGGGTGTCTTAAACTGTTTAAATGCGTCACTAACAAACTGTTGTGAAAGAAATGTGATTGCAAATATGGCGTGGAATCCTACTTTTGGTGTTTGTCGTAAAAAAACAAATATAATTTCTATTTCATTTTGAATACAAAATCATTGAGCTTATATGTGATTATTTTAAATCCAACAAATTGAATTAATTACTTATATAATATTAACACTAATCTTAATTATATTTCACGACTTCCGGAAATTGGTTCCCCTGAAAATCCACAGAAAAGAAAAAAATTGTCATCGACTCAATCAAAAAACACACACAGTTTTCATACAGAATCCTTTAAATGTACTGAAGTTATTTGAAATAATTTTAAAAATTTCAGAACCATACAATAGATATTTTAGGTACTACGTCGATCTTACAACACGAAAGTGAAACCAAAATACATTAGCCTGCAGAGCTCCAGATAAGAATTCACAAATTGGGGTTTTTACCCACCATTTTTTTATGTAATTGGGTGATAAAGTTTTTTAATTGCATTATCAATTCCAATTCACCCCTCAAGCAAATATCAAATTGGGTTTTTCACCACCAAGCTCCTTAATGTATTAGGTTTTTTCATCAACACAATATTGAATATTTAGGCATGTTATAATCACATTATATCAACCCCAGATGTGTTTCCATCTTAATTGGTTTCCTTCTTTGTATATGTGCTTAGCTGTTTTATTTGGTTTATTCACTGACGAGCAATTGTACGTTTAATTTGTGTCCCGTTTTAAACGTTCTGTCAGTTTTGTATTTACTTATGTAAACTGCAGCTGGTGTCACTAGTTGGACAGTAACTAATTGCCTTTCTAGATCCCATATGATCACCCTACAGTTTATAGTTGGGGTAGGTGTGGCTAAGTGTTTAGATTTTTATGTAATATATGTGAAATTTAGGTGCTGTAAGAAAGTTTTGCCAGTCCTTTCACCTATTTGCCAGATCTACTTTTTAATAAAAATAAAAAGTAGTTCCCAGATTTAAGATATACCCCAAAACCTTGAGATTTATAGGGTGGTTCAATGATGGAGACCACATTCAACTTAAATTTACAAATAATTCTGCAACATCAAGTAAATTAATGACAATGTTATACTGCACTTGCCAATAAGACAACTATCTTAAGCATCCAGAACAATTAGACCAAAACAAAGAAAGTGTCAAGTTGCATAATTTGACGTAAAAAACGGATATGTGTATTCATTCATCAACTAAAATGAAAAAAATAATATATAAACTGTTTTTGTTTAATTCAATTTACATAAATCTGGGTTAAGTTGTCCCTTATCAGAACTTTTGGTTTCGATGCTTTCCAACTACATATCCTGTCATAATTGATTTGGCCTTTCACCTTTTCCAACTGATTTCGTTTTGACGAAACCCGTGCATGGATTTTTCTAGCATTCCAAAGGGTCCGTATTCGGACCCATTCCCAACGCATAAAACCCTACATTTTTCCCAATTTTGGGAGCAAAATTACCAAACGAACACAAAATTTATTTTCATCTTTATTATTCATGACAGAGATGTTTATTTTGTTCAACCGCTAGCTTTATGCCGAAAATCGCTAGCAAGTATTGTGTAAATCCGAGTTAAAACATAATGACTGACAGAACAACATTGACAAACAATGGCTGCCATAAACAGGAAGTGAAGAAAATTATAAAACCAGATCAGATTCGAAACGGATAAGGCTAAAATTCGGTTTGCCGATTAAATACAATAAATAAATTTTAAAAATCCAAGAATGTGACAGCTTTGAAAATCCAACACTAAAATTGAAAGAGAAAAGATATATGAAAAAGGAAAAAGAAATGGGAAATATTTTATACAGAAACTCAAAATTATTTTAGTTCACAAATTTTCATGCCAAAATAAAATAAAATGTGACAATACTTTTCTTTATCACTGAAGACTGTTGATATGATATGATTTTATAAGGTAAACTACAGATCCAAGAGGTAATTTCTTCTAAATTTTGAACTGCCAATTAAAATCTGGAAGAGCAAGTGGATTTTATACAATGTTAGCCTGCTTGGCCAGTTAAAATACATCTTATTTCTATCCCTGAATTATTTATTATATTAACCATGTTTATTGTTAATGCCTTTCAGCTTGTAGATAAAAAAAAAGGAGGGGTAAATATTTATCACAAGTGTGCTTTAAGAACTTGTTGTTTTGACACTAAATAAACTTGACTGGCTTGTTAAATTTAAAACAAAAGGAACAGAAAATTGAATTATTAATAGCATTCATGTAGTTTCTTACTTTATTTTCACCAAAAGAAGATTTTAATGAACTAAACACACTTAAACTAACATCTAGTATATTGGTTGTTTTTCCCAATTTCATTGAAAATCGCGTTAAAAATTCCCAAAACTGGCCAGGGTCCTTTTCCCAAAATACCCAGATAAACCCCTGCCGTGCTTATCATTCTATAGCAATGTTCTCATTAAGGTATGCAAACACGCCCGTGCGTTCAATGGATGCTTCCTAAAATCACTAGTTGAGTCTTGTTATCATCATAACTTTCCCTCAGCTATCAAAAAGAAGCCGAAAACATGCTTCTATTCAATATTTTTATCAGACATTTACTTTCATTTTAATTCATTGTATGTTATGATAAATCCCGAGCAATTCGAAAAAATATGACAGCATGTCACACGCTAATTAGATAAACTCCGAGAAGATCGAAATGTTTTCATAAACACGTGTACCTTTTGAGCAACGGAAAATTCCAAAAGGGACCCATTACAGCTACTTGATGCAGGGCTCTATTTTAAAAACGGAAGGACATTTCCAATTATAAATATTATAAAATAGATTTTTGACGACTGTAATCAGATAAGGGTAAATAACGCAAACGATAGCGAATAAATGGTTTTGGCATATAATTGGGTTTTCCTTTGAATTAATTGGGTTATTGAACCCTGCAATGGGCAATTGCATTGGGTTTTTAATTATTTGTATTGCATGATCACGCAAATACGCAGCTTATCTGGAGCTCTGAGCCTGTGTGAGCATAACTGACTGTGTTGCAATAATTTATACATTGTGACTTTGTCCATACAAATCAGGTTGCCAAAGTGTCTATCAGTACATAAGATGTTCTTTCATGTTTACATATAAACTTCTTGAATTAAAGAATGCAAGTTAAAATTTGATACGCATAAGGCAGGGAAGTAAAAATAGTATTAGATTCATCATGCTTTAAGGAAACTATGTACCCTACCGTAGTCTATAATCGGTCATCATGTTGGTTCGTTCAGGCTTTGTAATTGTACTTATCACACGGAAAACTCCGCATTGAAGTCTCTACGCTTATACCAGCGTACAAAATTAGTGCAGAACAGACCCAGCCAAACTTCAATTGTTTTAACAGGTCAGGAGGTCCAGTAACAAATATTTTTTCCTGGACCTTCATTGCAGTTACAGGACCTACATGTACTTATTATCACTGTTGAGCAGTGGGAAGCGCTGCGAACTTGCTAGGGGGGTCTGGGGGCATGCCCCCCCTGAAAAATTTTGAAAAATTAGATGCAAAATCCTGCATTCTGAATGCTTTGACTATGATAAATGAAGTAACCAAAACTACTATCTCATACTACACTTTTGCATGTTTAATAACATTGAATAAAACTTCATTTTTTAAGACTTTATTTAAATGCAATATGATCTCAGGGGGGAAAACAATATTTTGATATAGCAACACATTTTTCCCAATTTTACTACTGCATGCTGCAAAAAATGTACAGGACAGGAGGTCCTGTAGTTCACAGGATGTTGGCGGACCTTCAAGTTTCCTGCGGTCCGACGATGTTTGGGTTGGTCTGGCAGAATACATTTTTCTACTCTTCTAAATAAAACAACATTTCTAAAGATATGTTTTCATTGTTATTCTGAACTATTGTACATATCCCTCTTCCGGCCTCCATTGCTTTGTTTACATTCCATTAAGCGTCATCAATCTTAATGGCAGATCAATCAGGCCAAGCAAATCGTAATATTAAGAATTTCAAAATGACAAGCACCTTGCGTCTTTACGCGATTTTCCCGCGAAAAAAAACATCCAAATTGAAAGAAAAACTTTGGGAAACAAACAATAATCATGCCATATTTTGTCCAGGAATATAGAGTAGGTTAATAAAAAACAATATACATATATTTTTCATAAAAGAAAATGTTGGTTCAATATAAAGAGATTGATATTCTGACCATAAGTAAATATTCATATAAAATTCCATTGATGTCAAATTTCATGGCTAATAATGAGGTTTCCTATTGAATAAACCCCCAATTTATTGCAAACTATTTCAAAGCAATATCATACAAACAAATAATATAATTGCCTTGTACTAAAAAATCACCTAATTGACAGTAGAGCAATTTGATTGGATATATCGATTCAATGTGTCATGTGGTTTTCAAGCCATTAGAATTTGAATATGAACAAACCGGGTCAGCTGCTCCAGTATGGAACAACATCGTACATTCAGTGACTGATAAAATAAAATTGTCCTTAAGTGCACGACTTACCACCATTGCGGGATAATTCCAAAAGGCTTCTTTCAGAAGCTGTTGCTTCCCTTCAAAAATCATACTTGCCAACTTATAGAATTGTAACCACTTGTCCAAAATGCTTAATTTTTGTCGAAATAGCTCTTAAACACAAGTTGGGTAGTTTTAACCCTTTCCAGGCGATCATTGCCGTGAAGCATCAGCGCTTGTATGCCAAATGAAGCCTCAAGGCATCACCTATCAGATGCTGAACCATGCCTTGAGGCATTGTGGATTCAGGAAGAGTGTCATGTTCATTAAGAAGCTGCATGTTTTGATCCCTCTCATTGTTACATCATAATGCAATTTATTAATGGAGCAAATTTTTCTTAAAATCTGCGGCCATTTTGTGAATGAGGGTTAAAACATGATGCATATTCAACCATACTGTCAAAAAGAATTTTGATGTTTAATTAATTTTTTTTTATAAGAGGAAACAGTTTAAGCACATTGGTTATAAATTCTTACATGACTGGTAGCTTGTAAAAGTCTTCAAGTTTTGGCGAACAGGGTCTGATTCCCAGTCGTTCTGTTTGTTGACACTCACATATGGGGCGTTGTTCTAACACTTTCATTTCTGTTGGCAAAATCTTGGCTGAACATGGTGTTAAACCATGAGAGTAAATTTACTTGTACTTACATAATTAGCTGATGGTCTGGATGTTGTGATTACAGAATAGAGAAAATTGGTAAAAAAAAAAGAAAGAATAGAGAATAAAGAGTTCATCAAATAAAAAGAATACAGAAAAGGATCATTTTCCTAATATATAAACAGTCAAGGAATTACTGAAATAAGTGCTATATTAATCACTCATTTAAGTAGCAAATTAGAAATTCTGTGATTTTGTAGTTTTACCAAAATTTTAAACATACAGGTTTAGATTATATCTAATTATTACACGTAGTAAAATTGAAAAAAGTGAACCTTTTGCTTCTTTTAAGTAGCAAGGTTTATGCCTTTGATGCAATCATTCATCTGTAAATTACATATTTGTTGAAAAAATTCTATAATAAAGCTTTACATAATGATTTAATACTTGCTTATAATAGATTTTTCCCAGCAGTGGGAGTATTTTTCCTGTAAAATTCAAGGTTTCATCTTACAGATTATGTCATAATAGTTTACTGTTCGCGACCAAAATTTCACTGTTTGGGGGTGTTGAAATTAGTGGAGGTAATTAAAATAATGATACTTAAAGAAGTGATTTTTTTTAAGAAACTAGAGGTATGATGCCTAAACAAGTGATTTTCATGTCATTATCCCAGATTCAGTACAAGGTCATCACCTGACATGACCAGTCATCCTATAAACTGTTTAACACAGATGCTGGTTCTTATAATTTTAGCAACATAATTAGTACCTGGATCATTAGTATTTTATGTTTAAAACTACAATAAAATTATAGTCTAGTGATTTATTTAATTTGTACTACTTAAATAGGTGATTATTAAAGAAAGACAACTCTTGCTTCCAACATTTCTGGAAAAAATGTTACTTGAATCAGTGATTTCTTAATCACTCATTTAAGTAATTCCCCTGACTGATAAAATTTTTTAGTGTGGTTTTCATCAAATCATAATTGCTACACATTCAGAAAATAGTTAGAAGTGGAGCAGAATATAGCATCTCAAAGTAACAAGTAAATAATCTTTATTTGAATTGATCTTTGGCAAATGGTCCCCAGCTAATATTGGACCCTGAAAAAAACTCTTTTTAAGGCGAAGCTCCTTATTGGTAATACTTTTATAGTTTAATCATTTTGGTATATTTTATATGTATGACCGCTTGGTGGTCTCGTGGTAGCGTATTCGCCTCGAGTGCGGGAAGTCTTAAGGGTTCAAAACCCTGGCCGGGTCAAACCAAACATTATAATTGGTATTTGCTGCTTCTCCGCAGCTTTAAGGAGTAAGAGCAAAGACTGGTTGGCTAGGAGTCAGAATAATGTGTCGGGTAAGGTGACATGTCTTCCTGCCGACTGTTACCTTGTGAACTAGCACGTTAAAAATTCGGCTCAGCGTGTCGGTCTAGTACAAAGCAGGGTAAATATTCATATTACATTAACATGTTCTTGTCTTGAATATGCATATTATCCATCATCCATCATCATCTTTAAATGTTTGATATATTAATATACCGCTAGAGTTGGGCTTTACTGCATTCACTTTGTCTGTCTGTCTGTTCTTCCAACAAATATTTCCACCACACTTTCCTCAGGTACTACTGAACTTATATAATGACTCCATTTTGGTCAACAGCTTGACAGTTATGAGTTGCAATGCTATTTCAAATACATTTATGTCAGACACCTACTTCCTGTTTGCCTATACTTTGAATTTTTTCCATACATGTATGTTGAATGAACTAATATTTCGTCACACTTTTCACAAGTACTTCTGAATAGAATGACTTCATATTAAGTTAGCAACTTAACAGTAATCATTGAGCATGTTGAGTGACGTAATTTAACATTACCATTTTTTTCATCTGTCACACACATACTTCCTGTTTACCCAATACTTTAAATTACTAGTGGGGGTTTGCTTTGAACAACAACATGTGTATTCTTATTTGACTGAATTCTTTATCTTTTCTTTTAGGAATTGATGATGATGGATGTTACAGTTAAAACACTTGATGGACAAAACAGAAGTTTTTGTGTACCAGAAAATGTATGTTCTATTACAGAGTGATTTAAACCTGCAGATTTCAACCTCCAAAGTTTTTCAAAATTTGAAAAAATGTCAGACTGTTCCTTATTTTTTCAAAAGAGAGCTTATACTTTCTTATTTTCGACATTTTTGCAAAAGTCACAAAGTGAAAACAGATAAATTCTTTTTAAGTCAAATTTTGTAAACTGATTAAATTATGCAAGGTATTACATACTATTTATTCAATTAGGTTCAACAAGCATTTTATGTTGAAGCAGTCATTAGCAGCCAAATTTGTGCCCACTGAAATGACAGAAACTCTCAAATTTGATTTTTTAACACACAACCTATATCAGAATTAGGATATAAGAATCAGCGCATGGAATCTTCATTAAGTGTTTTGGAAATGGAGCCATCTAATTAACCATAGACATGATCTCCAAAAATTGCAAATGGCCATATGCATGATATGAACCCAATATAAATAAAAAAGACAAGACATTGGTTCAGAGTTCAGAACATGCAATAGTATGATGAACATTTCCTAGTTCTGTTTGATTTCATATCATAGATTAAAAAAGATGTAAATCATAGTTTTACATATCCCATCTTTATCTGAAATATTTAATATGGTAAGAAACCAAAGGGGAAATCATTAATGAATATTTAGTGTAGAAACCTAATGGACAATTGATAATAAATATTCTAGTATAAAAACCTAATGGGCTGTTGTACATTTTTTGTGAGCTTTAAAGACAGATTTTCTTGTTCAATAAATGTGTTAGGTTTCTTCACGGTTTAGTAAACATATGTTTTTTTGTGGTAGTGATTTTATGTTATTTGCAAAAACTTTTTTTTAAACACAACTTATCATGCTTATAGGAAATTTAACAATATTTATTGTGAAACGTTTTAATACATACCTATCTGCCTATTCACTGTTTTGTTTTTTGCATTGAACTTCATGAATGTTATCTGTTATATTATTCAGATTTTTTTCTTCAGATTTATACTGTACTTGTAAATACATTTTTCCTATTTTATTTTCAGACAACAGTTAAACAGTTTAAAGAAAAGATAGCAGGATCAATAGTAAGATATTATAGCTTATTCACTTCATGTTGTATATGTTATTTGTTCATTACTTTAGGATGACGGTAAAGGGTCATGAGAGCTAACAAGCCTGTCAATATTGAGAGTGTGAGTTCGAATCCCACTCTTGGCAGGTGCATTTGACTCTTATCTTAATTGACTAGAATTGTCAGTTTTCATACTGAAGTGATTCTATCTGGTCTCCTCCACCAATAAAAACTGTCTGTCATGAAATAGTCAATAGTGCTGAAAGTGGCTTTAAACAAGTATCAATTAATCAATCAATCATAATAGCTATTCGCTATTCACTGTTATGCCAGTCTCTAACATAAAATAGGTCCCATAGGTCCTGAACATATTTTTGAAACTTGTTTTCAATACTGTAAGTTCAGAAATTATTGCGTGCATTTATTATTGCGATTTTGTCATTTTAGACTAAAATGCGATTTTTATCTTTGCGATATTGAGAAAAATCCTGTTTAATTTATATAGAAAATTTCAAAATGCGAGTTTAAATAATTGCGATTATAACCCTGTCACATTTTTCGCAATAATAAAAACTTCGCAATAATTTCTGAATATACAGTATCCTTTACTGGCCTGTAAGGGAAAGTCCTTCTGGCCCAATTGTTTTTACAAATGTACATGCCCGAAATGTTAGGGATGTGGTCACCATCAAGACTGTCTAGTTCTGTATACCTTCAGATCTAGATATTTATATATATATGTATTGCTGGGACAACTGTAACTCACAGTTCTTATATTACACAAATTTAGCCAGAAAATATATAGAGCTATAGTATACATGTCTTCTGCTTAGTTGGATAATGAATTTTACTGACCAGTTTAAAAAGGCATACTGAAAATTAACTTTAAGACCAGATAAGAATTTGTTGTGGAGTGGAGGAAAACCTTGTCAGATTTAGAAGAATGAAATTCAGTAATGAAAATGAATGGATTGTTGGTGGAGTCTTTATGGTAATATTACATCTTTTTATGTTGACAAAATACTAAACTCAGATACCATAAATTAGTGTGTTAGTAGACCATGTTATCGTAGTGAACCAAACTTTTTTTGAAATTTTCAGTTATTAATTATATAGAGGTTATGGAAGGACTGCATTAAATTGAAATTTAAATAATGTTCATGTAAATTGCTAACTATGACAATTTAATTGTTATTGATTTAGATATCAACTATCCATGTTAAATGTATATTTCAGAATATTGATGCTGAAACACAGAGACTTATTTTCCAAGGAAGAGTTTTGCAGGATGAAAAACTACTGAAAGATTATGGTAAGACATTGTATATAACAAAATGTTTTATTGAAACGTTTTAAAATTTTTTTTTTTTTTTTTAAATTAAAAAAAACTTTAAAAACCCATCCCTTTAAAAAAATTTTTTCAAAATAAAAATTTTTATTTTAAAATTTTAAAAAAAACCTTTTAAAAATTTGAAAAAAAATTTTTCATTTAATTTAAATTTTTTTAAAAACAATTTTATTCACAAAAAATTTTTTAAAAAAGAAAAAGAAAAAAATTAAATTGAAAAAAAAACCCAAAAACACACCAAATTTTTAAAATTTAAGTATTTTAAATAAAATTTTAAAGGAAAAAAAAAACCCAAAGGGAAATAAATTTTCGGTAAAAAAGTCATATAAATTAAAAATTTTAAACCTAAAAATTTGGGGAAACCTCAAATTTCAATATTTGGGAAAAGGTAAAATTTTTAAAGGTTCCCAAAAACTAATCCCCAAAACTTTGGGCTAAAAAACAAAAAAAAACAAAAAATAAAAATTAAAATTAAAAATTTTTTTAAAGAAAAATTTTAAAGGTTTTAATTTTTTTTCCCCTTTAAATTTAAAGGTAAATCATTTTTTTTAAAACCCTTTTTAAAATTTTAAAACCCATTATTAAAACATGTTCCAAACAAAAATTAAAACTTTTTTTAAAAAATTTTAATTTTACCAAATTTGTTTAAAAAAACAAATTTTCAATTTTTGGTTTTAAAAAAAAAAACAAATTTTTAAAAAAAAAAAAATTTTGCCTTTTAATTTTTTTTTTTAAAAATTTGGTTTCAACGAAAAACATTTTAATAAAATTTAAAAAAGTTTTTAAAATTTTTTTTTTTTCCCTTTTTTTTGTTTTTGCCCCATAAATAAAAAATTAAAAAAAAAAAATTTTAAAATGGGCCCAAATCCCAAATTTTTTTGGGGAAATTTTTTTTTCTAAAAATTTTTTTTTGGGCAAACCCAAAATTTAAATTTAAAAAATTTTTGCAAATTTCCTTTTTCTTTTTTTATTTGTTGGGCGGTTTTTTTAAAAATTTTGGGAAATTTTGATGGGCCCGAAAAAAAAAATTTATTTCTTTTTAAAAACTTTTTTATTTTTATTGTAATTATTTTTTTTCGCAAAAATGGTAAAAATTTCAGTTTCAAAAATTTTTAAAAATTTTAAAAAAAAAGAAAAATAAATTTTGAAATTTTCTTTAGAAAATTTAAACTTTTTTTTGGCAAAAAATTTCTTTTCCTTTAAATCATTTTTAAATTTTTGTTTCAAATTTAAATTTTTTCATTTTAAAAGAAGCTTTTCCTTTTTTTAAAATGTTTTAAAATTTAAAAAATTTTTTTTAAAAAATTTATTAATTTTGTATTTTATTTTTAAAAATTTAAATTAACAATAACTTTAAAATTAAACCGATTCAAAACAAATTTACCCAATTAATTTAAAACAAATTTTAAAAAAAATTTATTTAAATCAAAAATTTTAAAAAGTTTCTTAAATTTAAAGTTACAGAAAAATTTTTTTTTTAATAAAATTTTTTCTTTAAACCCTTTTTCAAATTTTGTTGATTTCAAAAATCAAAAAGGAAAAGTTTAAACATTTCCCCAGATTTTCTTTAAAATTTTAATTCCTTTTTAATTATTTAAAGTGAAACGAAATAAATATTTTCAAATTTTCCCTTTTTATTTTTTTTTTTAAATTTTCTTTTTGGGTTAAATTTTTTTTTTTTAAAAATTTAAAAATAAAAATGGTAAAAAAAAAGAAATAATTTAATAAAAAATTTTTTAAGGACATTTTTTTTGGGGGAAAAAAAATTTTTTTTTATCCCAAATAAAAAAACCCAAAAATTGGGAAATAATTTAGGGAAAAATTTTGCCCGGGGAATCAAAAGACCGGGCATTTTTTTTTTCCCAGGAAATTAAAAACGTAACCCACCCTTTTTAAATCAAAATTTAAAAAAAAAATTTTTTAAAAGTTTAAATTTGGCCCCTTTTTAAAACAAATGGGTAAATAAAAAAAATTTTTTTTAAAATTTGTATTTTCCCAGGGAAAAAATTGGTTTCACCCCTCAAGAAAACCCTTTTAAAAAGGGAGGGGGGAAAAAAACAAAATGTTTGTAAATGGTAAAAGAAAAAATAATTTAAAAAAAATTTTTTGTTTAAACCCGGGCCCAAAAAAAAAATTAAAATTGTATTTTAAAATTTTAATGTTTTACCCCTTTTAAATTTAAAAAAAACAAAAAAAAAGAAAGGGTAAAATTTTAAACACCCCTTTTTTTGGGACGGGGTGGGTTGGGGTTTTAAAATTTTTAAATAGGGTTAATTAAAAATCCCTTTTTTTTTAAGAAAATTTCCAAAAAAAAAAGGAAAAATTTTTCCAAAAAATCAAAAAATTTTAAAATTTTTGGGGAAATTAAACCCATTTAAAAAAATTTGGGAAAAAAATTTTTGGGTAAATTTTTCCCTTTGGGTTTTCCTAACTACCCAGCAGGTTTCAAGTTTTAAAAGGGAAAACAAAAATTTTTTTAAATTTAAAAAGCAAAGGGAAAAAAAAAATTTTAAAAAACTTTTTTATTTTTCCCAAAAAAAAAAGGGTTTGGGCTTTTTTTTTATTTTGGGTTTTCAGGTTTTCAAATTAAAAGGGTTTTAAACCCGAAAAAAACCCCCAAAGGGCTTTTTGGGGTTTTAAAAAGGGGAAAATTGGGGAAATTTTTTAAAGTTTAACAAATTTTTAAAAAATTTAAACCCATTTAAAAAGGGAAATAAAAAACTTTTATTTCAAAAATATTAAAATTTTATCTTTTGGCCCCCAAAAAATTTAAATTTTATTTATTTTCAATTTTCAAAAGGGAACGTTCTTTTAAAGTTTTTAAAAATAAAACCCGTTTGGGGATTGGCCTTAAAAAAAAAAAAACCCGGGGATAAAAAAAGGAGAAAACAGCAAAGGGAAAATTTAAATTTTGAAACATTTCCTTTAAAACCCCAAAAAAAGCCCAATTTTTCAGGGGAAAAAGCAAATTTAGGAAAAAATAGGGTCAAAAAATTAAAATAATATTGTTTTTTTGCAATTTCAGGGACCAACTAAATTCTCTTACCATACCTCCTCCTTTTGATTAATTGCTGTTTAGAAATGAACATCACAAACAAGATGAACTGTCTTCAATCATCTGTCAATCTAATATGTCTGTCAATAAATGAGTAAAAGATTCATTTAGTGACATTGCCTGAAAAAGACTGATTAAAGACACTGTATTTTGTTGAAAAAAGTTACTGTTTTTTCTTCTTCAATATCTTACAAAGAAATAGTGTTTAAAAAATCTCAAAACAATTGGTTTCCTTGCATATTTTTCAGACGGCCTCCGATTACTTTAGTAGCAGAAGTTTTACAGGAAGTCCTAGAGTTGAATCAGAGATTACAACCCTTCCTAGAAAGATACCAAACGATAACAAGAGAAGATAGGGCACTTGAAGGACAGGTATAATCTTTTTAAGTTTTAAAAGCATTATGCCCAATTCACCTGACATAGTGATCCTAGATTCTGTCGTTGTCAGCTGTGTCAACATTTACATTCAGTCTATAGTTAAAGTTTTTTCAGACATCAATTACTTTGTCAAACCTATTTGGAATTTAATGGAATTTGGACAGTAGCTTTTTGTTGAGCTTGCTAAATTTATTTCGTGAAAGCGATACATAGCCATCCTAGATTCCGTCGTCAGCAGCGTCAACATTTAGGTTCAATTTTTTTTTAAATTTTTTATGGACATCAATTACTTTGTCAAACCTACATGGAATTAGATGAAATTTGGACAGAAGCTTGTTTAATATTTACAAAACTTACATGTTAAAGTGTTGCTATTTTAATTTCAACATTTGCATAATCGAAATTACAAAAAGGCGAGACATATCTCTGTGTTAACAGTTTTTTTCAAACTTAACATTCAGATTCAATCTGAGGTTAAAGTTTTTCAGTCATCAATAACTTTGTCAAACCTTATGGAATTTGATGAAATTTGGACAGAAGCTTGTTTATGACCAAAATACAGTATCCAGAGCAAAATTTTGAAAATATTTATTTTCATTTTTCCGTATTTTACTGATAAATGGACTTAGTTTTTTGTCTCGCCTTGACGGAGTCAAAAAGTGAGACATAGGTATGCTGTTTCTGGAGGCGATGGCGGCGGCGTCAACAATGTATTAGTTTATGATAAGGTCTAGTTTATGGTGAACCACTAGTGGTAGGTCAATGATATTTGGTATGCAGTTGTATAAGCATTGACACATCTCATTACCATGGAGATTATTTGGCCCCGTCCCCTCAGTTATGGTCTATTGACTGAAATTTTGCTGACTTTAAATGTATTAGTTTGTAATAAGTTAGTTTATGGGGAACTATAGTGGTAAGTTAATGATGATTGGTATGCAGTTGTATAAGTGTTGGCATATCTCATTTCCATGGAGATTATTTGACCCCGCCCCCTCAGTTATGGTCTATTGACTTTGAAACTTTTGCTAAGTTTTCATGTATTAGTTTGTGATTAGGTCAGTTTATGGGGAACCACTAGTGGAAGGTCAATGATATTTGGTATGCAGTTGTATCAGCATTGGCACATCTCATTTCCATGGCGATTATTTGGCCCTGCCCCCTCAGTTATGGTCTATTGACTTTGAAATTTTATTTAGTTTACATGTATTAGTTTGTGTTTAGGTTTGTTTAAAGGGAACTTCTAGTGGTAGGTCAATGATATTTGGTATGCAGTTATATTAGCACTGGCACATCTCATTTCCATGGAGATAATTTGGCCCCACCCCCTCAGTTATGGTCTATTGACTTTGAAATTTTATTTAGTTCACATGTATTAGTTTGTGTTTAGGTTTGTTTAAAGGGAACTACTTATGATAAGTCAATGGTATTTGGTATGCAGTTGTATTAGCATTGGCACATCTCATTTCCATGGATATTGTTTAGACATGTACCTTCAGTCATGGTTCATTGACTTCTAATATTTACAAAACTTACATGTTAAAGTGTTGCTATTTTAATTTCAACATTTGCATTATCAAAATTACAAAAAGGCGAGACATATCTCTGTGTTAACAGTTTATTTCACACTTAACATTCAGATTCAATCTGAGGTTAAAGTTTTTCAGTCATCAATAACATTGTCAAGCCTTCATGGAATTTGATGAAATTTGGACAGAAGCTTGTTTATGACCAAAATACAGTATCCAGAGCAAAGTTTTGAAAATATTTATTTTCATTTTTCCGTATTTTACTGATAAATGGACTTAGTTGTTTTTACATTAAACAAATAGATACAGTCTGGAATTAAAGTTTGTTACACATGAAATACTTTGTCAAACCTTCATAGAATTTCATGAAACTTTTTTATTATTAAGAGATAATGTCTGAAGCACACTTGAAAATATATTTTCATTTTGAGTATTTTTCTGATAGATGGACTTTTTTTACAGTTAACATTACTGACACTCTGGGATTAAATTTTTTTGACATGATAAGTTTGTTAACCTTCATGGATTGTTATGAAACTTGGACAGAAGCTAATCTTCAAGACCAAGAAATAGCTCACAAGAAAAAGATTGAATCTTTTTTAAAATTCTGTATTTTACTGATAAATGGAATCGCTTTTTAAGTCAACATTACACTTTTACACTGACAGCAGCAATCGTAGGTGAGATACAGGGTTCTGTGGAACCCCTTACAAATTATTTATAACCAAAGACAGTATCCAGAGCGAAATAATGAAAATATCTTGTTTTATTTTTCAGTATTTTATTGATAAATGGACTTTTTAAAAATGTTTTCTTTACAGTTGAAATTAAGATAAAGTTTAAAGTTAACGTTGTGTAGTTATTAATAACTTTTTGTTACCTTCATGGAATTTTTACATAAGTTAGACAAAAGATTTTTATGATCACAAGACAGTACATCCAGAGCAAAATAATAGAATTAATTGCAATATACTTATGTAGAAAGAAGAAGATTTGGCTTGATTTCCAATGAGACAACTATCCACCAGAGTGAAATGAAACAAATGTAAGCAACAGTGCTATAGGTCACTGTATAGCCGTCAACAATGAGCAAAACCCATGCTGAATAGTCAGCTATAAAAAGCCATGAAATGACAAAATTTGAAACAATTCAAACAAGTAAACCAACCCCCTGAATTATGACTAAACAATAAAAAGAAAAACAAATATGACAGACAGAAACCAACAACAGCAGGGATAAGGGATAACTGTATTGTATCTATGATACTTATTGACTTCAATTATTGAATTTACTGTCACAAATTGAGTTATAAATTGAGATATTTTTAACTGTAAAATCAAAAATAACTTTGCCAAGTATTGAGTAATATAAATTTTGAGATTTGCAACTGTCATGACTGTAAAATCTAAGATGAATTCTTCAATTTTTTTGTTAATTCATGCCTGTGAAGTATTTTTTTTTGCAAAACAAAATTTTTTACTGTGACAATGCTGAGAGCATTGCAATAGTTAAACTGTGGATTTTACCCCCTCAAAACATATGGCATCCTCCAATCAAAATTGTTGTTACAAGCAAATTGCATTAGAATCATTGTTATATCTTTACAGGCCTTAACAGAAGCACAAGAATTGTGTAATTTAGTTGGAGAAATTCTTCATACCATCAGTCACAGCTACCATAGTCTGAGTGACCTTATGATTGACCTTAGTCAGCCTCCTCCTAGACACTTGTATGCTGCATTCATTTCACAGCAGGTACCAACAGCAGTTATTCAGCAGACTATACCAGTCAGAGTAAGCCAAAAACAAAAAAGGACATATGCAAACTAATAAAAGTTAATAGTATTAGTCACCAGTCAGATAGAAAAATGATTTTCAAAATTTATTTTATTTATTATCTGAAGAATTTTATTTCTCATATTCATATTTCTACCCTCTTTGGAAATGCCATGGGGGAAAAACCCTCATAAAGTAAATAGTTTTACATGTGGTTTCAAATGAAAGATAGAAGTATATTGAAATTGAGGAAGTTTTAGTTACTACCATTAAAAAAAAATGGTTTATGTTTACTTTGGATGACTGGTAAAAAACAATTAACAAAGCCAAAACTATAAGATTTCAATTTACAAATAGTAAATTTCTGACACTAGCTCCTTTTCCTTTTTGTCCCCTGCGAAACGCATTGCAGGGGACATGGAAATACCGGGCGTTCGTCCTTCCGTGTGTGCGTCCGTCCGAAAATTGCATCGTTAGTGCTCTCATGTGTACAATTTGTGCCAGATTTTTATGAAACTTATATTATAGGTTAATATTAGCAATGTCTTGGATGAGTTCAAAAATCAGTGCCGATCAATTTTTTTTTATAGAGTTATGCTCCTTGGAAATATTAATTATATAGAAAATTGCCTTATGAGCGCTCTTATGTGTACAATTCTTGTCAGATTTTTATGAAATTTATATTATAGGTTAATATCATCAATGTTTTGATGAGTTCGAAAATCAGTGCCGATCAATTATTTTTAAAGAGTTATGGCCCTTTGAAATATTGATTATATGGAAAATTGCATTGTTAGCACTCTCATGTGTACAATTCTTGTCAGATTTTTATGAAATTTATATTATAGGTTAATATCATCAATTTCTCAGACAAATTTAAAAATTGGTGCCGATCAATTATTGTAAAAAGAGTTATGTCCCTTGGAAATATTGATTATATGAAAATTGCATTGTTAGTGCTCTCATGTGTACAATTCTTGCCAGAATTTTATGAAACTTATACCATAGGTTTGTATCAGCAATGTCTTTGACACTTTCTTAAATACATGCTGATCAAATATTTATAACGAGTTATGTCCCTTGGAAAAATTAATTATAACGGAAATCGCATTGCATTTGCTCTGAAGCCTTCATTTCTCCAAGATATTTATAAATTGTTTCAAAGAACAATAAAAAAGGTACTTTTTTAAGTATTGCCCTTGGATAGATAAAATATGTGCAACGTTGGGGACATTGGAACTCTGTTCTTTTATTAATATTATAAATGCAGTTTAAAAATGTATGTTCAATCCATATTTTAGGCACAGATTAATATTGGACCTGCAGTACAAAGAACATCTGGTACACAATCCAGTGTTCCTACAAGTACGGGTGGGACACAGTCAAGTCAGCCAGTAACCAGTTCAACTGGGACCCAGTCAAGTGTGCCAACATCATCAGCTGCAACATCAACATCAGCAACAGCTGAATCTCAAGAACAAGTAAAAAGTTTATGACTTGTTTTGAAACAATTTATTCTTAAGTTTTTACATGTGGATTATATTTTCCTCAACACAAAACTTTTTAAGGATGTTCGCTACTCTTGTTTTTAACTCTTGTCAGATATTTGGAACCCTCTAGTTTTATCCATAAAGTGCCAATAAAAAAAATTGCCGCTAACCCTTACTTTTCAAGCTCTAAATCACCACAGGTCGAAAAAAAAGTTGTGAAAACATTTTAACATATCTGCCATCTTCACCAAAAATAAATTAAGATATAATAAAAGACAACCTCTGATCAGGTTCCTGACTTGGAACCAGCACATGCAAATGTGTGGGGTTATCCTATTTTTTGAGCTCTCAGCCCTCCCCTCCTTTCAATTTCAATTTATGAACTAACAAAAGGCCTTAGAAAATAAAATAAAATAAAATAAGTACAGGAGAAAATCTTATATGATAATGATGCAATAGATCATCTAAACAAAAACAAACAAAACAATAATGAAGGATACCTTGATAAGGAATGCTTACAGTTAATTAAAAACAAAACAAGGTCAAAAGGCTTAACTTGGTGATATGAAATCATCACGTACAACACTCTAATATGCATGGTTGTATTCAGGATAGATTGTCATAAACGGTACAGGAAGGCTTAATCATGTGCAATGCCCATTACAAAACTGTACAGGAAGGCTCAATCATGTGCAATGCCCATAACAAAACTGTACAGAATTTCAATGAAGAAAAACAAAAGAAACATAATAAGTGCTTCAATTGAAGAATAAGTGAATTGATCCCCCAAAAATACCAGACGCAATGATTGAACAACAGTATTATATTCTGTATAATAAGTCTGTTTAGTCAAAAAGAATAATTATAAGTACAATTTAGTTAGTATTATAAATGACATTACTGTAAAAAGCTTGGTGTGAAATACCACTTTTATTAAAGTCCTCACAGGTGGAATCACGCTTTTAAAATAAATCTCTATATGTGTGGTTATATTAAGTAAAATTTTGGACCAATTTATAATATCTATATCCCTGCGGTAAAATTTTATTGAAATCTAAGACATTATGCAAGTATGCACATATTGAATTAATCAGAAAATGTACAGTTCATAAGAAGGAGCCATGTGAGCGTCTACACCAAGGAAAGGAAAATTAACAGTAGGAAAGGAAAAGTCCCTTTTTAGAAATAAGAAAGGCCCAGTAAGTCCCCATCAAAATAAGAATCAATTGACTATGTTTTTCTCCAAAACAACATAGATATTACCAAGAAAAAACTAATGGCCTTAATTCTTCCTTTGCCTGTCCAATGTGTGTGTTCTTATGTAAGTTTTATTACTGAAAAAAGGAATTGCAAAAGTACAACAGATAAAGATACATCCAAATTTATAGAAAAACTATTTGATTAAATACAGGCAGGAGATTTTTTTGTTTGATTATAAGTTGATAGATTTCAGAAATAATCTTTTAATTATACTTGTGCTACAATTTATAATTTCTTCCTACAGGCATTAACACAACCTGCCACTGTTTCTGGAACAGCAGGTTCACAACCTGTTAGTACAACAGATAGTGGCACTACACCTATGTTTATTGAAATGGGACCTGAAATAGTTTCTGTCAGCAGTGTAACAGCTCAAATAATAACAGAATCAGAAAATCCAACAACTTCATCAGGAAATACAGGTAAAAGGAATATTTTAATATGATGTTCTTCAAACGCATTGAATACACACACCTGTGGTGAAATGTGAATATATATAGTAAGTCAGCTGATCAGCAACATCAGGATTTGTTTGGCTGTTCTAATCATTCTCCCATGTCATATGCTTTTTATAGATGAGATACCAGAGGTCAATCAGTGTAAATTATTTCATTGAACATTCGACTAACTGAAATGTAAGAACATAAGCATTGTACTAGAAAATGCACTAATGTGATAGTCATCAAAACTATAAAGTACTTCTGATAAAGTTAACATTCCTTACATGCTTTGAATCGTCATTCAGGCCACCATGGTCAACGTTGAGGTCTCTATGATTTGCAGAAGTTTCAAAAGGCATGTGATATCCTTTTCTTTGAATTGGTTATTGTAAATTCAGAAATTATTGCGATGTTTTTATTATTGCGAAAAATGCGACAGGGTAATAATCGCAATAATTTAAACTCGCATTTTGATTTTCTCAATATCGCAAAAATTAAAATCACATTTTAGTCTAAAATAACAAAATCACAATAATAAATGCACCAATTATTTCTGAATTTACAGTAATCAGCCACCCATTTCTTCTTAGCCACCATAAAAACTTTCTTGCAAATAATAATTCGTCCACCATGATCACGATTTTTACAATAGTGATATACAGAAAGAGGAATACAACTCCAAAGTTTCAAACAAGATTGAATCTTAGCTTGTTAATCAAGATTCAAAAGATATCCAAGAATATTGATTGTCTCCCTTTGGAAAAGTTCAAAATCAGGAACCAACAAACTTTTCATGTAGATTTTCACAAAATCATGTTTTAGTGCTATTTTCATGATCATGCAATCGGGAAAAGGGGTCAAAATCATGTAGTTCGCGCCCATATTGTGAAAGTTGGCAGATATCCAATAACATTCTTCTGATTTGTTAACTGTGATACATTTCTCAGAAATTGAAGACTTCAAATATATTCAGAACTACTACTGTATTTTAAAATTTTCTGATTTAGGCACAACTACAACACACCAGGTACTACCAGAAGGTGCTGGACCTGTTACTAATGATCTGATCAACAGTATTGTTAACTCAGTTCTTGGTGGAATCGCCAGGGGAGGTAATCTAGTTGGAATACATTCAAGTATTTATCGCTTCTTAAATCAAGCAGTATGAAAGATTCAAACATCATCAGAAACAACATTTTAATTATGCTTGCATTTTATTGATATCAAGGTCTTGAATAAGGAAAGGTTCAGGTCTGGTAGCTCAATTTCTTTTATAGGATTTTTTTAAATAGTTGATTAGATGGTATTTAATGTCAGAGTATTTCCCCTTATGGTCATTAACATTTGCTCATCCTAAAGTATGAAGAATGGCTTGATTCTTTTTAAAATCAGCATTTTTCTAAATTCCAAATGTAGAACTATTTGTTATCAAATTATCTTGCAAGATTTCTTTTGATATACTTTATTATAGTTTTTGTCTCGCTTGACGGAGTCAAAAGCGAGACATAGGTATGCTGTTTCGGCGTCGTGGCGTCAACAATGTATTAGTTTGTGATTAGGTCTAGTTTATGGTGAACCACAAGTGGTAGGTCAATGATATTTTGTATGCAGTTGTATAACCATTGGCACATCTCATTTCCATGGAGATTATTTGGCCCTGCCCCCTTAGTCATGGTCTATTGACTTTGAAACTTTTGCTTAGTTTACATGTATTAGTTTGTGATTAGGTCAGTTTATGGGGAACCACTAATGGTAGGTCAATGATATTTGGTATGCAGTTGTATAAGCATTGGCATATCTCATTTCCATGAAGATTATTTGGCTCCGCCCCCTAAGTCATGGTCTATTGACTTTGAAAATTTTGCTTAGTTTACATGTATTAGTTTGTGATTAGGTCAGTTCAAGGGGAACCATTAGTGGTAGGCGAATGTTAATTGGTATTCAGTTGTATAAGCATTAGCACATCCCATTTCCATGGAGAATATTTGGCCCTGCCCCCTCAGTCATGGTCTATTGACTTTGAAACATTTGCTTAGTTTATATGTTTTAGTTTGTGATTAGATTGGTTTAAGATGAACTGCTAATGTTAAGTCAATGATTTTTGGTATGCAAATTTATTGGCATTTGCAAGTCTTATTTCCATAGAGATTATAAAGCCCCACCCCCTCATCATGGTTCATTGACTTTGAAACTTTTACATAGTTTACAAGCTAATGTTTGTGTTTAGGTTTGTTTAAAGGGAACGACTTATGATTAGTCAATAGTATTTGATATGCAGTTGTATTAACATTGGTACATCTCATTTCCATGGAGATTGTTTCAGCCATGTACCTTCAGTCATGGATCATCGACTTTGAATATTTGCATAACTTACATGTTTAGATTAATATTGCTATTTTAATTTCAACATTTGCATTTTCAAAATTACAAAAGGCGAGACATATCTCTGTGATAACAGTTTATTATCTTGTACAAGGTATGTTATAAAGTCATGATAAAAATAGAAGTGAAATAGTTTGAAATTATTACCGAAAGCTTAATTATTCCGACTGTATTTTCCCATTGCATGAGCTAAGGATATTTAATCATATAAGAAGACCCAAAAGAGTTTGCTGTGCATGACTTTTGCATGTGTACGTATAAAAACGTGAACAGGTCTAGAAAATTTACCATTTGATACTATGTTAAACTATCATTATTCAGGTCCAAGATTTGGGCCATCTAACGCAGTACAGATAGAAATTGGTCAATCTGGTTCTCCAAGAGCTCGATTTTCTCGATTTCCTACAGGTTCTGGTATTGGTAGAATGAATGTTCCATCAGGTTTCAGTACTACAGCAACCCCATCAACAAGTGCATCAGGTACACAGACAAGTAATGCTGAATCAAACTCTTCTGGTACCCAGACTGGAACATCAAACACTTCTGAAACACAGACACAAACACCTGGAAGACCAAGAACTACAGCCTTTGTTATGCCTGGTGTTCCTGGAGCTGGATTACCACCAGGCATGTCTATTGGTGGAATGCCTGGATTGCCTGGCATGCCTGGTTTACCAGGTTTTCCTCCCTCTGTGGATCGTCATCTCCCTTGTTCATCACGAT
Source organism: Mytilus coruscus (assembly GCA_017311375.1). Lineage (NCBI taxonomy): Eukaryota > Metazoa > Mollusca > Bivalvia > Mytilida > Mytilidae > Mytilus > Mytilus coruscus. The sequence goes on along the minus strand of CM029596.1, from coordinate 110,985,588 downwards.
ATTTCTTCAGGCTACAAAGGGATGAAGCCAGAAGAAACAGACAACCAAATGGAGAAAATAATCAGGTTGGATGCTGGAAATTTTATTTGTCAAGAGTTAAATATGTGACAATTATAGATTCTCAACTGTCCTTTTCCTAGTATCACCAATAGACTTCAAAAGTAGGTGCATGTATTTTGGTTAAGGGATTATTTTTGTCTGTCTGTTTGTCCATCTGCCTTGTAAGCCCAACTCTTAAACAGCCTGTTGTCACTTGAAAATGTTCAAATTTTCTATACAGCTTTCAGAAATCCTGTTCAATTACTTGAAAAATTTGACCACAATCATTCTTGGGGAGCTAGTTAAAACATTTGTTCTATGATCCTGTCTGCCAACCAACATGGCCACCAACACAAAAAAATGTATATTGGGGTAAATGCAAGTATTGTCTAATATTTTTTTAAATCTGTTATAGATAGAGGGGGCGGAAATGTTGAGAATATCATGATCTACCTATTGTCCATTTTGACCTTAAAGGAGTTATTGCCCTTAAATGACAATTTTTACAATTTTTTGGTAAGTTTGGCTATTACCTTTAAAATTATAACAAATAAAGAGAAACTTTAAATTGCAAAAATAATCACCAAGTGTTATCTTCAAACAAGTCGACATGTCTGATGTCAGTCAACTCTTTATAAAAGATATTGCCCTTGAACAACAATTATAAGCTCACCTAGCCCTAAGGGACAATGTGAGCTTTGGCTATCACTTGGTGTCCCTCTTCCATTGTAAAAAAAATGTACAAATAAATGAGCATGTTAAAAGTGTTCCCTTATAGGAGTTATTGCTCTTTAAGGATGATTTTTTTTACCAACTTTAGTGTTTTTACCTAATATCTTTAAAACTATTAGTGATGGAGAGGTTAGACTGTAACTTTGAACAAATTGAAAAACAACACAAATTCTACAAATTAGTCACAAGAATGAAATCATCAATAAACCTATTACAGTAGTTGTTGCCCCTAAATCACAGTTTTAATCCATTTTTTTGGCCATTGTTTTGGAAAACATTGATAAAACTTGGTCCATTTAAAATTTGGCCCACACTGCTTCCATTCAAGACAAATATTTTTATTGCATTGTATCAATTTAATGCAAAAATGCCAGGTGAGGGATACATGCTCCTTGGATTTTAGAAATAGTGTAAATCTAAATAGGGAAATTAATTTCATGCTGACTAAAATTTGTGGTAAGTTTCAACTGTTTAAAAGTTGTTTGCTAGATACTGACATTTCAGTTTAAATTCTGTTACAGACTGGTATGTATTGAATGCAGGTTCTAAATAGTTCAGACCAATAGTTTGCATTATAAAATCTTGCTACCTAATTTTTAAAAATTAAAACTAGCTATTGTTTTCAGGAAGAATACATAAATAACATGTTGAGTGGTTTTATGCAACAACTTCAGCAAGAAACTAATCCTCATCTTCATCACCCACCATCCACTAGTTCAAATCAACCACCAACCAATACAGCAGCTGCTAATCAACAACAGACAACAGCAACAACTGGTGCCACTGCTTCAAATCAACAACAGACAACATCTACCCCTGGTTCAGGACCTAGACCTGCTACAAACAATAGTCAGTCAGCTGATCCTTTTGTACAGGTAATATTCTTATGACATTACAAGTTTTCATTTTACTTATAGCAGAAACTATTTTAGTGTTCACTCTAATGTTCTTGTAAATTGTAAGTTTCAATTTAAAATTTGTACAGAGCTCTTCAAACCGTTAGTTATTATTGTAATCAATATTATTCAGATGACTTTAGCTTTTGCCTTAATTCTGCTTGAAAAATGTTTTGAATACTTTAAATTCAGAAGTTTTTGTGATGTTTTTATTGCGAAAAAATACAATGGAATAAGTGTTACAGTAGCTCTTGAATGAAATTTGAATAAAACAAAATTAACCACTTGCAACAGAATTGGTTATTTGGTGTGACTGATGATAGATAGAATTGATGAAACTAAAAGATACTTTGAAAACATCATTGACTGTAACTGAATTTTTCTGTACTTTAGATGTTACATGAAGCTTCATCACAGATGCCTGGTGTTATTGGTATACAGGTACAAGGCATGCAGGATGGACAGCCTGCCTTCTCTACAATGTTTGGGATGCCACCACCTGGACAGAGAAGGCCACCTGGAAATCAGCAACCGCCGACTGGATCATCTGCTGGACCCCCAGGAGAGCAGAATTTTGCCACCATGTTGAGAGATTTCCTTCAGAGTGCTTCTGCAGTAAGTATTCATCAACATTATAATCAAGATCAGGGTATTGTTGCTGCATTTAATAGATTTTTGTAGACACAGAAAATTTTGGTTCTTGTGAATTTGTTGATTATGTTTATTTTATGAAATTCACATTGTTAAATGATAAAGTACATTTAGTACTGGAAATGCAGAAATTATTGCCATGGTCTTTTTTGGGGGGAAAATGCGACAACATCAGGTTCGCAATAATAAAAACTTGCATTCATAATATCGGAAGTGATTTTTCATCTTAAAAATTTTGAAATCGCATTTATTAAATTTTGCATTTTTGCAAGAGGTCAAGGACAATAAATGCACATATTTATTTCTGAATTTACAGTTAATACAAATGTTGAAAAAGGAAAGTGAACTATTTATGTCAAGTTTTATTGCTTTATTCTGTTTGTCAAAGGCTCAATTTTGCTAGTTGTGGATCAATTTTATTTTCATTTAAAAACATTTTGGTGCATTGTTATGGTTGTTGACTTTTTGTTTGGTATTCTATGTATTTTTATACCCATCACAAACAAAGTTTAGGGGGTATATAGGAATGGGCTTGTATGTCCATCCATCCATCTGTCTGTCCAGGCCAACTTGTTAATACTTGGTTTGATTTTTTCAAACTTTTTAGAATAAAAGGTCATGATATGTAAACATTACCATGTGAAGGAATTTTTATTTGGTTTATTTAATGCAGATTTATGCTCTTTTCACCTCAGAAATTCTTCTGTTTTCAGAACCAAACTTGTCATTGCAACTCCTCCAACATGTTTTATCGCATTTTTCTGAAACTTTGTACATTGTTAAATCCTAATATGTGGATGTGCATGTGGGTTGGATTTTACGGTCCATTGAGTTTTTGTCTCGCCTGCAACGAGAGTCGCAGTTGGCAAGACATAGGTATTACTATCCGGCAGTGGCGGCGTAAACTATTTGTATAAATCTTTAAATTTCAGAAGGTAGAAGACCTGGATGCTTCATATCTTGTATGCAGATACCTTATGTTACGAAGTTTTTGTCAATCATATGTCCAATGTCCTTGACCTCATTTTCATGGTTCAGTGACTGCTTGAAAATAAATTCGAGTTTTTTTGTCATGTGAATTTCTCACTTATTATGAGTAATAGGATAACTATATTTGGTATATGGGTTCCTTGTAACGTCTACATGTCTGTCAGAGAGAGTTCACCTGACCTCGACCTCATTTAATGGATCTGTGATCAAGGTTAAAGTTATGTGATTAGGTCCGTTTCTCAAATACTATAAGCAATAGTTCAACTATATTTGGTGTATGGAATGATTGTAATGGGTCTGGCAGGTTTCATCCGACCTTGACCTCATTTTCATGGTTCATTGGTCAGTGTTAATTTTTTTGTGTTTTGGTCTGTTTTTCAAGTACAATAAGCAATATAGGTCAACTATATTTGGTGTATAGAATGATTATAAGGTGCACAAGTCTGTCTGGCAGGTATCATCTGACCTTGACCTCATTTTCAGGGTTCATTGGTCAATGTTAAGGTTTTGTGTTTTGGTCTGTTTTTCAAGTACTATAAGCAATAGGTCTACTATATTTGGTGATAGAAAGATTGTAAGGTGTACATGTCTGTCTGGCAAGTATCACCCGAACTTGACCTCATTTTCATGGTTCATTGGTCAATGTTAAGTTCATGTGTTTTTGTCTGTTTTTCAAGTACTATAAGCAATAGGTCAACTATAATTTGTGTATGGAATGATTGTAAGGTGTACATGTCTGTCTGGAAGGTATCATCTGACCTTGACCTCATTTTTATGGTTAAATGGTCAATGTTAAGCTTTTGTGTTTGGTCTGTTTTTCAAATACTAATTGCAATAGGTCAACTATATTTGGTGTATGGAATAATTGTAATGTGCATATGTATGTCTGGCAGGTATCATCTGACCTTGACCTCATATTTATGGTTCATTTCAATGATAAGTTTTTGTGTTTTGGTCTGTTTTTCAATTGGCATAAGCAATAGGTCAACTATATTTGGTGTATACAAAAATTGTAAGGTGTATATGTCTGTCTGACACAAGTTATCTGACCTTGACCTCATTGTCAAATATTTTTAAAAATGTTAAGTTTCTGTAATGCTTTTAGAAAAACCTTTACCTTTAAGACTTTCAACATAAAATCAATGGTCAGTAAAACAGGCGAGATATTTCAGCGTGTGCACTCTTGTTTTTAATTAGGCCCCTTTTAATTCTAATTTATATATAAATTAAATCAGGTAATTTTATATAAACTCTATTTCTTGTCCAGAAACATAACCATTCAAACATCATTTGATACTTAAAAGGGTACATGCATCTGAGACAACATCAAATAAAACATCATTTGATACTTAAAAGGGTACATGCATCTGAGACAACATCAAATCAAACATCATTTGATACTTAAAAGGGTACATGCATCTGAGACAACATCAAATCAAACATCATTTGATACTTAAAAGGGTACATGCATCTGAGACAACATCAAATCAAACATCATTTGATACTTAAAAGGGTACATGCATCTGAGACAACATCAAATCAAACATCATTTGATACTTAAAAGGGTACATGCATCTGAGACAACATCAAATAAAACATCATTTGATACTTAAAAGGGTACATGCATCTGAGACAACATCAAATCAAACATCATTTGATACTTAAAAGGGTACATGCATCTGAGACAACATCAAATAAAACATCATTTGATACTTAAAAGGGTACATGCATCTGAGACAACATCAAATAAAACATCATTTGATACTTAAAAGGGTACATGCATCTGAGACAACATCAAATAAAACATCATTTGATACTTAAAAGGGTACATGCATCTGAGACAACATCAAATAAAACATCATTTGATACTTAAAAGGGTACATGCATCTGAGACAACATCAAATAAAACAATTTGATACATAAAAGGGTACATGCATCTGAGACAACATCAAATAAAACATCATTTGATACTTAAAAGGGTACATGCATCTGAGACAACATCAAATAAAACATCATTTGATACTTAAAAGGGTACATGCATCTGAGACAACATCAAATAAAACATCATTTGATACTTAAAAGGGTACATGCATCTGAGACAACATCAAATAAAACATCATTTGATACTTAAAAGGGTACATGCATCTGAGACAACATCAAATAAAACAATTTGATACTTAAAAGGGTACATGCATCTGAGACAACATCAAATCAAACATCATTTGATACTTAAAAGGGTACATGCATCTGAGACAACATCAAATAAAACAATTAAAAAAGGGTACATGCATCTGAGACAACATCAAATAAATCATCATTTGATACTTAAAAGGGTACATGCATCTGAGACAACATCAAATAAAACATCATTTGATACTTAAAAGGTACATGCATCTGAGACAACATCAAATAAAACATCATTTGATACTTAAAAGGGTACATGCATCTGAGACAACATCAAATAAAACATCATTTGATACTTAAAAGGGTACATGCATCTGAGACAACATCAAATAAAACATCATTTGATACTTAAAAGGTACATGCATCTGAGACAACATCAAATAAAACATCATTTGATACTTAAAAGGGTACATGCATCTGAGACAACATCAAATAAAACATCATTTGATACTTAAAGGGTACATGCATCTGAGACAACATCAAATAAAACATCATTTGATACTTAAAAGGGTACATGCATCTGAGACAACATCAAATAAAACATCATTTGATACTTAAAAGGGTACATGCATCTGAGACAACATCAAATAAAACATCATTTGATACTTAAAAGGGTACATGCATCTGAGACAACATCAAATAAAACATCATTTGATACTTAAAAGGGTACATGCATCTGAGACAACATCAAATAAATCATTTAAACATCATTTGATACTTAAAAGGGTACATGCATCTGAGACAACATCAAATAAAACATCATTTGATACTTAAAGGGGTACATGCATCTGAGACAACATCAAATAAATCATTTAAACATCATTTGATACTTAAAGGGTACATGCATCTGAGACAACATCAAATAAATCATTTAAACATCATTTGATACTTAAAAGGGTACATGCATCTGAGACAACATCAAATAAATCATTTAAACATCATTTGATACTTAAAAGGGTACATGCATCTGAGACAACATCAAATAAAACATCATTTGATACTTAAAAGGGTACATGCATCTGAGACAACATCAAATAAAACATCATTTGATACTTAAAAGGGTACATGCATCTGAGACAACATCAAATAAATCATTTAAACATCATTTGATACTTAAAAGGTACATGCATCTGAGACAACATCAAATAAAACATCATTTGATACTTAAAAGGGTACATGCATCTGAGACAACATCAAATAAAACAATTAAACATCATTTGATACTTAAAGGGTACATGCATCTGAGACAACATCAAATAAAACAATTAAACATCATTTGATACTTAAAAGGTACATGCATCTGAGACAACATCAAATAAAACATCATTTGATACTTAAAAGGGTACATGCATCTGACTTAAAAGGGTACATGCATCTGAGACAACATCAAATAAAACAATCAAACATCATTTGATACTTAAAGGGGTACATGCATCTGAGACAACATCAAATAAAACATCATTTGATACTCAAAAGGGTACATGCATCTGAGACAACATCAAATAAAACATCATTTGATACTTAAAAGGGTACATGCATCTGAAACAACATCAAATAAAACATCATTTGATACTTAAAAGGGTACATGCATCTGAGACAACATCAAATAAAACATCATTTGATACTTAAAAGGGTACATGCATCTGAGACAACATCAAATAAAACATCATTTGATACTTAAAAGGGTACATGCATCTGAGACAACATCAAATAAAACATCATTTGATACTTAAAAGGGTACATGCATCTGAGACAACATCAAATAAAACATCATTTGATACTTAAAAGGGTACATGCATCTGAGACAACATCAAATCAAACATCATTTGATACTTAAAAGGGTACATGCATCTGAGACAACATCAAATCAAACATCATTTGATACTTAAAAGGGTACATGCATCTGAGACAACATCAAATAAAACATCATTTGATACATAAAAGGGTACATGCATCTGAGACAACATCAAATCAAACATCATTTGATACTTAAAAGGGTACATGCATCTGAGACAACATCAAATCAAACATCATTTGATACTTAAAAGGGTACATGCATCTGAGACAACATCAAATCAAACATCATTTGATACTTAAAAGGGTACATGCATCTGAGACAACATCAAATCAAACATCATTTGATACTTAAAAGGGTACATGCATCTGAGACAACATCAAATCAAACATCATTTGATACTTAAAAGGGTACATGCATCTGAGACAACATCAAATCAAACATCATTTGATACATAAAAGGGTACATGCATCTGAGACAACATCAAATCAAACATCATTTGATACTTAAAAGGTACATGCATCTGAGACAACATCAAATCAAACATCATTTGATACTTAAAAGGGTACATGCATCTGAGACAACATCAAATAAAACATCATTTGATACTTAAAAGGGTACATGCATCTGAGACAACATCAAATCAAACATCATTTGATACTTAAAAGGGTACATGCATCTGAGACAACATCAAATAAATCATTTAAACATCATTTGATACTTAAAAGGGTACATGCATCTGAGACAACATCAAATAAAACATTTAAAAAAAATAAAAAAGTAAAAATTTATATTATTAACTTCATGGATTCACTAGCATATTCAATCATCAATCCACGATGATGGGGTATTAGTCCAAGTTAGTGGACAGTTCTAGTTTCCACTATTTCTTATTATATTTTGTATTCCTTTTTAGCCCTGAATTTGTCAAACTATTTGGTCAGCAACCACTTTAGCTCTACATTAAAATCCATGTTTATGCCAAAGGTTTAAAAGAAGTTCTTTTGTTCTCAAAATGGCCACATTTCCACAGAAATGGCAACAATAAGGTAGTGTGTGAAGCTATTGTTCTGCAGTGGGCTCTAGCTTGAAACTACCATATCAAGCCAATTTGATGATTAGGCAAACATTATAATCATAGATTATCTTTGTTTGAGAATTTGATGAAACCTTCTAATTTTTCAGTAGTATTTTTTTGGAGAAAATTTTTTTTTAAGAAAATAAATATACTTTTTTGTTTGCATTACATGTATTAAGATTTTTTTCTTTCTTTGTTTTTTTTTATATTTTTTGTGAGTTAGGTTATTGCAGGCACTGCTTTAGAACCACCATAAATATAAATCAGCAACTTATCTATTTAAATTTTCAGCAACAGAGAACAACCTCATCTGCATCAAGTACAACAAACACAAGTACTACTAGTACATCTGCCTCCTCAGAGCAACCTGCAATGACTGATGAGGCATTTACACGTCTTATTTCTGGTATTGGTAGTATGGTATCACAAACAGCTATGGGACAGCCACCAAGTCAGACTATTTCACAGTTTTTGTCTTCCCTAGGGGAGGGCTACAATACAGGGGAGGAAGGTAATATTTTATACATGTTCCTGTCAGATTAATGAGTAATGGATTGTTCGGCAGCTGCTTAACATCAATGGCTAATAGTACATGCATTTTAATGACCAGGTTATTGAGATATAGGTAAACTCCATTATGACCAACATACTTAATCAGATCTTAAGGTAATAGTTTACAAGATAACAGTTCACAGGTGCCATGTCACCCTATTGGGATTCATTATTCTGACTTCTAGTCAATAACTCTTTGCACTAATTCCTATATATAAAAATAAGGAGACAACTATCCACCAAAGTTAAAATGAAGTGGATGTAAGCATTTATAGGCAACCATACGGCCTTCAACAATGAGAAAAACCCATACAGTATAGTCAGTTATAAAAGGCCCTGACATGAAAAATATGAAACAATTCAATTGAGAAAACTAACGGCCTAATTTATAACAAAACAATTTACGAAAAAAACAAATATGACAGAAATGAATCAATGACAACCACTGAACTACAGGCTCCTGACTTGGGACAGGCACATAAAGAGTGTGGCGGGGTTAAACATGTTTATGAGCGCTCAACCCTCCCCTAACCTTGGATAGTGGTGTATCAGCACAACATAAGAACGACCTATTAAAATCAGTTGAAAAAGGCTTAACTCATCAGATCGATACAAAGAAAAACAAACAAAAACACAAGACAGGACGTGGCAGGGTATATATCTATCCCTCATCTGTAACAACAAAAAAAGACACTAAGTACAGATCTGAGAGTACTCGCAGTTACTGACAGCTAGTTCAAAGCCAATAACAACTAATTAAAAAAATCATGTATCTAAGACTAAAATATCAATCAGTACACATCCAACATCCAATGGATTTAGTGTAAAGATGTCTTTAACAGTCAGAGAAAAACATGACCTTGTGCAATGCCAAAATAAAGGTATTGACAGATTGTAGTACCATGAAAGTACATATGTGTAATATTTAGTATGGTTTTAATTTACTGATAACAAAATCAATATTTATACCAATAAAAACAATATTCAAAGATTCAATTACAGTGTTGAATAGGTAACCTTTTATAATAAGTTTATTTAAAGGATTGATAAGTTTACCTGGATCATATCTAAATTTCCGGGCTCGGTTAACAACATCACAGTAAAATTTAGGATGTGCTTATCGTTTGAAATAAGTTTTCTACAGGTACAGCCAAACTTGCAAACCAAATTTTTGTATCTATGGAAGAATTTAGTAAAGGTTTTAAGTAATTTGTGGTAACGAAATCCCTGACTTAATAATTTACTAGTAATACATAGATTACGCTCATTGAAATCCAAAACGTCACTACAGACACAATCATAGCGAACAAGTTGGGATATATAAACACTGTAAGACGGTGCCAAAGGAACATCATTGTGCAAAAAAGGAAAATTAACAATAGTGAAAGAAAAATCATCCCTTTTGTTGAATTTTTTGTGTAGAGTTTCTGGTGTAATACTGAAATATCTAAATCTAGGAAAGGAAGTTATTGCTGTTAATATTTGATTTATTTAAAGTAAGTACGTTTGGGTAAATTTCAGCAGTATATTTAGGGAATTCTTGATTATTTAACCAAAAAGTATCATCAAGATAACGGTAAGTGTTGTTGAATTTATCAAATAATTGGAATTTAGATGGTTCTTTACTGAGTTTGACCATAAATTGTAATGCATAACAGTATAGGAACAAGTCTGCTATTAAAGGGGCATAATTGGTGCCCATAGGAATACCTACAACCTGTCGATAAACTGCCAGTTTTAAAGACTTTGGTTTGATCAAATATTTATAAGAGAGTCATTTTTATGCCCCACTTAGGGATATTATGTTTTTCCGTCTGTTCGTCCGTTCGTGCGTTATTCCGTTCGTCCGTCCGTCTGTCCCGATTGAGGTTAAAGTTTTTGATCAAGGTAGTTTTTGATGAAGTTGAAGTCCAATCAACTTGAAACTTAGTACACATGTTCCCTATGATATGATCTTTCTAATTTTAATGCCAAATTAGAGTTTTGACCCCAATTTCATGGTCCACTGAACATAGAAAATGATAGTGTGAATTGGGCATCTGTGTACTATGGACACATTCTTGTTTATTTAATCAAATGCAGTGGTAAATTATTAAGTTAGTTCTTGAATGTGCTGTATATTCATAATAAAAAAAACATCTGAAAATTGACTAATATAAATGTATATGATGGCATGACTATTTATTGTCATAGCTCCTAAACTACTTTTTTTCAGTTTTATATTATCATAACTTCAATATGAAATAAATTGATTGATTGATTGATTGGCTATTTTGGGCTGTTGGTGGAGGAAGTCTCCAGAGAGAACCACCTACCTTCCGCAGGAAAACTGACAATCTTAGTCAATTATGATTGGAGTTGAACGCACTTTTGAATAAATGGAAATATAAATTTATTTCCCTTGCCTAAGTGAGATATGAAGATTTGCTCACCAAAATTTGACTATTTGAGGTAGAACAGATCTTCATATCTCCAATATAGACACCGGAAATGAATGTTTTATATATTCTAATTTCTTTGACTTTCAGTAAACAGAATATAAGGACATGTCATTTTTCATATCCCCTTGATTTTTTTATTTAGCGAAATAATAAGTATATCAATTATTAATAATTCATAATAATATACTATATGGACTGCCCTGAGACTTTATTTTCTATCTGCAGGTGTGTTTATAAATGACCTTTTTAACTGTGTGTCCAGGCATTTATCGCTACCAGATTTACTGCAAGTCTTTTCTGGAAATGCTGCGGCCTTAAACCGTTTACGAGCACCATTACAAGAATTTATAAGAGGTAGAATATTAAACGATGGTGAACCCACAAGAGAAAATATAGAAGCTGGTGTCAACAGGCTTATAGCTAATATGACAAGTGAACTGAAGAGTGCAGAGGTAGGTACTGTAGCAGGTGCTTCTGTTGTATTACTTTGATTTCCATAAAATTTTAAATTCGTTCAATGTCTGACATTTAATATACGTTCAACGAGAGAAAGGAAATAGGCTGTATTTGTTAACCTTAATTATTCAAATTCTTATTCATAATTGATGGACATATGCTGCCATTTAGAAATACACCTATGGATCAGTTAAGGGTTACTGATTTGAGTATGATTCTTGAGTAGTTAGAGTCTTTATATCAGAAAAGTAGATTAGGAATACCTAGTCAAAAATACTGGTGTGACTTTTGACTCCTACTGTAGTGGTTATTGGCTGGACTGAAAGGTCAATCAAAAATCTAGAACATTGGTCTCTTAAAAGTTTTTGAAAAAGAAAAAGAAAATCGAAAGGGAAAATTAAAATAGTTTATGAAAAAGAAAAAAAAAAAATCAAAAAGGAAAAACTGATATTTTGTCTTTTATGATTTAAATGACCATGTCTGTTGAATGCTGTTGTACATAACCATAATACATGTATGTTTTACTTTATGTTTCTCTATTACAGGAAGTGACAGAAGTCAAACCAGATATAGATTTTGTTGCCACATTAAGTAATGTTTGTCGAGTACAACTGACTGCCATATTAAGTAGGATTATGCAGACAAGAGGTATGTCTATCTGCTTGAAGTTACTTTGACTGCCATATTAAGTAGGATTATGCAGACAAGAGGTATGTCTATCTGCTTGAAGTTACTTTGACTGCCATATTAAGTAGGATTATGCAGACAAGAGGTATGTCTATCTGCTTGAAGTTACTTTGACTGCCATATTAAGTAGGATTATGCAGACAAGAGGTATGTCTATCTGCTTGAAGTTACTTTGACTGCCATATTAAGTAGGATTATGCAGACAAGAGGTATGTCTATCTGCTTGAAGTTACTCTGACTGCCATATTAAGTAGGATTATGCAGACAAGAGGTATGTCTATCTGCTTGAAGTTACTCTGACTGCCATATTAAGTAGGATTATGCAGACAAGAGGTATGTCTATCTGCTTGAAGTTACTCTGACTGCCATATTAACTAGGATTATGCAGACAAGAGGTATGTCTATCTGCTTGAAGTTACTTGTAATGTTTTAAAAGTTTTTGACAATGAAGAGGAAAATATTCCATTATTGCTTCCAGTAAGAGTTGTTTTTTGTTTGTTTTTCAAAATGAAACATACGAAATTACAAAACACAGTATAAGGCAGAATGTAAAGAAATTACATAACACTTGCAAAATTTATCTGATTATTAGGATATAAGAAAATATATTAAATATTTAGGTAAACAATTGATTTGGTTAATTAGGATAAATAAATATATATTAAAAACAAAAATGGAAAAAAATAAATTATTCATTCCACAACAAAATTTATCTTTTCATGGTTATTGTATAATATACTAGAAAAAGATAAGCAGAATTTATTTGATGTTTATTATTATTTGCTGGGTTGGAAGATGTCCGAAAATCTGCTTATAGTAAAGTGATTTCAGGTTGGTAGATGGCTTTGCCAGCAGGAAAAAGGGGGTACCTAATTTGTGTAATCAACTTCTTCTACAGTTTTCAACCAAGATCCCTAAGACTTCACAGAAAGATTGAACACATATTGAAGTTATGCACCTGCTATATAGAATTGTTTAAAGAAATTTTTCACATTTTCTGGACTTGGGAACTTATTTATTTTCCAGAAAAATTTACAAAACAGGGTACCAAGTTTTCAACTCAGATCTCTTCTTCACCCTTAATACGAATTTTTATGCCCCACCTACGATAGTAGAGGGGCATTCGTTCGTTCGTCCGTCCGTCCGTTCGTCCCGCTTCAGGTTAAAGTTTTTGGTCAAGGTAGTTTTTGATGAAGTTGAAGTCTAATCAACTTGAAACTTAGTACACATGTTCCCTATGATATGATCTTTCTAATTTTAATGCTGAATAAGAGTTTTGACCCCAATTTCACGGTCCACTGAACATAGAAAACGATAGTGCGATTGGGGCATCCGTGTACTATGGACACATTCTTGTTCTATTATTCACAATGAATATTGAAAATAGCTGTATTTCAAAGTTACAGCACTCTTCCTGTTATTCTTCTTCCTTGTACTTATTTAAGAAAAATTTCTTATTCCCCTTCATGTAATTGCAACTACAATGTAAACATTTTACATTGAATAGTCACAAATATTGCAACCAGGCTAATTGAAAATTTAACCCTTTATTTTTCCAGCAAAATTTACAACACTCATGTAATTGTAGCTACACTGTAAACATTCTACTGATTAGTCACAAATATTGCAACCTGGCCATTTGAGACTTTGACCATTTTTGTCTCGCTTAGACGGAGTCAGAAAGCAAGAAATAGGTATGCTGTTTCTGGCGGCGGTGGCGTCAACAATGTATTAGTTTGTGATTAGGTCTAGTTTATGGTGAACCACTAGTGGTAGGTCAATGATATATGGTATGCAGTTGTATTAGCATTGGCACATCTTATTTCCATGGAGATTATTTGGCCTGCCCCCTCAGTCATGGGCTATTGACTTTGAAACTTTTGCTTAGTTTACATGTATTAGTTTATGATTAGGTCAGTTTATGGGGAACCACTAGTGGTAGATTATCAATATTTGGTATGCAGTTGTATAAGCATTGGCATATCTCATCTCCATGGAGATTATTTGGCCCCTCCCCCTCAGTCATGGTCTATTGACTTTGAAACTTTTGCTTAGTTTACATGTATTAGTTTGTGATTAGGTCAGTTTAAGAGGAACCATTAGTGGTAGGCCAATGTTAATTGGTATGCAGTTGTATAAGCATTAGCAGATCTCATTTCCATGGAGAATATTTGGCCCGCCACCTCAGTATGGTCTATTGACTTTGAAACTTTTGCTTAGTTTACATGTATTAGTTTGTGATTAGATCAGTTTAAGATGAACCACTTATGTTAAGTCAATGATATTTGGTATGCAAATGTATTGGCATTTACAAGTCTCGTTTCCAGGGAGATTATATAACCCCACCCCTCATCATGGTTCATTGACTTTGAAACTGTTACATAGTAAATTACAAGTTAATATTTGTGTTTAGGTTTGTTTAAAGGGAACGACATGATAAGTCAATCTTGTTTGGTATGCAGTTGTATTAGCATTGGCACATCTCATTTTCATGAAAATTGTTTAGCCATGTACCTTCAGTCATGGTTTATTGACTTTGAATATTTGCATAACTTACATGCTAAAGTATTGCTATTTTAATTTCAACATTTTCATTATCAAAATTACAAAAAGAGAGACATATCTCTGTGTTAAGTTTATTAAAACTTTTATTAGGAATTCAAATCAATTTACTTAAAGTGCTTCAAACAATATGGAACAAGAAAAATTAAAAATTGTGGACCGAAGACCTGTCAGAAATAGATTTTACTGTTTATGAATCGATTTTCTTATGCCCTTTTAACTCATAGCATTCAAGCACAGACAGTAAGTCAAAATAAATAAAGTTCATATAGTCCTCATTTAAAAAAAAAAATCAAATTCAGGCTATTTGTATGTGTAAGTGTTAAACAACCTAGAGCAATAAGTCAGATTATCTACATTTAAAAACAAACAGTTGCTTATTAAAGTAATCAATTGAACATTATGTTTTTAATAGGTGGAGATGTGCAGTTTGGTGCAAGATTATATGAGATGTTAAGACAAGCTCTATCTGAAAGTATCATCCTTGCCAGATATTGTTTAGTTGGAGGAATGCCAGCCTTAAGCAGACTGGTACAAAATAGACTTGTAAGTATCAGAATATATCAAATATTCATGTTGTTCTAGCATCTAACATCATTGAAATAAGGTGTGAATAGAAACATACTTTATTCAAAGTTACAAATGATTCAATGGGCAAAATATTTGAACAAAGAATATTTTTCAACAGACAGAAAATAGGACAGCTTTGAAAATAAGAAATGAATCATGAACAAATTTAACAAGAATATATGGCATCAGAATAACTATATTAACAGTTTAAATACAGCTATCTAAATAAAAAATTATTTCACTTTTGAACAAACAAATGTAAAAACTATATATATAGCTCAAGGATCCGGAAATTTTTTTCACACAATTTCGGTCATTTTGAGATGACTTAAAAGTTGCTCTTTTTTCAAATTGTCGAAATCACACTAGATTCATAGCATCAACGAACTTGTATTGACTGTTTCATAGCATTTATTCCATGAATTTTCTTACTATTTTTCTAAAAACTTTCAAGAACAGTTAAGGGAAGGTAACAGTTTAAAATTGAAATGATTTTAATGACTCAAATTGGTTAATTTCTCAGACATCGCTAACGTTTCTTTCGATTTTGAAGATGAAATTAAAACCAATAGTTTTGCGACAATACTAAAGAATGAGTAATTCCTGATTCATTTCCGGGATTCGTTTTGTTTATCAAATTGACAGGAAATCACTGGCTTTTTAATTTATTACCTTTAAAAATGTTTGAAAATAACAGATTATAGTTGCACTTGATTAAGTTAGCATGAAATCATTTTGTATTTTACGATTAAGTGTCTAATCTGCTGAAGACAATTTCACGCATGTGTATTACATAGTAAATAAAGCGCATGTGTAACTCGTGAAAAATTACTGTTTTCTACGTAAATTAAATTAAGTTTTATTTTTTAAATCAGAATTGAAAATTGTCTTTGCTGAAAAGTAATTAAATAATGAAGACAGTTGTCATGGAATTTTAATTTCTTTATGATATTAGTTCTTAGCTGGTGATCAATGTCAGATGTGAATTAAAAACACAGGTAAAAAGTGATTAGCGATCATTAGCCAATATTTCCCGGAGGCATTAGTATAGTTATTAGGAGGGCCCTCAGGATTATCATACTTTACTGGAGTGGCATTTTGATTACAGGAAAGGGATTACAAAGCAAAAACAAGTGCAAAATGGCGATTAAAAAAACATGATCTCGATGAAATGACCGAAATTATTATTGTAAAAAAATTAAAATTGTCCTAAAACCCAATCTGCCGTTTAGGACAAATAGCTTTCAGTTTAGGTCATGACTGGCAAATATGACCGTTTCTGGACCCTTGATATAGCTAATAAAGACAAAAAACTGTGAACACCAAAAATGATCAGCAATGCAAGATCTAAACAGAAAGCCAAATAACTAAACCATCAATCTACTTTTTGTAATCCCTCTCTAAAATGACTATTTGACAATTTTTGCATTTGGCTATTATGATTAAAACTATAATAGTTGGGTGTCTTTTGATAGGTGGAGATATGCAGACACTTCAAACAATAAATGATGAGCAATACAATCTCTGTAAAAAATAATGGAAATTTTTGTAAAAAGTTTTCTTATGTACAGAATTTTATGTTGATATCAGCATGGCAAATTTTTTACCATATGATTGATTCAGGCTACTTCTTTTTTTTGCAGGAGAACCTAACAAGGGGAGTTAATCCATTGATTCAACAGTGGATGGCTAGTACAACTACAGCACAGCTTAATACATTTGTACCTTCAATAAGGGTTACAGAAGAGCAAATCATGCACTATGTTGTAAAGAAAGAAAAAACATCTAGTCCGGAAGCTCCAATGGAAACAAGTCCAGTTGTCCAATCTCCTGGTGCTTCTGCAGTTGTATCTCCACAGGTATAGATGTTTTCTAGCATGTTATGCAATCTTTAATTTGGACTGCCACTGGTAAATTGGGATAGGTTAAGTAGGTTAAGAAATTCAGCCTTATAACAGCTCAGTTAAGGACCTGTCAAAGAGTTTTTTGAAAGGGTTCTTAAAAATGCAAAAAGTGTTACTCTATCAATTCAAGGCATTTCTTTTTTCCACCCAATTCTTACTGCACAATGCTGCATGTTTGTTCATCCAACATAGCCAAATGAACCATTCTTTGCATTGGTCAGACTACCGGAAAGGAGAGGTCTAGCTAAACCTTATTCACCCTTGAAGTTTCACAAGTTTAGAACAATACTTCTAGATTTGTTCATAAATTGATCACAATCAATACAAAATTGAAACATTGTAGAATTTTTAGAATGAACTTCAGATTTACATTTTTCAGATCCCTCAACGCGTTGATGGAGTCAAAAAACAAAACTTAGGTATAATATTTCAGGCGACATCTATAGTGTAAACAATTTGTTAAAGTTTGTGATTAGATCAGTTTAAGGGAACCACTTAAGATCAATTATATTTGGTATGGAGTTGCATAAGCATCGGCACATCTCATTTCCATGGAGATAATTTGTCAGTCGTGGTCTATTGACTTTGAAGCTTTTGCATGGTTTACATGTTAAAATTTGTGATTATATCAGTTTAAGGTGAACCACTTATAATAAGATGATGATATTTGGTATGCAGTTGTATTAGCATTGGCATATCTTATTTCCACTCAAATTATTTGGTCCTATACCTTAAATCATGGTTCATAGACTTTGAATATTTTGCATTTTTTATAATTTATAGTATTGCTATATTAATTTCAACATTTGCATTTACTATCAAAGGAGTTGGTTCACTAACTCATAATTTTGGCCCTCAAAATCTGAAAAATTTTCACTGTGATAATGTAGTGAAAATTTGATTAAAACATGTGTTAAAATGTGCAATTGTTTCAGTTAAACATATTTCATCGATTGCATCATCAGTGACGTATATGATGAAGGTGAATTTCGTAAAAACCTGATTTTTTTGGCAGAATTCTGCAATATTTATGACAGTTTTTTGAAGAAATAACAGTGGCACCACCCTTCGCCCACAAATATTTTGGCTGAAATATTCTTTATATACCATATTCTTTACTTTTCAACAAAAATTTCACTGAGCGAGGGGTGGCTCCACATACAAAATCATGAAAAAAGGTAAAAGAAGTTGACAAATTTCTACAAAAATGGACGAAAATGAAATGTATTCCTATTTCAGGCTAATATATTTATGAATATGAAGCAGATATACAATTTTCGTATTATACTATCAGATTATTACATGGCAATTTTCATATCAGATGTATTTGCAGCCCAAGATTCAATATCAGCCCAAGAGCTGAAGCTTTTATCATATGCTTCAACAATGGAGAAAAATAACAGTTTAATATATTGTTCCTTTTAAGTGGTTCTCAAGTAGAATTTCATATCTTTTTATCATTATACTTTAGCAGAAAAAATACATACTAGAACTATTTTTAAAACTTTGAAAAAATGTATTTTATTGTATCATTTGTTTTGCATTACTCAAAATATATTTTCCTGTTTTCTAATATTTGTTTTTTTTCTGTCCTACTTTGTTATGTTTTTCACTGAAAACGTACCATTGAGGTGTAGTTTTTCGGAATTTGCCGAGTGACGTCGAATTGCCATGGGATAACGTTACGGAAAGGCATACGATAATAACCGGAAGCAGTTGATGATAAAGTTTTCATATCAGCCCGCTAAGCACCATTACGGAAAATATGGAATTTACGTAAATTTAATGCTATTATCAGACTGTAAAAACTATAAGTTATTTGCTCTAAGTATATGATAATTTTAAATATCATAAACTTAGCAATACATACCCATTAGATTTACTTTAATAATTGAAGTTAAAAAACCCACCTTAACAGGGTCGTTTATTGTGGTTCTTGGCTCTACTTCTTACAAAGAGGTGTGACATATATCTGTGTCAACAGTTTATTATTACGTTACCTGTAATAGGAGATAAATCAAATACATTAATTATGAATTATAACGATTATTGCTACATGTACATGACGATTGATAATATTTACAATGCATGCATATAGTAAAAGTAAAATAAGCTTAAAGATGTTAAAGTACATGGTAGGTAAGGCAACCATGAGGAGATGAAAAAAAAAACCTAATTTAATTGGGCTAACTTTGCCTTTTGGAGTTGGATACATAAGGTGTGACCTTGGTTGGTGATGTCTGTTTTTTTTTTATCTAGTCAATGGAAGTTGAAATAAAACATGACAGCAAATCATCACCAAGTGGTGCAGCTAACGTTGTAAAGAAAGCAGTTTCTGTGACAACATCACCTGGAGCAGCTGCTGTTGAGGAACAGGTTTTGAATGGGGCCACTGGAGGGGGACCATCAACTAGTTCTGAAGGAGATACTTCTTGGCAAAAAGAAATCCCAGAAGTATGTATATAAGTACTTATTTTATATCTTCTCTTATATTTCATATTTTAAAATGCATTTATTTAAAATTAATGTACATTTAGGTAATTGAAAAATAAAAACTAAATTATTTATTTTTACAATTTGTCACGATGAAAACTAATTAAAATGTGAACAAAAATATAGGATAATTTATTTTCTTTAAAAAAATTATTTTTTGTACTGTCTTTAGGTGTGTATAAAATGCACCCATGCATAAAATGCACCCCCTTTTTGGCCCTTGAAACTTGAGAAGAAAAGTTAGTTCTTGTGCATAACACGCAGTGACTTTCTGGAAGAATCCCAACTTGAAACTCTGTAATGGGTCCATTGAAAAGTGATTTTTTTTGAGAGACAAGATGAACTCCAGTCCTGGTTGATTACAGGATAATGAAAACATTGTTGCAGAATAAATAATTTAGCAAACGATGTTTGATTCTTTATTGTGTCCACGGATGTGTTTGTTTGAATGCAACAGGAAGTGTTAAATCAGGAAGTTATTTAAATGCAAATCGTTGTTGGTGAATCTTGTACGGAATACAGAAACATTACGAATTTCTGAAATACACAATAAATAAATAAAATTGAATTGTATTACAAGATTTAAGCAGATAAAATATTAAAAACAAGTTTGTATTTTAAAAAGATAATTAACTTGTTTGAGAATTAAAGAAGTCTTTCATTAGTCTAGATGGTGTAGTAATTCAAATAATAACTTTTAATTAAGAATCAATCATTTAATTATCATTGGAATTTGTTGCTTTGATCTTTAATCTTAAATAAACAAATACAATTGATATATTAGTACTGAAATAAATATTAATCTCTGCTTATTTTATTTATTGTTTGTTGGTACTCATTGAATCGTTAAATCTGGATTATCACAATCTTATTGATAACCAATTAGGAAGTCTAATCGTTGTCAAAACAAATCAATTATCAGGTTCACTTTATTCCTCAATCAAATTCATACAGGTATTAAAATGGCATTTTAAAAACATGTTTACAATTTATGATTTGTATGAAGGTTTTTATAGAGGATTTTAAAATGTCACAAAGTGAAAACGTATAAAATCATCACTTTATTCAACTTCATAATGTTAAAAGTCACATGACATGTGATCACCTGATACTACGAAAGTAAAAAAACAATGGAGGGCACTATCATCAAAGGGCGTGTTTCATTCAATTTTCATACATTCACATTCTGTATTCCTTGTTAGAACATATCAAAAGTAAGTTATAAACTTGAGAATCACCTACACTTATTTGGCCATTGACAGAAGCATCATTAATTTGGATATGATTAAATACAACTTCCAGGCAGCAACATAGAACAGACACAAGAAATAACATAAAAAAAACTACTTAAGCATTTAAATGATTTTTATTTTCATATAACATTACAAATCATATGGTAAAAGGTACAAATATACATTTAAAACATAACAACAGTCTTTTTTTGCTACGAAAATATTTTCTTCCTGACCAGCTGGTTTCATGGCTGAATTTCATACCTGAAAAAAAAGTCTAAAAATCAATGTATGCATTCATAATACGCACACCTTCTCGGAAAACTATCCCAGGGTAAAAATCTGTGTTCTATACACCTAAAGACGGTATTATTGTTCTAGAAGAATGTGTCATTCATTTTTGTTCTTTTTACATTTAGGGTAGACATAACATTAAGAAAAAAAAGCATTACCATATTTGATGTCTTAATTTTTATGATATATGTATTTTAGGAATGGGTACCTATAATAAATGGTGATATAAAGAAACAGAAACAACAAAAACATCAACCTCCTTTTAGTGATGCTTATTACCAAGGAATGCCAGCTAAACGAAGGA